>OY743171.1:46664812-47864812 GCA_963555705.1 Ligustrum vulgare | reverse complement strand
AATTCGAAAATATTTTTATCCTTTTATCGTTATTTATTTATTATTTTCAATGAAGTGTATTTTTTTAATGAGTGAATGAAATGTACATGAATAATGAATTTTACAGGAAAATGTATACAATATAAAACAAAAAAATATAAAATAATAGTAATATATAAATAAAAAAGTTGTCAACCGGATAATTGCTGCTGAGAACATGTGTTCTCTTGCACGCAATGCGCAAGAGAACATATTCGAGGAGTGGGTTGAGGAAGAAGGGGAACTCATGATTTTGGGGGTGGTGTAAATCTCTTTATCATTTTTTATTTTATAATTAGATAAAAGGTATATTTGTATACTATTATGGTGTACTTATAAAAGTTATGTTTGATTAGTAGTGGTAATATAATATGGTGTATTGAGTATAAATTGTAGAGGTAATATATTTTCCTATATGTTAGTCCATGTTTGAGTCACATTATTCATAAACTCATTTTTTTTTTTAAATTCATTTTCATATATACATTTTATCAATAAAATAATCTACACATAAACCCCTTACTTTTACTCGTACATTTTCCCAAAAATCTCTATTATAAAACTCATTTTCGTAAATAATGAGATTCAAATATGGACCTAATTTTAATTACGACCGTAAACAACTTCACTACTCATATTTAAAAGATCTTATATACGTCCTTGTAAAACTTTGACATTTGATCTTTTGGACGATTTTATGGACAATATTTTTACAGTTTGCTCTCACTTGTTATATTATATTAAATTTCTTGTTGAGATCTTCGATTTGACAACTATATTACATATTTTTCGACTTCAAAATAATACAATAATGTGTATGGTTAAAAAAGTGTTTTGAGAAATTGTAGTTTATAAACTATTTTTGCAAGTTTATCGAATACATGATTAAACATAATTTTAATACTGATAGTTACCCATATGATTTTTCAAATACATTCCAACATGCGAGAGCGATTACCTCTAGCTCTTGTTAATTGTAATTATATATGATGGAAAATTATATAAATTATTCAATTTGAAAGAAAATTTTTGGATTAGTAATTTAATTTTTATATTTTTTTACATAATCTAATTGGAAACTCATAAAAAAAATACACAATATAAGGAATGTTTTTAAATTCTTTAAATTAAAACATTTTTCGTTCTTTAAATTAATACATTTTCGGGATATTTAAATATTTTCCAATACATTTTATAATATAATTTTATATCTTTAGAAATAATTTAATGTTACTTTACCAAATTAGTTATACTATGATTAAGTAGAATATTTTTGAATAGTCTTTTTTTTAAATAATTTAACAAAATTTCTAAATTACGGATCTTGAATACTTTTTTATAATAATAGAGAATTATCTATTTATTTTTTAAATTAGACTTATGATGCTTTTGATGTAATTTTTTCACATTTTTCACAAAAAAAAAAAAAAAAGAAGAAGTTAAGATACATAATAAAATTAATAACTATATTAAAATCAATCATCCTATTAAGTAAAATCAAATTTGTTAAAAAAAAATAAAAAAATTAAATTGCCCTTTTTTGGAATTAGAATGAAGCATCTCTGTTTGACAAAATATTTTTAAAAAACATGTTTTTAAACTATATTTTCATCATACATTTTTTCTCTCTACTTTTCAATCACTAATTTTTGTCTCGAAAGCATCACATTCTTTGTCTTTAAACAAAAAAATTTAAATACCATTATTTTTTATATAATTTAACAGTGCTAAAAACAGCTTTTTTTTTCTCTCGAAAGTGTAATTCAAACTTGCAATCATTACACTTTTCAAAATGCAATCATTTTTTTTATTTAATTTTTAATTCTTGTGTTTTTGACAAAATCTTTCCAAATTTAGTAAGTACATTTTGGCGGGAAAGTGTGTGTATTATTTTTGGTAAATACTTTGTTTATATATATATATATATAAACACATACACATGTATTTTCACCTGTGCGATGCATGGGAATATAATCGTGAGAATGATTTCGATCAAAATTTATGAAAATATATTAACTATACAATCATGTCAAATAAAAACATAGTGCAATAACATTTTAATACAAAAAATTATCGAATTCAAAACTTAAAAAACAAAAAAGAAGTAATCAAAAAAAGAAATGCAACATTTACAAAACTAATAAAAAAAATAAGAAATTATGATCATTATAAGATTTTGTTTTTTCTTTTTAAAATTGTTTGTCTCTTTAAAAAAAATAGTTTTATTTACTATTTATTTGTTTGTTAAACTTGCTTTTTTTTAAATAAGTTATTTTTATCTTTTTTTTTTTTATTAAATTATTTTGAAATAAAATTTAATAAATAAAAGTAACAACCATTAATCTATATTTGCTTTGAATTGGTAAAGAATATTATTGTTATATTTTTTGTTTATTTAATTTTACTCCAAATGAGTAAATATCATTTTATTTGTTAAATAATTTTTTTTAGAACATTTTCTGATATTTGAAATAATTATTTATTTTTTAATTAAAATTGATTTGATCCCGATTCAATCTTCTGACCCTTGACATGTTGCCTGTTTCAGGTCGAACCATTTTAGGTTTTCTGAACACGGAGTATTATATAACTTAAATAATATAATTTAAAATGAATTAAAAAATATAAATTAAAACTTTGACATTTGATCTTTTGGACGATTTTACGGATAATGTTTTTACAGTTTATACTCACTTGTTATATTGTATTAAACTTCTTGTTGAGATCTTCGATTTGACGCCTATATTACATATTTTTCGACTTCAAAATAATACAATAATGTATATGGATAAAAAAGTGATTTGAGAAATTGTGTAGTTTATAAAATGGTTTATAAATCATTTTTACAAATTTTTTCGAACACATGCTTAAACATAATTTTAATATTGATAGTTACACATAATTTTTCAAATACATTCCAACATGTGAGAGTAATTACTTTTAACTCTTGCTAATTATCATTACGTATGACAGAAAATTATATTCAATCAAGTATGAAATTATTCGATTTGAAAGAAAATTTCTGGAGTAGTCCGTCTATTTTATTTTTACATCAACCCCAAATCACGAGGTGCATTGGAGATGCTCTAAGAAGATAAAGACAATATTAAGATTATCATAATTTATAAATTAATTATAAATAACATAATTATTCAAATTTACTTTTTAACTATATACACATTTTCTCGCTCTACTTTTTAACCATACATTTTATCGAAAACCATAAACAAACCAATTTATATCTTTCGGGCATAATATAAAAATTGGTAAATAAATTGCCAACACGATTTTTATATGTTACACCACATTATAATACCACCACAAATAAAATATATTTTGATAAATTCACTACAAGTAATTTACGAATACGACCTAATTCAATTGCAATAAAAAAGGAAAAAATAAATTATACCACATATACATTTCTTTTTAAATATTACCCTTTTTTATTTCACCCCTCTCCCCACCGATTCTTTTTTCATACATTGTCATTTGACAATGCATTCCGTAAATAAGTTTTTTGCAACTCATTTGCTCTATAACAATTTCCCTCCTCTTTATTGATCATCATTTTCTACCCACATTGACTTTCCAATAACACAATTACAATTAAAAATTAAAAAGTCCACCACAACTATTTCACAAATTCGATCTACAATAAGACTTGAGATAGTTGAAATTACTCATCTCTTTTTCATTATATTAAAAAAATCATTTACTTTAAGTGAATAATCGAGTATAGAGATTTTTTTTTATTTAAAAGATTTTGTTGGTTTATAAAAAAAATAATAATAATAATAAAAAAAATTTGTTGGAGAAATTTTCATTTACTTTTTTAGTGATTAAATTAGGAATTTGTATAAATTTCCTTCACCAATATTACATCGATATTTTTTATGATTGAAATTCTTGTAGGAAAGAAATAGTTCCAATGAATTTTACGCGAAAATGTTATTTTCTTGATGAAGTTAAAAAAAAAAAAAGATTGAAATATGAAGAAGCCAAATGAAATGCTCATGGAGAAATCAAATTTATTGAAAAAGTTGAGTACAGTTAATTTTTTCAGTTTGCATATGATTCATTTTTATTGATAGATGCTTTTGTAAGACAAAGATGATTTGGAAAAAATGAAGACAAAAAAATAAAAGAGATGATGGAGAAATAATTAGTATTAGAGAACGTGCTGTACTTAACATTTAACTAGTGCATCACCCGTGCGATGCACGGATATTGTATCGTACAAAATATATTGTAAAATTAGTGAATAATTTTGGTATATTGAAAAGAGTAATCCTAAAAGCGTGCTGAATCTTAACCCACAAATATTTGCATTTGACCAATAAAATTATATTTTCACCTATAAAATCAAGTGGTCAAAATAACAATTTCATAAATCTAGCAATTATCATGATATAACAATCGACAATGTTGGAGTAAAAAAATTATAGCAAAAATCGTACCATATAACCTTTACACAACTATTAAAATTAAGAATTATTAAAAAAATATTATTCATTCTTAACCAATAACATTATAGTTTTACATATAAAATCAAGTAGTTAAAATAATACTTACGCAAATCTTGCAATTATCATGACATGACAACTGGATAACATTGAAGGTCAAAAAATTATACCGAGAATTTTAGATCATATAATTTTTAGACAATTATTAAAATTAATCTTATATTTGTTTTATTCAAAAAAAAAAGTATTAATACTAATTAATACTTAAGCCAGCAAAAAATTGTATCGAGCATTTAATATGAAATGGAAAAATGAAAAGTCATTTCCCATCCACACCTCATTAATCAATTCAATATCAACAAATAAAAGGTCACTGGCATGACACGTCTTCCACCTATTCCAATACATATTCAAGTTGCTAATTAATGTTAAACAATTGTACCGGAAATCAGGAAAAAAAAACACAAAAAACATAAGGTTTCCAAAAAAATAAGTGACAGTGGGCGGGAATTTTTTTTTACGGCTGTTGTGGTTTAATATATACTATAGATAATAAAATAATAATAATAATAATATATTATGATTAAGATAAGATTTCTCCCGTACACAAAATGCATACAAAATAATATATTAAAATAATTAATAAAATTTTACAAACAATAAAATTACTTCAAATTATAATAGCTTCTTTGAGTAATAAAAATCAATTTATATATTTAAGTAGTAAATGATTATTAAGTTTTCCACATTTTTTCACAAAAAAAAAAAATGAAGTTGTTGTTCGATAAAAAAATTGATATTATTTTTTATCGAAAATAACAGATATTTGCACATTGTTTTGAGTTGCGTTTTTAAGTATTAAAATGAACATCCTTAATAATTTCAATTTCATTTCCCATTGCACTAAACGCATCATCAAGCCCCTGTTTGGTACCTATTATTTTTAAATCTCATTTTTTAAAAACTCATTTTCAACCACACATTATACCAATAAAATAATCTACGATTCTACACATAAGTCCAAAAATTTTCTCCAATTTTTAACTACACATTCTCCAAAAAATTTACTATTCAAAATCACATTATTCCAAATAATGGGTCTCAAACAGGGACCAAATGCAGTCAACACGTCATCCATAACATAGTAATTAATTTCACTATGTAAAATGATTTCCATAATACCATTCAAATGTATATCAGTGTGATTACATAATAATTAGTTTTAGTTTCAATAAATTATTAATTATCATGAGTACCTCTTACGTTGATGCAAGCAAGTTTAATTCAAATAATTAAAAAAAATGAATAGTCACCATTTTCTAAAAAAAAAATTACTGCTTTCTGAAAAAAAAAATCTATTAATTAAGAAGTGTAAACAAACTTATTTGTCACTAATATTTTTAACTAAACAAAAAAGAACAAATATTAAAGTTTAATAAAATATTAATCTAATTAATGCACAAATGCACGAAAAAGTAAAGTTATTTTTGTTTTTCAAAGTTAATGTGTAGTTTTCCAAATGTATTAATTTCTTTATAAAATTTATTTTTTATAAAACAATTAATGATGAATATTAATGCATTCCAATTTTTGGAAAGTATTTTAGACCGGAAAACAAAAATGATCTACGAAAGTTGCAATTTAACAATATGAATTTTGATAAGTGCTTGTTAATTTTTAATGCTTATACATAATTTCTCTCGTATACAAAATGCATAAAAAATAATATTATATTAAAATAATTATTAAAATTTTTCAAACAATAAAACTACTTCAAATTATAATAGTTATATTAAAAAATTTTATAATTTTTTTATCATCAACTCTTTATTAATTTCCACATCTTGTCTTTTGAGACGATTTTTGTTCAATATATTTGTTTTGTTGGCGAAAAACACTTATTTATCTCTCATATTTTTAAATAATCAAAATAAATAATTAATACAAAAGTTAAAAAAAATATTTGCACATCCTTTCAATGCAAATTAACAGAATATTTGAATAGAAATTGCGATTAGAAATAAAATTTATTAATTAATTGAATGTTATAAATAACAATGCGATTAAAAAAAGTTAAGAATATAAAAGCAAAACTAAACAAACACCGAAGATCTATCTTGCAATTAAACTATGGTGTAAATTTAAAAAAATGTGTTGTATGAATATAGTTCCCTAAAATAATATATATATATATATATATATATAGACAAACTATTAGCATTCAATACATGTAGTCAAGTGCCTATTCACAATGCATTACACACTTTCTCACATTAAATGTCTCAATAATTGTCAACAACTCATTTCCCAATTCCGAAAATTCAATTGAAATAAAAAAAAAAAAAATTCCAAAAATAGAAAGTGCAAATGGGCGGGAAAAAAATTTGACGGCTGTTCTGCTTTAATATATAATATAGATAAGAGAAATTAGATTAGAAAAATTGAAAGGATATTTATGTTATTATATTTGTGTCTTTCTAATAAATAAACAAAGAAATTATAATTGTGATGTGAAAAATAATTTTGGTGGTGCAAATATATTCACCCTATGAAAATAAAAATATAAAAAGGAAAAGGAAAAGGAAAAGGAAAAGAAAAAAAAAATTAGCTTAGCCGAAGAACCCTAACGCAAGTTTCGTCTGTGAAATTCGTCTTTGTAGTATCAGAACTGTGACTAGAAAAGTGGAGGAACAGTGGAATATACTAGCTTTGATTTGAAAAAACTATTCGCGGATTCGGTGATAACTTGTATCTTTGCCAAGAAAAACTCAAAGGTTTGGCTTCAGTTTTCTTATATCTTTATGATCTATAAATTTGTGGCGTGTTTGGCTGGGTAATGTAACATGCGCTTATAATTTATGATGGGATTTTGGTTCTGTATTCTTTTATTTCCCTGCTACTTCATTTATGCATCCGTTTACTCTCACAGTTAACTTTCATGTTGTGATAACTTGAAAAAAAAAAAAAATTTGCTTTACAGGAAGGGGGAAAAATGGAATTTTTGGGTATGAGATTATAGATTGGGATTTGTTCGAACACTTGAACTTACTCAATTAGCAATTTACCCAATTCTTGTGATGATATCTTTTGAGCTTTACTAGCGTAACCCTGTTAATGCTGCTTCCCTTTTATACAGTGCTCCGAAGAGTGTGTGCGTGTGTTTAAGTATTTTATGAATCCTTTTTATAGTCTTTTAATTCTCTTTTCAATGAAAGTTTATGCTTGAACTCGAGCCATGATGTTTTCTTAATCTTATATCTATCGAACTTTGGTGACAGAAAAGGCAGATATCAATGGCATCCGAATCTGATGTGGGAGTAATTGTAAGTGAAAATCAGCAGCCACAACCAAAGATACAACTATATCCCACCTCCACTGGTGAAATATCCTCCTTCTGGAGAGGTCTCTGTCAATTTTTCCTTGTTTCTTTTGACTTTTCCTGATATGCTTCGTTTTTTTAAATTTTAATTACTAAGTGAGCATTCTGTTGGCAGAGAAATATGAAAGAGATGCCAAGAAATATTGGGATATTTTCTACAAACGCCATCAAGATAAGGTCAGTTTCTTTTAGTTCCTCAAAGCTCTCATGAGACAGAGAAATTTATGTGTTTAGTGAACTTGTTTATAAATCATTTTCCCATACCACTTTTTAACCATGCATATTTCTCGAAACCATTTTCAACCACAATTTTACCCCAAAAAACTAAAATTCCTTCTTTATAAACAAAATTCAGCCTCCAAACAGAGGCTTAATAATTTTAGGGAAAAAAAATGCCGTACAACAGGATGTGATCCTTTCTTCGGTGTTCATTTTGATGCTGGGGAGTTATAGCATGGGACAGATAAAAAAACATGGGAAAAATGTCCTATTACAAACGTAATATTCTTTTCGATGTATTGAAGTACTTGAGTCTCTAACAGCTGGGTGCTATAGTTGATGTATACATTGTCGCTGATACACAGGGATTTCCATGTTTGTGTGGACCATATATTAATTAGAATTCCAGCGACAGCTGATTCTTTTTTATTATTTCTATTAATAGTTATTATAGTGGCATTAGTTTGTGCAATGTTGTCCTTTTTTTCTCAGTTCTTTAAAGACCGACATTACCTGGATAAAGAATGGGGGAACTACTTCTCTGTGAGTACAGAATGTAAATTTTATTTTGCTTACAGTTTTTCATAATTTACTTGGTTAAATTTCCTACTTACACGACTCAATCCTTATAGGGAGCAGGTAGAAAAGTCATTCTGGAGGTAATACTATTTTCTCACTTTGGTACATTGTAACTTGTTCAATTAAATTTGTTCGCCTCTATTATGGTGGAATAATTAATTTGCCTGAAGGTGTTAAGCTCACATTTAAAATTAAAAAATAACATAGTTCTGAGGCATTTAAACTGCTTTCGTTATTGGTTGCTCTCTAAAAATGGGTATCATGAAAATTACTAATTACCAGGTTGGATGTGGAGCTGGAAATACTATCTTTCCTTTGCTTGCAGCATACCCAGATATACGTATACATGCCTGTGATTTTTCACCACGTGCAGTGAACTTGGTTAAGGTTAGATTTCTTGTTTCCTATTGTGTGTTTTTGAAATGATGATAATCTATTAAATAGTTATATAATAAATCTTGCACTTAAAGTGTTTCCTAAATCCTACTCCAATATAATGCACGTGATGCACACAATTACCGGATGGAATGACAATGTTTGTTTTTAAAAAAGGTTTCAACATTAATAGTATGTTTGGTACACAATACTAGATAGTCAGTATTTCAAAGACAAGATTTTAACTTCCTCTATAATACTGTCCAGATGCACAAGGATTTCATGGAGGATAGGGTTAATGCATTTCTTTGTGATCTGACTGTTGATGACCTAAGCCAGCAGATATCTCCTTCTTCAGTTGACATTGTGACCATGGTATTACCAATGAGTTATGCTTTGATCTAGTTGGTGCTATATTTGAAAATTTATTCCTATTATTGTTATTTTGATTTTGAAGTTACACTGTTCAAATCTTACTTTTTCCTTGATTTTTGATTATTTTAGTCCCATGATATTCAAGTATCTACTTTACTTATCACACTGGCTGACATGTTAAGTAGGTATTTGTTTTATCTGCAGTATCCCCCGAAAAAATGCCTCTAGTGGTACAGAACATCAGAAAAATTCTGAAGGTGAGTGATGATTTTATGCCATAATAAAAATATCTTTACTATTGAGCTTCATGTGAAATTTAAATCTGTTCAATGTGTATCGTAACTTTTTTTTTTCTCCCCCCTATACAGCCAGATGGTTATGTATTGTTCCGTGATTATGCAACTGGAGATCTTGCTCAGGTTGGAACTGTTATAACTATGTCAAACTTCTCCATGATTGAATTATTAATAGTAATGCTTACAGTCTCTAATTAGTCACATGATATTCATATTGCCCTAGTGTCAATGTTTTGGGATATTTTCTGGTATATGCAAATTCATTTTAGATTTTTGCTTAAGTCTTTAACTTTAGTTTATTACATGCGGGGTGGTCACTACATGTCTCGAGTTTTATGTACCTAATGCTTCACGCAAAGACAAAGATCCAAGCTTTTACTTATCCAAACATTGTATGGGAACAATAATTTACTTAAATGTAATG
This sequence comes from Ligustrum vulgare, assembly GCA_963555705.1. Classification (NCBI taxonomy): domain Eukaryota; kingdom Viridiplantae; phylum Streptophyta; class Magnoliopsida; order Lamiales; family Oleaceae; genus Ligustrum; species Ligustrum vulgare. Next base: position 47,854,681 of record OY743171.1, on the reverse strand, counting down.
TTTATATACTTTAAGCTTAGCCAAATGTGCTCTCAATAATAAACGATAATACACTCCAGTTACACTGCAACCTTTGTCTCTCACTTCCACTGTCGTATTATAACAACAATGTGTTTTCGCAATGCTGCTTACCCTAATGTTGTATTACAGGAAAGATTCACAGGCAAGGAACAGAAGATCTGCGAAAACTTCTATGTTAGAGGTGATGGCACTGTAAGTTTTTTTATTCTTTCTTTTCCTGTTCAAATTAATATTTTATAAATGACCTTGAATGCCATTAGCCAGCTTTTATAACATCCTACTTCTGTTGCCAGCGAGCTTTCTACTTCTCTGATGAGTTCTTGAAGAATCTGTTCAAAGAAAATGGATTCAGCATGGAAGAACATGTCTTGTGTTGCAAGCAAGTGGAAAACCGATCAAGGGAAATAGTGATGAATCGGTAAATAAGGACAATTTCAGATCTTTTAGCAGATTCTCTGTATATTATATATCACATGTGTGCGTAATGGGAGGATCCTGTCAAATATAATAATATTATAATAGTAGATATATAATTTTTTCATAGTTTCATGCATGTGACAAACTATGGTTGTGTTTATATTCCGTCCTCGCCTCATTTCTCAGAGGACAGTTGCATTTGATTCCCACTTGTAGACAGGTCAAAATATAATAGTAGATATATTAATTCTTCATAATTTCATGCATTTGACAAACGATGGTTTTGTTTATATTCCATCCTGGCCTCATTTCTTTGAGGACAATCATTTGATTCCCGCTAGTGTTTCTAACTATTGCTGTTGGATTTTAGGCGTTGGGTTCAGGCTGTATTTAAGGCAGCCGTTGGTAACTTTATGTCAGGTGAAAGAACTGGAAAGCAATTAAATCTCCTGGAGGAGGATTGCTCGAAACCCAAGGTCAAAGACATTACTTGGAAAGATGCTACAACTAGGTCCGAGATTGATTTATCAGAGGGAATGGGTGTTAAAATGTTTGGTATTTCATCTTCGGGCGAGGAGGTAAATATCCTTGCTTCTTAGTCCTGCAACATAATCCTATGAATATGATGGGCATATGGCGGGTTAATTACCATGTTGGTAACACCAGATTAGCGTCGTTTCACTTTAGTCACCGAACTATTATTTTTTGTTTCAAATTAGTTACTGAACTTTCACTGTTTTAGTTTAGGCACCCTTAGTGTTATTTTTGAAAAAAGGAGTGCTGACTTGTATATATAAAATAGAAATGATGACGTGGCTTAAAATTCTGTTAACGCTTTGATTGTCATCTAAATCTAATTTAACAAAAATGCTTATCCATCACTAAAACTAAAGCTTTTATAAAGCACAACTTTCAGAAGAATAAGTGATCTTTCACAATATTGATGACAAAATCGATGAGTTAACGAACATGTTTGAAAAAAAATAAAGTTCAGTGAATGATTTTGTAATGCTTCTAAACCTGCATTTTTGCACCTTCTTTTCTTTCTCTGGCATCCTTGACTTGATCTACTATCTTGCACGTCCTAGATTGTTAACGTCATTATAGGGGATGATAACTTCAAGATTAAAGTGCTTTCCAAAGAGTACCAACACACATGCAAATCGACTGGTTTGATGCTCTGGGAATCGGCTAGGTTAATGGCTTCTGTTATTGCTTCAAATCCTACCATTGTCTCCGGGAAAAGGGTTCTAGAAATTGGATGTGGCTGTGGGGGAATCTGTTCCATGGTTGCTGCACGATCTGCTGACCTTGTGGTTGCCACCGATGGAGACACTAAAGCACTCGACCTGTTGACGGGGAACATTGCTACGAATCTCAAATCACCGTCTCTTGAAAGGTTAATTACGAAAAAACTAGAATGGGGCAACAAAAATGATATAGATTCTGTCAAGCAACTCAACGAGAAAGGTTTTGAGGTCATTCTTGGAACGGATGTAACTTACGTTGCTGAAGCAATTATACCCTTGTTCGCAACAGCAAGAGAACTGATTTCATCCGGCAGATTCGTGAAGGACAGAGAGCCAGCTCTGATTCTATGCCATGTTTTCCGCAGAGTTGATGAGCCGTCAATACTTTCTGCAGCATCTCAATTCGGTTTTAGGATGGTCGACAGATGGCCCAAGCAAACCCCTACCGGCCCATATCAGGGCACGATCAAGAGTTGGTTCTCAGAGGGCCATCACGAAGTTCCAACAGCAGCACTCAATATTATGTATTTTCAGTCGAGTACAAGTGATTGAATTTTCACTAGTCTTAATGACTCCGTTGCATTGTCACATGCGAAAAATGGTGATGGAAATGTTATCGATTTTTCAGAACATGGAGGGCCATGGAACTAGTTCTTGGGTTGACTGAAACTAAATGTTGTCACTTTTTTTTATTCATTGAACGTGAAAATTTGTATTTGTACCATGCTTAAAGTTGCTCTCTTTTGTGGATGCACTTGTGTAAAGGGTTGCTTTCATATCGGAAGCATCACATAGCAGGGAACAAGGATGGCTCATTGAAATACGGCGCCTTGCTATGTGTAGACGACATCTAAATGGTGCTGGAAGCCTAAGAGCATCTCCAAGGGTTTGGATCAAATTTGACCTTTTACTTCTCAAACAGTTTCTGTTTTTATTTTTATTTTTATTTTTATTCTTATTTTCAATTCTACAAATTATTTATTTATTTAATTGGTTTAATTTTATTTTACAGTAGTAGTTAAAGATTTGGAGGTATCTAATAAAATGTCATTATTGTGAACGTAAAATAATAAATTATTGAATTATTCAACTCGAACAACTATATTGAAGGCTTGTCTTTGAAAGTAAATATAACACCCACAATCGACAAATTAAAAAAACATTGTCTTGAATTAGCAAATTGTTTTCACTAATGCTCAATTAAGGCATTTGGAAGTGCATAATAGGTATCAACATTTTTTATTCGGAAATTAAATTTCAATCCTTGTCCTTCCAATTATAACTATTCGAATTAACGTTGTTGCTAGTATTAATTGTAACATTATTATATGCGAAAATAATGAGGACAAGAATAATTAAAATACACAAAAACAACAACAACAATAATAATTATAGGTTAATTAAATAGATAAAAATGAGTTTTACAAAATAAATAAAAAAAATTGGTATTTTCGTAAATAATAAATGGCATTTTGGTAATAAAATATTTATCCCTAATTTTAGATACTACATTATTCATTTCTCTCTGATTTGGGATAAGGTATGGGGTCTTCTTGGAGAGAAAAAGACCAAATTTGGGATGTCTAGCAGGAGAATGATGGCGGGGAAAGGAATGCTACTAGAAAGATGTTTATTCAAAGAAGACACGTAGACTAATCTAGGTTACACGGAAGGGAAAATGACATATTAAAATGTTAATATAATATGAACGTAGTTTATTATTGATCAGAATTTGGAGTATTCTACTTTCTGCAAAAACTTGTAATTGTTGTATTAAAAAATAGAAAGTTTCCTCAATGGTCCAATTAACGTTGTCTAAAAAATTATTTTAATTTATGCTCATTATTATAAATATTAGTAATTCACATGTACAGTTGAGATTTTGAACTCAGATTATCAACATACACTTTGGCGTTTAAATAAAAATGATTCCATTTCGTAAATTTTATTTTTTGAGGGCAATAAATATTAAATATATAAGGTCGCCATTCGCCAGCCACTAGATTATTATTATTATTATTATTATTATTATTAATTATTCAAGAAGTTAAATTAACATATCAAGAAAAGGAACAAGAACCAATACTTATCTGTGTATACAAAAACAAAGTGGTCTACAATGAATTTAGAATGGGTCAATAACCCAGTTTTTATGACTTCATCATTTTGTGTCTATCGCGAAATCCATGGGAAGATTTAACACAATTTTAGATGATACACTGATACTTGAACAAACGATGACCCCACCCATTATATTATAGCTTACATAGTCAAAATTTCAGCAGCAAAAGAAACAGTATTCATGTTGGCTTTTAGTAGCTTTTGTCATGTGTTGAAGGCAACATCCACACTATCAAGATTGTAATCAGCAGCAACTTTTCTTCCCCAATAATATTTTTGGCAACTAAGATATATTATCCTACCATATTGATTAAGCCCATTTTTTATTTCTTATTATAAACAAAATACATTTTTCCCTATATCTTTTCAACCACAAATTTATTAATAAAATAATATTACACATAAACTCATAAAAGAGTCTGTACTTTTTAACCACATATTCTCCTAAAAATCACTACTACTTCAAATAGACCGTTTAAAATGAGGCTCAAACAGGGATTAAAGAAAAGTAAAAGTAAAAGGAACTGATATTTTATTCCATTATGGATAACTTAAATTAAACGATGGAATATTATTAAAGCATTGTGATTCATGATTTCATCGTAATTATGGCCTTAGTTCTCTCCTCTCAAGTTTAATTCCAAAATCTTAATAAGTGGAATTCACTAATTTAATATATTTACCTCTTTCGAGTTCAAGTCAATCACATTTATTTAACACAACTCCCTATATCTCTATGTGAATTTGAATAAGCATTAACTAAACACGTTAAATTACCTAGAAAGTTAGTTAATACCACAAGATAGTAAAAAGTGTTGAATTTTGTCAGTGGTCTAAATACAATTCACCTTACGATTTGTTACCATTTAAAAATCATGAATTAGATATCAAGTAATTCAAGTATGAAGAAAGAAGTAAAATCAAAACATGAATGAAATAAGGGAGCGTTTGATAGCGATGGTGGAATTTGAGTAGAAAGAAAATGAATTTCAGGGAATTGAATTCTAGGGAATTGAATTCCTGGGAATTAGAAGTTTAATGTATTTGATTGGTTTAATTTTCTAGGTGGAAAAAGTAGGGAATTTTCCAACTTTTGTTGTTTGATTGACATTATTTTTCATGGAAAATAAAGTGATTTTTTGCTATTTTAATCAAATTTTTTTTTTTTAAAGATATTTGTACTTGATGATGATAATGTTATTTTTTGGAAAGAAAATAAGTCAATTAACAACAACAAAATTGATTAAACGTGTCGAAAATCATTTTCCATCTACTATGGAAAACAAAAATTCACCAAAACCCAAAGAAAATATTTTCCACCAAAACAAGGAAAATGGGTGCGTGGGTGCGAAAAATATTTTCCGTGAAAAATTTTTGCAATCAAACGGAGTAAAGTAGAAAAGTTGGAAATTTTTTTCCTTTTCCACGGAAAATAAGGACTTATCAAACAGACCCTAACTGCACAAAGCTTGAGAATTGAAATGAAAGGTTCAAATCTAGGTTATATTGATAGTCCCATTTAGGGTGTGTTTGATTTTGTTTAAAAAGATTTTTTATGATTTTGAATAGTGATTTTTAGGAGATCGTGTGATTAAAATGTGTGTAATATTTTTTTGAACTTTTGTGTAATATTATTTTATTGATAAATATATAGTTGAAAAGATGAAAGAAAATCATGATTTTATTTTAATGGAAAAATCAAACAGGGCTTGAGGATTAAGCTACTCATCATACAAGAAGTAAAAAAGTATTCAAATGCCCTCGGGATACATTTCAATTGGTAAATGTTGGAGATTCATAAACACTGACAGCTTAGAGATCGTAGATTCGAATCCTTACTGGTTTGAATTTTCTAGCACTTTATCAATTTAGTGGGTGATATCCAGATCCTGACCAACTTGACGCATAACATGCGATTTACATCCTACACCAATCTAGGGCGCCTAAGGTTAACATTCAACCTTTATAGTAAAAAAGTATTCAAATACATTACCAACTTGAAAGAGAAACGAATAAAAAAAAAAAAAAAAAAGGTTTGCACGAAAAATCCTCCCTTTTCACACCAAAGTCTTGAAAACCCCTCCTTTTTTTTTTTTTTTTTAAATGTAAATTTATTAATTATCGGTAAATCATACAATAAGGAGGCCTCAAGAAATGGAAGAAACTCGTCCAGTTTCCCAATTGATACACAATTGAAGGAATCGTGGGTTGACTACGGTTTTGCATACAGCGATCACCAGCCCTCCATCTTTCTTCTTTTACATTTTGGCCCCTTCTTCAAGTTTCTTGTACGATTTTGATCATTTTCGGTCCGAATCTTTAGCATTGATCCTGCACTTCCTAAATGGTTCAACATTTGTCCCCAAATCTCCATAGTCATCCACGACTGGTGCTCCCTAAGGTTCAGAAGTTTGCAAATCAGTCTCCAAAATTGTGACACAAGTCAGAATTTCAATCTCGAAACTTTTGGATTTCTTCTCTCTCAATGCTTTCCACCAATCCCGCGCTATCAGGTTAGTCTTCAACTGTTCCAACCCGCCGAGTTAAGCTCAAAATCTTCACGTATCTCTAAATCTGAGTTTTACCTATGATGGATGACAATACTTTGTCACTAAATTAAGTAAAAAAATCACTTTTTTGTGTATATATATATATGAAAATGAACATAAAATTAATAAGTTGGGATAAGCGTGTACACACCCAACAAATTCATACCATTTGTACGTGAACTATATATACGTCAATTCAATCCCTTTCATGATGATTATTATGATATTGGCAAGCACTATACAGAAGTTGGAAATGATTCACATAAAATCAACAAAAAAGTGTAAAATTTCAATAAAACTCGTTAATTTGTTTCCATCGTATGAAGCAACTGTATACAAGAAGAAGAGATTCGTTATGTATACAAATTATAGCTATAAAGTATCAGAATACTTACAATATACATTATACATACAAATTAATTGCCGAAAGAACATCACTATATGTACTGCGTGTGCCTATATATATATATATGCCTATATATATATATATGTAGAGAGAGAGAGAGAGAGAGAGAGAGAGAGATGGGGTGTGACAGATAGAGAGTGAGCACATATAGCTTCAAGCATGGAGATGATGCAAGAAAACACCATGTGTGCTCACTCTCTTCTGTCACCTCCCTTACCCATCAAAACATTACTTTCCCAAATCTTACAGGCACAGAGAGAGACACTCAGACGAGAATACAAAACATATACGTGTGTATATTTAGAGAGAGAGAGAGAGCTGAAACATAGGATGCCTAAATTTGGAAAGCCTAACATAGACAGTCATGTGCAAGTACAACTGTTCCATTAGAAAGAAAGTACAACCGTTCCATTAGAAAGAAAGAGTGCTTTTGATTTTGATCTGTGAACAAGTGATAGCGCACTATGGCTTTATATAGAACAAAAAAGAGAGAGTAATGCTACTCTACCGCACCTAATTTCACATCGAATGTTATCTCTTTACATGGGGAGAGAGGCCCCACACACTCACGCGTGAGGGTGTGGCGAAAATTATTTGTTAAAGTAGCATTATTAAAAAATGAGACGTGTGGAATATTTAAATCTGGCTTTATCTTTTAGTTTCAGGGGCTCTGTCTCTGTCCTACATCTTATTCTTATTGGAACTTCCCAAACCTCACACACAAACACACACATATATAGCACGCGTTATTATCTTGTAATAACCACTAATTTCAATTATTATAAATTAAATTCACATATTAAATGTAACCATTCTTCTTAGGCTAGACGTCTATACGACGGCCTTAATTTGAATTACGTGACTTCACCAAGTTTTCTAGCTATTAGAATAATTTTCTCTGAGTCGCCCAATATCTATATATATATATATCTTAGGATTCGTTTGATAGAATTTGTATGAAAATAAAATGATTTTTAGGAAATTGAATTTTTGGGAATTGAAAACTTAATGCGTTTGATTAGTTTAATTTTTTTGTGTGGAAAAAGTGAGAAATTTTTAAGATTTGTTGTTTGACTAACATTGTTTTCTATGATAAATAAAGCAAAATTTGGATATTTTAATAATTTTATTTTTCCGCATATTTGTACTTGATAATAATAATGTTAATTTAAAAAAAATAAGTCAATTAATCACAACAAAAATGATCAAAAGAGCCTTTATGATTTGTCATATAAAGGTGGAAACTAATTATCATCTATTAGCTAACAATTCATTCGCCTTAAAAAAAAAGGAACTGCACAATTTTCAACAAAAGTAAAAAAATCAATTTCAAGATAAAATTAATCAATCAAACATAAAACAAAAGATGAAAGTGAAATGAATTCGTACTAGATAGACAAATATTGGTTATAAAACTTGACCATAATGTAAATCTGGTACTAATTGTAATACCCATTAAGTAGAACTCACACTAAAACTCTAAAAAATTATGTTCGCGTATAGAAAGTGAAAATGGTTGAAAAAGAAAAACACGGGACGCATTGTCCAAATCATCGACCGATAATTGATGTATGCATACAAGACAAAATATTTACGGAGAGGGATTTATAGATATAGATGCTACTCTTTCTGTATCATATCCTAAGAAATCTCTCTATCTTCTCTCCGAATTTTGGTCAACTTTTGAATGTCTTCTTCGACTGAAAATGTTTTTCAAAAGGTGTTGACAGACATTAGGGGCCCACCTACAATATTCTTAAGATTGATGAAGTAGATAAATCGCATGATATGCCTTTAAGAGATTTGCTACACACCGTTGGGTGTCTCGTCCCCTCACATGGGGGGCGGGGTCCACACGCAATGCGTCCCGCCTCTCACATGAGGGGTGACTGCATCCCGCCCCCATGTAAGGGGGCAGGACACCCCGCAATACATCCTGCAAGGTGTTAGCATTTTTGATGCCTTCAATGATATAAGGTGAGAGGCTTGCCTTTTAACGTCACTTACCAAGAACCTCATCTATTTTTCAAGATTCAAATCATCGCCCTGGTAACTATAAGCTAGGTTGGAGACTTTCCAGTCTCTACTCCTTCCTTTCACCACTTGGAGATGTGCCCTGAGGGCAATTGAAAATGTTTTTCAATTCAGCACATCCCTTAATTGGCTGTCAATTTATAAATAATTTTAAATCGAAACAAAGTTAAATATGAATTTCAACTATATATAAAATCTTCAAATTTTTGTGGGATTCACACTCTTTTTCTTTATGAATGATTTATATATTTGCCAAACTAATTATTTCTTTCCCTGCTCCTTTAGAGATGGACACGGGACGGGACGAGTCATTGTGCCTCACACCACACCCCACCTCGTCTCGGATAATTTGCTCCGCATCCGTTCCGTGCCCCGCTTAAAGGCCGAGGGTGGGGGGTGGGGTCAAAGCGAGGTAGGACGAGGGGCAGGGTAGGTAGATAAATCGACCCATTTAGTGAACCATTTATATTAGAGGGACGGGACGAGTTACATAAAACTAAACTATTTTGAATCAAAACCAAATTACGAGCTTCACACACACAAAAGGGTACCTACTCAGTGGTAAAATTGGTTGTTGTCATTATACATTGCATCAATAAAATTGCTTGAAGAAAGTAATTAGCTATCTACATTGCAGTTTTTCTTGTCTGCCTTATGCTTCCATAATTCATTTTTATGTTCAAAGTCAATCCACTGAATGAATAATTTTGTCTTACCATTTAATAATGGAAGAAATATAGAATAAAATAAAGATTGAAAATAAAAATAGTAAAGGATTCGTTAATTTTCACACGGCAGTGATTTGTTAATTAGTCAAGCATACCTCATTTTTTTTTTAAAAAACTGGAGAACGGGGTGGGGCTAAATAGGACGGGTAGGGGAAAATCGTCCCCGCCCTTTTTAGATCGGAGCAGAGTTTTTTTGCCTCGTATCTGCCCCACGGACCCTTTATGCGGGGCGATTAGGTGTGTCAACGAGCCGAGTTGAGCCGGCTCGCGAGCCGAACATCAAGGTTCGAGCTTTTTAGGGTCAAGCTTTTTTATGCCAGAGCCGAGCCAAAGCTCGACCAAAATTTTGAGGCTCGGCTTGAGCTTCTTCGAGCCGAGCCGAGCCCATTTTTTTTCCATATCACACGCGGCAAATGAATTTTGTTTACTTAAACATATAATATAATTAAGTACACAATAAATGTAGTTAAAATATCAAATATAAGATTCGATAAAAATTTAAATGTAAATTTCATAAAGTCTATACTAAATTACTAATTGTGTTATATATATATATATATATATATATATATATATATATATATATTCAATAAAAGTTACAAGTTATATTGTTACAATCCTCCTCCTTTTTTCGGGCTTGGGACCGATTACGATCAACATAGGCGGAGTTAAAATTGTACACGAATAAAAAATTTCGTGTACAATTTTTTTTAAAAACATAATAATTTAAAATACACAAAATATTTCAGATTCAATTTTGAAATTCAAAAAATGAATCAGATTTTTTTTTTATAAGAAAAGATTGAATTCAAATAAATAATAATAATAATAATAATAATAATAATAATAATAATAATAATAAAAATAAGAAAATATTCAAAACTCGTTGCAGGATGCAACACGCAGCTAAAGTAGTTGTTGCCTGCAATTGCACATAGTAACATGTGCCAAATTGGGCCATGGTGGCTTTTTCGGGTTCAGTCCTTCGAGTCTCTAGTCGAGATTAGTTCGAGCTTTTTATGAGTCGAACCCGAGTCGATGAGTCGTTTTGACACCCCTACCTAATGTGACGGAACTTCGTGGGTCACAATTTTCACAGTTCGTTTTGCCATCCCTATGTTCATTTGCTAATTCTGCAGCTAATTAACTTCGACTTTGTTTGGTAAAAGTTTATGTATATAAACAAAGAATATGATGTCTTCGAGATAAAATATGTGATTGAAAAGTGTTTTGAAGAAATGTGTTGTTTAACTAATTGATTTTTTTAAAACATTTATCCGTCTAAACATTATGCTTCATAAGTATTCTACCGTATTTAAAATAAATAAACAATACTCCATTTTTTATGCTTTTGGGATTAATGCAATGATTTGTTTCATCAAAATGTGTAAAATCGGCTAGTCTTTTGAAAAAATGTGCTTTATAAATGTTTTACTATAGCTTGTAGGACAAAATCGATACATCATGCCAAAAACAATACTCCAATATACAATCACCTTAATAATGTGAGTGATAATCAACATTCACAAAGAGGGAAATTGATCAAAAGTTGCAGATACACTACTAGAAAGTGGAGTATTAGTCACAGATTTTACCAACTAACAAAAAGTCCGTTGAAAATTTTCAACCAAAATCGAAGCCATTGGAAGTATTTCCAATGAATAAGAAATCCGTTGATATTTCCCAACAAATAAAAATTCTGTTGGTAAAATACCAACGACGGATGGTTTTTATTCATTGATACTTTCCAACGATTTTAAATACCGTTGGTAAATCACAAACGACGACTATCTATTTCGTTGATATTTTACCCATGGCGTGTACTGTCGTTGGGAAATACAAACGGATATAGGGTAATTACCACATTTACCATTAAAGGTATCCAATTAATAAATAAATAAATAGTAAATTAATAAATAATAGAATTGTTAGCAATTTAAACTCTAAAAAAATTAACATAGTATTAAAGCAAATAATTTTTTTAAAACTTTGCTTCAAGGATTTTGATAACAATCGAATGCATTGTGTTCGTAAGGTCTTGATGAAGATGTGAAGTGTAATTAACCTCCTTTGGTTACTACGTAATTGATAATCCAGCATCTTTGTTTAGTAACAACAATTCAAAATACTGTTTGTTGACGCCACCAGCCTTTGAGGTACTTACGACTCGGTCAACACATGGATTGTCCACCGCATAGTGTGGATTTGTTCCACGCGAGATGGACGCGTCCCCAGGAGGTTTCGAATCTTAGACCTTTGGAATATATGAATTCCAAAGGCCTCCCTGGTAACCACTAAGAGTGCCAGGGAGGCCTTTGGAATTCATATATTCCAAAGGTCCAAGGTTCGAAACCCCCTGGGGACACGTCCACCTCGCGTGGAACAAATCCGTGTGTAAATTCGTGTGTTGGTCGAGCCGTAAGTAACCATGAGCCTGGTGGCGTCAACATATAAAAACGCGCATTTTTTATGTTGACGCCACCAGCCTCTGGGGTACTTACGGCTCGGTCAACACGCGGATTGTCCACCGCATGGTGTATATTTGTTCCACGCGAGGTGGACGCGTCCCCAGGGGGTTTCGAACCTTGGACCGGTAGACAATCCGTGTGTTAGCCGAGCCGTAAGTACCCCAGAGGTTGGTGGCGTCAACACTGTCAATAAAGAAATTTTGAAGATTGTGCTGATAATTGTATGAATGTTTTTTTTTCAAAAAATTATATTTTAATGATTATTAACAACGAATTTGATATGTTATAAGATTCGTCGTTGGTCTATCTTATTGAAAGTTCACTATCGTTAGTACGCACTACTGACGCATCTTCTAATATTACTAATTTTGGTGCATGCAACAATTGAAATTTCATTATCGTTAGTACGCACTGCTGACGCATCTTCTAATATTACTAGTTTTGGTGTGTGCGTTGCACGCATATTGTCAGTATTTTCCTATTAGAGAAGTTTCGAGTAATGATTTCTTATTTGATACCCCCATGTCCTATAAAGATAGAATCATTTCTATTTTTACACGGAATAAGAAAACATAATTATTATATGTTGGAAGTATAAATTTACTTACATTTTATCTAATATACCCCTACATTAATTAAATAATAAGTAGTTCATATATGTTGATAACAATGCATATTAAATAGGGGTATATTAAAAAATTAAGACATTAATATAATCTCAATAAGGACAATAACCTATAATTTGGGATAAACCAAAAAGAAAACGATAGAAAAAATTAATGAAAGGTGAAATACATTGCTAATGGTCCAATGGCTCATTTTAAATGACTAAAATTTTTTGTACAACTTAGTAATTTGAAAATAATGCAACAAAGTATTGTTCGAAAGCTTCACATCAATATTAAGATATTGCTATTACGACTTTATTTGAACCCTCATAAATAACTTAATGAAAAAAATAAGTAACACAAAACGATAAAAATAGGAACATGAGAAGGTTTTCATAAAGATGTCCAAGGTAATCTTTAGAAAGTTGACCGAATAGTGCATTAAATTCAATTGTTGCCCGCATAGTGTTTAATTGGATGAATAGTACCTAAATTAATGGAAAATTCGGCAATTTGCCTATATAGTGTTTAGTTGAATGAATATTGCATCTAATTGTTGCCTTCATAGTTTTTAATTGGATGAATAGTGCCTAAATTGATGAAAAATCTGACCAATTTACCCTTATAGTGCCTAAATTGGATGAATAGTGTTTAATTTCAATTGGATGAATAATGCGAATTACACATTCAATTAGATGAATAGTGCCTAAATTGATGGGAAATTTGAACAATTTGCCTGCTGTTAAGTGCATTTTTATACACTTTTTATACCTTTAATTTAGCATATTTTGGAACATCTTGAGCAAATATCTACTAATTTATGCATATTTTGTATCTAAATAGGTTAATATCCAAGTTTGAGGCCAAAAATCACAAAAGAAGTGCAAATTACGCTGAGATTGGAAGTATGGGGACCATTTTGTCACCTCCGGGAAGTTTTGGACAAGCCACGCAATTAACCAAGGGACCAAATTGAAAGATTTCAAAAGTTGAAGCGCCAAAAGTGCAATTTTAGAAGGACATATTTGAAAGAAATCTGAAAATTTGGGGACTAAATTGCTCGAGATTAAAAGATGGAGGACTTGATGGAAATTACAGAATGGACTTAGCTGCAAAACCATCATTTAGCTGAGCCACGCGATCGCGTGGCTCGAACCAAGTCGCGAACGTGACTTGGACCTCAAAACAGACTCGAGGCCAAAATTGGCCTGGAATTTTAACCGGGCGATCGCGCGCGGTTATGAAAGTAAAAAAAATAAAAAATTTATTTTCGGGCCGGACCGGGTCAACCCGGCCGACCCGGTTCGGCCCAGAAGCTGAATTTCGCGGATCTTTGGCTTTTTTTTAGGGTTTTGGATGATTTTGGGGTATTATAAATAGGAAAAATCAGATTTTTAGAGAGAGCTATGTAAGTTCTTGCCTCTTTAACTTTTCTTTGTAATTTTTATCTTGATTTTCTTACTTTTAATGCAATGTTAAGTTAATATTTTTATGTTTGGTAAAGTTATTGTACATTTAAGTTGTTTATTATTGTTAGGCTTTTGATTATTGTTATTTTCTCATATTTCCATCAAGAAGGTTATTTATTTTCTTATGCATTTAATGCTTTGTGTTTGAGTTGTTAAAGATATTAATGGTTGATGAAGAAACTTGATTCAAAGTGAAGGATTCTTGGGTTTTCATTTCAAGAACTTTACAAAAAAGGGGAAGTTTCCTTTATTCTCTTGTTTTTAATCTTTATTTTTAGTATTATGTTGTTTGTTAAATATTGTTGTTAGTTTATTATGGGTTAATGTTATTGTATTAGAATTGTTGACTAGTTTATTTTTATTTAAGCATTTTAAGTAGTTTTTTAGATTTTTGGTGATGTGATCCAGACCACGGATACAAGCCCGCACAAAGATCCGTTGAAGGTCAGAGGAGGGTCGATAACTCGATTGCAGACAAAGAGGGCCAAGGAAGCAATGGACAAGCTAGTTCAAGAAACGATGGCCAAAACAATGTTCGTGTCATCAAAAGAAGCAAGTTCCATGTTGGGAACGAGTCAAAACGACGAGTGGATCAACATCATTCAAGCCGTCGAAGAAAAATGTGAATTTTCAATGTTACGGCCGTAACATATATTTCCTCACGGCCGTAACCAACTTTCTGCTGAAAATTGATTTTGCGAGACATAAGCAATCACGGCCGTAAAGGTTGAATATCACGGCCGTAATGGAGTTTCTGCTTAAAATTGGAATTTGGACGTTTTTGGACTTACGGCCGTAAATCATATTGTCACGGCCGTAAGAGTGAATCAGAAGCAAGGTTACGGCCGTAAGAAAATTAGTCACGGCCGTAAAATCGAATACGCGTGAATTTTAGGATTTTTTATTTCCTTATTTTTAGGTAGTTGTTTCCTTGTTTAATTAGAACTCTTTAACCTAGTTTTTGACCCTATTTATAGGGATGTAATTTTCATTATTCATGACACAACTTTGATAATATTAATTGAGAGGCTATTTGCTTTCACAACCTTTATTCTTTATTGAATAAAATCCGAACTTGCGAGTTAATCTTGTTTGTTCAAATCTCGGTGAGAATTATTATTGTTTGTGATCAAGAGGTCAATATATCCCAGTGATTGTATTGGTTGCTTGGTTCAATTAATTTTAATTGGATCCATAAATCGAGGTTCTTGGCGTTCTTGGGTCGATTCCAATAATTTGTGGGTTGCGTAGCTACAATTGCTACGTGGTTTGCATCATTTGGGTATTTATGTTTACATGTTTATGATTATGAATGTTGTTTTAGGTTTTTGTAACTTTTAAATGTTTGTTACTATTTTAAGATATCATTGGAATTTACTACACAAGTTAGGTAATGTTAAAAATTTCCCATGTAATTTGGTTGATTAATTAACTACCACTAATTGATTTTTTAAAAGAAGAAGTTAGTATAGTTATGAAAACTAAATTCACTTTATTTTATGTTATGTAACTTATTTTAATTATCAAGTTTATATTGTCATCAAAGTATTTAGATTAATTAGTTTTATTCTAAGTTTCATGTTGTTATCTATTTCCTTTAGTTAATTAGTTTACATATTGCCATATTTCTTTTTAGTGTCATTTAGTTAGTAATTCACCACCAAACCATATTTTTATGTTACTTGACTTTTCTTTTAAAATGAAATCAATAACTTTAGTTACAAATCAATCAATTCTCGTGGGTACGATAACCCGGACTTCTTTAGTCCACTTTACTACTTGAACGCGAACCGTGCACTTGCTGTATACGATTTTAGCGAACACCTGCATAATGTTTAATTGGATGAATAGTGCATCCAATTGTTGCCCGCATATTGTCTAATCGGATGAATATTGCCTAAATTGGATTAATAGTGTTTAATTGCAATTGGATTAATAGTTCAATTGGATGAAGAATGTTTAATTGCAATTGGATGAATAATGCCTAAATTTATGAGAAATTCTGGCAATTTTCCCGCATAGTGTTTAATTGGATGAATAGGGATATATTAAAAAAATTAAGACATTAATATAATCTCAATAAGGAAAATAACATATAATTTGAGACAACCCAAAAAGGAAAACGAAAGAAAAAATTAATGAAAGATGAAATAAATTGCTAATGGATCATTTTAAATGTCCAAGGTGTCATTTGGACAGATGTCCAAATGACTGAATAGTGTATTAAATCCAATTGTTGCCCGTATAGTATTTAATTGGATGAATAGTGCCTAAATTGATGGAAAATCCAGGCAATTTTCCCGCATAGTGTTTAAAATAGGAACATGAAAATGTCTTCATAAAGATGTCCAAGGTAATCTATGAACAGGTGATCGAATAGTGCATTAAATTCAATTGTTGACAGCATAGTATTTAATTGGATGAATAGTACATAAATTGATGGGAAATTCGAACAATTTGCCCGCATAGTATTTAATTAGATGAATAGTGCATCCAATTGTTGTTCGCATATTGTTCAATTGGATGAATAGTGCCTTTATTGATGGAAAATTCGGAGAATTTGCCCGCATAGTGTTTAATTGGATGAATAGTGCTTAAATTGAATGAAAGTTATATAATTAATGTTTAATTTTAATTGGATGAATAGTTAATTTGGATAAATAGTATTTAATTTCAATGAATGAATAGAGAGATAGAATTAAATATATGAGTTCATCTTGATTCTCAATTTATTAGGAAGTGCCTTGATTCTCTTTCCAGGATTATTTAAAACTTCAGTCCTTGATTGGGTGTTTAATTATAAACTAAAAAAAATAAAGATTTCTTGCCAATATAGAACCATTGTTGCCCGCATATTGTCTAATCGGATGAATATTGCCTAAATTGGATTAATAGTGTTTAATTGCAATTGGATTAATAGTTCAATTGGATGAAGAATGTTTAATTGCAATTGGATGAATAATGCCTAAATTTATGAGAAATTCTGGCAATTTTCCCGCATAGTGTTTAATTGGATGAATAGGGATATATTAAAAAAATTAAGACATTAATATAATCTCAATAAGGAAAATAACATATAATTTGAGACAACCCAAAAAGGAAAACGAAAGAAAAAATTAATGAAAGATGAAATAAATTGCTAATGGATCATTTTAAATGTCCAAGGTGTCATTTGGACAGATGTCCAAATGACTGAATAGTGTATTAAATCCAATTGTTGCCCGTATAGTATTTAATTGGATGAATAGTGCCTAAATTGATGGAAAATTCAGGCAATTTTCCCGCATAGTGTTTAAAATAGGAACATGAAAATGTCTTCATAAAGATGTCCAAGGTAATCTATGAACAGGTGATCGAATAGTGCATTAAATTCAATTGTTGACAGCATAGTATTTAATTGGATGTTTAATTTGTTTAATTTTCTAGATGAAAAAAGTTGGAAAATTTTCAACTTTTGTTGTTTGATTGACATTATTTTCCATGAAAAATAAAGTAAAATTTAACTATTTTATTAAAATGTATATACATTTGACATTCATTGTGTAGAACGTCCCAACTTTCCTATTTTTGGCACAAAAGATACCAAAGTTTTCATTTTTTTGGGCAGAGCGTCATTTCTGTTAATTTAGACGTATATCTACTGTCAATTTGGATTTGCACATAACGTCTTTAAAACTTTGAAGGACATTTTCGTCATAAATCAAGTACCCATTTCATTTCTTTCCTTTCCTTTTATATATGAAACATGAAAATCAAGACCCCCTTATTTTCTTTGCTTGATATGCATAGGCATGCGTCTGTGCTTGAGTGGAATTTGAAAATATTCACTTGGAATCTTAGGTCATTTATGTAGTTGTGCTCGAATGAGGTGAAGATATGCTTGATATATGGGCTGAAGTTAATAAGTCTTGGGAAGAATAGATGATGGGGGCTTTTTTACCGGTGAAATTTGGTGTTGGGAATTCAAGATCAAAAGTTTCTTGTGACTATGGGTTGGAGTTCGTTGATTGTATGAAACTGAGATTTGAACTAAGTTTTCAAGGTTTTGGAATTTTTGTTCAAGGTTTTATATATTTCATATTTGGGTCTAAAAGATTTTTTTTTTTTTTTTTCGGGAGAAATTGGGGTTCATCAACTGTAAATTTCTTGGCTAAAGCTAAAAGATTAGATTTTGTGGTGGGTTTGAGCTGAAATGTGGTTGATGATCAGTTCCAATTTCACATATGATTTCCTGAAAATGGATTATGTGCCTTAGTGCTTGGGGAAAGGAAGACATGGTTGTTATATGTCAATTTTTTTTATAGGGAGGGATGGTTTACACGATATTTGTTAAAGGTAAGGATGTTTTCCACCAAACGTTTTCAAATGTTGGGACATTTTTCATCAAAGTTATTTAAACATAGGAATGTAGAGAACCAGGTTCGCTTCAAGCAAACTCTGTTACCTTTTCTCTTCTACAACTTTCTGCTTCGTCTTTTCACAATTGAAATTCAGACAGAAATGTGACGAGTAATTGATACGCCTCGAATTCTTTCCATTTTATTCTTGCAGATGAACATACTCATGGTGAAGAGTTAGCCGTTTACCTGTTTTCACTTAATTTCTTGAAGTCATTTATTTTTTAAATAATATTTTGCTAGAAGTTAACAATGAAGCGGGAAAGAAAGAAATGAGTTATATTTGATTTTGGACGAAAATGCCCTTCAAAGATTTAAATGTTGACTGTTCAAATTCAAATTGACAGTGCAGAAACGTCTAAATTAACAGAAAGGACGTCTTGCGCAAGAAATTGAAAACATTGAGACGTTTTGTATCAAAAATAAGAACGTTGGGACGTTTTGTACAATAAGTGTCAAACGTAGGGACGTTTTTGGCTAATTACCTTTTTTTTTTTTTTTTTTTACACATTTTTTATATTTTTTATACATTTGTACTTTATAATAATAATAATAATAATAATAATAATGTTAATTTAAAAAAAAAAAACCAATTAACAACAAAAAAATTGATCAAACGTGATGTAAAATCATTTTCCAACTAACTTAGAAAATAAATTCAAACAATTTGGTTAGAATCCTCCTTTTTAAGGAAAATGGGCACGAGAAATTTGGATAAACAGCACAAATGGCCCCCAACCTTTGGATTTTTTGTGAAAATGGTTCCAACGTTTAAATTTTTGCATTTATACCCTCAGAATCACCAAATGTTGCGAAAATGGTCCCTACCGTTACATTCCGTTAGTTTCTACCGATAAAAAACTGTAAATAGCACAAATGATCCTTAACATTTGAGTTTATTGCAATAATAGTCTCTAACATATTAAGGTCATGTTTGTCATATTTAGTTTGTAACCACCAAACGTTTGACGTATTTAGTTCCTAACATATTAAGCCCTTATACGTTTGACATATTTAGTCCATAACATATTAAACCTATATTTGAGACCAATTATTTCAAATAATGTGGTTTGTAACTGTAATTTTTTGAAGAATTTGTGGTTAAAAAAATTGAATTTATTTGTAAATTATTTTATTAATAGAATGTGTGGTTAAAAACGAATTTTAAAAAAATAAAGTTTATTCTTGATTTCTAAAGTTTACAATAAAATATTTAACAAAAATTCACCGCATTAACATTTCAACATATTGGTAAAAAATAATAATAAATTCATGGAACATAAACAAATAAACACATTGGACATCATTTTAGTAATTGAATAAAAAAATGTTTTTTATCAGTTCTATTTTCGATTTTGAAAACTGATCAATATCGATTTTCAAATTTTCATTTTTTTCAAAACTCGTTTTCTTCTACACATTCTATTAATAATTTTTTTATTTTAATTTATGCATAAATTAAAAAAAAAAAAAAAAAAAAACTTACTTTTTAACCCAAATTCTCCAAACTTACTTTTCAAATTGATGAATTTTCAAAATCGAAATCGAAGAAAGAACTAATAAAAACATATTTGTTATTCAATTCCTAAAATGATATCCAATGTATTTGTTTGTTTATGTTCCATAAATTTATTATTTTTTCATTAATAGGTTGAAATGTTAATGCACTGAATTTTTGTTAAATATTTTACTGTGTACTTTAGAAATCCAGAATAAACTTTATTTTTTTAAACTCGTTTTCAACCACACATTCTATCAATAAAATAATCTACAAATATATTCAATTTTTTTTTTAACTTTTTAACCACAAATTCTTCAAAAAACTACAATTACAAACCACATTATTTGAAATAATTGGTCTCAATTAGGTACTAAATACGCCAAACGTATAAGGGCTTAATATGTTAGGGACTAAATACGCCAAATGTTTGGAAGTTACAAATTAAATATGACAAACATGACCTTAATATGTGAGAGATTATTATCGCAAAAAACTCAAATGTTAGGGACCATTTGTGCTATTTACACGTTTTTAACGGTGGAAGCTAACAGAATGTAACTGTATGGACCATTTTCGCAACGTTTCGTGATTCTGAGGGTAAGAATGCCAAAATCTAAACGTTGGGGACCATTTTTGTAAGAAACCTAAAAGTTGAGGACTATTTGTGCTATTTACCCCGTGAAATTTGTAGGTGGACTATAACTTCCAAATTTTGACATTCAAACGCAGAGCTTGGAAAAATTGGATGGAAATTTGGAATTCAAGGGAAAAAAAGATGTGTATCAAACAAAGCCTTAATACTCTTGTCAATTTGATGTATTTAACGCCGCAATCACAATTTTCCATTTATCCACCATTTTTAAAAAATCTACATTATATTTTTAAATTTATGTAAACTTGCTTAATAAATCAACCTTAAACCAACCACAAAGTTAACCTTTGAATATTTAACCTCATTATATGCTTTTCAACATTTTATATTCTTTTAGAATTTACTAGTATTTCACCACGTGCTTCGCACGTTTTATGTACGCAATAAAAAATCTTATACTTCGTATTTTCTATGTAATGACGTATAAAATGAAAATTATTAAAATCATCATATTATATAAATATAATTATAACTCATTGAATATAAAATATAATAAATAATACGTTATTATTTATTATATATAGTATTAATTTATATTAAGTATGCAGTATTAACACTAAATCGTGTTATGTAAAAAATTTTTAAACTCTTATGATCGTGTCAAATTAATTATTATTACTAATTTTAAATTTAATAGTTAAAATAATTATTCATATGAAAATTACTCGATTACTTATCTAATTAACTTATGAGTAAATTTTGTAATAGGCATTTTCAATTTTTCTCGATTATTAAGTGTACATCATAACATTTATGTAGCAAAACGAAAACTCGAGAAGACGCTAAAAAAGTGTTTGAACCATAGATATATTTTAATTATTTTGTCAGATTTGAACAAGTGGAATTTCTTTTTCATTTGATAAGGATTTAAATCAGATTTTTGTTAGATTTTGATAGAAATTGATGAATTTTTATATGGTTAAAATTTTGTAGGTTCCATAAAATATTTGGTTGAAATTAATTATTAACTTTGACTTAGATTAAAATTTGAATTAAAATCAACACCAAACGGGGGTTAACTACGTTCATCATATAAGTGAAGATTGAATAATTATTTATCTATAAATATGTTTTAATAATTTATCTCTTATTGCACTTGATTTAAAAAATAATAAATTATTTTCTTCAAAGTGACCCTCATATTAGCGTTCAAATAAATAAATCTATATTTTTTTATTTTGATTATTTAAAAAGTTATTAGTTTTAAAATGTATTTATTTCATAAATTGTGGTTTACCAACTACTCATCATGTTTATTATTTTAAGGGTAAATATATTGACACCACATTTTTTGTTAACCGCACTACATTTTAATTGTAATGAAGATCCCTAATTTTTTCTTATTTTTACACTTAGCAGCCAAGTTTTTTTTTTATAATTTTTTATCATCAACTTTTTATTAATTTTTATATATTATCTTTAGAGACGATTCTCGTTCAAATCACACTTTTAAATAATCAAAATAAATAATTAATACAAAAGTTAAAAAAATATTTGCTCACCTTTTCAATGCAAATTAGTAGAATACTTGAATAGAAATCTTGATTAGAAACAAAATATGTTAATTAATTGAATATTATGAATAATAATGCGATTAAAAAATTTGAGGACATAAAACAAAAGTAAACAAACATTGAAAATCTTTTTTGCAATTAAATCGCGGTGTAGATATAAAAAAAGTGTTGTGTAAATATAATTACCCTTATTTTAACTCTTTCCCTACTATTTTTATTGTGAGATTATCTTAATTCTGTTACAATATTATTGGAATCTTTTATTGTATAAAAAAATTATATCTATGTTTGATTTACGTTGTAAACTTGTAATGATTCAGTTTTAGAACTGTATAAACATATATATTGAATTTACAACGTGGTATAAGATTATATGTATTGAATTAAGGACCTTATATTGGAAACTGAATTTATTGTTTAAATAAATCAAAATCATTTGAAAAGTCATTCAATACTTATTTATGTGGAAATATAATTTTTTTAATTAAGGGTATTATAAACATAAGAAAAATGGAAGTAAAGAAAAATTATATGCATTGAATTAAGGACCTTATATTGGAAATTGAATTTATTGTATAAATAAATCAAAATCATTTGAAGAGTCATTCAACATTTATTTATATGGAAATATAATTTTTTTTTTAATTAGGGGTATTATAGATATAAGAAAAATAGAAGTAATGACATAATTGTTATTTATCTATAAACATGTTATAAGATTTTACCTCTTATTGCGCTTTAGTAAATAGTAGATCATTTTTTTTCAAAGTAACTCTCATGTTAGCATCCAAATAAATAAGTCACTATTTTTTACTTTAATTATTCGAAAAATTATTGGTTTTAAAATGTATTTATTTTAACTCAACTCATAGTTTACCAATTATTCATCATGTTGATTATTTTAATCCAATCCATACTATTTTTATTGTGAGATTATCTTAATTCTGTTATAATATTATCTCGTATTGGATAAAAAAAAATGTTTGATTTAGCATCGTAATGATTCAGTTTATGAATTGTATAAACAAATGTATTGAATTAGAATGTAGTAAAAGACTAAAAAATATTATCAACAAACATGTTTTATAATTTATGTGATTGAATATAAGGATTTTATATTGGAAGTTTAATTTATTGTTTAATAATTAAACTAAAGTCATTTGAAAAGTCACTATATATTTATTTATATGGATATACTTTAATCAATGATAAGGGTATTATAGATAAAAGAAAAATAGAAGTAAGGACATAATTGGTAATTAAAATATTTCCACACATTTACACTTTTATATATTAGTTATTATTATAGTGATTAGTGATGACAGTGATGTTTAAAATAAAACCACAGTATTTATAAAGGTGCATCTCCTTCAATTAAAGTCGAAACAAACAACGGAAGAGAGCAAATATATACCACCATAGTAATATATAAAGAAGAATTTGGGGTCTCTTTTATTTTGACCTTTGTAGTTTTGTTAATACTTCTGAGTAGTTTTCAGAATCGATCATTTTTGTTTGTTCTTTCTGTTTCAGCCTTGCAGTGGATTCTGAAACAAAAGTGTCTCCTTGTTTTTACTGCAAATGGTTTGTTTAAACTTGGAGCGAACCCTTTCCCACGATGCATTTTTGTTGTATAATAAATTGTAAGGAAGATGAAGAACAAAACAAACAAACAAGTAAAACTAGAAGATTCATAAATGAACTTTGCAAATTAACCAAAAAAGAATGTCCATACACGATGCAAAATCGTTGTCCTCAAACAATATTTTTCACCACGAGGTGAATACTTGAAGGCTTCAAGCAAATTTGATAAATGAGTAATCAAACATTTCATTCAAGTTCAAACCAAGTAATTTGAAAACTTGAATAAAGAACTTGAAAAATATTATTGATAATTGAAGTTTGTTATTTGTTTTGGAAAATAAGATGTTATTAATATGTTATGAGTATGTTTTTGTCTTCAACAACGCCCCTATATATACATTTGCAAGTCTCATGCACGAATGAGTGAAAAAACAAAGAGAAAATGTGTCAAAATACTTCAAAAAGGCACAAGAAAATCTAAGTCCAACTGCAATATTTTTTAACTAGGCGGCCTTCCAATTGAACACACATGCCCCAAACCATGGCAAGGGGCACGCCCAGTTCATTTCTTGTGTTGCTTCCAGGACTACATTTAATGCAACCCCATTTTGATTCGATGTGAATCCGAGCCCCCTTATCACTTGTTTTCATGTTAATGTAGATCCAAAATGCTTCTTCATTATATAATTTTAGCAAATTTATAACAATCTTCTACTTGTTCAAACATATAATGAGCTCAAACTTAATTTAACGATACTTATGCATAAAGTATTTGTATCTTTTGATTTGAATTCAACCTCAGTATAAATTCTACAAAGTAACATCAAAAACACATATAGTATGATAGCTTTGAACATGTTATTCCTAGTGATAATACCAGTGAAGAGACACAGACAAACATCTTCTCAATCTTTATGGCCTTGAGCTTTCTTGAATTTTTAAGAAAGAAATTCCAATTTTCTATTAAGATAGTACCACTCGAAGCTTATATAGGTGAAGTTTTTGCACGATCTTTGTCACTTTTAGAGATACTTGATCCAATGATTTGAATTTCATTAAGTTATAGAAACTTAACCCTCCTCTATTGAAAACTAGCATTTATGACCTAGGATGGGGTTTGAATGAAAGTATAAGTGCTGAAACAATCCACTTATCAAATGACATGTTATTCTTTGAACACGAGATATACTTGTTAATATAGCAAGGTAAGATTGTCGTCATTGACGATTTTTATTATGGAGTTTCAAACCCATC
Source organism: Ligustrum vulgare (assembly GCA_963555705.1). Classification (NCBI taxonomy): domain Eukaryota; kingdom Viridiplantae; phylum Streptophyta; class Magnoliopsida; order Lamiales; family Oleaceae; genus Ligustrum; species Ligustrum vulgare. Next base: position 47,829,708 of record OY743171.1, on the reverse strand, counting down.
ATACTAGTTGTTGTCTGCACTAATTCCTTTGCGAGTAAGCAGATCAACTAAATTTTCACTTGTTTTCACATAACTTAGTGAAATTACTCGATCCTTAATTAATTTCCTCACATACTTTTTTGAAGTGGCTTGACTATCATATACGATAGATATTAAAGAATTACCCTTCTCTCCCAATTCAGTTTTATACATTAAATAAATCACTAAGTCATTCAGCTCCTTTTTTCTGTTTCTGTCAATGCTACAAATTCAAATTCTTTAGTTGAGATAATACATGTCCGTTTTCTTGAATTTCCCAGAAATTACACCTCCTCCAAAAGTAAATACCATTGTTTTCAAACTTGGCCCAGTAGGGTTGACTCGACCCGAAAACCTGCTCAAACCTAGTCAGGTCAAACCGGTCAACGACCCTGGTCGATCTGGTAGGCCCGGACGACCTGACCAGGTTTTATTTTATTTTTTATTTTTTAAAAATATTTTTTAATATTTTTTAATGCTCAGGTCGACCTTGAGTCGACTCCGGGTTGACCCTCCGACTCTGATCCATTCTCTCGATTGAATCGATGACCGGTCTGGGTCTAAAAACATTGGTAAGTACCCAACCCTAGTTGGATTCATTCTCACGACACTTGTTATCCAACTAGTATCAGTGAATCTTTCTAGAATTTATGAAAATTTAGAATATTGTAGATTTAGATCCTTAGTTCTCTTCAAATATCAAGAAACCCTACAAATATCCTTCCAATATTCTTCACTTGGATTACTAGTAAACCTACTAAGTTTACTAATTGCAAATGTTATGTTGGGTCTTGCAATGTACTTGCATATTCAAGTTGTGCAATTGTTCTTCCATCATTCTTAACCGATTTTGAACGTGCATCAAACAATGTATTTGCCTTTTTTATGTTCAAGTGATTGAACTTGTTAATTACATTTTAAATATAATATGATTGGCTCAACGCATAACCCCTCGTCTTGGTAACCTTGATACCTAAAATTGTATTCACTTGACCAGGATCCTTCATTTTAAATGTGAAAGATAGAACTTTTTTTTTCTTTTATACCTTGCATTTAATTACTTATAATCAACTTATATCATCCACGTGTATATATATATATATATATATATATATATATATATATATATATATATATATATATATAAGCAAAACTTGTTTATTACTCACCTTTGAATATAAACATTTATCACTGCTATTGTGTTTAAATCCAAAAGGCACGATTGCTAAGTCAAACTTTTCATGTCATTTATTGGCGCTTGTTTTAATTCATATAAGGATTTCACCAACTTGCAGATTTTATGCTCATTTTTGGGGAGAACAAAAATAAGAGATACTTACAGTTGTTATAAATGTGATGCCATTTATATAAAGATTAAACCCCATTACCTCCAAATTTATAAATCCATAAACTCCCACAATAATAATCTACATAAAAACAATATTAACCACCTACTTTAATGACTATGACCATAACTCCTAGACTCCATAATTATACTACAATTTAATATTAAAATGTACAACTATAAGTGTAATGGAAGTATTACCTCCAAATTTAGGTTTACTTTCTACAATTTTGATTTTGATCTTAAGCTTGGCTTATTATAGTGCCTGTCAAAGGTACATTGGTGGATCCTACATTCAGTGCCTGTGACGAGCACCACAGTAGGCACCAAATCAAAAGTGTTACGAACTTTCTATTCCTCATAATATACTTTTGAGGCAATGCTAGCACATTTCTCTACAACTATAATAATTTTTGCAATCTAGATAAGTTAAGGGATAATATATATATATATATATATATATATATATATATATATATATATATATATATATATATATATATATATATTACAATCTTTTAAATAAGTATATATTTGTCATAGTCATAGGTAGTAATTAATTAATCAAGAGAATCGACCTTCCTTTCCTACTCAAGTCTCTAGCTAGCTTATATTCCTGAAAACGTCAATGAGCACAACATCCATAATCGAAACAACATGAATCATCCTACCAAAAATGAGAAATCAATTCTTATGTATATTATAAAGAAAGATTTTATTTATTTATTTATTTATTTTCAAAGAGGTTTAGCATTAGTGAAGGACCCAATAGGCACCTAATGTAGGCACATGCACTGGATTTTGGGTCAGCCTATTTAATTTATTATTATTATTTTTTTTTTTGAAATGAACCAATTTTGTTTGCACTAATTTTTTCGGTTAGTCCTTTAAACTTTGAAGCTCATTTAATCTAAAAGAATAATTGAAATGAACCAAATAATTGACCTAATTTTAATTTAACTAAATTTGCAATTATACACAATTCTCACTCAAAGTTCCAAACGTGAAAGGATAATTATATTGATCGAAAATTGTATGGAACCAGGTGATGAGATGGCTACCTAGTCAGCTACTAATAAGACATAATTTGTATGCTCCAATTTTGATTTTAAAAACTCTAATTGGGCTGACTAGACAGCTATCTCATTACTTGGTTCCATAGAATTTTCGTTATATAGACACCACTTATTTTATTAATTACACCACATTATATATACACGTTTATTAAAACATGAATTTTGTAATTACACTACATTCCTTTTATAAATATAACCTTCACTAAAAAATGAAAATAAAAAATAGTACACCACATCAACACTAAGAACACATACTAGCATGTATACACAAAATACACACACTACACCAAGAACACGCACTAAGACACGTGAAATTGTACATACTACAAGAACACACACACAAAAAAGATACAAAATACACTAAGGAAACACACTAACACAGAAATAAAAATAAAATTCCAATTTTGCTCAACATTTGAAATTAGAATCACAAAATTACACTACATCTTTTTCTCAAATGTAGAATAGATTATAAAATATAAATATTTATTTATTCGATTTTCAGATCTGATACTTGCCAAAAAAAAAAGGATCAAAACGAAGATGATGAACCCAGATCAAATTTGGCAATTTCCAAGTTCAACATCAAATTCCATTACATTGATTCACAGTTAACTAAAATGGGAATTGGGTGCGGGCATAAAATGGGGAGCCCAACACAGAGTCTCAATGTAAATTCTCACTTTTTCAAACGCATTTACCCACTTTCAGAAAAGGGTATGCACTTAGTTAATGATCATCAAATTTTACATCGTGTAAGTGAAATATTTTTCGAACAAATTTTGGTTCTTTGTATGTTTTTTTCTGATTTCTTGAATCGAATTTGTAGTTTCAGTGGAATTACCTTTGCATTGATGAAATATGTTATACATATAAAATTTAGGATTTTTAATATTTGTGGTATACATAAGAATAAAAAATGAGAAAAATTAATATAATGCGGAGGTTATTTCAATCAATTTAATTGCGATCAATTTAGTAAGTATAAAAATGTGGTGTGATTAACAAAATCAGTGGTGTCAATATAATTACTCAACATCAAATATGAAAGCTGAGATTCAAAATCGTGATAACACTGCACCTGCTGCCCCACGCCTTAAGTTTTGACTCTATTCGTTCAAAGAAAAAGTTCAAAGCACCCGAACTCTCAAAAGGTCCACTTTTGCATTAATTAAACAAAAATCCTGGTCCGCCATGGATAAATGTGGAAGGATTATAAATGGTACACTAACTGCTTTGAAGCATGTTGTCGTGACATGATCAGTCTAAATTCAAAAATGAATATAATTAACAAGTTAGTGGGTGGGGTGCAATTGGAACCTTTACAGAAAATGAACTTTTGCTTTTAAGAGTTGCCATGACCAGCACAAGGAATGATTCTATTTGAAGACAGTTCGAGAAGGATGAATCACTTGAAGTGTACATTTCTTAATAAAAAAAACAAATTCCGAACATGTCGATTCACTTTCAAGACAAGTTATTAGTTTACGTCCAAATCCGTGTCTCTATTTATTTACTTAATTGGTTCAACTTCGATTATTACTTTTTGACTGTGGAACTTTTACTTTTCTCGAATCAATACTCCTATCTAATTTAAATTATTAAAAATATAAAATATAATAAAGAAATTATTAAATGGGATGCCCTAGGCCCCTAACTTTCTATAAAGATTTAAAGATAAAGAGATCAAAAGGATAAAGGTTGATGATTTGATCAACCAATTAACTCAACAGAGTCACGCCGCACGAGTAGATCCTATGCGGCGCAAAAGCAGCTCAAAGTATATATATATATTATAATAAATAAATCAATTAATCAATAATTTTATTTAAAGAAGATTTGACTTTTGACTATGTTTGATATAATTGATACAAAGGGGTTGTAAAAATTGGTTGGTTTCATAATGCATGTATCAACTTAACCTAATGATTATTCTACGAGATTAATTTAATCAATCATTTAAGCTAGATTAAGATCTTGATTGGAATTTTAATTGACTAATTAATTTATTACATTTGCTACTTTTTTATTCTTCTAGACTAGATATGTGAAGGAATGCTCTTAACTCCTGTCTGCATAGAGATTTTTATGGAGTGGATTTTTGGAAAGAATTCATTCATTTATTTATTTTTAATGTGTAATTAAAAATCGGGAAAAAATATGGATCCACATGTAAAACTATTTTATTGAAAGAATATAGTTGAAAATGAATTTGATAAAAAATGAGTTTTAGAAAAATTATTGTTAACCATGAACTCAATATGGTCGTATTTCCAATTGAGTATAGTTCGTCTAATAAATGTATCTCATATTTAAAACCCGTTTGGTCATATGTCATTTTTCGAAATTTTGAGAAATTTAAAATTTTGGGAGAATGTATGAATATGATTGAAAAATATGAAAAATTGTGGGTTTCAAAGTGAATATTAGAGTACGAGGAGAAAAAAAAAAAAAAAACAGAGGACCAAATGGATCCTTAGCTCCCGTTTAGTTCCAATTTCTTAAAATTCATTTTTTCATAACTTATTTTTAACCACGACATTTTCTTTTTATCTAATTTCAAAATCAACAAAAAAATTTATTTTTAGCCAAACCAAACAGGGCTCAAGCCGTTCAACCTTAAAGATGCTTTTTATATCACAGAATCTTTTCAGCACATCTCTATTTTATAATTATTAATTTGAATCTCTTAAAATAAGAGTCAATAAAAAAAATCAAGTCCATGTTTGTCTTGTCTTCCATTAATTTTAAAAAAATGAGTTTTTAATAGTGAATTTTTAGAAAATGTGAATTTAAAATTAGGAAAAACTTTTAAATTTACGTTCAAAATATTTTATTTTGAGAACGTGATTGAAAAAAAAAATTAGTTTAGAAATAACACGGACTAGATATCCCTTTTCGTAAATGACAGCACATACATATATCCAATTATAAATCTTAAGACGTATGTCTTTTTTCTTTAAGAAAAGTGATTAAGTGATTGAACAGTGAGGTTCTGCATCAGAAAGATAATAAGAAATTAAGGGAGGTGGATTTAGCTAATTAATCCATCTTAAGTACATGATTAATCCATATGTACTACTCTTAGTACTCTATCAGAAGAAATTTTTGATATGTAACCAGAGGAAACATAGGTACTATTTACTGGAAATACAATTTGAGGCAGCCGGCAGGGCATGGTGACCTGAGCAAGTCGCGGGGGAGGGGTTCTCGGGTTTCCAGTCCCTAAATTCGCGGGTAGGGGCGGGTTTAGGTAGGATAACTCATCGCAAGGCGAGGGTACCCACCCCAAATTCACTTGTTGCCGTCTCTAACTACGATCCTTTTTATATTGTGATCCTCTTCAATTTTAAAATTTGTGTTTGAATTCGAGTACAAGACTTAAACTCTATAACGGTAGCAGAAAAAATGAAAAAGTTGGGTAATTCATCGAGAACTTGTGCAAGTTCACATTTCAAGACTAGAAACAAAAATGAAAAGGTACTTTCTTTTTTATTTTTATTTTTATTTTTACTGACTCAAGTATTCAAACTTCCATCCATTAATCCTGGGAAGAATGATCTTTCCTCGATTCGCCCTCTATGAAACTTCCTTTTTTTACTTTTACATAATGGAGTGCAAAATTGTTAAATGCTCCATCCTAATGCAATTTTTGTCCCACTTCACATATTTTAGCAAGTAGCCCACAATACTTACTCCAAAAATTCAAATTAGAAAAAAAAAAATGGATAATTGCACTTCATAATATTTTAGATCCTTCAACGGAATTTTTCTTACGTTAAAATTTAACAGATTTTTTTTTTTACTTCATTTCTTTTTTCTCTTCAAAACCTACAATATTTTCATCAACACCGTGTCATCATCGTTGTGCCACCTTCCTTTTCCTCTGACAAGATTTTTGCAACCTACTCATGATGGATGTATTATTGAAAGACGTCATTATTGAATATCATAAAATTTTGAAAAAGTCAATGTGTGATACTAAAATTACGTCTTGAGTATCATAAAAAAATGAAAAGTATGAGGTTGTGATACAAAAATTTGAAAAGCATCGTAAGTATCATATTGTAATACTGTAAAAGTATCATATGTATCATACTATGAAACTGGTGTTAAAGAACATAAATTTCAGTATTAGTTTTTTGAAGTATTAGTCAATAATACTCTTAAGGACGTAAGTTTCAGTTATGACTCCAAAAGTTGGGTATTTATACATACGCTCAAAAAAATTAAATAGCCCTCCCGTTGTACATTTTCTAAAATGTACTCAAAATTATTTTGCCCAGTTTTGTAGAACGGTTATGTAATGGTGTGCAATTGTGTTTTCTTGCATATTTTTCTTTCAATGATTTTCACGCTTTTGTTGTATTTTTCGTGCTATGTAATTAATGATCGTACTCCCTGTCAATATAGCTATCTCTTCGCCATGCATTCTCGTAAATAATAATGTTTGGTAACTTGTTTATAAATATTATATTTTTCCAAATTACTTTTTAATTACACATATTTTTCCAACAATAATTCCAGTGAGACATTTTTTGGGTATTTTTAGGCGACATTGTGACATGATGCACATTTATTGGGTGCTGAAAAAATAAGTTGTTGGATAGTTTTTTTACTACCCAATGAATGTGTAATATGTCAAAATGTTACTTAAAAATATTTCTAAAGAACGTATTCCTAGAATTACTCTTTTTCCAAACCGCTTTCAGTCACACATTTCCCTCATTTTCCTTTTTTTAAACACTTGTGAGGCATAAAATCACAACCATAAATTTCTACGAATACAACACATTCTAATCCAAACTATACTAGTTGCTTATACTCATGGGTCGTGATCAACTTATCATGTTTATATTTGCCATTTTGAGCTGCAATTAATACATATCACTTGTGATTTAGTGTTTATGTGCACTAATCTCGTAAGACCTGACCAAAGCCCTAAGCTGACCAATTTAGAACCTCGAGGATCATTTACACCCTGAGCTACTTACATACCCTGAACATTTCTTCTGACTGTTATAAAAACCCGCCGTGTTCAGGGTTACCCTGTACGGGCTAATGACTTCTGTATGTTCAGGACCAACACCTACACGTCAGACCAATCCACCATCCAATTTTCAATAGGATTCTAATTGCATGAGTCATAACCTAATCCAATCACAATAGTCCTATAACATTATCCAGATTCCATCGACCGAACTTCTATTGGACTTCCTAAGTCTGTTAACCACCCATGTAATCCAATCCTACCCGGATTATACTACATGTCTCCATAAATACAAGGCTTTTGATCACAAGTACACAATTATTATTCCACTTTATAGCTTTACGCTTAATTTTTCTCTCTCTTTGCTAACTTAAGCAATGGATGGGGGACAAGGATACATGCAATGCCTTTGTTTCAAGTATTGGAGATCCAGACCGTGCTTATTCGTTGATCAAGTTTGGGAAATCATAGGTGCATAATTTTTTAGCTTCATTGGTACCGTCAGTGGAATCGCTACAAAAAGTCATGGTCAATACACGTTCTGGACCTCCAACAATGATTTCATTTGCTCAATCTCCACTTCCTCCTAGGTCACAAAGGTCCCTTGAAAAACACAATTGTGCATGAACCGTCATCCCAACCCGTGGTTGCTACGTACGCAGCATTAAAGGAGCTTCATCATCAAGTTTTCGCACTGATTCAGTTATTAACTCCAAAACAACATCCGCCATCGACCCCCAAGGATGAGAATTTCTCGCAGGCCCGACCCTAAAACCACGCCCACAATGATGGTGGAACGAGTTCCTTGGGAATACCCCAAACACCTCATCTCGTGATAAACTCGAAGATCATAGCCATAACATCTGTCAAGGCCACAAGAATCATCTAGGATGAGCTCTGGTCGGCTTCACACTTAACACACCATTCACACCTGAGGTCTTAGCATATTCGCTCCCTGTCAAATTTAAATATCCCAGAATCAAAGAATATAATGGAACAACTGACCTGGTGAATCACCTCAACGTATACCAACGTCATGAACCTTTCCAAAAACATTGACCAAAGCTACTAGGAATTTGTTGTCCACCCTCGAACCTAATTCCTTCCCATCATTTGCATATTTTTCCAATAAGCTCTCCACTTTATTTCCCAGTAGCGAGCACATAAAAAAAACAGTTACATCCCTCAAGATTAAACTCAGAAAGCCTTCAAATACCTGATTTGCACATCACAACTACTGTCTCTGCCCTCACCCACATTATAAGATGTGAATCCTTCAAGTTGTCTTTGTCAAAGACCCCCACCAAAGTCAGTAATCGAGCTCCTTACCATGGGAGAGAATTATATCAATATGGAGGAAATGACGTACCCCAAGAAGAATGGTTCAACCACCGAAAGTTAGATTATAGAGAAAATAAGCCTGAACATAAGAGATAACATGACTATGGTGAAAAGCAAGACCAGGCTCGGGGCAAGCAGAGGAAATACACTCCTACACCATTCACACGTTAGAATGTCGTAAGGGCCAACATCCTTATGGAAATCAAGGACGTGAAAGAGTTGAAGTGACCATCAAGAATCAAGTCCCTGCCTAACGTACGTGACAAGAAAAGTATTTCCAATATCACCATGACAATGGACATACCACTGTGACGTGCTATACTTTGCAGCGAGATATTTGGTCCTTGATGATTATGCAAATTTCTCAAGTCTTATGTCAGTAATGAGAAATGCCCGAGGAATGATCATATGCAATGGAAATCACCTGAGGGAAATAACAAACCTATAGTAAGAACAATAAATGTCATCATTGGTGGGATAGCCTCATTTGGAGATTCACACAACAAGCGCAAGCTATATGCCAAAAAGAATCCAAGACCTTAACCTATTTCCCTTGAGGACATCATGTTCAGTTTGGGAAACATGAAACCATTGGTTACTCCTCATGATTATGTCATGGTCATAACAACAATCATAACTAACTTTGAAGTAAGGAGGATCTTTGTAGACAACGGGAGCGACCCCAACATATTATCCCAGGAGGCCTTCACAAGGATGGAGGTATCAGTAAGCTGCCTCAAGCCTATTAAGACCCTCTTCACAGCTTTGGGGGAAGTGTTATCATGCCTGAAGGTATTACCAAACTTTTTCTTACACTCAGATGAAACCTTAGGCAGGTAACATAAATCAAAGCGTTTCAGGTAGTGCAAGCCCTTATGGCCTACAACACCATCCTTGGCCTTCTTAATAAGATCAAAGCAATAGTCTTGACCTTTCACCTCGCCATGAAGTTTCGAATAGGGAACGATGTAGGAATAGTCTGCTAGGATCAAATCATAGCAAGACAATGTTATGTTACGAGTTGTTAGAGGCATAGCATTTGACTTCTCCCAAATCTTGACACTTGAACCCTACCTCAACTACTAAGATAGACTCTCCCCGGTGGAAGAAACTTTTTAATTCAACCTCGAGCCTAGGAAAAATGTCACTGTTGGTAGAGATCTCGACGACAATTTAAAGACCAAGCTCCTACAATGCCTGATTAAGAACCTTAATGTGTTCATGTGGAGGGTGAAAGACATGCGCGTAATTGACCATGAAGTGGCGATGCATAAGCTCAACTTAAATCCAGATGATCATCCTGTCAAACAGAGAAAAAGATAGTTCGCTCCTGACAGATAGGCTATCATACATGAAGAGGCTGCCAAACTCACAGGCACAGGCTTCATCAAAGATGTATAGTATCCGGAATGGCTTGCCAATGTGGTATTGGTTAAGAAAGGCAATAGCAAGTAGCGAGTTTGTATTGACTATATAAACCTTAACAAAGCATGCCCCAAGGATTATTACCCCTGCCACGAATTGATAACCTAGTGAACAATACCTCGAGTTATAAACTTTATAGCTTCCTTTACGCATTCTTTGGTTATCACCATATCCTAATGGTCGAGGAAGACATGAGAAAAAATCATTCATGTCTAATTCTACAATATACTGCTACAAGGTCATGCTCTTCGGATTAAAGAACGCAGTGACAACATATCAGAGACTAGTCAACAAGGTGTTATTTAGATTGATAGGGAAAAACATTGAAGTATATGAAGATGATATGGTCGTGGAGAATATGGAGACAAGCGAACACATACCCGACCTCGAAGAAGTATTCTCCATACTCAGAAAATACAGAACGAAGTTGAACCCTGCAAAGTGCGTATTCGAGGTTGTCTAGAGGAAGTTCTTGGTCTTCATGACCACCCACTAAGGTATTGAGGCCAATCCTAACACGATACATGTCCGATAAATGGAGTCTCCTAAGAATAGTAAAGATGTCCGGAAATCAACAAGTCGAGTTGTAGCACTTAACATGTTCATGTTCAGAGCAACAAACAAATGCTTTCCATTTTTCAAAGTCTTTAGGGAAAATCAGGCATTCAATTGGAATAACATGTGAAATCACTCCTTCTAGGAGCTAAAGACATCACTCGCAACACCCCCTCTTACCAAACCCAATCCTGGAGACACAGTGTCCGATATTTGGAAGTTTCCAAAAATAGAGTCAATGGGGACCTCAACAGCCAATCTACTACTTAAGTAAGGTTCTACTCGATGCCGAGAAATGGGACTGATAACCCAAGAAGACAAGCAAGGCCTTGCTTGTGAGAAATGAGCTTTCCTTGAATTTGCATGCAAGGAAAAGCTCATTTTCATTGTTCTGCGTTTGAAGCTCAGGAGAACGAAACTGGTTAATTAGTCAGGTCTATCAAGTAAACATATATTGGAATTATTTTTCCACTTGCTAAAAATTTCATCTATTGGCTCAAAAAAAAAAAAAAGTTCAGAATGCTGGAGATGCTACATGTTGAATTGCCAAGTTTTAAAATTCTTTCCTTTGGGATTTCAAGCCTCATTATAATTTAGCCTTTGTTTGGTAACACAGTTTGGTTTGTAAGCTGGTTTATCTATGATTTTAAGGTAAAAAGTAGTGGTTGAAAATTGGAAAGAGAAAATGTGTGTGGTTAAAAAGTAGTTTAAGAAACTGTGTGGTTTATAAACTGGTTTCGCAACATCAGGCAACCAAGGGACATTTGTTTATTCTGGGACAACTTTGACATACCTTGCAGAAGAAGCTTATGATCCTTTTGTTGCTGCTTTAAGTTTTTCATTTTTGTTCCCAGTTTTTTCTGGATTTACAGAAGTCAATAGGCAAGATAAAATTTGTTGATCTACCTACGAATTGTCTTGCAAGGCACTTTTGCAATGATTTTAAAATTATACTTAATTATGTAGCTGACTTGAGCGTAAGTGATGATGAACTACTAATTAACTGGATTTCTGAGACCTCAATCATTCATGACATAATTACTTGGGTATTCACCAGACTTCATAGTTCATAGAAACATAACTGTTCCTTTAGGGCTAAGTTTTTTCACTAAACTTGTCCTATTTGGAACAATTAATTGAATCTAATGGAAGTTTTTTGGGGATAGATTATCTTGTTGCAGATAGTTTCACAACACTACTCGAGGCAATTACCTTTCTAAGTGAATATAAACTTTGTTGCATTCTTTTCCTACAGAAATTTTATAGTGCACGTCCAGTGCAAAAAAAATCAACCCCCTCCTATGGGGTGGGGGGACAGTGCACTGGACGTGCACCATATGGTACACGTCCTGCGTGCACTAGAACATTTTCTCTCTTTTCCTATGGTCTCTTTGCATACCAACTCTGCGCATAATGGTTGCTGATTCTCAATATGCCAAGCCATTCATTTCCAAAGGAAACCATTGTTATGTGGTGACCACCAGGATCATACAAATTACATCATCTGTTATTATCTTTTTGTCTCTAACCTTAAGTTGATATGTGTTTTATAATTATTTGCAGGATGGTGCCGCAATCTGGTGCAATGGTTTTGTCAAAGTTCATAATTCGGACACTACAATTTTAGGAGTATAGTTTCTGAACTATGCATATTTTGTGAAGGATTAATAATAATAGCCATATTTTTTTACTTTTTTATTTTTTGGTAAAGGGAACATGCAGCAAATAAATATAATAATAGTAAGAATCGAGCCCCCAGGGACATTTCAACTGACAAAGGTTGGGGATCCACAAATGTTGACAACGCAGAAGTCGCAGATTCGAATCCTCATAGGTTCAAATTTACTAGACACTTTGTCGATTTAATGGTTAGTACCCAAACCTTGGCTAGCTTATGACATAACTTGTCTTTTACATCCTTCACCAATCTCTAGGATAGTGACGTTGGAGGCGCCTAAGATTGATGTTCAACCTTTTAAGTTTTAATAAAGGTTCGTTTGATAGTGACCAGTGATGGAACCAGACTTTCGAAGTTGGGGGGGGGGGGGGGGTCCAAAAGTGATTAATAAAAAACTCTAAAATAAAATAATTGTGAAATATTTCAATATCTTTTACGAACGTTCTCTACGAGTTTTCATACTTTGATAACGTCGTATGATTATATCATTATCGAACTTATCAAATACATCTTTTTCAATACACACAATCAAACTATCATTCAGCTATTGATCTCTCCATAACTGTTTAACATTCGGAGTATTACTTTTATCCAAACGTTGTGATTAGAAGAATATTGAGACATATGTTTGAAATATCTCGTCATAACTGTTCAACATTAAATTCAAGATAATAAAGAAGTAAATCTTCAAGGTAAATCTTTCTTTTCTTACTTTTAAAAGCAAGGAAAAAAAAGTGCCAACATTCTATATTTATATTAGACAAATCAAATTATAAACTTCACGAGAAATGTAAAGCATCATAATTTTATAAAGTCCAACAAAATCTGAAAACCCCATAAAATAAATATGTATACTGGAGTGAAAATTGGAAAAGAAAAATTAAAAAAAAAAAAAATTAATCCAAATGAAAAAATCCTCCATTATATTATTATTATTATTATTATTATATTTTTTAGATTTTGTTCCTCACAATGTCTCAGGCTCCAATTAACAAAAAAAAAAAAAAAAAGGGGTTAAGTAGACAATTACACACATTTAGGTTTGACAATTTTTGCCACAACTGTCGTTGTAGAATCACTGTAGAAAATATAAGTGTAACTTTATTTCAATTTGTAATTAATTACAAATGTAATTTTAATTAAAATTTTAACTAATTACCACCACCACCACCACCACCACCGATCACCACCTAAAAACATGACCACCAATCACCACCTAAAACCATCACCACCAACCACCATCTACTTATTAATTACAATTGATCCAAGAACAATTACATGAAACTGCTAATTAATAATCACAATTAAGTTCGACTACTCCCTGCAAAAATATAAAACAAAATCAAAGATTGCAGTCGTACATAGCAAATACATGGAGCAAATGGATCGCTCCATTAGTTTATTGAGGGATCCATATAATTCCTATGCTAAATTATGTACGCATGAGAAGAACTTGTTCTTTTATCAAAAAACGAAAATGATGAAGCTAAATTACAAAACAAAATTAAATATTGTATTTATGTGACAAAATATGGGACAAAATCAAATTCAAAGATGCCACTGGGAAATGGAGGAAGACCCACACATTTGATCAAGGATGATGACTGTAGCAATCAAGAAATTTCAAGTTTAAAAAAAAAAAAATTATTTTATAAAATTTGTCGTTACAACTCTCCAATTTTAAAAGATCATTATTTAAGAACTATCGCACTCGTCTAGTCATTTACAAGTGAAATTAAATTTATTTGAATCCGAGTCCAATTCCAAATTTATTAAAAATATCTCCATTTTTCCTTATTAAATTATTTTAAGTCGAAATACGAAATTCAATTTTATTTCAAAATTTATTTATTCTCAAAATTTATTTTCAATCCAAAATATATCAAATTTTAAATACATTACCTAATCAAAGTTAGTCTAATTTTTAGTTAATTATCCTAAACTAATCCTACCAACTAATCCTAATCTATATCCACATTTTTTTTTTCTTTCTTCTTCTTTTCCATCAAATTCATCATCATTATGTATCAAAAACATCATGATTCATTACACCATTTTTCCACTCCATTCCAACCTAATTTTCTCCACTAATCCATTTTTTTTTTCTTTTCCCATCACTTTATCATTTTAAATTCTCTCCACCCACAAATTGTCCCCCCCCCCCCCCCCAATTCTTGCTATAAATAAAGCATGATTTGGAGAGGAAAAATGCACCAAGACAAGAGAGAAAATATAGAGAGAGAAAAAAAAATAGTAGAGAGAAATTTGTGAATAGAGAGAAAAATAAAGAGAAATATTTGTTTTCTTGTGAGTATTTTTAAAATCTATTATTTCATCCCTATAGTTAATATTCGTTTTGAGTTTCAACTCAACTTTTGAAAATTACATTTTTAGTCCCTCAACTTTCAAAAGTATTCATTTTAGTCCCTCAACTTTCAAAAGTATTCATTTTAGTCCCTCACCTTTCAAAGTATTCATTTTAGTCCCTCAACTTTCAAATCATCAATTTCAGTCCCCAAATTGTAAATTATCATTTTAAATTATAAATTTCCAAAGATCAATGTAACTTATTGGCTAGACGAGGCGTAATGAGATTTGAAAGATTGAAGTCATTCCCGCTCAACCACACTCGTTAAGTTTAAGGTAGACTCGCCCCCACTAATTTGTTTATATTATAATTGCATGTGTTATGTGGATTTACGTGATTTATATGCTTAATTGCATAAGACTAGAGTATCTCTTATGAGATAAGACAAGAGGATCTCTTATGAGATCAAAAGAGAAATTTATATTATGCATGACTTATATTCGTTAGCGCATAAGAGAAGAATATGTTCATTTGCATTCACTATGTGATGTCTATGATTAAGAAGAGAATGTCATTGTATTATTTGCATAATTACGTGTTCAATTATCTTGTAAATTAATTATTGGCGATGAATCTACTGAGTATTTCTTTTGAAATGCTCACTCCGTTTTTAACAAAATTTGCAGAGATCGGAAGCGGTGGCGAATGGTGGGCAATGATGGCAAACATTTATTTTAAATTATTTTGAAAGTTGAGATTTTTGGAACTTGTTTATTTATTTGAGCTTTGGAATTTTATGGAATGTTTCTCAAGAGAATTTATTTAAATGTGAGTTCCGTTGAAATTTTTCAAATGAATGTGATATTTGGATTTTTTTAAAATTCATTTATTTCCGCAATATTTGTTACATGTATATTTTAAAGAGAGACGAAGTAGCGTTCCGGGTTTCACGAAATTCAGGGCGTTACAATGACAACAACCATGGAAATCTCCATATTGAATTAATGCTCTACGATTAGATGGAATATATGAGATTTGAAAGCTACAACTTCGACGACAGCCTCTTTCGTTTTCATCTCCGCCACTTTTCGTCGATTTTTCATCGTACACTGTGCAACACCACTGCGTGTAGGACCCCTCAATCATGTGAACCGCTTTTGGATTCCCAAGTGGGGAGCTAACCAAAGCAAGACACTTCATATTCAAGAGATTGATGTTTTTCCTCACCGAAAACCTTGGATTCAGTAGAGAGACATCTGATTTTGTATAAATATTTTAAAATGTCTGATTTTATAGATTTTAAACACAAAAGCATGATTGATTATAATTTTCCCAAAAAAATGGGGACTTGGCCCAAAAACTGAGGGGGTCCAGGCCCCACCCACATTTGGACACCCTGTCCCTCCCCCCGATAGCGATGGTGGAATTATGGTGAAAATGAAATGAATTTCAGGTAATTGAATTCGTGTGAATTAATTTTCATAGGAATTAGAAATTTAATGTATTTAATTGGTTTAATTTTCTAGGTGACAAAGTGGAGAATTTTTGAAGTTTTGTTATTTGTTTGACATTATTTTCCATGACAAATAAAGCAAAATTTAGTTATTTTAATAAAAAATATATATATTTTTTAATTCTTCACACATTTGCACTTAATAATAATAATGTTAATTTCTGATAAAATATAACTTAATTAACAATAACAAAAAGGGATGACATCAAAGTGGAGAATTTTTGAAGTTTTGTTATTTGTTTAACATTATTTTCCATGATAAATAAAGCAAAATTTAGTTGTTTTAATAAAAAAAATATATATATTTTTTAATTTTTCACACATTTGCACTTAATAATAATAATCTATATAATCAGTATCTGTATAATAGATAAAAGTAGTTGAGTCAACTTGAGTCAACTATACATTTTCCCGCCAAAACTCAAGTACTCTATATATATTGATTTTTTTTTCCTTTTTTTATGTTGATGGGCTTTTCCAAAACTTTTTTTATTGGTCTGCTGTATTTAATGCGTTCACACTAATATTCTAATCCTACCCAATAATTTGCCTTAAGATCCGATTTTCTTTAATTTTTTTCTTGCTGTTATTTTCAAAATCTGTTTGTTTCTATCATAATTAAAGAGTAATTATTGATTTTCGTTTTTCTAATGATTTTGACATTTTCGAAATTTAACTCTAAACCCTATTTAAAGTTCACTCGTTTATACAAATATATAGTACTAACTGTTTCACAAAAATATTGTTCAAACCATTAAATTTTTAAATTGAAATAATGGGCTTAAACAAGTGGCTAGTATGAATCAAAATCCTTAATGGCAAATCAAGAACTGCTTTTTATCTTTTTTCTTCAATCTCCAGTTTTCTCCTAAACTCCGCGGCGTTACAGCGTATACCCGAGGAGTTTCAGAAACATTATTAATACCCAAATCTCCTTAAAAACTAGCTTTCCAGATCTTTACTGTCAACTAACTTTTCACTACTATTAAGGTGATGCTCACCTTTATTTATGATGACGTGGCCCTTTTTTGAGTGTTTTGATTATTATCAGTGTTCAGTGCTTAAAATGAGGCTATTTTGCTTATTGAGTTTTGACTTATAAAAAGTTGGTTGATTCGTTTATGTTGAAGATATGTTTCGAGTTTCGTTATGCTGCTTTTATTTGCTTTTGAAAAATGGATGTTTTGTTTCATTGTTTTTCTATGATCAATATAGATTTGCTGGATTTTAGTTTTTCCTCTTTATATTTTTTTATCCTATGGTGTTTTTCTGGAAGTATAGATTTCAATGGTTTCTTGCACTATTTTCTTTGCCGATGGAGAAGCCCAAGATTTTCAGATTTTTCATTATTAATTTGTGTTGGGATATTTGATCCAAATTAAGAATGAGAATATCTTGGACAATTGATTTCCTTATTAAAGTGGTTAACTTGAAGATCAAGTTAATGATGAAAAGGAAAATAAAAGACTTTATTTTGGTATTCTACTTCAATAAGGAAACTTACTTGGATACGAATTCTACATATTCTATGTGTTGTTTTTACCTATAAATATGTGTGTTAGGGAGCCATAATATTGTGAATCTTATGTGAGACTAATTAGAGAGAATTGGAGAGCTTTATCTTTGTAATTTCTTGTGAACTCTTTGTGGGATAATTCAAATGGTAGAAACTTGGGTTAGATAGAAGTTTATTATTAGTATTTTCTCTGTAATCTATGGGATTGGGTTGGTAAGTGAAATTCTATATAATTGTAACAATTTATTAAATAATGAAAGGCTTTGGCGATCCGAAAATTTTGTATTGTTATTATTTTCTTGATGCTCAATTAATTCTTGAACTTCAAAAGATCTCGCGGGTTAAAGAAAGGGAATCAACGTGTAATCCCCAACAAGTGGTATCAGAGCGTCAGGTGGTTCGAAGATTTTATTGGAGCAAAAGAAAATATGTCTGTTAAGTATGACATGGAGAAATTTGATGGAAGATTTAATTTTGGCTTGTGGCAAGTACAAGTCAAGGATATTTTAATTCAGGCGGGTCTGCACAAAGCTTTGAAAGGAAAACCAACTGAGAGTTCTGACAAAGGAAAAGAAAAAGAAACTGAATCCAGTAAGATTGATGAAGATTGAGAAGATTTGGATTTGAGAGCTGCTAGTACAATACGACTTTGTTTGGCCAAGAATGTTCTTGCAAATACTCATGGGATATCTGCTGCAAAGGAACTTTGGGAAAAACTGGAAAAG
Organism: Ligustrum vulgare; assembly: GCA_963555705.1. Taxonomy (NCBI): domain Eukaryota; kingdom Viridiplantae; phylum Streptophyta; class Magnoliopsida; order Lamiales; family Oleaceae; genus Ligustrum; species Ligustrum vulgare. Next base: position 47,811,218 of record OY743171.1, on the reverse strand, counting down.
TTGTACCAGACGAAAAACTTGTCAAATCGCTTGTATCTGAAGAAACAGTTTCATTCGTTGAGAATGAGCGCAGGTACAAAAATCTCTGACCATCTTAGTATTCTTAACGGGATTGTTTCTGAACTGGAATCTATTGGAGTCAAAGTTGAAGATGAGGATAAAGCGTTGATGCTCATCTGGTCTATTCCATCCACGTTTGAGCACATCAAGCCGATCTTGATGTACGGGAAAGAAACGGTGGACTTTGCAGAAGTTACAAGTTGATCTCTGAAGAACTGAGATTAGGTGGAGGCGATAATTCATCTGGAAATAATTTGCTTGTTACTGAAAAGTGGAAGATGTGTAACTCCATGAAAAAGAAGGTTGTATGTTGGAACTGTGGACAATCCGGTCACGTAAGAAGAAACTGTCCAAAAGGTGGAGCAGACTCGGCTGACTGCTCAAAGGTGGACAAATGCGACTCTCCTGGTGGAGGGCGGTGATGATGTATTCTGAGTAGCATGTGACATCCTCATGGTATGATGTCAGTTGCCATGATAGAGGATGTGTTCTTATTGGAGGGTGCATGTGTTCGCACACAGCATTGTATTGACTTGGATGCAAGGTGTGTGGTTAAATTGATGTTGATGGCTGATGGGCTCCTATGGAAAATCAAACAATAGGAGTTGCGCCATAATTTTTCAGCAATTTTGTTTTCGACATGAGCCGATGAAAAGCTTGGGATTCGTCGATAATTCTGAGTGATTATACTCATATGGTGGAGTATAGGATCGTCAAAGTGGAAAAAGCTTACCTGTTTACCCATGATTAATTTTTGAATATTTTGGCTCGGATGAATTTGTGTTAAGGTGGAGATTGTTAGGATATTTAACCCAAATTAAGAATGCGAATATCTTGGACAATTTATTTTCTTATTAAAGTGGTTAACTTGAAGACCAACTTAATGGTGAAAAGGAAAATAAAAGACTTTATTTTGGTATTCTACTTCAATAAGGAAACTTACTTGGACACGAATTCTATATATTCTAGGAGTTGTTTTTACCTATAAATATGTGTGTTAGGGAGCCATAATATTGCGAATCTTATGTGAGACTAATTAGAGAGAATTGGAGAGCTTTATCTCTGTAGTTTCTTGTGAACTCTTTGTGGGATAATTCAAAAGGTAGAAACTTGAGTTATATAGAAGTTTATTATTAGTATTTTCTCTGTAGTTTATGGGATTGGGTTGGTGAGTGAAATTCTATATAATTGTAACAATTTATTATATAGTGATAGACTTTGGCGATCCGAAAATTTTGCGTTGTTATTATTTTCTTGTTGCTCAATTAATTCTTGAACATCAAAAGATCCTGGGGGTTAAAGAATGGGAATCAACGTGTAATTCCCAATAATGTGTTCTTTTATATTCATTTAATGAAGTAATTCCTTTATGAATTCGATTATGTAATGAAGCTCAAGGGATATTTACTTATTATATATGTAAAGATATTTTGCGTTGTTGTTATTATTTTTTGATGTTACTGTGGAGTTTATAGAATTGATAAAAACATATTTTTTATTCAATTCCTAAAATAATGTTCAATGTATTTGTTTGTTTATGTTCCTTGGATTCATTATTTTTTTCCCAATAGATTGAAGCGGTCAGTTTTTGTTAAATATTTTATTGTGCATTTTAGAAATTCAGAATAAATTTTATTTTTTTAAAACTCGTTTTTAACCACACATTCTATCAATAAAATAATTTACAAATAAATTCAATTTTTTTAACAACAAATTCTTCAAAAAATTACGATTACAAACCATATTATTTGAAATAATTGATTTCAAATATGGGCTTAATATGTTAAGGACTAAATATGTCAAACGTATAGGAGCTTAATATGTTAGAGATTAAATACGCCAAACGTATAGGGGCTTAATATGTTAGGGACTAAATGCGCCAAACGTTTGGAGGTTACAAACTTAAAATGTCAAACGTGACCTTAATATGTTAGGGACTATTATCGTAAAAAAAAACTCAAAGGTTAGGGACCATTTGTGCTATTTACACTTTTTTAACGATAAAAACTAACGAAATCTAACGGTAAGGACCATTTTAGCAACGTTTGGTGATTTTGAGGGTATAAATGCTAAAATCTAAACGTTGAGGACCATTTTCGCAAAAAATCTAAAGGTTAGGGACTATTTGTGCTGTTTACCCTTTCGAAGACGAATTTGTAGATTTTGCGAGCTCGTTGAGTAGTATATTAAAAAGTCGTTTTTATTTGAAGTATACATGATTGAAATTGGAACTAAAGTTACTCGTAAAATGAAAATTGAAAAATGAATTTTAAGGACTGGTAAGTACAAGGATTTAAAAAATGAAAATTGAAATATGAATTTTAAGGACTGGTAAGTACAAGGATTTAAAAAAAAGTGATGATTTTTTTTTATGCGTGTTCATCTTATTTTGATAGTTGTTATATGATTTTGAAAAAAAAAAAAGTTCGTAATTTTATGACTTTTGTAAACTGGTACATTAAAAACTTATTTTTGTCCATAGTGCGTATGACAAAATGGAACGAATGTTGACTTGTGAGGAAAAAAAATAATTCATTGTTAAAGAACAACTTCAAGCAGCTATAACTTTTTCAACAATTGACAATTTTGTAATTCGAAAATAATTTGGTAAAGTATAGCGTGAGTACTTCACATTTATATTAAGATCTTTCTATTACGACTTCATTTGATCCATCAAAGTTGACCAAATAAAGATAGCAAAAACAACTAAAACACAAAATAAGGGATGACAACAAATGAAAAGTAGTTTTTGAAACCAATGTTTGTCGTATTTATGAGCTTTTCAAAGTGATACATTAAAATTTAGTTTTGTATAAAGTGCGTATATTGAAAATGAAATAAAAGTTGATTCGTAATAAAAATGAAGAATACATTGTTAATGGACAATTTTAAACGGCTATTGTTGAGATCGTGCCCAAAATGGAGTACAGTGAACTACCAGCGAGGGCCCAATGGACCTTGGCCCATGACTAAAGTTTAGGATATCACCTTGGGCCAACTGCCGTGGTGGAACAGCGTATGAACTTCTTTAGCCGAACTGATTTATGTCTAACCGATGTATTTTATATTTAGCCGAGGTGCTTTATGATGACACCTCAGATGAGGGACGGGACAATGGATGGATTCAGAGATGTGACGCCGCCTTTATAAAAAAGTGACAGGTGCTCATCTCCTACCAAACATAGTAATGATTACTGCCAAAAAGTATCCTCTTCTCCAACAGCTAAGGTAAATACACGTGTAAAGTCCACCACGTGTCGCCATCCAAAACTATAACTTCCCCTATAAATAGGACACTCCTTCCACCTAATAAAGGGTTAGTAATCTCAAAATCTTGACAAGATTTTCTACTCTCACTCCATTTTCTCTCTTTTACACACTTATATTTTCCGCACTCAATTTATATTCGATTGAAATGAGCACTGACTTTGGCATCGGAGTGCAAACGGGGGCCACCTCGACCCCCTTTGCAAACTGATTGTTTGTCACAGTGCACAGGAAATCCACGTGTTCAAGAGGGAGGAGCTGAGACGTGTTGGTCCAAAGTCCAGCCGGATTTTGTGGTCAACATTTTAGCGCCGTCTGTGGGAAACCATACTGCTAACCACGAAAACGCATGGTAAAAAGCCGCGCAAAATAGGAAACCCTGAAAAAGGGCGAGTAACCTCTTGCAAAAGAGCGGAGAACTACAAGAACTTTGAAACATAAGTTTATTAACCTTGGAAAAGGCGTAGAACTTTGAAATATAAGTTTATTAACCTTGAAAAAGGCGTGAAACTTTGAAACATAAGTTTATTAACCTTGAAAAAGGCGTGAAACTTTGGAATATAAGTTTATTAACCTTGAAAAAGGTTTAGAGCTTTGAGATAAAAGTTCACCTATCTTCGGAAGAAAAGATAAAACCAAGAAACTACTCCGAACATGAATGAAAGTGGCGATGATGTTAACCCTCGTAGGAGTAGAAATGACCAACACAATGAGGAAGAGGCTCCCCAGAGGCCTCATGAGAACACAAATGAGGGGGTGGCCCAACCCAACCCTCCACGCCGGTACCGAAATCGCCGCATGCTGCGAGATATAACTCGCATGGCAGCCCAGATGTTGGAAATGCAGAAACAACAGATAGAACAAAATGCTGCGATGAATGCCTATATGGCTAGAGGGTATGTTATAAATGAACCCGTGATGCCCCAACAATACTCGCAGCCACATTACTCACCATCTGATGCGGCTACTAACTCTTACTACTATCAAAACCCACAGGCATACGACGAGGTGATGTCTGTGCCTCTCTACGAAGAAGGTCCGGTGCATGAAGTACCAAGAGAACAAGGCCAACCCAAATTAACCACAGGGAGGCTTCGCCCTCAAAATCTGGCAGTGTTTTTAGCCGAATAGGAGGGTTATTCAGGGGCAAGCGAGGGGGCCGAGCTGATCAACGTCAGCACACAATGCAGCTGAGCCTAGAAATAGGCGAGAGTGACGGGCTGAAGAAGCCCTATCACGGAGCCAAATGCATAGAGACCGGTATGATACAGGGGCAGTAATAATTGAGCCCCACACATGAGCCTAGAAATAGGTAGGAAAGAAGGTTAGAAGCAGCTCGGACCAAATCTCATGATGCCTTCCGACCTTTGAAAGGCCAAACTACGGCCGAGTTTTGCCACCACGAGGGTAGGACTACTCTCAACCTCCCTACGACCAATACCATGACCCGATGCACTCCGACCATGGTGAAAATAGTGAATTACCGTCATACGAGCTGGATGATGAAGAGGAAATAAGCCCCTTTACGGAGGGCATTCGAAAGTACCCGGTGCCCCATGACTTTTAAATGCCAGAAATAACAAAGTATTCTGGCCAAGGTGACCCTAATGATCACCTGTTAAACTATCGCGCTAGCATGGAAATAGCCGGAGCCACTCCGGCACTGAAGTGCAAAGCCTTTGCTTTAACCCTTGAGGGAAGTACATTACGATGGTATAAAAAACTCCCTCCTGGTAGCATCCACAGTTGGAGAGATTTGAAGGCATCCTTAAAAAATGACTTTGTTTCCTCCAGGCCCGGCCGGCTCCCACTCCAGCGTCTTCAGGACTTAAGGCAAGGAATGGAGGAATCTTTGAAAAGCTACCTAGCTCGGTTTACTGAAGAGATGCACATTTGTGATAACATCACCGAGGCGGAGATTTTTCTGCATTGAAAGGAGGCCTAGACATGACGAGTATGTTTTGGAGGGATGTCCGAAGCAGAAAGCTGAGGGATTACAATGCCCTAGTAGATTTGAAGAAGGAAGAGATCGTCTCAGAAGAGATGGATAGGGCCAGAGACAACCATCCTCAAGGAAGATACAATCTTGGGTACCCCAATGAAGCGAACCATAGGAAAGGAGGTAATAAGGATAGGTTCGGCAGTAATCGAAGTGGAGCGCCACGTCCAATTCCTAGAACCGGGTCTAGTTATGCAGCGGAGATCACGGAAGCTATCCCTAACTTGCACTCCAATGCTCCCGCCTCGAATCCCCCCACGGCTCATGGAAGAATGGAAGGTATCCGAAGTGGAAAGCAACCTATGATTGGGGCTTACTAGGCGTACCATAGGTATTATGGCCACGCGAAGGAAGATTGTAGGGAAATTCACATGTTAGCGGACCAAAAGGCACACGGAAGAAGGGGAGGTGATTTCTCTCCTGACAAAGGAAAGACGCAAAAGCCAGGTAACCAAGAGTTTAATTGAGCTGGCAGACGAGCTCCATGGAAGAACCCAACAAAGGAAAGGATCGACGGTCGTCAAAGAGACAGGGGCAAGGGTCAGGATAACTCCCCGGCACATGCTAAAGATACGAGGGAACCACCTATGCCTATAAATGATCCGCCAATTCGCGAAATCGACAAGATATTGGGAGGCCCCCATCCAGGTGGAAGCACAAATAACTCCCAGAAGCGGTATATTAGAGAGGCCAAGTAGTCCGCCAACGTGAATTATCACATCCATTCGCATCCTGTTGGGATGCCTCGGACGGAATCTATCACATTTACCCATGATGACGCTATTGGGTTGCATTTCTCGCATAATGACGCGTTGGTTATACGGGTAGTGGTAGCTCGGAATGGATTGTCATGAATGATGGTGGATGGTGGTTCCTTGGTAAACGTGATTTATGGAGTAACTTTTGATAAAATGGGGATTATCACCCCCACTCATTCCAGTCCCAGATCCAATATATTGATTCATTGGAGACAGCATAACTCCCAGAGGATCCATAACCCTTATGACTGAGGTAGGGCAAACACCAACTTTCTCCAGAATCCCCATGGAATTCTTGATTGTAGATAAAATCTCCTCTTATCATGGCTCAATTGGGAGACCGGGTCTCATTGACTTGGGGGCTGCAACCCATACGAAGTACATTTGCATGAAATTCCCCACGGAGCATGGTGTAGCAACTGTAAGAGGAGCCAAACTGAATCACGGGCTTGTTACACAAACGCAATTCAGAAATTTCAAGACCGGAGCTTGAACATAATTAGTGACGTGGCAATGGCCAAGGCTGCTCCAAACCCTGAAAGACTGGGTGAAGGGCCCTCAGAAAGTGAAGACGTTACAATGACACCGGAAGAGGATCTAGCAGATCTAGACCCAAGAATGGCCGGAGACAATTGCTCTACCCTAGCTGAAAGGTTGAAATGCTTTGGTGTTGATCCACTTGATCCAATCAAGGAATTGCAGATTGGATTGGATTCGCTAGTTGAATACAAAGATCATCTAAAAAGCTTCTTACTTGAGAACCTCGACGTATTTGCATGGAAACATGATGATATGATTGGAATTGATCCTAAAGTGGCATGTCACAGACTCCAGCTTGATCCAAGGAGTCCTGGGCACAGGAAAAAAATAAGACCAATGAGTTCTGATAAATATGAGGCCTTGAAAGAAGAGGTGACGAAGCTATTGAAAAATGTCTTTATCAGAGAGTCTCGGTATCTGAAGTGGGTATCAAACCCTGTTTTGGTCCCAAAGCAGAATGGGAAATTGAGAGTATGTATTGATTTCTCGAATTTAAACCAGGCATGCCCTAAGGACAGTTTTCCCTACCTCGGATTGATCAATTAGTCAACTCTACAGCGGGACATGAGATGCTGAGCTTTATGGATGCATATTCCGGATATAATTATATCCCCATGCATGAATCGGATGAGGAGCACACCTCGTTTATCACGGATAGGGGACTCTATTGCTATAAAGTCATGTCGTTTGGTTTAAAAAATGCCAGAGCCACCTACTAAAGGGTTTTAAATCGTATGTTTTCAAAACAGCTGAGAAACACCATGGATGTATTTGTCGATGACATTCTGGTAAAAAATATGGTCTCCACAGCATGTGTCAGAGGCCTTTGACATTCTGAGAAGATATCGGATGAAGCTCAATCCCGCGAAATGCGCTTTTGGGGTAGCTTCCGAAAAATTTCTTGGATTCATGGTGAACCGAAGAGGAATTGAAGCCAATCCGGATAAGATCAAAGCTCTACTAGACATGTGCTCTCCGTGGAGCCCAAAAGAAGTACAAAGCTTAACGGGAAGAATTGGGGCCTTAAATCGGTTCGTTTCTAAGTCCACAGATAAATGCTTGCCATTTTCTAAAGTCTTCAAGAGAGGGAAGCAATTTCAATGGACCCCAGACTGTGAGCAAGCCTTTGCCGACCTGAAATCATTCTTGGGGCGGGCCCCGCTATTATCAAAACCAAAGGATGGCGAACAACTCTCTCTATATTTAGCCGTATCAAAAGAAGTTGTTAACTCAGTATTGGTCAGAGAGGAGGATGGGAATCAGTTCCCAGTATATTATGTAAGCAAAGCCATGCTGGATGCAAAAACACGTTACCCATATATGGAAAAACTTCCTTTCGCATTGATTACGGTAGCTCGCAAACTCCGCCCCTACTTTCAGTCACACTCCATAAATGTTCTCACAAACTTTCCTATGAGACAAGTATTGCAGAAACCAGACATATCTGGGAGGTTAATGAAGTGGGTTATAGAAATCAGCCGGTACGACCTGCATTATGAACATTGGACAGCCATAAAGGGTCAAGCATTAGCAGATTTCATAGTTGAGTTCACGCAACCGCCCGAGGTGGAGATGATTGATAACACAGAGGATAGCCGTGAGTGGAAATTGTTCGTTGACGGGTCCTCGGATGAAGGAAGATCCGGGGCGGGCATACTACTAATGAGTCAAGAAGGATACAAACTGCACAGTGCGATCCGCTTTGGCTTTAAAGCCTCAAATAACGTTGCAGAGTACGAGGCGCTCTTAGTTGGACTAAGACTTGCGAAAGCTCTAAAGATTAAGTCTATAGTGGCAAATAGTGACTCGCAACTTGTTGTTGTTAGCCCAAGAGTAAACTAACCAAGAGGGGGGTGAATTGGTTTATAAAACTTTTTTCGATAATAATCTCAAACTTAAAAACCAATGGGTACAAATATGTGCACTTAGTGTTACAAGTAACTAATCTATCAATGTAGTGTGCTATATATGTGTAAACTTAATCGATAAGGCAAGTATAGCACTTAGATATAATGTTGCACAATATAAATTTATAGAATAGAGTAAGTGCAATGTACGTAAGTAAAAGGGATAAGAGAGTGCAAACACGATTTATGGAGGTTCAATCAACCAACGTGATCTACGTCCCCCGTTACCGAGCTCTCCGTCACGAGCAAGGCCAAATCCACTATTTTGGTAACTTACAACAAGGAGTACCAAATCCTTAGGCAACTTACAACAAGGAGCGCCTATCCTTTTACAATCGAGTTTTCACACGGCTCTCGAAACCAACAATCGAGTTTTGATAAGGCTCTCGAAAACCAACAATCGAGTTTTGACAAGGCTCTCGAAAACCAACAATCGAGTTTTCACAAGGCTCTCGAAACCAATCAATATAATGAATTGAGTTTACAATTGAAATAACTCTCTTGACAAATGATATACTCAAATTAAGTACCGAGAGAGTTAGGCTAACACTTCAATAGATAGCAATGAATTAAGCTCGAGTGTTAGAGAAAAACTTTGATGCAAATGATAATAAAAAGTTCAATGCAATCAAACAAAGTTTTTCAAATGATCTCTTGTTAAAAATATTGAATCAAATTACGTACCAAGAGATGCCACACTTGAATAATTAACAACAAGTTAAGCTCAAGGTGTTTAGGCAATGGAACTTTGATGAATCAAATGATAATGAAAAATGTAGTACAAATAATCAAAGTTCCTTAATTGGAATTTCTCTCTTTTAAAAGATTAAAACAAGTTTAGAACAAAGAGAGACTTATACTTCAATTCCAATATAGTGTGAAGATGTTGAAGAAGTTTAAACAATGTAAAACCAAAAATCTTCACAAAACTTTCTTCCAAAAACTTTGATGAATTTGATAAAACAAAGTTTAGATCAATCAAAGTTTTATGAAAATAAAAGATGAATAAAAACTAAGTAAGAACACTGAATTTTCACAAGAAAGTTTGTATAAAATCTTATCTAAGTTGTTGTTTTTGAATGCAAATGTGATGGCTATTTATAGATCAAAATTTTGAGCTTCAGCCAGTTTCGGTCGACCGGTTCTTGATTTTCGGTCGACCGAAAGTTTGAATATAGCCGTTGCATTACAGCCGTTAAACTTTCGGTTGATCAGGCTATTTCGGTCGACCAGACTTTCGGTCGATCAAGTATACTTTCGGTCGACCGAAAGTATAAAAACATGAATTTTTATTTTAATCTCAAAAAGTTTATTTTTCCAAAAACTATTTCATGTTATGATTTGAAAAATCATTTTTATGCAATTGATGAATTTTCAAGTAAGTTTCTTGATGCATAAAAATTATTTTCGAGCTCTTTGAATTTCATCGCTAAAGATTGAGAGTGTTATACCTTTACATACGTTAAATCAACTCTAATCTTGTAAGCTTGAAATCTTGATCTTCATGTCATGCTTTTCAACCTCAATTTTGATCTTTGAATATCTTCAATGATATCATGATCTTCTTTGCGTCTCATGTGCTCGATCACATAATTTTGATTTATATCTTTAAGAGACGATTTGAACATTGAGTGCTTTGAATATTTATCATTACATGAAACACTTGAAGCACACTTGTTAGCAACACAATAAATTCTTGTTTGTTATGATCAAAACAATAAGGTCAAATTGACCATAGGTCAACAATTTCCCCCTTTTTGATTATGACAAACAAGATGATTTGTAATGATAATATAAGCAATTGAAGAGCATAGGGAAATAAGAATAATTGATAAGTTCAATTTTAGCATATATTCCCCCTATCTTATACAAACCAATGATGCATAATCTAGCATATAATTTAATCATTTTCATGCGTATAGATTATCCAAATTCAAGCTAAATCAAATCATCACCATATTTTCCCCCTTTTGGCATAAGCAAAAAGGTGGCATCTATCCCTTATACATGAGCATAGGTGTGATAAGCATAATAATGGGGCATAAGTATAATATCTTGAGTGTAATCATATTCCCCCTTAGTAAAGCATTCGTAGCATGAAAAATTACCAAATATCACAAAATTCAGTTTCACGTATTCCAGTATAATCTCATATCTCAAATCAAATCTTTCTTTAATAGTGAAAGTTACAGCGCATTTAAATCCGGTTCCCTCTTTTCAATTTTTCTATCCCTTGCTTTCTCGCTGGACTCAACAGCATGTGGATCTACCCAGTTTCTTTATACCTTGAATATTATTATACTGAAAAATATCAGTACAAAATCCAAGTAAAATATTCGATATCGCAGATCAAATCTTCCTTTAACAGTAAAGTTACAGCGCATGAAATCTTGTTCCCTTTTTTTTTTTTTTTTTCATTATTCTATTTCATATTGTCTTGCAGGAAACAGTATCATGAGGAACTACCCAGATCCTTTTCCCCTTTAAAAAGATCGGTTGGGAAGAGGTTAAATTCATCAAAAAAAATGGATAACATCCTTTCAAGCATTCGCAAGTATTATTCCAATCTTCCAATGAATGATCTTAGAAAAATTTATCAAATGAGGCTTGAAAGATTGAGGGTGCTAATGGCTCATGGCGTTCCAGAAGACGTGCGCTGGTTAATAGAAGCAAAAGTCCGATTAACTGGTGAATTACCATTGTCATTTCCTAAACATCTGCCTGGTTTGGGTAAAAGCACTTTTGCAAAGAAGCGAAGAGCAAAAAGGCTGAATGGTTGCTACAAATGTGCTCGTTGGAATTGTGATACTCGTTGCAAAACAGTCGGATATTCATCTAACAATCGAGATGATAAAATTGAGTTCATAAAGGGTGGAGTGAGTAGGGAGTGTTTGGATGATATTCGATTAACTCTTGAGACGCACCCAAGTGGATATGTGCAACGGGAACTTCTTTCCTTATATGCTCAATTTAACGAGGATAAAAAACGTTATAGTCTCAAGAATACAATTGCAAAAGATCCGGTTTGCCAGTCTGTTTTGGCAACCCAGCAATGATATAAGGTAAATTTTTGATCCTTTTTCCTTTCGCGAGTTTTGAGAATGGTTAAAAAAAAAAAAATCGCCGAAAGGTGACACCTCGATACAATAAAAATATTCAAAAGTAGGTTGATTTTGACAAAAGTAAATCTTTCCTTTTTCAAAGACGATCGTAAATAGTGTGGTTTTTCGATTTTTAAATAGCCAGAGGTTTTCATAGTTCATGCATCCCAAAATCACAACTTCTCGTAAGTTTTCCTTTCTTTTCTTTCAAAAAATGGAGGGATCAAAACTTAGACAGATCAAAACAATATGTGTATTTTGTGGATCACATGTGGGGAAAGGTTTTGGGTATCTTGAGACAGCAGTGGACCTTGGAAAGAAACTGGGGGAGAAAGGTATCAATCTTGTGTATGGAGGAGGTAGCAGTGGTCTGATGGGCTGTGTTTCCCAATCTGCTCTCACAGAGAAAGTAAGGGTGATTGGTGTTATTCCTGTCCCTTTAGCAGATATAGCAGGCAAAACACGAGGTCATGAAGTACAAACCTTATCTATCCATGAACGCATAACTTGTATGCTATATGGATCTGATGCATTTATAGCCCTGCCCGGAGGTTTTGGCACCTTAGAAGAAATCTTTAATATTACCTCCTGGGCTCAACTAGATCTCCATACTAAACCTATTGGGCTATTAAATGTTAACCATTTCTTTGATGGTTTGTTAACCTTTCTTGATCATGCAGTGGAACAGGGATTCATCTCTCCATTTTCCAGAAGGATCCTTATTTCTGCTCCAACTATTGATGAACTACTGGATAAGCTGCAGTCATATATCCCAATACAAGATCCATCAGGTTTAAAGATAGATTGGTCGCAAGGAAGGGGAGTCAAGCGAAAAAGGAGTCCGGTTAATGTAAATTTGACTTTGTGAATCCTAAAATAGGTGGGGGTAGAGTACGGAGTATACTCACTCTTGAGACACCCCTCTAATTTCCTAGGATTACCTTAATGTTTAAATCTTGTGTGTGTACTTCAAATGTGGTAGATTACGGAGTATTTTTACTCTCGAAACACACCTCTTTGAAGGTTTGTCTTTGTTTCCTCAAAAGATCGGAGGTGGTAGGATACGGCTACTCCGGAAACACATCTCTCATTTTGAGGACTTTCCATGTTTCTCTCTTTAGCATTTGCTTGTACCATGTATTTCCTTTCAAGTGTGACTCTAGTGTGTACTCTTTAATGAGAAATAATAATATCTATGTTTGACTATGAAGTAATTGTTATCATGAAATGAGTTAAAGGATAATGCATTATGTCGACATATCAAAACAATTTTGGTCAACAATCATATCACTCTCAAAGCCAAAAAAATAAGTGATCAAAGAAATGTATTACAAGAGTTTTATGAAGAGAAGAAGACGATTTCAAGTCATTTAGGGATTGTGTATGAAAAATTTGAAAATAAAAGAAAATCCCTTATTTCAGTACTTTCGGTCGACCGAAAGTATGAACCGGTCGATCGAAACTCTGCAGAGTAAAAATCAGGAAGCTGCAGACACTTTCGGCTGACTAATGGTCGACCGAAAGTCTGGTTTCGGTCGAGCATTTGTTTGACCGAAAAGACAGTTTCGGTCGTCCGACAAAGGTTCGGTCGACCGAAATCACTAAAAATTAATTTTTTTTTTATTTTTTTATTTTTTTATTATTTGATTTCGGTTAAAACATGTAACATACAATTATGCATAAACCACATATTAGCACCATGTTTCATATTCATACTCAACATATGTAAGAAATTTTTATGAAGAGCAAGATGCTTTAATCAAAAATGTTGATTCATAGAAATTTAAATCATTGATAATTTAAAGTCCAAGATGTATCAAAGAAATTTACCTCATCGTCAATGGCCATGAAGCACATGTTGGCTATTTCATCTTGCTCATCATCACTTTTAACATTTTCTTCTCTCTTTTGGATTCGATGATTTTTGCGAACGCCTCTCCACTTCTTGATAAGGATAGCAAGATCATCAAGTTCCTCATCACTTATGTTTGAGTTTGATGCGCATTTACCATGTGATGATTTAAGAACAATTTCGCGCTTGGCCTCTTCTTTTCCTTTTCTTGTCCTCTCCTTTGTTTCGGCATTGTTGAGCTCATAAGTCATCAATGTTCCATAAAGTTCCTCCAATGGATGTGTGTTGACGTCTATCGTGTTTTCAATCAACATCCTCAAATGATTCCAATCTTGGGAGAGAGACCTAAGAATTTTACTCACAAGTTCACCGTTAGTAAATTTATGATCAAAGCGGAACCCCTGATGAGGATTACTGAGGCCAACACCACCAAGTTCATCTGGAAGAATATTATATGCGAATTTGGAATACCGCACTCATTGGTTAGTGACAATGCAAAACAGTTCAAAAACAGAAGCATTGATGGATTGTACGACGATTTGGGAATTAACAAATTATTTTAGTCTCAGCATCATCCACAAGCAAATGGACAGGTAGAAGCCGTGAACAAGACCATAAAAAACCTTAAAGAGGAAGTTGGAATCCAAAAAAGGCACATGGGTAGATGAACTCCCACAAGTGTTATGGGCACTTCGGACCACCTCACATACCGCCACAGGGGAAACGCCTTTGTCCATGGCGTATGGATCCGAGGCAGTATGTCCAGTTGAAATTGGGGTGCCTTCTCTTCGCCAAATCCATTACAACGAGGCGGGGAACGAAGAAGCACAAAGGGCAAACTTGGATTTCCTCCTTGAAAGACAGAGTGACTCTCAAAGGGTAATGACCAAGTACCCGGAAAAAATGGCCCGCTATTACAACAAAAGGGTAAAGGGTCGGCACTTTAACATTGGGGATTTAGTCCTTAAAAAGATCATTCCCTCTACTCAAGAACCAAGAGTAGGGACTTTAGGTCCTAATTGGGAAGGCCCTTACAAAGTCACCGCCGACGTGGTGCTCGGTACGTACATGATCGAAGACCTATCTGGGGTACCTTTGTGTAATCCCTGGAACACGGATCACCTTCGTGTCTATTTTCAATAAAATCAAATTCCTCTTTGATGATTACAATGTCTCCACATAATTTAATGAAAATTTGAAGTAAGTCACGTTAAAGATTGCATCAAGTTCTCTTCAGTAAACATGTGGATATTAAAAATGCCAAAATTATTTTTTGTTCATGAGAAAATACAACTCTACCTATAGTAGTCAAGCAACAGTAAAATGATGACAACACTATACTTGATTTCATTAAACAAAGGACTCTTATAAGCCCGCACTACGATCATTGCGTATTGGCTAAACGTATTAACACCATCAGTAGAAGCTCTTCTAAACTAGTAATTGTAAGGAGGTAGAGTCGCAGGTGTTACAAAGTATAATTCGAATATGGTCAAGTGTTTTTCAAAAACAGATCTAACCAGTAAACATGAAATGTCTTGAGCAACTTAGATCTGAGGGACTATCAAACACACAATGTGTTTAGAAGCGTTTACGTTTAAGAGCGTTTAGAGAACTCACACCCTAACAAATGACAACATTATACAAACCAAAACTTGTGTACACAATGGTTGAACCTCGCAAAAAGATCAAAACATTGAGCTAATTGAATCTTTACATTTACAATTTAAAGCGTCATTACATCTACACTTCGAAAAATTTTGAGACATATGCAATATACAAAATGGCAAAAATGAGTACAAAGAAGGATCACTGAGGAGGGACATCTTCTGCAGAGTTCCCACTAGGTACATCCGGAGAGGGATCAACAGGGTCATCAAGAGGATCGCCTTTATCCGCATCCTGTGGCTCGGGGTACAGGGCTTCGATAGGGGAAAGGTCTAAAGTTGGGAAAGCTTCCTTTACGTCCGCCAAAGCCATCATGGCCCCTATATTCCCAAAGACCCTCTGCACGACCTCATACTCAGGCATCTCTTCAAAGGTGTCTTTGAAGTTCTGAATTGCCTCGGACACCTTCGCATTCAGAGCTTCTTCCACTCATGCTGCGAAGGTCTGCTCCAAAACCTCTATGATCTTGGATTGCTTGTGCTTCTCCAGAGAGGTAAGATCCTCCTCTGCCTTCTTCCGAGCCTCCTCCTCTCTCCCCAACTTCCCAGTGAGTGTCGCCACCTCAGCTTCCAGGTTGGCTTTGGCTGCATTGGTCGCTGTCAGGGCCTCAGAAGTTATGGACTGAGCCCGGTTTGAGTCATCCACTTTCTTGTAAAGGGACGCCACATCTGCCTCAGAAGCGTGGAGATCATGCTTTAGCTTCTCATTGTCCTCTTGAAGGCGTTTGGCCGTTACCCTATCTTCCGAGGAGACCTTGCGAGCAATGGACAGATGCTCTTTGAGGTCATTAATTTCCTTTAGCATCTTTTCCGCGTAGCGAAGGGCAGTTTCGGCCTCCTTCTGGTCCCGTTGGACCTCAAGAACGGAAGACTCCACTTCATTAATTAAAGCCAGAGCCCTAACATTCATGGCCTTGGCAGCAAGCAGTTTCCGGGCCGGTGGGACACTTGAGGAAAAAGCAGACCAGGCCTCTGTCCAGAATTGACTTGTAGCTAGCGCAGCTTTGGCGGGTGGAGAGTCAGGGGAGTCAAGGAGATTGGAATCAAGGTCCACATCTCTGGGAACGACGCTGGCTTTAATTCGAGCAAGCTCGTCAGCCACTGCCTGGGTCACCTCATATTGAAAGCCCGGAACAGATATCTCAGGCTCATCAATTGGGTCAGATAATTCCGGCGGAGGAGGAGGGAGTTTGGAAGAAGCCTCTGTACCCCTCTTTAACCTTTTCAGGGGGAGGACTTCCTCCTATGAAGTGGACTCTGTAACGTCCTCGGAAGAAGTTTCTTTAAGTGTGTCCTTCTTGGTCACCTTCTCTCCCTTATGACCTCCTCTTTCTGACCTTTTTTCCTTTCCCTTTAGGAAGGCCCCTTTGGGGATCGCCTCCTTCAGTCATGCCTGGAGGATGGGGGCCAATAGATAGCAAGGCAAGAGGGCATCAGGACGGGGAAGGAACCCCTTGGCTCTGTAGTAGGCACCTCGGACACTTGTTTAGCCGCCTCCCCATGAAGTGCGGCCAACATTGATTTCTGTTTCTTTTCCACCTCGCTGCCATGACGGAGGAGGTGAGGGACCTTCTTAGCCATAAGCCCCTTCAAAGAGATTTTGGGGAAGTCCTTGGAACCTGCTAGGACGGATTAGTCTTAACAGGTTAAAATCTGGTATATATATAAAAAAAAAGGGAAAGGAAAATATATATATACGTGTGTGTGTGTGTGTGCGCGCGCGCGCGCAATACGACTTACCATCGCTCGCATAAGATCGTGCTTGACGAACAGCTTGTTTTGCTGGATAACTTGTTGGAAGGTGCATTTGTAGGCGAAGAGACACCTCACCAGTGGAACTTCGCGTCAGAGAGCAGGGAAGCGAAGGTTGGCCCTGAGGTAATAAACAAAGCAAGGAAACGCGTCATATTATGAGCAGGAGAAGAGAAACATGAATGGTGCACCCATATAAAAATAATAATAGCAAATAATCATAACACAAGATGATGGCAGTGTTGGTGGTAAACTGAATGAAACAAAGTAAAACGCGGAGAGGACAAAGTTCGAGGAACGGTGATCTCAGGAGTAGGGTCAACGGGCAAGATTTGCCACTCTCCTATGACCCAGAACCACTGGCTCCTCCAGTTTTTTATGGAAGTGGGGTGCCCAGTAATGATGGGAGGGTAGGAGCCTCGGGGAGATAAGTAGTACCAGTCTTTTACATCAGCCCTCACATCCTTATCCCTCTTGACGGACTTCTTTAAAGTGTACAGGGTGTGAATGATGTTTATGGAGATGGGATGTAATACCTCGACTAAGAAAGCTTAAAAGATATGATAGGTACTACTCATACCAACAAGGTGCACCTTCTTTTCCGGAAGTCCATCGTTAGAAACTCCACAGTTAAGCGTGCTTGGCTTGGAGAAATTCTGGGATTGGTGACCTCCTGAGAAGTTTTCTCGGGGAGCGTACGAGTGAGGACAAAGTATGCTGAAAAGACTCGTGTTGGTATAGTGGAGACAGTATGCCGTCATCTAACGGTCGGGACAGCCCGTTAAGTGGGACCCGGGTCGTTACATGGGAGAATCTGGATTAACTTCTTGCCACACCAGCCATGTACCAACTGCTTGTGTCCAGAAGTTTGGGGCCACTTTGATGTGATCTAGAACCCCGATAATATGAATCATAGCAGACTTGACGGGAAAATTTAAATATTCAAGTCAAAACAAGAATTCAGCAGGTTTGACGAGTTTTGAAGATCAAACCGTGTCGAAAAGAACCAAAAATTATGCAGAAGAGCTTTCACGACCGCAACCAACATATGTCACGGCCGTAACCTCCCCTCGGGTGAAAACGCAGGATTCCAAGATTTTCATATTTACGGTCGTAAGTATAAGTGTCACGGCCGTAACTTTAAACAGAAACACACTTACGACCGTAAGTGTCATACTTACGGTCGTAACTGCTCAACGGATCATATTTCCGGGATTTTCCATATTTTGCAAATTTTTAATTCCTTTTCTTTTATTTTGTTATTTTAGTATTTTACTTTAATTAGAATTCTATTTTGAGTCAGTTAGGGTTGATAGGTTTTATTTTGCTTATTTATACGCTTTTTCCATTCATTGTAATTCAGACTTTGAATTTGAATAAAAGAGATTGAATGTTTTTCAATTGTTTAATGTGTGGATTCACATTACAAACCCGAACTTATCAAGATTGATTATCATGTGGCGTTCATCCAGAACTTATCAAATATTCGCGAGAGTATTTGTGGCGATCAAAATCAGAAACTTATCAAGGAGATTAGGCAATTCCTTGTGGCGTTTCGAAAGTCTTGCTTCTCTATTCCACATCGTCTAGCCATCGCGTCGTGAATATCGGGTCAAGATTCCACCGTCCGTAACAACTTGGGTTATAAACTTTTCGGAGTTTCTTCCGCGCTTCGAATCTCATCACACTTGATATGGGCACAGGTTGTAACTCCTAAGTAATGCCCTGAAGAAGGAGTGGAGTGGAAGTTTCATCCCGCATGACAGAGCGTCATAACAAATTGCCACATAACCTAGTGGAGGACTGCAGGGTCGGCAGGAAGGCGTCGGACGTACCAACTTGACCCCTCATGCAATCTAGACTTTGAGGGGGTGCACGCCAAATCGATGCTCCTGATTTCAGACACTATCTCGCTACTCACCCAAAAATCTAGGTTTGGTTCAGGGTCCACGTGGTACCCCGACACCTTATTCACGTAATCCACCCACTCCTCAACTTGCGCGATCTCCTCTCCAGATAACCCCATTTCCTCTCTATGCGCCCTAAAAGGGGCCTTTGCGCCTAAGTCAAGATCCTGTGAGTCGGAAGAAGAGCCAGCTGTTCTTTCTCTCCCCATGTCTCTATCACGTTTCCTTCGGAGTTCTCTCAGCGAGGACTCTCTTCAGCGGATAAGTGGGCCATGTAAGTTTGGTTCTTCTCTTCTTCACTGTCAAAATCATCCAAATAAATTATACCACTGCATTTCCTATTCCTCCTCTTAATTTTCTCCCTAAAGAAGCGGGAACTAAAAACCGATAAAGACAATGGGCAGAAACCTCTGACAGGAATCGTCATTGCCAACAGTTCCTGTGAACCCGTTCCCCCGACTCTTTCCATTTTTTCTTAAAAATAGGCCAGACTCACCAAGAGGAAAGCAAAATGCAAAACAAAAATTTTCAAACCCACACTTGAAGATTAGAAATGAAAAAGTTTTGCACATGCAAAGGAAAAGAAATTTACCTTCAAAAAACGAACGTTCGAGGTTGTGCACTCGAAGTGAAAAACACGCCAATGGAAGGTATTGAATGATAGAGACGGTTTGCTGGGTGGAAAACATTTGAAGAGATGCTGAAAGACTTGCAAGAAAGGAAAATGCGCTACAACTTCTTGCGAAAGAGTCACTACAAAAATTCTAAGAAACCGGTAAAGGAGAAATGATGGGAAGAAGGGGGCTTTATAGGGAACCCAATAATCCAAAACCCTTGGTCTTTGAGCCGCATGATTGATGCGGGTAACCCGCGTCTCTTGGGGGGAGGGCTAATCAAAGCGCCATCTGTTGGAGGAAGGGAAGAAACCATTCAGTTACCAAAGTGTGTGCCATGCGCGGCAAGATGTCACCCCCATCCCCTTCATATTTCTTGGGAACCAATATCAGCAGCCCCCTTATATTAAATGTGCCGCCTAAGAGATATGCTAGTATAATCCTAACTTTGGTCTGGGAGGAAAAGTAGGAGTAGGAGGTCGACTTCACCTTGAATCCGAGCATCCCCTAAAGAATGGCATCCCGAGCCTTAAGTTAGCAGTGCTATATAATGATTTCCAGCTGATGGATGGCAGAACAATTATAAAATGCTGGATATAACAGATAACGAAATTAGGGCAAAATCGCAGTCCTATGGCTGTCTAATTACAGAACGTTATCAGAACAAGATTGGTGCTTCAAACCTATGACAAATTCGATCCGCCCATAAATGACGACATCGGACTTGAGGGACTAGTGTTGAGACCGTGCCCAAAACTATAACTTCCCCTATAAATTGGACACTCATTCCACCTAATAAAGGGTTAATAATCTCAAACTCTTGACAAGATTTTCTACTCTCTCCCTTTTCTCTCTTTTACACACTTATATTTCCCGCACTCAATTTATATTCGCTTGAAATGAGCACTGACTTTGGCATCGGAGTGCAAACGGGGGTCACCTCGGCCCCCTTTGCAAACTAATTGTTTGTCACAATGCGCAGGAGATCCACGTGTTCAAGAGGGAGGAGCTGGGACGTGTTGGTCCAAAGTCCAGCCGGAATTTGTGGTCAACAGCTATAACTTTTGAGATTCGAAAATAATGTGGTAAAATGTTTTATGAGAATTTACACTGACGTCAAAATCTTGCTATTACAATATCGTTTGAGCCTACAAAGTTGATTAAATTAAGAGAAGCCAAAAAATAGACAAAATAGAAGATAGCCACTGCTTTGGCTGTCTTCTCAAATTATGATTCATCACTCGTTATATAATTTCGAAGACGAATTTATAAATTATCTCTTTGAATAGTATATTAAAAACTCAATTTTATCAAAAGTATGTATGGTATTGAAAATTAGATGAAAGTTAACCGAAAAAAGGAAAATTGAAAGATAGATTTGTAAGGACCAACAACCACAAAGATTTAAAAAGTTAGTGGTCATTTTTTATGAGCGTTCGCCTTATTTTGACAGTCATTATATATTTTAAAAAGATAAGTTGGTAGTTTTTTATGAGTTTTTCGAAGTATTATATTAAAAACTTAGTTGTCTAGAATGCATAAGTTGAAAATGAGGCGAAAATTGACTTGTGAAAAAAAATGAAAAATACATTGTTAAGAGATAATTTTAAACGATTATAACTTTTGCTATGATTGGCGATTTTGTAAGTCGAAAATAATGTGAAAAAGTATCGCATGAGAACTTTATATTGATATCAAAGATCTTGTTATACGGCTTCATTTGAGCTCATGAAGTTGACAAAATGAAGAGAAGCAAAGAAAAAACAAAAAAGAACCTCTAAAAGGGAAAAAATGCCTAGCCTTATATTGAATAGTGCCCAAAAACTCACTCTTATGTATCTATTTGTAAAAATGTTTTTTTTTTTTTATAAATCAAGAATGTAATATTTACGATAAAATATGTGGTTGAAAGTTGATTTGAGGAAATGCATATTGTTAAAAAGTGATTTGGAGAAATATTGTTTATAAACTTAAAAAACAATATATAAGAAAGACGAGTGGTTGAAAAGTAATTTAGGCTTTGTGTGACAATACTATGCTGAATTAACAATTGGTTCGTTTATATTTTTGAGGTAAAATATGTGGTTAAAAAATGAATAGAGAAAATGCGTATGGTTAAATGTGGTTTGAAAAATTATATTTTCTATAAATTATAATGATTGCATTAAATAACAGGGACTTAAAAAATGTGTGATTACAAAATGATTTGAGAAAATGTATTATTTATAAATAAACTTACCAAATACGCTGTTTGGTAACAAATAAAAATAAAAATAAATAAATTAAATTAAATTAAATAAAAAATATAATATTTTCGAGATATGATATGTGGTTGAAAAATTATTTGAAAAAATATATTTGTAAAAGCTCTATTCCTTAACACTGTAGCAATTTATAAATTGATTTATTTATAAAATGTGTAGTTAAAAAGTAGAGGAAAAAAATGTGTGGTTGAAAAATGATTTTGTTTATAAAATAATTTATAATTTATAATGATTACATTCAAGAAAAGAATGAGGTGTAAGTTAATGAATTGCACATATTTATAAGATAGGCGATAGTCCTAATGGTGTGATGAATGGACAGTATGAGACATAGGAATGCTGATCCAATCAGCGCCTCGCTCATTTGGGTAAAATGAGGTGGGACGACTGACTGGGTCATATGAGGGGGTGGGTGACATTTCAATACTACTATTTAGAGCATGTTTGATAACGTAAAATTTTTTGATTTTTGTGATTTTTTTTTTTTATTATTATGAATGTGTGGTTATAAAATGTTTGAAAAGTTAAAAATTGTGGGTTTGACTAAGAATGGATGATTAAGATTGAATTTGAAAACTTGTAGTAAAAAAAATTCCTTTACCAAACAAGCTCTTAATCACTCATTTTTCAAAACTTGTTGAAAAGTCAACAATGATCGAGCCAAAATTATTAACTTTTCAAAAAAAAAATTATTCAATAAAATGTTGTCATGTGTCCGTTTATAAACAAAATTTAAAAACATATGGTTACCAAACATAGGTTTAAGTTTAACTATACAACCAGTGTTATGACTTATGCAAGAGGTAAATTACATATTTAGCTCATTTTTTTGTACAAGTTCATTCGAGAGACTTATTTCAATTTATTGCAATTTTGTCATTCATCTTCAATTTTGTTGCAAAATCAGTGTTTTCATTTAAAAAAAAAAATGAAATTAATGTCAAGATCTTATTTGCAGTTAATATTATGAGTCGTGTAAACACTGCCATTATTAGAGCGTAAATTAAAAACTGTATTGACGTGTCATATTTGGATGACAATTTTTTTCACATGTTTTACATATTATGATATTAACCTTCAGGTATGATACTATTTTTTAATTGTAGTTTACGGGACTAAAAGGGACGTATTGTGCAACAAATTTTAATCCTTGTCACCAGTTAAAATTATGTCATCAACATAAACCATACATAAACCAAAATATACACAAGACGACCAACAATGTTGATAAAAAAAAGAGATATATCAGCATGAGAGTTTTGAAAACCAGAAGCAAAAAGAAAATTTCGAAGCTCATGGTACCAAACCTTAGGAGCTTGCTTGAGTCCTAAGATAGCTTTTCAAAGTTTACAAACATTAGATGGGATAGTCGGAATCAACAAAACCTTGAGGTTGTGATGTAGAAATCTTCAAAAAGAGGGCTTTGCAAGAATGCGTTGTTAAAATCAAGCTTATGTAGTGACAACCCACGATTAACAGCAAGGCCAAGAACAAGATGGACTGTGGTGGGCTTAACTACAACTTATAACAATTTTAATAAATCAATCTTTAATGGTATCACAACCAATGTAAAATCCAACCGTCGTGCAATGTAGGATCCCACTAGTAATTATACACATTTTACTGTATTTTTGGTTATCGTTGGTGGACCCCGTAACACATAAATTGTTTCTCTTTGAAGGAGATTTTTATCCCAGCGTACTGGGCGTATCCTCAGGAATTTGAGCCCTTGACTTCATGATATTAGAATTGTGAAGCATCCCTGATACCACTAGAACGTTCCCATGCCCTTAGAGTGCTCACGGGTCGTCAACAATATGATAACACAAATTTGGACCAATAATAATTGCTAAAACTGCAGCTTGCATAATATTCTGAAACTGTAAACGAGACTTATCTTTTCTAAACAGGATTGCACGATATAAAACTTGCACCAGTATATACATGCATTATAAGAACTCAAGACAGTACAGCTTGCAAATGGCTTCATTGTACGTCAAGGTTCGTACCATATCAGGCTTCCCTGAATCAGATATTTCCCGGGAATGCTTCCAGCAGATGGTGCAAGGTACGTGATTTTCTTGCTGCACGTGTCAAATAAGAGTGAAGTTTATATTAGGAGTCCAGTACGAAAATTGCTTCACTGAAAAAAGAGTTTAAATTTCGAACCTTTCAAAGTCAATGTCGGTGATCCAGATGAACCCGGCAACATTACTGTCAAAATAATGGAAAAAAGTTATGAGAGAATTATTCAACAAAACACTGACTTAACTATTTCGTAATATGCAGGAAAATTATGTAAATAAAGCCTATAATCAAAGTATCAAACAGTCAATTAATTTGCTACACAAAAAAGAGCAGCTTGGAATTTGTTTGCAGTAAGCAAACATTTTCCTTTCGGTTTATTCCAGCAACAACAAATACGGCCTTAGTGGGTGGTTCCATTCGAAGTACTGGAGATGAGATCAAAGTAGTTCCCAGTTAATGGGAAAGATGAAAGGGAAAAAAACCATATCCATCTGTATTGATTGAATCCAGTATTGAGCATGCCTCCTCACATAGACTGAATTCAAGGTTTAGTCTTCAAGTTCTACTACTGCCCATTTACGAAATTTTTGCCCAAGTGAGGTCTTTTGGTATAAAATGAATCTGACTTGCACATTGGAAGGCACATTGAAGACTAATCTAAATTATATAAATGAGTTCCTCTCTAATAACTTGAGCTTTTAACAAGGTGATTTAACAGGATGGCTAATGTGTAGTTTGTCGCTGGACTAATAAAAATAAGCTCGTATTTGCCCATTTAAAAATGAAACTGCGAAACTAACATTACCTTGAAATAATTTCATCTGGTTCTTTGGCAAATGAGACAGCTAGGACTGAATGGAGCAAGTCTCGGTTAATATTAACAGGGGTCAATCTTGTAGGGTCTGCAGCCGGCTCTGCGCCAATTGGTAGAGCTGAACGTGGGGCCTGTGGTCCACCGCCTATTCGGTAAATGCACAAGTCACTGAAATTTGCAACATTAGAATGTGGGGAAAGATCATTTGAAAGGCCATAGAAATATTCCTGCAATGAAAGAAAAAAAAGGAAATTCTTCATGTGTCAAAGGAATAAGAAAACATATTTTTTATAGGTAGACTACTTTTGTGAAAGGGCATTACAATCATGGAATTAAGGACATTTTTGGGTGGGGTTTATAACAAAGGAAATAAAACGTTTACTATACACAAAAATTTGTAAAGAGCATGTATGGCTTAGCTTAAAAAGAATTCTTTGATTTTACTTAGAAGTATAAAAGTAAGTTATGATACAAGTAGTTCTTTTATTAATCAAAATCAGGAATACGTAAGTTACTTATTTTGACGATAACAATAATAAAAGAATTACTTTTAAATAACTCTTTTTTTAGCTCATAAAGAAAAAATTATGGAAAAAGTATTGTATCAACATGTCCGAGTCATAAAGTTAAATTTTACTTATTTTTAAGCTTATCCAAACATGCTCACCATCGTGATTCCATGAAATCTACAAGAGTTCGCATTACCCGTATTCTATGCGACCTGGCCTTCTGACGGAATTTTGCATTTCTCGAAACAACACCACCAGACTTTTGAAGTTTCACTACATCCACATTAGGCTTGTTTTTCAAAACATCTTTTAGCATGCTGCAAAGCTTTTCCTGCACAATGTCCGTGCATATAAAAATGGAAAGAAGATCAACATTTCTACTTTTGAAAAGGCATCCAAGATGCAAATAATTTATGATGAATAGATTTCAAGCTTGACTCATTTTAGGACGCACGTGAATTAAAATGGGGGGATATAAGGTGGAAGAAAGCCAAGTTCCTCTGATTTGTAGGAAGGGGAGGGAGAGTTCCACAGTTTCATAATATCGACTTAATTTCAGCTCGAAATTTAAGGGGTCATTCTCCGTGTTTCAATTTTCATCGAGTTTTTGAATTCATTTTCAGTATTGTGT
Organism: Ligustrum vulgare; assembly: GCA_963555705.1. Classification (NCBI taxonomy): domain Eukaryota; kingdom Viridiplantae; phylum Streptophyta; class Magnoliopsida; order Lamiales; family Oleaceae; genus Ligustrum; species Ligustrum vulgare. The sequence goes on along the minus strand of OY743171.1, from coordinate 47,785,548 downwards.
TTTGAGTGTGTTATCTTCTAATTTTTGAAAATGTGTTTGCTTTGACATTTTTGAAAATTGGTCGAGGAAGATGAAAATTTGGTGAAGGATTGGGGATTTAGAAGTAATTTACTTAAATTTAGACTTGTTTTCCACGTTTTCAGTTTTTTACACTAAAACATCGGAAACACTCAAAACGACAAAAATGACATTTTGAGTTTTCTTTACAATTTTTTTCCTTGTTCTCAAAAACTCATTATCATAAATATGAAAGTGAACAAATTTTTGGTGTTTTATAAAATTGAAAATAGAAAATGACATGAAAACGGTAAAAAGAACGAGACCAAAGCCTCCAGTTGGAAGGATTTATATGGCTAAAAATAATCTATAAATTAGCAAAAATAGCATAAACTTACATATCAAAAGTGACAGATATCAGTGATATAAAGCAAATGGGAAAATCGAAATGCAAGATCTTGGCGAGAATATATTCACCATAAATCACCAAAGCAGCATAAATGATCTTGGTCCACTTTTTTCTTTTTCCAGGGGGAGGAAATATAATGGCTTATCCCAGTTACAACAATCTAACAATATAGGGGTCCTCCAAGGTGCAGCATTACTTTTATTTTATAAACAATAAAAGCTGAAATATATCCAACAAAAAAAAAAAAATTCCAATAGGATGCCCAATTACGCTGGTAACTTGGTATCATCATATTAATTGATGAAGAGATAGGATTCCACTTCAGATCCAGGAAAAAGACCATACCTGGCCTAGAACAAGAATAACAGTCGCATTAAATGTATCAATTGCATGGAGCAGCAACTGCCAAAAAAGTGAAGATAAAATATTAGAAAACATAGTTCATCAAAATAGTTTGCAGTGATAAAAAACCAATAAGTTGGGTACCTCGTAACCAGTGCTTTCTATCCATCCCATGGTATTTATCACCATTCCTGCAGCTCGAGATTCAGCATTTCCAGCAAACTGTCTCTCCAAAATTTGAGCAAGCTCTTTCACAAGTACCTTGTAAAGATCTACATTAACACTAAAAAGCACCAAATATGAAATAGAGGAAATGGAAATCAGAAAATGCCTGATTATTGATAGAAACATAGCAACTAGATCAACATGAGATTACTGCCAAGCACAATAAAATATGGAATAAAAGAGAAAATGTAAATTTCTTAAACAAAAAACCAATAAAATTGCTTTTCAATTACCTAGGAGTCGTGTGCCCATGGAAGTAAACAAGAGGCATATCAAGAGGTATTCCTTCCACTGGATCAATGGGCAGTTCAATTGGAGTTGCAGCAATGCAACCAGGAATAGTTATAGATCCTTGGCCAATGTCTAAATCTACAAAAGTAGGTTTCCACCCCTGTTTAGCTGCCCAACTAAGAAGCATCCTTGACAAGGTACTCTTTCCAGAATCCGTAGGTCCCACAACAATAACCCGAGGACCCTGAATAATAGACTAGATAAATATATTTTTTATAGACCTAAGTGCACGTCAGTTTTATAGTATACATAGTATTGAACTTAGCAGAAAAACTTGGGCAGTAACAATAATTGATCATAATAGAAAGATTATAGAAAAATATAAACTTTATTAGAATGCAAGGCTGAGGAACATCATGCTAGATTGTTCTTTAAACAAATGCCACTTAGCAGTGCCCTTGCTATGTAGAGATATTTTGATAATATAAAAATGCGCATCTGGAAATTGCATTTCAAGCACAAACAATGCATTTGGCACGAGGAAGGATCATATCACATATACACACACGGGGGAAGGAATTAGGTGCCCCTAATTTTCTCATGTAATTTCCCCTTATCTTAAAGTAAGAAAATAGTCAATCAGATAACGGAAACTCATCTCAAGGAGTAATAGTATGAAATGGTACGAAAATGTTTTGTAACAGGAACTGCTTGTTTGGCATTGTTTATAATATGTCAAACCTACTTTTTTACACACATTTTTTGGTAGCCACATGACTGATTTCTATCCGTTTGTAATTTAAGCCATTTATAAACCATTTCCAAACATGCTATATTTTACCATAAGCTTAGTTGAAAGTATTACATATCCCATATACAAGAAAAAATTAGTACTACAACTAAGATCAATATGTTTTTGACAGCTTCATCTAATGGATGAGCTCCTGTGTTAGTTAAAAAGAAAGGTAAAAAGTACAGGAATTGAATTAGACAAAAGAAAAATTGTAATTGATCTGTCCTAAAATATGAAATATTGATAATCAATCAAAGTGAGCTCGACATAGCATTCCATTATCTTTCTAATATGTTTATAGATAAGCTGACAGTACCTGAGAAGCATCTGTATCGCCGGGCGAAGCTATGGCACGATTTCTTCGAGCTTCCAGTACAGCATGAACATTCACATAACTTATCATGGGTGTCTAGAGGTCAAGAAGAAGGGGAAAAAATTCATTACTCAAAGAATTCATGTTAGCAGGTACAGAGTGCATGTGTTAGAGAGCTGCAAGAGAGATAACCCAAGTAAATCATACTTCATCTGCTGTATAATCAGTTTCAGCTGTACCATCCACTTCAATTGTTGCACCATACCATGTAAAAACCTGATTTCAATTTCAAATTAGAGCAAACATATTTAACATTTGCTAGTTGAGTGTATAAAAATTTCTTTATTAATAACCCTACATACCCCATAGATTGTCATATATGTTTGGCTAAGCTTAAAAGGTTCGCTTGTTAGCATGTTCTATAAATAAATAATTTTTTACTGTTTTATGTTAGATAGAAATACCCAAGTTACTTATTTTGAGTGTAAATTAAAAGTATCCTTTAGAAAAGGTTTAGCAGACATTATAACATGTTTGTAGACCAAAAATACATTTTTAGAGTAGATAATCAAAACTCTGTATTTACAATTTAGGGATCTTTCACCTGAGCTACACCAAATAAAACAAAAAATACAAAAACTAAATGCATATGAATTCCAAGGAAATTATGAGTGTATGTGTGCATACAGCGAATTTGAGCCTGGGCGCGAATGTTAGCCATATTTCTGGTGGTATTTCGGTTCCGTATATCTCGGCCGAGCCTGTGAGGAGACGCAGGCGGAGTGGTGCATCAGGGCTGACTTCAACTCTGAACTCGCATTCTTTTTCAAGCTTCACTTGCCTTATAGTTGTCGGACCACCCGCAGCAGTTGAACCTATGGTCGGGCCTCCATAAGCCATGGCAAAGTTTTTTTTTTTTTTTGTTGAACAAGAATTGTTCGTAAGTGCAGTGCAGTTTATAACTAGTATACTGCTTTCTTGTGGTAGAATCTGACTGTAGTGATGGCTTTAACTTTGAATATGACAAAGTAGTATTGGACTGCAAAACATATAAATAACATTAGTGAAAGTATAGTTACTCATAACATACAAAATAAAATCAAGACCACTGTGAACCAAGAATGCAAAAGGTAAAGTGCGAAAGGGTCATTTGATATTGTAAGAACTCAGAACTTAATCATGTTGCCAATATTATCACCTATGTTGCATAGACACTTCAATTAAGGTAGTGTGTCCGTGTCCGGCATGTATCAAACTCATGTCAGATATGACACTCCTCTCGTCCTCCGACACTCTACTATGATCATTTTTTCTTTATTAAAAAATCATATATTTTTTAACTCAAAATTTTTATTAAATAACAAATGAGTACTCACAATTAAAAGATTTCAACAAGAAAATTAATGATAGGTATAAAAAATGCAAGCGATCGCTTGCTTTTGGATTTAAAGATCCTTGCTTGAGTCAATTAAAGTTCTGTTGCCGAAAATGACAACCAGGCGATCGCTTGCTTTTGTTAGGCACAATCGCTTGCCTTTTTTTTAGAATAATGGGCATAAAACATGGGCTTCATATTTTTATTTGATGGTTGATAATTTGAAATTGCTGGATATTTAATAATTTATTTTTCAATTCAGGTATATATTACTAACTTATGAACATGGCGATAGATTTTAATTGGATCTATCATTTGAAAACTTAATAGAACTAGAACCATACAAAACTAGACCAGAGCAAAACTTAATAGAACTAGAACCATACAAAACTAGACCAGAGCAAAATCAAATGCTTCAATTTCGGTTTGGTTCCATATCTTTATAAAAAATAAAAATAAAAAATCATAGATTTCATTATTAAAAAAAAATTATTCATTCCTGGTTTGATTCTATTCTCTTAAAATCAGAATCAAATGAAATCATATGCAACCCTACACTATTTTTTGACAACACAAACAAAGTTGTGCCAAATCCTGCACTTTATTTTTTTTCAAAAAGCAAAGTCTTCTATGGTGACAAACATCTAACTTATTGGCTAGGGCACGACTTTCATCGGCCAAAGTTCTATAAGAGCATCTTCAATGCTAACATCATCTATAAACATGTAGTTGAAGAGAGAGAAAAGAGTAGAAGAGAGAGTATGGAATGACGAAAGAGAATAAAAATATAAGAGAGGCAGACACAAAACCTCAACATTTATTGTAGAAAATGTCTATAGGATGGCTAAATATGAACATCCTCTGAGTGTAAAATTGTTCACTCTCACAAAAGAGGGTTATGGTTAGGGATGGGTTCAGAATTTTCTTTCAGATGAGGTGGGGGGACAAAGTAGGTTTGGGGGCAGTGCCCTGGATTTTTTATTTTTTATTTTTTTGGGAAAAATTAAACCAAATAAAGAAAACTTAATTTCACAAATAACAAGTAAACATTCCAGGAAATGTCCAGATGCATGCCAAGTTGGGATTTTTAAAATTTCAAGCAAAGGCAAGATGCGTGCCACATCATGCATCTGGCTGCTTGTCTGTACGTGCATTTGTACAGATAGCACGATTGAACATTCCAAATCAAATGAAATACCTTAAAATCATTCCTTGCGAATTTTCATACTCGAAATCGTTGTACAATAACTTCGTTATCAATCTTCAAAGATATATATTTCTCTACATAAACAACTTAAATAAATTAGGAATTTTTTTCAACAATTTGTTAAACTAGGAATTTTCTTTCAAAGAATGTCTAAGGTCGACATAATTTTTTCTACTAAAATAAACAAGTTATAATTAGAGACTCACAAATCCCAAATTAAATCAATTAAAAATATCCCAAATTCCAAATTAAACGAGTTATAATTAGAGTCTCACAAACCCACAAATCTCAAATTAAATCAAGTCAACTAACCACAAATCTCAAATTACAAAAAAATCAAACAAAGCTAATTAGTAATCAAATCAATTAAAAATATCTCAAATTCCAAATCATTATCAGTAGACAACAAGACATAAATCACTAATTACATATTCATTAATCAATCTCATTTTTAGTTTTTGACAATTTCAAATTGAAGCTTAAACCTAGCATTTTCATAAATCAAGACATTAACCTAGCATTTTCATAAATCAAACATAATTAACCTCAAAAGACAATAACTCCAGTGAGTCAAGTCGGTCAAGCGCCGAGACGACAGACGGATACCGCTTCACCTCCAGGGTCGGTGTCGCTGGAAATGGCTTAAGCCTTGGGCGGCCCTTGCCGCTTGCAGAGCGGACCTTCTGTCGGCTTGTGGGTTGGGGGTTCGAGGTTGAGGCGGCTCGGAGTTGGGACTTTCAGTTCAGACGTCGCAGTGGGTTAGGGCTTCGAGGAGTTCTGGGCCTCTGGCTCTGGTGATGCTGATTTTGTCGAGATGTATTTAAAAATTATTAAGTTTTTTTGTTTAAATGGTTTGGGCTGGACCCGGGGCAGCCCAACAGTCCAGCGCAATCTATGGACCGCGCTGGGCCTGTACCAGCTCTGCGCCTAGTTATGGTAATCCTCTTTTTTTGTGAGGGTGAAATGTATGTATTAAAATTTGTAAAAATTAACAAAAAAAATCAATACATATTATACTATACATCGAGAATTTCGATATGAATATATTCTTGCTATCTAACTTTTATTATTTTAAAAATGACTTATTTTTTTAGTGATAAACTGCTTAATTATTCGTAAAATAAGTAATTTTTGAAATAATAAAAATTATTTATCAATATTATACTCATATCAAAGTTCTCGATGAATAGAATAATATGGACCAAAAAATGTACATTTATCAATTTTATATAAGTATATTTTACTCCCACAAAAAGAGGGTCACCATAACTCTCTTTTGTAAGGGTGAACAATTTATACTCACATTCTCTTAGATATCCTTCTGTAATAAATGATGTCACATAAATTTTATCTCCTCCATATTATTACCATATCAACTAGACATCAAATGTAGAAGGTTGTATTGGATATCCTCTAAGCTATGTTAACATTTTTGGCCAAAACTGTCCCAAAAAAAAAAATGAGTTATTATATTGAAGCAAAATTTTAAGTAAAGAAATGAGCTTAAAACACATTAAAGTTTTTCAAACAACCGTAAATTTGGTGACATCGGGTCAACATTTTTAATGGATTATTAATAATTCAAAAATATTATAATTTATAATCATGTGAAGGTACTAGGTTGTACAATTTTATTCGTACAAGTAGCAAAGTCCAAATTAGAACAATTGCAGATTTCTAATTAAATAACTAATTTAACAGTTTAGAGTAATTTTGGGGAGACATTTTTTTGGGACATTTTTAAGTGACATTGTGACATGCCTTACCATTTGCTTTTCCATCACCTAATGAATGTGTGACATGTCACCATGTCACTTAAAAATGTCTCCCTAAAATTATTGAACGGTTTAACATACGGGTTTAGAATGGAATATGAGGCTCTACATCATAACCTTAGCTTCTAGCTTTGTAGCCCTCAATTTAAGCAATCTGTTTCAGAAACCAAATGAGGAAAAACAAATATCAAACCATTTGCTTTCTAATTCTCCTCATCTGCAATCATAAACGTCGACGTAAAATAGTCTTTTTCCGTATTTTCATCAACAACAACATGGATCCTTTTTCACGATTCCGTTCCACCAAAAGCTACATGTTCCACTATTCTCTCTAGCAATCACTCAAACCAATCTTCTTGCTCAAATTTGTTTCTTGCAATAAAGTAGAGAAATATAAAGAGGCAAAATTTCCTAGGCCTCCAAGAACGGTCGAGGCAATATCCAACCGAAGGACACGAATTGAAATCAACATGTTCTCCAGGTTCGAAAGGGTCGAGTTTTTGTTCATTATTTTCTCAGCCATGGGAAGAAAAATTCCCATAGCCGAGAGCCCTTCAAATAATCATCATCTTATCTCATTTTCATTGTTCATAGTATGGATTGCTGCAACAATGGGTGCTATTTCAGTTCTATGTGGTTCTTTATCGCGTAAGAAATCACTTACCCCAAAAGTGACGGATCCAAGATTTAATGTTGGACCGAGCTGGACTTTAAAAGTTGTAGGGATGGCCGACAGTGCTAGTCTGTTGATTTTTGAGGATTAAGACTAACTTTATAATCAAAATCGAATCCTCAAACAAAATTGATTACATTCTAAGCCTAAAATCACATTCTAATCCTAGAAACACATTTACTTAATATTAATATCATTTTTCAAAAATCACATTCTAAAACTAAAACAAAAACAAAATCAAAGCCTAAGTCAAATGAAAATTAGTCAGTACACATATTCTAATAAATGCCCAAAATCCACTGAAACTTCACAATCACCAAAAACTCACATTCTAAAATCAAATTCAAATCTCAAAATCACATTCTCACTAACCTCCCAGGCTTACAGTCACAGTCAACTGATCAATCTTCACGCATTGAAGAATAATTAATCAAGTAGCTTAGCACTAACCTGCAAATCAATACTCAATTCACTCACAAAATCACATTCAAAAATCAAATCTCGAAATCACATTTTCAATTTTTCACTAACCTTGCAAATGTGTGACTGATTCAATCTCAGATTCTCAATTCTCAAGAGTCAGAGTCTCATTGTCTCAAGCAAATCTGAGCAAGGCAGGCAACTGAGGGCAGCAAATTGTGCAAAATGCAAATTTGTGATGTTAAATTGTTAATGTTATTAAAGTTAAAGCTTCAAGGGATATTAAATTACACAAATTTAAATTGAAGCCAAATAAAAAGTGAAAAGTGAACGAAAATTGAAAACCACTTAAATCAGTAAACTAATGAAACTGGACTTGGAATGGAAGTTGGAAATTTACCAAATGTTAGTCTCCTACCCCGGCAGCCGGCAGACACTAGCAATCAGGGGCGGTGGACGGCGGCCGGTGGAGGCTGGAGCTCGCGCGCGGTGCGTAGAAGCCAAAAGAGGCGCGCTCTGCTGCTGCTGCTGCTGTAAGAAGAGAAGCGCACGGGCACAGAGGCCGCAACGCAGGATTCAGGAGAGATTCGAGAGAAGACGACAGTGAGCGAGCGGGCCAGTACCTAGGGTTTGTAGCCTTTTTCTCAGGTCCTCAGAGTTCGACTTCGACTGGAGAGCTGAGCGTGCGACAGAAAATGGACTGAGGCTGGAGTTGGACGAGAGTGGTTGCTGGGTCAGATTTTGACATTTTGTTATGGGCTGTTCAATTTTGGGCCGAGCTAACTCATATTTTGGGCAGCTACTTGTTAGTTTTTTATTTTTATTCTTTTTTCAGGAAATTGGATTGATATCCTGAAACTATTTTCAGTTTTGAAAAATACCTGATACGTTTTTTTCTTTGGAAAAATGGTCCATCTAAATTAAAAATTTGTGAAACTACCTTGAAGTGAAGATGCTGAATATAAGGGATCCAAAACAGAACATGGAGAGAAACAAGAGATATTTACGTTATTGAAGATAGTATGTCAGTTACAAACTAACTTTGGAAATCGATAATCATTCACACCATTTTCGTCTGATAAAGAAAACTCACGAAATTTTTGTCTGGTGAGCAATTCGAATTTGGAAATCGATAATCATTCACACCATTTCCGTCCGGTGAACAAAGACACGACATTTTCAGCTCAGATTTTTCTTTGCCAAACTCACAAATCCATCAACAAAATCGGCCTCATTCCATATTGGAATTACCTTAGGTAAAAGTTAGATTTCCCATATCAGACCGATACCCTATACTGCATATTGGTTAGAATTATCCCATACGAAATGAATTCTCAAAGTATCATTATGTCTGTTTCAATTTGGGTGTTGTGGAAACAAAGATCACACATACTGGCTTTAGTCCATATCGGAATTTGATTTCGATGATTTTGGCCGCGACCTTATCAGCAACTCTTTTTTCTATGACATGATCAGAAAACAATCTAATACTGACTTTAGTCCAATTAGTGTATTTGCCTTTGATGTAACATTTTGCATACCAGTATGCTTCATTTACCGCTATCTGGTTAGTAATATCTCAAATTTCATTGAATTATTAAAGTATCGAGATGCCTTTGTGAACTTCGTTTGCTGGAAAATAATATCCAGGATCACTCGATGCATGTATATTTTCTTCATCATAAACGTTTTATTATCATACATTCGTATATGGATGTATTCATTATTCACTAGTGCCTCGGGTGTGACTGATGATTAAACCTGAGCAGATGATGGTCCCCCGTATTCAGTGAAGTCTTAATGCAATTCAGTTAGACAGTTTAATCATCCATGACAGGTATGGTTTGAATTGACATTTTAATTGTTTAGTTTAATTACGTTGCTGCTGTGTAAAATTTAATGTAAATCAACTTATGATAAATGGACATCACTGATGTATGCAAGAACAACAATGTGATCTGTTACTGTGTTTTTACATTTTGGTGGCTAGTGGGGTGAATCCAATGCCGTATGCAGTTTAATTGTGCCCGATCAGTGTTCATTTCACTAATTCATATCCCTGCTATCTATCGTGATGGAAAAGGATAAGGATAAGCATCATTTCATGGTGCAGTATTAATCTATCTTGAACGGACCTCGGATTCGCATATTGAATGACTACTCTCTGGCGTTTTACTTGGAATTGAAAAGAGGTGAAATTGATAAATGGAACTACCCGCTTTGTGTTGATGTCTCTTCCTCGAACATGATGCCAACTATTGAAAATAATGATGGAGTGAATATAGCAGAAGTCGATACCAACCCACAATCATTACATCAATGGGCAGTGATAAGCTATTCACATTTTATGGTGCACGGAATATACCCATGTGGTTATGTTATTTTTATTGAAAACCACGTGGGGAAAAAGTGGTTGTTGACATTACAATTTCGGTCTACTGTTTACATCATTTGATGTAAGTCATAATTTCTGTTACCACTTTTGAAAATAAAGCATCAAAAATTCTTCATGCATTGGATGGCTTCTCTATGAATTTTCATCAGTTCTTTGGCAATACCAGATACTTGTAACTGGGTTTTCTAGTTCTGGCATACTTGACACCCTCCTCTGTTAGTGATTCCTTAATTGCTAATGCTGATGCTCCATACTGGAGCTTATCAGCTATGTCCATTGCAGCTTCAGGTCGATTATTGATGACATTGACATCAATGGATCTGTGGTCAGCAAAAGGATAAGATGTGTGGTTTGCACTTTTGAGGTAAGATGTGTGGTTAAAAAATTGAGAGAGAAAAGACGTGTGATTAAAAAGTTGTTTCAAAAATTGTGTAGATTATAAATTGGTCTATAAACCTTAAAATCATTACACTTACCGAATAGAGGCAAATAATGAAAAGTGATACCCAAGAGTGTCAGCTGTGCTACTTGATGATTCCTATCATGGAGACCTAATAAAATTGAATGGAAAACATAATACAACTGTGCTCAATTCCCCATACAAAAAAGAAGTATCTGAAGTAAACTGGCTTTTTCCAAAATCAAATGGCAAAATATATTCCTTGATGTTGCTGGTTTGGTGTGTAAACATACTGTAAGACAACCTCCTCGTCCATAAAAACACTAACAGTAAATATCACGTGATCTTGACACGATATCATATGAGATTTCTGTTATCAAATTTTGAGTAAGAAACAGGGGATTTATATGCTGTGAGCTCCATCAGTATCTTTATACATCTTTCAAGTGATCGCAAAATTACCTCCAAATTTGCGTTTGACGGACCATTATACTCAGCTATTAACTTATCAATTTGCAGGACACGAGTAATGAAGTCATAAAAAGATTGCTAGATCATAATTTTATGGAAAATTTTGCTGTTGGTTACGTGTTGCCTAAGTTACCTATGGTTTGGTTAAAACTTAAAACTATAGTTACTTTTGATGGTAGTAGGCATGCAATCTCTAGTGGAGGAGAAAAATTCGGACCCAAAAAATTTAGCATTATCTCCATATTTTTGTGTGTGGTTTAGGGATTGGTAATGTTCGGACATTATGCTTGTGATATTTATTAATATGTCAGTTTGAGCAGTTGGAACTCCAAGATCACCATCTTTCTCACAATATTCCGTGCTCCGTTTACCAGTAGTATATGATCCATTCATATCGCATCTAGGTTCTCGGATGACTCATGATGCTGAAAGGTGAATCCAACATGTTCATTTGACAGCGATGATGCAGTAACTTCATTCGGGCATCTAGATGATTCACCTGGGAAATTATGAATTCCTAATTGATGGCAATTTAGTTCTATTGAGTCACAGTCATCGTCGCTGTCCTCGACATCATACACCACTTTTTTTCCTTCGACATCCTGCACATCAGGTAGATGACCACAGGTGTTGGATATGTTTTTTAGCACCTCAGTTGATTTTGTGTGGTCCGTCGACTCCGTCCCCTTATTGAAACTCTCCAACTTCGATGCACAATTGGTATCATTGATTACCATCTGGTATAGTGGACACTGTTAGTTACAATTACAAATAATTGAAGAGCACTGACATGTATAGTAGCATTTGTAGAACTATAAACACAATCCAATTTGCACTAAAAAGAGGCTCTAGTATATTATAATTCAATTTTTGCTAATAGAATAATATTAAAAATATATGTATCAATCCAATTTCCCCATAACTGAGGACCTCTAACCAGCATCACTATGACATTCGCATCCTTCGAGTTCGAGTATGCTCGAATCTGTATAATGAATTGAGGGTGATACCTTCGTAATATATGGACTGCGGATGAACCAATACAGTTTTTTTTTTTTTTTTTAGGATGAGAACTGCACATGTCCAATTTTCAGTGATGTTGTCTCTTTATCAGCTCTTACGCCTCGTGCCTGAGGCACTACTAATGTTCTCTACTTTCTTTTTTTGGATGGCTTTGACCTGTAAATTTGTTATTGCATAGACGTTTTCGCCTTTATTTCATCATTTATTTGGAGCCAATAATCTGTGGGTTGTTATGTGCTTGAATCTCTCCTCCGTTAATGATGCCTTAACATATTTGGATTTTTTATTTTTGAAAAACTGTCCTATTTATCTAAATATTTGTAAGTGATAAGGTATTAATCCATATAAATTATTATGTGCGGTAAAATTCATTTTATGGGGTGTATTTGGGTAGTGGAGCCAATTTTCACTTTTTTTTTTTAACTGGATCTCTATTATAGTGGTACTGGGCTGCATCCCAGCACTGCCATTGAGTGCATCCGCCCATCCAAAAGAAGTTGATAATGTAAAAGCAGAAAATTCCCAGCTAGACATTTCATCAAACGTGTTAACTTTGTATAAGTTGGCATTTTCTATTTTTCTACAAATATGTAATTTAAGTAAAATTAATATAATTACTAAGTACGTGTATTTAGTAATTTATTAACTTTAATTAAATTAAGTAAATATTTCTTGAATTTAATATCTCCTATTTTTGTACTAATCATTTTATTTTTGGAGATGATAATGAATCAAGAAACATTGAACTTTTAGGATCATGATCTCAAAATCATGATCTCGAGATCTTGTGATTTGAATCAAGAAACGTTGATCACTTATGGTGAATTTCTTGATGATTTATTTATGATTAATTTGTTTCTTGGCATTCAAGCTCATCCTTAGATATGGCAAGATCCTTCTTGATATGGCCAAGTATCTTGCCTATTGGTAAGTCAAGTTTATCACTTCATTTGGTAAGATATTTTATTTCATAATCAATTGAGAATATCTTACCTTATCTTCACTTATGGTAAGATTTATGATTATTCTACCATTATTCATAATTATCTTATTTTTGATTTTATTGCAGGAAATCAAGATTGAATGCAACAAGGATTCTTGATGGTCAAGCAATCCAATTGTATTTATATTGATGAAAACGGGACATTTTCTTTAAGAAGTTTGGAAGTCAATTTTCGTGTGATGCTAATTATACATGACTTCTACATCATTGTAACTTCGATTCTCAGGGAGGAGATTATCAATCACTGAGAGAAGAAAAGTCCTTCAGCCTGAAAATCAAACGGGAGGTTTGGATCGAGATCGAACGAGAGTTCATGTTGCTGAAGAGTGTTGCAAATTCAAAGAAAATTACTGAAGAGTGGTGGGACGCTAGTTCATATTACATGTCATAGAAGGATCAGAGAATGATCTATTTCTTAGATGTTTGATAAGTCTATGTGTAGATTTATCCTGTAATTTAGGTTGATCTGTATAAACTCTTTTCTTATATAGTGATTGATTTTTTTCTGCAGGGTGCGGGCCGTGGGTTTTCCCCGTAAGGGTTTTTCCCACGTTAAGCTCAAATATTGTGTTATTGTCTTCTTACAATTCTGCATAGTTTAAACTGTTTATTTACGTTTTACTATCCATACGAATCTGCATCAGCAAGATTCATCTGGAATTGCGCTAAAACAAATATTAACGATTCACTGTTAATTTGTTACTGTCCAGACATATCTATGACAGTTTGTTTGTTTAAACATAAAATTTAGACAACCTTAAATTTTCAATTGGTATCAAAGTTGGTTCACTTCTAGAAAGTGAGACCCGGTTGTCTAAAATGGAAAATTCTGCATCTCTTAGGCCACCTTTGTTAACTGGTAGTAACTATGCATATTGAAAAATTCGTATGAAAATTTTTATTCATTCTATTGATGAACGTTGTTGGACATCTGTCCTTGAAGGTTACACAGCACCCACTGTCACTACTGGAGGTGTTGTAACAGCTTTACCTATAAGTGTATATACTGCAGATGAATTAGCAAATGCAAATTGGAATTCTAAAGCACTTAATGCTATTGTTTCTTTGGTTGATCCAGGTCAATTCAGGCTGATCTCTTCCTTAAGGACCGCCAATGAAGCATGGGATGCCTTAAGGGTAGCAAACGAAGGAACCAATGTTGTCAAAACCTCCAAACTGCAGATGATCACTCTAGAATTTGAACAACTATTTATGGATGAGCGAGAAGACTTCAAAAGCTTCTATGCCAGATTAAGTGATCTCACCAACTCAGCCGAAACTCTTGGGAAAACCTACTCAAATTAGCAGATTGTTCAAAAAATCCTTAGATCTTTACAAGAGAGGTTCCATGCAAAAGTGACAGCTATTGAAGAAAGTAAGGATCTTTCAACCATGGGAGTTGAGGAATTGTAGGGACATTAATGACCTATGAGTTAAATCTGGACCGAAGAAAGAAAGACAAAAGACCAGGGATTGCTCTCAAGACAAGCAGTGAAGAACCAGACGAATCTGGGGAGACAGATGAAGATGAAAGCTTCACACTTCTCACCAGACAATTTAAAAAGTTCCTCAAGGGCAAACAAAAAGAAAGATCCACAAATCTTCAAGGCCAGAATCAAAAATCAAAAAAACAATGGAGGAAAAACAATTTTTTTCCCAAAAATAATGTTAGCTCATCTGAAGAAAGCCTAAGAGTCGAATTTAATGCAGAGAATGTGAAGTATATGGGCACATTGCAGCAGATTGTCCTAATACTCAAAAGAAGACCAAAGGAAGGAAGGTCATGAATGTTACATGGAGCGATGGAGAAACAGATTAATCTGAATCAGAATCAGACAACAGCAATTTTGAAAAACAGGTACTACCCTTACTGCTTTACAGTTATCTGGTACTGAATCTGGTGACAAATCTTATGCAGAAGAATCTGGACCAAACACTGAAAACTTGATAAAGGAACTTCAAGATGCAGAAGAAAATATCCAATTGCTGCAGGCCTTCGCTGAACACAACAAGGAAAGACATTTAGACTCATTTCCATTCCCAGATGTCAAACAAAATGAGGTTAGTAGGTTAAGCTCAGATCTTGCTAAAACACAAGACAAAATCAAGAAACTGACACTTGGATCTATCCAGCTTGATGAAATCCTGAACAGCGGCAGACCTGTCAGCTTGAAAACAGGTATTGGATATGAAGGTAAAGGTAAAAATCATGACAATAAAACAAACTTTGTTAGAGAATCTGGATACGGATTCAAGGGGCAAAGTAGAAATTATACAGATGCATCAACCTCCTATCATCATCAATTCAATACTGCTGGAACTCAAAACTCACATCTAGCTAGGAACTATACAAGAAGACAATTTCAGCCGAATCTGTACAAGCCAGATGAGTTTGCTTGTCAGGTCGGCAGAAAATTTCAACCTCGTCAGAATAGGCAGGATACATCTGTCTTCCAGGTATTCTATAATTTTTGTGTTAAATCTGGTCATGATGTATTTCTCCAATTCTCAGGTTACGTTTTATCCCTTATCACTTTATTTTCATCATTTAGTCCCTCATCTTCTATTCGTTTAACTGAGGAAAAGAAAGAAAAGAAATTAAAGCATGAAGATTCAGTTTGGAAGAAAACAATAATTTTAGGAGAAAAATGTAGGGTTCCACAAGAAGATGATGACACTATTCTGTATGATGAAAAGGGGAATAGAATCTCAACTTATCATCCAAAAACTCCATCCACAACCCTCTCAATGTCCAGGAAAAATTCAGGAATTGATTCAGATGCTGTTTAAATAAATACAATCTTTGATTGTGTTTATTAAAAGCAGTTTTTTCAGTGGCTGCCAAAACTACTTTTCTGATAGTGAGTTAAATAATAATAATAATTATTATTATTATTATTATAAACAAAATTAAGCACGATTAAGGTGTTGAAACTTGAAAGAAAGGAACAAGAAACTGAAAATACTCCCATCAAAAATAAAAATAAAAACTGAAAATACATCATTTTTTTTTATCATCTCACAAATATACTTTAGGAATGTAGTTATTTAAATTTTTAAGCGAGATAATAATTAAATAATATATTGTGCACATAACATTGAATCTAGTAAACAATGAAATATGAACTAAACTGATCTGGTAGGGAAATGATTTATATAAACGAAATTTAACTTTATTAGGCCATGTTTGACCCCCATTCTTTGTAAATCAAATTTAGTCAACACTCAATCTCAACCATCTATTTTAGTCAACCCTACTATTTTTTACTTTTCAAACATTTTTTAACCACACATCCTTCAAAAAATATTATTCCAAACCATATTTTTTCCCAAATAATGGATCTCAAACAAGGGCTAGATAAGTTGGATCGAGTTGTGTAGACATTGTATGTCTGTCCCATTGAAATTATGCTTGCATAAGTATTTTTCAAGAATAACATTTCTTTATGATGATTAAAATAAATTAGAATCAATTGATTTGTCGTTCTGCAATTTTTCTACATAATTCGTTGCGTTTTGTGTTTTTTCAATTATCAACCAAAATTCAAGAAATTGATGAATTAAAGCGAATCAAAACCAATATGAGCTAAATTATACAACATGAAAGTAGATGAAGAAAACCGAGAATCAATCTGGAGCAAAATTGAAGAAAATCATGGGTTGAAGGACTAAATTGCATAAATCAAAAGACGAATGATCAACTTGCAGATAAAGATTGATGACCAAATGGCAAGAGTGAAGGGACGAAAATTGTCCCCAACAGATCACCTGGTTTAAACAAAGCGATCGCCTAAATGGTAATTTGAATGGCAGAACCTTAAATGTTGTAACCAAGCAATCACTTGGGCAAAACTGAGGCAAAATTTTGTTTCCTTTTCGAACCTGAATTTTAATATATATTTTTGGTTTGGACTAGGATTCTACGTGATTATAAGTACATGAGACGAAATTCAGATACCTGCCAACATTATCAAGAGGCTAATTTGAAGATTGAAGAGGAAGAAACCTATTAAGAAGCACTTAAAGATTTATATCAAGATTCATCTAATAATTCAAAGTTCTATTTTTTTATTTTTTTGGCTGGTGAAATCTATTGAATATTGTTGTTTAATCACAATCATGTTTCTAGGCTAAATTAATTTATTTTAGAATCATGATGAAACTTTTAGGGTAAATAGCACAAAAGGTCCTCTAACGTTTGTACTTATTGTGGAAATCGTCCATAACGTTTCAATTTTGACATTTACACCCTCAAAATCACATTTCTTTGCGAAAATAGTCATTCCATCAAGCACCGTTAGATTTAACCGTTAGAAAAGATGGGTAATTTACACATTTCTTTCTAACCTTTAAAATTTTTGTGGAATACATCCCTATCATTTCGTTTTTTGTACAAAACATTCCTAAATCACTTAATTATTGCTAAATACATTATTTTTATGAATTTTCTATATGAAAACGACAAATCTCTTTAAATAAAAAAAGAAATGTAAAAATTAATTGCACTCACTAATCAAAATTTTAAAAAGTGAATATGGGCCATAATTGAACAATTGCAAAAATAATAATTAATAAAAGATAAATATAGCAATAAGATATTTACGTATTTTAATTTAGGATCATATAAATGTATTAACAAGATCATTAATTTAATAAAGTCATTCACTTCATTATTTAATGTAAATTTGAAGCTCAAAAGACTTTCTAACGAGTCTTTCTTCTTATAAAACTTGACATTATGATAATTTTCACATATAATTTGAAATTTTCTATTATTGATCAAATAGATAAAATCCTGATTAACATGTAAATTGTTATTGATCGAATAATCAATTTTCGATCAATGACCATTAAATTCAAAATTAGTAGGATTTTATGATAAATTTAATTTATATAGGAAAACTATCATGATGTTAAGTTCAATAAGAATAAAAGCCCGTTAGAAAGTTTTTATTTTTATTTTCAAAGTTATATTAAATAACAAAGTAAATAATTTTATTAAATTAACGATCTTTCAAATACATTTATATGATCGTAAATTAAAATATGTAAAAATCTTATTGCTATTTTTATTTATTTATTATTTTAATTTTTGTAATTATTCTATTATGACTAATTTGCACTTTTTGAAAAATTTGATGTTGTGAGTATACGTAGTTGATTTTTACATTTCTTTTTTTTTTTTATTTAAAGAGGGAGGGTAAATTTGTCATTTTATATGAAAAAATAATAAAAATAATTTATTTAGTAATAGTTAAGTGATCTAGGGATATTTTGCACCAAAAAAAAAAAAATGTGAAGGTAGTGTTCCATAAACCTTTTAAACGTGAAGGACAAAATGTGCAAATTACCCATCTTTTCTAACGGTTGAATTTAACGGAGCTTGACAGAATGACTATTTTCTTAATGCAAGGTGATTTTGAGGGTGTAAATGCCAAAATTGAAACTTTGGGACGATTTCAACAAGAAGTGCAAATGTTAGAGACATTTTGTGCTATTTACCCAAACTTTTATTCTGATTATTTGTTTGATTTTTGTTTGACTACTATACAATTTATTGGTTTGAGCAATTAATACTGTTTTTCTTGTATCTACAATTATGCATGTAGTAATTGTATGATTTGTTGTGACGTATATTTAGATTCAAAAGACTAAAAATTCGTTAGACATGTATTAATTGACATGAAATCCGATAGATTGATCTTTAAGTGTTCATAAATCCGTCAATACTTTTATGTTTACATTCATCATAGAAATATATGTGGTCACATATAGGAATATGTTTTAATTTCACTCGAAAGAGGACCTTAAACAATTTAGGAATATTGATCTTCACTATCGAGAAATCATTGTCAAACATATAAATCGAGATCTATAAGATGGAATACATGTGGATTCTAGATCACGACACTACTATCAATCACCTAGAACGCAACATTCATTCAAATCAATTTGCATTGGTTAAATTTGCATTAAATAGTTTAATTTTAATTCATAAATTATCAACATAGATATTATATGTTTCGGTTAAGACTACTGATTTATAAAATATTTTTTCTCAATCTATATGGTTATGATACGTGGATTCATATTTCATTCTATTACTTGTTCGATCCATACATTTGTTGTAGAAAAAAGTCGCAACAAGTTTTTTGTACCGTTGTCGGAATTGTAGTTTTTTTTATTTTTTAAGTTATTTAGCACTAATCCGAACTTTATTTGTTTTAATTTATTTCAGTTTCATTAATTATATTTTATTGATAAGTGTTTTTTAAACACTCGTTTATATATTAAAATTAGTATAGTATGTTGTTGTTTTAGAATAAAAGCTACCTAATTTGTATTTATTTATTTATATTTCATAAATAATTTCAAAGTTGAAATAACGAAGTAATTGAGGCGAATAAAGAGAAATTGGATGATAAATGGAGCTAAATTGTACACACGAAGAAGTAGATGAAGCCAATTGAGGTAAAAAATGAGCTAATTTGAATAAATTCAAGGACTAAATTGATCTAATTAGAAAATGAAGGACTTGAGAGTGAATGACGAAAATTACAGCCAAAACATAACACCACGTGATTGACCCATCTTCATGCACACGGTAGCGTGAGTGTCACAAAAATAAGGAGGTCCATTTTGTACAAAGGCAAGCGATCGCGTAGGCTTTCAACTGGGTCTTTAAAAGCTTGATTTTGTCCAATTTACCATACAAGTATTTAAATGCTTGATTTCCACGTAATGAAACTCTTTAATGAAATATACAACACAAAATATTTAACAATGAAAAATGCAACTTTCTAATATATAAATTGTAAAAATATCTTATCACTAAATTAGGAGAAAAATAGGGAGAAAAGAACCAAAAAAAAAAAAAAAAGAGAAAGAAGAATTTCAGTTACAAACCATAAATCACAAAATTTACCATACCTAGTGGTGGATCCAGAAACTTTGTTCAGCACAAACGGATATTGATAAAAAAATTGCAGCTAAGGCGGACTTCAATAAAATAACTGTATTTTTCAAGTCGCAGCAAAAAAAAGAAAAAAAATTCATACTAATTTTTTTTTCCCACGGATCCAACACGAGCGAGCGCGACGGCTCGTCATGTGGTGGATCTGCCCTTGACCATACGTGTAAATGTGAAATGAGGACCTATTAGTATAAAATCTTTCCTTCCCCTATCCTCTCTCTAAGGAGAGAGAAAACAAGTACCAATTTAGTTTCAATATATATATATATATGCCTGATGGAGGAGGTTAATTATTATTTTTTTGATCTGCTCAAATCCAAAATGAAGATGAATTGGTGGGGCAAAATGCATAAACTTTGGACCAAAATCTCTTACTTTGACACCTTCTCGGTTATTGCAAAAATGGGCTAGTAAAACTTCACCAAGATGTTAGGATGTATGAGTATCAAGATGTCCACATCTTGTGGGATATGATGAAGAGAAATGAACTCTATTATATGGTGCTTATTCTCTTTGGCACACACAACATACATACATACATACATACATACAGTGTTGGAAAATTGTGTTTCCAAATGGTTGTTCAAATATTTAAAGATGATAAGATGAAGTACACAATTGAATCAATAGAAAGAGGTATTGATAAGGAAGACAAAAGAATGAGAAAAAACCGAACCAAATACAACTGGTCCGGACGGACCTAAAGGTCCGGCCAGAATGAAGAACCACGCGATCGCGTGGTTGGTGGTCCGGCGATCGCGTGGTTGAACGGATTCGAATCCGTTCAAAATAAAGAGGCATCACGCGATCGCGTGAGCCTTGTACCGGCGATCGCGTGGTGGTTCCGAAAGGCACCTTTTGGTGCCTAAGTTGGTTTTTTGCACCAAAAGGTGCCATTTTGTCTAAGAGGTGTGTACTTTCATAAAAGGTGGATTAATCTCTATATAAAGGATGTTATTTTGATCAATTCAATATATGATATATGAGGGAGAACATCCATAAAATATAGAAGTCATTTTCCACCAAAATCAATACTCATTTTTCAATTGTTTTTTGTTCCTTCTCCATGGATTATTAGTGCTTAATAAATACATGGTTTGAAGGCTTGATTAATCCGCTAAAGCATTTGCTATCTAACCCTTTAAGCATCTCGAACGAGAGGGAGCAAATGTACTTTTAGGACAACGTATAATCACGTGTTCAAGCCTCTCGTTTGATTCCTTAATTCGGTGTTATTCCATTCATATCATGATTTCAAGTGGTGTTTCCATGTGTTTTGGCTTATGATTCTTCAAGTGGAATTCGATGATTTCGTCTCCAACCTCTTAAGGTAAGTTCATTTTGATAACAATCTAAAAGTACATTTTCGCTAATGGAGTCGAGATTTTGAGGATTTTGAGGATCTTGAATCATGATATTGTGTGTGTTCAATAAATCATAAAACAAATTTTGTAGCGTGATTGTTTCTTGAAGGCTTCTTTATGTTTGGTTATAACATGCATATTTTGCATGTATCCATAGAAGTATTAAGAAATTTTTTATTCAATGCATGAGAAATTAAAGATGATGCTTGATTAACGTTACTGTGCCATAATATATGTAATCATGTTTGTGGCATGATGATGGTGATTAGTGAAAGAAGTAAGAGTTTAATCTTTCATTACATTTATTTTACAAATGATGTGTCTATTCATGAAGAGAAGGCACTATTTGTGCCCTTTCAATTTAAATTGATTTCAAAAGGCATGATAAAATGAAAAGGTGTGAACTTGAAAATGTTTATGTTTTTAAATTTTATCATAACCGCATGTAATGTTTCATGAAAGTGTGTAAAAAAAAAAAAAAACTCAAGGGAATTGTTATGTTTGTTTTAATCCTAATTCTCGTGACAAGTAATGGATTGACATGACATTTTAGATGATTAATTATACATGTTAGATATTTATTCAATACATGAGACCTGTTGGATAAATTATTTTAACTATGTGATCATTCATTGTGGAATTTTCATGATAGTGGAAATTTGAAAGTATATGCTCTTTCAATAATATTGTTTCCATTTGATTCATTTATGAGAAGTGTATTTCTCTTTTACATTATGCAAGTATATTGATATATGAATCCATTGGACTCTTGAAAATGACATGAGAATTTTATAAATTGGTGAATAAAATTATACTTATTTGTGATACCATTTTATTTTATGGAAAATAGAGTTCCTAAAATATTGAGGCATGCAAGTATGAGTATTTGCACAAGTTGCTTTAACAATATTTAATCAAATATTGTGGAGAAAGTAAATATGATAGTTTACTTCAATTATCTCATGACATGTTTGCTAATAATGTTATTAGTATTAATAAAGTGACCATCTTCAATGGTAAATTGGAGACTACCACTTGTATTAAAAATGCCCATTGTTGGCTTAAATGTGGTAGTGAAAATCTTGATACTTATTATTGTATTAAGAAATGTGAAATGGCTCTCCAACGAATTATGGAGATGCCATATATTGCTTGTGAAAGCAATGTTGTTTTTCCTAATTAAGGAATTATGGGGGTGAGATCAAACTAAGATCAAGAAGATCATTGATGAATATTGATATTTATCATATTGTTTATCTCTTTTGAAAATAAAATAATTATATGAAGTATTTTTATGAATGCATAGAGATGCATAACAATTATTGAAAATTTGTGAATTTTCATTGAGAATACATAAGATTGGATTTGTCCATACTTATTGTGATTATTACAATGGTCATGTGAAAAGTGATAAGTATTTACACAATTGGATGATGAGATCAGAAATATGATTTTGTCACGACCATTGATTAACATTGATATTTGTTTTGTAAAAATAATTTGCTCATATTAGTCTTTCAATGAGTGAAAGAATTATGAAACTTGTGCTTATTCCAAACATGTGGGGATAAGGCGTGTTACAAAAGAAAATTATATTGTGCTCATAGTGGAGACAATAATCTTTTGCAAATATCAATAAAACAATTGAGGTTTTATTACAAATTGTTTCTTTCAATTGAGTTGAAAGATTATACATAAAAGAATTTAGCTTAAAATGTAGAGTGACATTTTGGCAAAATATTTAAATTATAATTTCCGAAATTAGTGAAATTATATTGTGATTGTGATCAAATATCCTAGCAGAAACTTTGACAAGTTTAAAGGATATTAAAATGCAAATAAGTGATTAAGTTGGATCACAAAACAAAATTATCTATACTTCTAAAAGAGAGAAGTATAAATTAATAAAGTGATAGAGTCACTTTATGTATTTGACAATATTGTTGTCAATTGAAGAAGTGATTAAGTGTAATCACTAAAATACATTTGACAAAAAGTATTCTTTTTGCGAAAAAGAATATTGAAATTAATTTTGTTATACCTCAAATGTGGGGGTAATATGATTAAGTCTTGAAAGAGACTTTTAAAAGTTGCGAAGTGATGGATACAAGTAGTGGAGGAAGAAAAATCATGGAGTGCAGTGACAAAGGTAAGTAAGTTGTTATGCATTATAAATTTATATAATATATTCTATGCATGGAATGTATGTCAAATTTGCAATATAGAATACTATATTGTTATATCTTATTTTGACATATAACATATCATTGAAATTGGATTTAGTTATTAAATACCATATTTAATAATATTGTTGGTGCATTGATTATGTGAGAATCTATCTTGATTATTGCATATCGCTTATTGAAAATTATGAAATATATGATTTTCAAGCTTTAAATTTATGAAATAGAGTTTCATGAATGCATGAGATTTTAATAACCTTAGTGGTTTCCTTAAATTCTCATTTTGATAAGTATGTTACACTTTATAATAACATGATATAAATGTTGAATCATGTAAATTTCATTTGCTTTGACTCTTTGAGGAATAAATATATGGTACATTTATTCATAGTATAAATTGCTACATACTAAATTGATTTGGTATATGAGATAAGGCATTGATATGAGGCAAATGATAAATATTTATCACGCGACAATAAAGTATTTTTGTTTAAAAAATGTGAATCATTTGCAAATACTTATGTGAAGTATTTATTATCAATTTGTCTTATTTGAGAAATTTGAACAAATAGAAGTTTATTTACTATACATAAATCCATTTTATAAAATCTTTGTTCAAATTTGTTATCATCTTATTTCATACTATTCTGTATAATCCAGTTTGATTATTATATAATTTGAGAAAGTATGCAAGATGATATGATAGAATGAGTCTATCTAATTGATATTGATATCAATGGTTGATATCATATATATGTGAAAAGCATTATTACTAATGGAGAGTAATAATATGAAACATACAAGTGAATATGAATTATTGTTGAACATTGTGGTTCACAAAGAGAATCATTCACTTAAATGAAATTGAGAAATTTGAAGATTATCCCAAAGTGTGGGGGTAACACTCAAACAAATATTGTAAAATATTTATTGTACTCATCGAGGAGACAATTAAATTATTGATTGAACAATTGTGTTCATGGAATTACGATTCTATTTCTTTCAATTGAGTGAAAGAATAATTTTTTTTGAGTCTACCCTATAAGTGTGGGTAGTACAACTAAACTTTAAATAAAGTTTAAAGTAACATTATTTGAAGTCTATAAAGTGCACAAAATAGACTACAAAATATTGTGAAATATTTGACAAGTGTTGTCAAATAATTGAGAAGTGATCACATTTAAATATTCTAAAGAAGTCTAGACATAAATTGAATCAAAAAGTGATTCAATAACTTGTGAAAAAGTTAAGTTAAAACTTGACTTTATATCTTATGAAAAATCATAAGAACATAATCGAGTAGGATGAGGTGAAACTCCTTTATAAAAGATCCGCCAACGACGGCAACCCTACCTGTCATTACGAAATGAGTAATTCACGGGTTCAAAGGGTAACAACAAGTCATTCGATATGTGGATAGTTTCAACACTTTATCAAAACATACCTCATTCTAGATTAAAAGTGTTGGTTGTTACAGTTGGAGGGCTGAGTTTTAAAACTCTTAATGAAGTTCAGAATTACAAGTATCTCTAAATGTAACAAAGATACTGGAAGAACTTCACCTATATGAACTTAGAAGTGGTGCCGCTTCAAGGAAAGTTTGGAGTTACTTTCTGAAAAGTTCACGAATCGGATAGGCGCAAGGCCATTAACGCCCTAAAGCAAAATTTGTGCGGAACAAAAGACTTTGAGTGTTGTGTGTGTGATGTTGCCGGTATTATCACATGGAATAATGGGTTCAAAGCTAAGGCTACCCGGGATTTCGATAATACTTTGCGACATTTACACTAAGGTAAGGTTTAAATCGAAAGATACCTTACTTTATGCATAACACCGTTATAAAATGAGTTGGTGAAAATATTTGAACAAGTGGGGGATTGTTGGAAAATTGTGTTTCCAAATGGTTGTTCAAATATTTAAAGATGATAAGATGAAGTACACAATTGAATCAATAGAAAGAGGTATTGATAAGGAAGACAAAAGAATGAGAAAAAACCGAACCAAATACAACTGGTCCGGACGGACCTAAAGGTCCGGCCAGAATGAAGAACCACGCGATCGCGTGGTTGGTGGTCCGGCGATCGCGTGGTTGAACGGATTCGAATCCGTTCAAAATAAAGAGGCTACCGGCGATCGCGTGGTGGTTCCGAAAGGCACCTTTTGGTGCCTAAGTTGGTTTTTTGCACCAAAAGGTGCCATTTTGTCTAAGAGGTGTGTACTTTCATAAAAGGTGGATTAATCTCTATATAAAGGATGTTATTTTGATCAATTCAATATATGATATATGAGGGAGAACATCCATAAAATATAGAAGCCATTTTCCACCAAAATCAATACTCATTTTTCAATTGTTTTTTGTTCCTTCTCCATGGATTATTAGTGCTTAATAAATACATGGTTTGAAGGCTTGATTAATCCGCTAAAGCATTTGCTATCTAACCCTTTAAGCATCTCGAACGAGAGGGAGCAAATGTACTTTTAGGACAACGTATAATCACGTGTTCAAGCCTCTCGTTTGATTCCTTAATTCGGTGTTATTCCATTCATATCATGATTTCAAGTGGTGTTTCCATGTGTTTTGGCATATGATTCTTCAAGTGGAATTCGATGATTTCGTCTCCAACCTCTTAAGGTAAGTTCATTTTGATAACATACTGACCATGAATTCTCTAAAGTCTGAATATTGTTTGTTAGAATCAAGATATTTATTACCACTTATAACTAAAAAAAGAGGGAAAAAAATGACAGTCAAATATGTGAGATGATATGGTGGTTACAAATAACCAAAAGTAACTGATAAATTGAATTGATGTGTTTCTCACACTCAATATATAGATACAAAATGAAAGATGGAAACATGATATACTGCAGGAAAAAAATCTCAGTTACAAATCACATCTTCGATTTGGATGCTTGTTTCGGCTGTGGGTTTCGGAAGTGCGGAGAGTTTCACTTTCTCCTTGATTGCCGCATAGAGCAGTTCAAGAGCTTCTGCCATTTGAGGAACCATTTTTTTAACTTGTAGCTACGAGCAACATGAAATAAACCTGAAGTAAGATGAAGTGAAATGGTACGAGCAAATCAACAATATGGTAGGGTATGAGTGGCAGTATGCATAAAGTGATTAATTGGTCACAAAATTGGTCAGATTCAATAGCCCCATCGGAGTAATTGGAAAGATAGATTAATAAGCAGAGGGGAAAATGTTTAATAAAAGTAAAAGCAGGGAGATAATACCCATGTACCCGATACCCATTTGAGACCTGACATAAATAGGTGGGGATTACCCGACTAAATGGTTCGTGGGTTGGGTATGGAGGTAAATTTTAAAATCCGACATGGGTATGGGTCGGTGTGAGTTTTACTGCAGTACTCATACCCGACCTACATACCAATTAATTTCCTTAAAAAATTATAGAATTTAAAACAAAATAAATTGTGTAAAAAATAAAATAGAACGCAAATATTTATTGACATTGTTAACGTCTAAACCTTAATATGTTAAACCTCCGTTTGGTAACACTGTTTGGTTTATAAATTGGTTTATTTATGATTTTGAGGTAAAAAGTAGTGGTTGAAAATTGGAGAGAGAAAATGTGTATGGTTAAAAAGTGATTTGGAAAATTTTGTAGTTTATAAACCAAAATATTGTGTTTACCGAACACAATGTAAATTATTGACATTGTTAACGTCTAAAAAAATTGTTTAAATTCACTTGCTTAGTTTCAGTCAAGAACAATTTTTTTTTTAAGCCAAATTTAAGTAAAGTCCAACATTTAAATGATTCAAGTTAATCACACCTCTAGCATATAACCTATTTACAATCCTAAAAAAATAAAAATAAATAAATAATTGGTAATGAGTTTTAAATGGGTATAGAAATATACCTGTCTCCGACCCGCCTCGACCGTAATTCTTAAATGGCTATATGAGTAGGGTATGGATGTTATAAATTCTAGTAAATAGGGTATGAGTTTAGAAAAGTCGATCCATGCCTGACCCATTGTTATCCCTAGCGTAATGAATCCATACTCTTTCATCACTAGTCAAGTAAAGTGGAGACCGGTGTGGAGTACCCTTCCCCTGGTTCATTATTGCCTCATCTATTTGTAGCGTAAGACCACAAAACAAAAAAAAGTTGAATAAGGACTTTACAATAATAATGCTTTAATTCTTTCCATTTCATTATGATAAGTGCATTTTATACACTTATTTATATATCTAAATTAGAATAAATTATTGTCATTCTTGAATAATTATTACATAATTGTTTTATATTTGTTTACATTGTATGAATATTTCTTTATCGATGAACGATTAATTTGTTAGTTAGGATATTCGATATAACTAGTTTTACGCTTTTAATTATATAATTCTTGTTTTACACTTTAATTCCATGTGTTGATTTTATTTTATATTTAATTCATGAATTAATTCGGGACTAATTCATTGATTTAATGTGTCTTTATAATCCAAGAGGTTAGCTAACACTTAGATTTAGGAATAAAATCCAATAATTGGACAAACGATAAAGATATACGCTTGTTATTATTGTGATCGTTACATGAATTCTTATGTCCCATGTATCTAGTCATTACGATCTATTGTTCGTTAACGCGGTCGACTAACTATGTAGAGTTGATTTAAAATCAAGAGGGGAATTTCATATACATAAGTGAATTCGATCAAAAACTATAATAGGAATAAAACTAGATGATTGGAGTTAAAAATATTAACTAAAGTGATTCAATTTAGAATATTTTAATATCTTTTATTTTATTTTGCCTTTTAATTTAGTTCTATTCAAAACTCCCAAATTCTACCGTTCAAACTTCAAATAAGGTGAGAACTAACACAATTTCGGTACTTAATTACAATCTCTGTGGACGATAACTCGAACTCAAAAAGTTCACTCGATTACTTGGATGCGACATCGTAAACTTGCGATTAAGCACATCAAATTATACAAATAACCACTACTTACTTGAACATGACCACAATCCATCAATTTGTCAGTATTCTCTAGCCTTATAACATTATGATAAACATATCTTCTTATCTGCAAATCAGCCCACAATCAATAAGATTACAGTATTTGAAGAGTTTGTGAAATTTTGGAGCATTTTCAAGAGAGCGTAAATTTGTACCTGCAAATTGTAAAATTATCTTAGGAACTTGGTTGAATTTTAACAGAAGCAAAGATGGAATAGAAAAGAAAATGTGGAATTAATTATTTTATAGATATAATTATGAAAAGCAGTGAGAGGGTTGAGGAGAGAGGCACTGGGGGCAAAGGCCTGCAGCAGTCCAAGCGAAAGACATTCTATTCATTCTTCTTAACACCCTCATAATTAAAGAACTTTTCTGTCAAGAGGGCCAAAGGCCACTGAGGGAGCTATGATGAATTCTCCAACTGAAACAAATTCATTGAAAAGAAAAGAAGTTATCAGCCTCGGGCACATCCTATTGTGGTTGAACACCCAGTAGCAGAGTTAGCCTCCTCTTGCATATTGTAAGGAGCAAGATCTTTAAGACAATGTATCAAACATGTAACGAGTTTTCCGAATCTTTCTTATATAATAAAATCTAATTTTAGATAAACTTAAAAAAAAAATAAAAAATATCATGGACAAAACATGATTACCAACGAATTGGTCAAATCATATAAAATCACATTTCAAGTCTTCAAGATTTCACGTTCTAAATGAAAAATGGCATCAAAAGGAACTAAACAAAAAAGAAAGAAAAAGGAGTAGAAAATTTCCATTTGATAAATTTTGGAAGAGGCATCAATCTTGAAACCACGATGATTTTGCAACGAGTGAGAATTTTGTCCCATAAACTCATCCCTTAACGACTCCAATTCATAGGATCTATCAAAAACTGATAGATGAAACTTCAACTTGAAACCACGACGATTTAGTAACCAGTGGGAATTTTGGCCAATTACAGTAAATTCTTTGGCCATTAGGATCTCCTTTAACTTCCTCTTTCCCAATTCCACGCAGGTGAAGAATTAGCACCCGTTTCGCAATGAGCGAGATTTCCAAATTTGGATTAAATTGCATTTTTTAATTCAATAATGCTGTAATTTTAATTAGATGGTAATTTTCTTAATAGTATTATAGATAAAGGTATTATACAATATTTATTTTTATGTTGGTATTTATCATTTTCAAAAGATGAAAGTGGTGCTGATGTGATCCAGATCGAGAGCCCAAACACAAACTCAAGCAAGAATCCATTGATTGTGGAAGCAGGGCCGATGACTCGGTTTCGGGTAAAGAAGGTCAAAGAAGCAATGGACAACGTGGTGCGAGAGGCCATGAACAAAAACATGTTCTTGACTAATGAAGAAGTAATTTTCATGTTGGAACCGAGTCCCGAAGCCAAGTGGATCAACATGATTCAATTGGATGAAAATTGGAACCAACCGGGCTCCTACGCGATCGCGTAGCGATAAAAGGTCGGCGATCGTGGAAAAATTAAGGCAGAACGTTTTAAGGCTTTCCCCGCGATCGCGCAGACATTCACCACGCGATCACGCAGTGTAAACGCGGAGGATCTGTTCACAATTTCAGCAGATTTTGATTTATTTTGTTTCCTTTTTCAATTAAGCTGTTTCCTAGTATAATTCTAAGACCTAGTTTCGTCCCTTATCATTATATAAAGGTTCTTTATGTTTACTTTGGAATTACACAACTTTGATATTATTATTGTGAGGCAAATTGCTTTCAAACACCATTATTCGTTGAATACAATTCGAACTTGCGAGTTAAATCTTGTTTGTTCAAATCTAAGTGAGAATTAATATTGTTTGTGATCAAGAGGTCAGTATATCCCGGTGATTGTATTGGTTGCTTGATTCAATTAATTTTAATTGGATCTATAAATCGTGGTTATTTTGGACGTTATTGGGTCGATTCAATCTTTTGTAGGTTTTGTAGCTACAATTACTACGTGGTTCGCATCAGGTGCTCAAGCTAATTTTCACATTAATTAGCCTATATCTCGATCATATCTATGCATACTCAACCTTGAGCACGATTCTGGGGTTCTCAACTCTCCATATTACATTGAAAATCTATATCAAATTGTCGAGATCAATTGGCAAAAAATTGAAGATTGAAGATTCATGCAATAAAAAGAATATAAAAATTGTTTTAAAAAAAAAACATGTTTAATTTTTTTTTTTACCTAATAGATGCTGACAATTCATTAATTTTGACTAAAGGGAATGGATGATGTGACCGTAAAAACCGCGTGATGATAATCATTTATGATTGCCAAGATCATCGATGGAATTGGACAAATTCCGTTCGACGGCTCATTAATGAGGTGAGAGAAGATTTTTTGTTGTTTTTTAGGTAAAATATGTGATTAAAATTTTGAGAGAAAAAATGTGTGTGTTTAAAAAGTGATTGAAAAATTGTTTAATTTAAATTGTAGTTTAAATAGTTCTTTAATGAGCTAGTCGAACACCTCCATACTTTTAATTGAAATCAAACTTTGATGATAATCATTTATGATTGTCAAGTCAACAATTTATATCGGTGGAATTTAGAGATGGGAAAAAAATTCGATCTGATCGGCACCAGACCCGAACCAAACCCGCCCCTAATGGGGCCAAACCCCCCCTAACCCGTGGGACGAGTATGTGACGATTTCCCCCGACCCGGACGGGTTGCGGGGCAGGTGCTGGTTTGGTCGTCCCGACCCGAACCCGTCCCGAATAAATAAATTAATAAAAATTAATAAGGAAAAAAATAAAAATATCAAAAAAATAAAAAAATTAAAAATTAAACGGGGCGGCGAGATTGACCCGCCCAGAACCCGACCAGCCCTGAAATTCACGGGTCGGGGAGACTTGACCGGAACCCGTCCCGTTGCCATGACTAGTGGAATTGTACAAAGATACCTTAATTAAAATCAAATCAAAATTTAATTACCTAATTAACACTGCGTTCGACAACTGTTATTTATTTATTTTTAAATGATTAATGTTTTAAATTATACAATTTTTCATATCATTTTTTAATCACACATATTTTCTCTTTTCAATTTTTAACCACACATTTTACCTTAAAAAAATAAAAAAGTCAAAAAAATAAAAATAAATTCATACCTGTGGCCGCCGAATGGACTGTAAATAAAATTGGCAATGTTTTTCTTTTTGTAATAATTACAAATTATAAATTACATAATTTTGTAATTTTTCGAATCATTTTTAACCATACATATTTTTCTCTTCAATTTTTAATCACACACATTTTATCTTAAAAAATCAAATAAACAAAAAAAAAAAGTCAAATAAATGGCCGCCGAATGGTAACAATTACCTAATTGATACTAATTGAAAATATTATTTACATTGCAATATAGCATCCGTATTGTAAACTTAATAAACTAATTTATAAACTACACAATTTTTTAAATAAATTTTTAATCACACACATTTTCTATCTCTAATTTTTAACCACTATTTTTAATCCAAAAATATAAATAAATCAATTTATAAATCACAAATATTATTTTATTTATTTATTTATTTTATTATATCAAACAAAGGAATTTCCTAGAAATTGATCAGCTCCAGCTGGCAGCTGCATTCCCACGTTGTGCTGCATAATGTAGTGCCGTGCCAAAGGCAACTTTCGTTGTCACTCCGTCATTCTAGTTCTAGATTCACGATTCGTATTCGAAGACAAACAATAGACCCATCCAAGAAACGAGGAAAAAAGAGGGAAAAAATTGAACAACAATCTCAAAAGAATCCTCCTTCTCCTCCTCTCTGGTTGAAGGAGAGAGGGTTTTTGACTATCTTGGAGACCCATTATATTTTTCATCAGGTTTAGATTCATGATAGTGAATTTGATATTCTTAATTTAACTTTCTTGTGTGGCTTGTTTCATTCAATTTGCTAGATCTAATTCTGGGTACTTGTGGTCATATCTTGAAAAAAAGTTGGGTTGAAGAAATTTCTTCGTAGATCCATGGAACTAGGGTTTGAAAATTGAAAGTATATTGATTGGTGCGTTTTTTGGTTCAGACAATTGATGTATCTTATTTTTAGTGAAGAAGATGATTGGCTTGTGAACATAGGGTTTGTTCTCCGGCCATTGGTTTTGCCTATTGAACAGAGAATATTTCCATTTTGCATTCCAAGAGATAGATGGGATAAGGAGTTTTACCAATTACAGGGGGGATAATTTGTTTACAAAAAACGTGCTTTTCTTAAGTAATTTGATTGGATAAATCGAGGATTTCGGATATGGGTTCCTCACAAGGATCTGCTTTTACGGCTAACGTGAGAGATTTTGTTGATAAATCATCTGTCTGTCAAGATGATAAGTATATGGATAATGTGCCTGTCTATGTGAAAGAGTTGATTGCAGGAGGCACTGCTGGTGCATTTGCTAAAACTGCAGTTGCGCCTTTGGAACGTATTAAAATCCTTTTGCAGGTGAATTTTTTCTACCTTTTGAGATTGTTGGTCATAGTGTTGATTGATACAGAACGATTGAAATAAATTTTTAAAGACATTGATTTACTATTTGTTTAATTTAAACACTTGTAATGTGTTTGCTGTCTAGAGTATTTTATTGCACTTTATATCTTAAGCAAGAAAACTTCGTTCATCATACTGCATTCTTATCCAATGTATTTACCAAACATTCCCTTAGTGTATGTTATTCATTTGGAGGTAAAGGTTAACCTGTACGTGCAGACAATAATCTAAAAATAAGTAATTCTTTGATGGATTATCGAGAACAATGAGTTGTAATGATGCATAAAAAGCAGAGGCCTTAATACAGTCTGTTTATTTGTTTATTAATTTTAATTGCAGTTACATCAAAAAATTTGTGGATTTGAATTTATCTGCTTCTTTCTTTGGAAATTAGGTTTAACATTTAATGTCTGTTAAAGTTGATTCTTGGTTTCATATTCAGGTTTCGGTGTTTATGATGTAATCTCTCTACATGGTCTCATAGCTTTGAACTGCCAAAGCTGAATCCAATGTTTAATATTTTCTTGGCTTTATGAAGTATATTTATGTCTCTTTTTTTAAGAAAGGAGTCATAATTATCATATTTCTATACCCGTATTTTCGGTATATTATTCATTTATCTAGCCTCTTTCGCTAACTTACGATGTCATGCACAATACTTGTTCTTGAAATTTTTCCGTCTAGATATTCATAAGAATATGTTATGCATAATACTTGTTCTTGAAATTTTTCCATCTAGACATTCATAATATTCTTTTACTTGTGCTTATATTTGTAGACAAGAACTGAAGGCTTTCGTTCCCTAGGAATTTATCCATCTCTAAAGAAGCTACTGAAGCATGAAGGTGTTTCAGGATTTTATAAGTAAGTTTCAAGTCAATCGTTTTCTGTTCTTGTTTTTTAATTTTCTGTGAATATTGATTGAAATTATTCTTTACAATGTTATCAGAGGAAATGGAGCTAGTGTCCTTCGAATTGTTCCATATGCAGCTCTTCATTTTATGACTTATGAACAGTATCGGTCCTGGATTTTGAATAACTACTCAACCTTAGGAACCGGACCCGTAGTAGATCTTTTGGCTGGTTCGGCAGCTGGAGGAACTGCTGTTTTATGTACTTATCCGTTAGATTTGGCTCGTACTAAACTTGCTTACCAGGTACTTATTTTCTACATCATTTTAACTTTTGCATTAACTAGGAGAGAAGCATTACTAATTCATTGAAGCTGATAATATTTTCATTATCTCATATTTTTATTTAAACTTTCCTTTGCATGCTTCAAACATGTTAATGTGATTTCTACTTTTGAGACCTTTTTCATTATCAAATAGATGTTTTGTTATACTTTAGTGCCTTTTAAATTGACTTCTTCTTGCTTATAGGTTACTGACACCAGAGGGATTTCGCAGAGGGGGTCAGGAAGTTTTCCTGCTCGACCAGAATACAGTGGCATAAAAAATGTGTTACAGACTGTGTACAAAGAAGGGGGAATGCGTGGTCTTTATCGGGGCATAGGTAAACATGCATGCCACACTACTATTCTTTACTTGCAATGCACTCCATATTTGCATCTAACAATTCGGGTAAATGCCACATTATCACGGGTAATTTTAAAAATGCTAAAGTTGGTTGTAGAATTGGATTGACGGTAGTCCAGGATGGTTGATCTCAATATTAGCTGCATTGTTTATAGCAAGATTGGATAAGATTAAAATTAAGTGCTCATTTGATAAAACTTAGATAAAAATTTATTAATTCAACTAGTCAAACTTCAATTTTAGCTAAATATTTCGTTGAACACACAACTTATGAACTTTTGCACCACATATTTTAGCAACTTCTACCAAAATTTTATCAAAAGCTTTGTCAAAAATAAAACTTACAAGCAACCTTTTAGTTCAAACTTGTTTGAAGAAGTTACCTCTTAAAAAATAGATTTATACTCTGTTTTGTAGCATTAGAAATTTAGATTTTAATCTAATTCAAAATCAACATTTAGCCTCTGTTTGATATAGATTATTTGGGACAAAATTGTTTTGAATAGTGATTGATGTGATATTTTGTGGCTGAAGTTTAAAGAAAAGTTATAGGATTATATGTAAAATATTTTATTATTAAAATGTGGGGTTAAAATTTGGTACCGTAGAAAAAAGAGAAATTTTTGATGGGGACCAAACGGTCGCTTAATTTTTGCCACACCTTTTCTGGGACCAACAACTTTTCAATCACACATTTTATCAACTTTTATCAAAATCTACTAAAAATCTGATTTTTATCAATACCAAATAGTGGCTTACTCATTTTAAAGTAATTCTAAGTTATTTTCGTTTTTAGTGTCTAATCAACCATTTTGTCTTAGAAATTACTTACATATATATAACCTTTTCGGCTTAGTGAAACACACACTTCGTTGTCACAATATTGGTTAGAAGGCCATGAAGTTTGACACTAGATATCGCTTTACACAATCACCTTATTTTATTAAGCTCTTTTCGAATACGCCGGTGTTCAAACTTCAAAATGAGTAAAAAGTCTATTTTCTGCAGGTCCGACATTGATCGGTATTCTTCCCTATGCCGGCCTGAAGTTCTACGTCTACGAGGAACTAAAGAGGCATGTTCCCGAAGAGCACCAAAAGTCAATTTTGATGCGTCTCTCATGTGGAGCTCTAGCCGGTTTATTTGGGCAGACTTTCACATATCCATTAGATGTTGTTCGGAGGCAGATGCAGGTATTGCTTTACTTTCATCTGGTTTAGTAATATATATATATATATATATGTTTTAAAGCTGTGATTAGCATATTCTTTTTAATTATTAATCACTTTTAAGTTTCACTAGGTCGAGCATTTGCAGCCTTCATTAGGAGATGGTGCCAGATACAGAAGCACCTTGGAGGGGCTTATGATAATTTTCCACAATCAAGGTTGGAGACAATTGTTTGCTGGCCTCAGCATTAATTATATCAAGGTATTATCTATGCTCTTTGTTATGGATTGCTCCCTAATTCCTTATCATGAAAGTAATAATAAATTGAATAAACTCAAAAACAAGCCAAAGCAAACGTACAAATTCGTAGCGGTTTGCCCTCAATGTGAGAAATACGTCCACTTGCGGCTGCAAGTTTTCAGGAAAATTGGCTATCAGTACACCTTAATCCCTGACTGCGAGAGCATTGATAGAGAGAAACCATCATTCAATTTGAGAGCTATGTTCACTTGTTCATAGATACATCTCTTCGTTTCATTTTATTAGCTTATACAAATCTATTTTACTCTCGTTTTCAGATTGTTCCCTCAGTTGCAATTGGTTTTACCGCATATGATATGATGAAGGTTTGGCTTGGTGTACCCCCTCGACAAAAATCAAAAGAAATATCTGCTGCTGCATAAATACGTGAAGTGGAGATATTGTGAAGATACACACTGGGACTTCGCCCGAACAATGATATTCAGATTTTTGTGCAGTTGGCCATTATTTTAGTGACAAAGATTGATTATATTTGTATTTGATATCAACAAACAACATATGTTCATACATTATGTTGAATCTGTACTATCACTATGGCAGTACGTGGTTTCAGTTCTTTTATAAAGCAAATAGGTTGCTGTCCACATTATGGTTTGCATCCACTAAACTAAAGCCCGTTACTTTCTCATTTGTGTTCCCTTCACTAGGCAGTCCAGGCTTCTCCTTGCTCCTTGGGAACTCACGTCTCTTCTACATTACAATCAACCTGATATCCCTTCCCAGCCGTATCACCTTGCTGGCCCTGATTTGTAGCCTGCTGCCCGTGTATCACTACGGTCTGCCGCATCTTTGCTAGTATCTGCCAAGGCCTGAGGCTTAACAGGCTGGATCTGCCGTCTTTACACTTTGTTGAACTGTAGCAGCCCGTGTTCTATTGAACCTGCAGCCTTCAGTCGAGTGTCCAAACATTTTACAAACCGAACAAAATTTTGGCTCATACTCGTAAACAATCTCTTGGTCCCCAACTTTTCCATTAGATAGATTAATACTCACCCAATTGAGACATCCACCTCAACCAACACCCTAGCAAACGTGATTCTCTTCTTAGTGGAGGTTAACTTGGGCTGTACACTAGTTCTCTACACCTATGTTAGATAAAGACCAATATTTCAAAGTATTTAGAATAGTACATTATACTCCTCTCTCTCATATCCCAACTCAAATCTGTATATCTCGCCCCAGATTCTCTTCCATATATTTTCCAAATCCTCCACCGAATTGTACTCTCTCACCTTACGGATCTGAGATCTATATTTCAATATAATGACCCACAAATCCCCCATCAAAAGCAGAAAATCACACACGAATTCTATTCAAGGTTTAGCAAAGATTTGTCTTTTTGAAATCCCATTTTTGAAGTTTCAATTTTGCATGCGGAGGAGAATCAGCGGGTAGGAAGCTCGGGAATTGAGGATTAGTTTCAGCAGATAAATGTTAATTTGTCTCGGAAGGGGGAGGAAGGTGTTTCGTGCTAGTGGGCTTGGTAACTGGAGCGGGGGTGGATCGTGGCTGTGGGGAGTATAGAATTACCAGGATTATCGTGTATCGATCAGGTTTAGGTTGACATTTCTTACTGTAAAAGGAGGGATTTTCATGGATTGTTGTGTATTCATCATAGACTGATCCATGCGATCAGAATGGATTATGTGGTGCTAATAACATTTGCAAAACAGAACCAAGAGCATTTGTAGTCAATGCGTTTGTTACATGACGTTATGGGTGTACCTTGATGAGAAGAACCAAGAGCTAATTTGGTTCATAAGATTACAGGCTCATCATATTCGGAATTACAAAAAATTACAAGACTTTACAAGATTGTAACACGTAGCAAACTTTGATTACATACTCATTACTTTACATTACATGACTTTAACACAGTATTTGGTACAAAAGAAATTTAATTTGCATTACATTAAGGGTGTTCTTGGTGAAAAGAACCAAGAGTTGGTTTGGTTCATAAGATTACAAGTGCATCATGTTCGGAATTTACAATAATAATACACAACATTACAATATTGTAATATATAACAAACTTTGAATACAAAACCATTGCATTACATTACACGTTCATAATATTGGTAACTATTACACAATGATTGTAACATTACATAACATTACATAACATTACGTGATTTTTTTTTTTTTTTTTTAAAAAAACATTACATGACTGTAACGTTACATAACATTACAGAATACAATCACCTGAAAATCTAGTGCTATTCAATGGAAAATTGTAGAAGTCGTGAATAGTCAGAAAGAATGATGCACAACCATGATGTAGGAAGAAAACCATTAATTGTAGAATTGATAATTACAAATTTTCTAATTTAAATCCCTAAATAAAGGTAACAATATCTTAAATAAAATATTACAATATTTAATGACCTTATCAATTAATAATTTCTCACACATCAAATCCGATATTTTTCTAAATTATGGAGCTAAAATTTTGTAATATTACAAATATTATGAAAAGTTGGTATTTTTCAATTACAATACATTACAACTAAATATTTGCGTAAATTTCTCTATATATATTACATGCAAAGCCGGCCCTGGACCTAGGCGGTCCAGGCGGCACTTGGGCCCCCAAATTTTGGAGAGCCTCCAATAAATATTTTTTTTAAAAAAAAATTAAAGTAAGTCCAAACATAAATTCAGATAGTGGTTGAAATTTAAAATAGGCCAAAACATAAATTGAGATAAGTGGTCAACAGAATCCCACGTGTCAAGTGAAAAACAATAATATGTTTTGTCCACCGTAAAATTTCGAATTTCTAACTTATTTATAACACAAATTTTTGTCTCCGAATAGATGCTTAATTGTTAATTTATAAAAAAATTATATTTTTAAAATTTATTTTTCAAATTATTATTTATCAAAAAGCCCATATATAATTTCCAATATTTTAAGACCGGCCCTAATTACATAACCAAAAACAAATTTCATTCACTCTCTTGTACATGAGTGCGTATCATTGCCAGAACATGATAGCTAGGGCACACCAGATAATATTAATATTTAGAAAACGGACTGGACCAATCGGTTCAATAGGAAAAATCAGTCCAATTGACCTAAAAAATCGATCGAAAAACAAGTCGGTTCAACCGAGAAAACCAAGAACTGACAGTTTTCAATTTTTTTTTTTACTTTTATCTAGTTATTTTAAGCTACTTTTATTTATAATTTTATCTTCTAAATGACTAAATATTAATTTATTTGTAAAATAACATGTTTTTTAGAAAATTTTGTGATTTTTGAAATAATTTTTTATGTTTTAATTGAAATCGATTCGATTCGATCGGACCTTTTGACCATTGACCCGTTTCCTTTTCCAATTCGAACCAATTTCGATTTTCGAAACACTGGATAATATACATACATTCTAAAGGACTGGAACTCCCATGACTTCCTTGCGACCTAACCAAAATTGTACAATCCGCAAACGACATATTTTGAAAACTTAAAACCGTAGAAATCTAGACTCCATCTTTGAAGGGATGCGCGCACAAGATCGGCCCCAGAGC
This sequence comes from Ligustrum vulgare, assembly GCA_963555705.1. Lineage (NCBI taxonomy): Eukaryota > Viridiplantae > Streptophyta > Magnoliopsida > Lamiales > Oleaceae > Ligustrum > Ligustrum vulgare. The sequence goes on along the minus strand of OY743171.1, from coordinate 47,745,911 downwards.
ATTTCTATAGATATCCCGTTTGATACACAAGATCCTGTAAATCCTCACCCCAATACCGTGTTTTCACGTTCACTTCCGCATCAACTTCAGCCCTATCACCTACTAAAACTTCTCCTGTTCCTTTACCACTCAAAACATCTTCACTAAGCATGACTTCCAACGTATCCTCGGTAATAGGATTCGAGCTGCTACCACTGCTCGATTCACAATCCACAACACCGGAAAACAAATCTTCCATCTCCAATTCGTAGTTCGTAAGCTCGTCACTGTCCTCAACAGGGTAGTTTAAATAAGGGCTCGTAGCAAGTCTCCTCTTCCGTCCTGTTCCGATGCACCTTTTCTCATTCTTCTGCGTGTATTTGTCCATATACTGCTGGATAAAAGCAGGATTCCCAAAGGCTCTAGCAAGAAAACTCATCATACATTGCTGCTTCCTCTCAGTGTCGCGCATTTTTTCCTCCATTGCCGTGATGCGATCCCTCGAAGTTTGCTGTTGTTGCTTAAGCTTTATAATTTCTGTCATCAACGCATTCCGGTCCATTCTCAGTCTTTTGAGTTGTTCTTCCATGCCAGATTGCCGTAACTCGACACACGGATCTCCGCCTCGTTTGATCGAGTTCTGCACAACATTTCTTCTCCTCTTGATCGTCTTGAGGAGATGCTTCTGTCCCCCCAAAAAGCCCTCATTTGCAAATTCCCATCGATCCGGATCCACTTTTTTAAAACCCTATAGATTGTAATAATTCTGAATTGTCAGAAAAAATAGAACCCTAATCTAAAGTACTTCAAACCATAATCCATAAACCTCAGAACAGAGCAAACTAACAACCTAGTAGCTTGTCTTTTCCACTGAATAACATGCCACAACATGTGACTGTTAAATTCAAGAACAGAAGCTCATCAAAAAAAGAAAAAAAAATTACGGAAAGATAAAATCTTCGTGGGGTTTTTTGAATTTATCAAGAACCCTAGTCTGAGATTAAAAAAAATCGGAAATCTAAATAACCCCATGTAAAATTACAACAATTCAGGCAGTCAAACGTTATTATAAAAATCAAATTGAAAATACTTACATATGTATTAAGCTGTCGAATGAAGCTAGAAAAATTGGTGTGCTTGAAGTACCTAGGCAGCAGAAGAGTAGAAAATTTGTGAAAATCCCAAACAATAAAACTGTTTCTGGCCCTACTCCATGAAATCACTGAATCTGTTGAAGGATCCTCTACCATTTCAAAAGTCTTGGTTAGAAATGGAGGTGGCCCAACTTCATACAATCCCCCCATTGGTGGTGGAGCACCACCAGGACTACTGTAGCATTCCTGTTCTAGCTTTACTTTCACGCCTTCCATTAGCTTAAAATTTCTCGATTACGATCAATATTTAATCTAAAATTGTAGAGATGCTAGTAAATTCAGTTCTGAGTTTAATAAAGTGATTCTTTTCACCACCCACCAGCACTGAAAAGTGAAAATGTGGCCTTCGAGATTTATTACTTGGGGGATAGTTATATGTATTTATGGAGATGGCGGTGGAAGAAAGCTCTAGGGAGTGAGAGAATCTTGGGATTTTTGTCTGCTTTTGCCATCTAGGACATTGTAGTTGTTTATGGATTAGTTGGGAAAGTGGCTACTTTTTTCGAAACAGATTGCTACTAAGAGCGTTTTTATACATACGTTTTTCCATATTTTTTCTTACACGTTTGATGTTGATTTTAAAAATCATGTTATTTTACCAGATTGATTTATCTACAATATATTTGACAGATATTTATCGCTTTACTCATCACATCATCTTTAAAATCAATCACTATAATTGTGCCAACATAGAAGTTGGTAAACCATTAGTTAAATCAATCGGGTTAAATAGATTAATTATGATTTTAAAGAGTTTATTTGAATAAACAATTTTTTGAGTAGTGATTTTTAAGAGAATGTGTGATTAAAATGTTTAATATTTTTTATGAATTTATATGTAATATTATTTTATTAATAAATGTATAGTTTATAACTAAAAAAAGAGTGAGAAAAATGTGTTTTATTTATAATGGGGATCAAACAAATAACAGACATTTTCTCAAAATACTTTTAACCGCACAGTACTACAAACACCCCGTTCTTAATTCAATCATTATAATTTATAAATAACAGAATTTTTCAAATTATTTTTTAATCACACATTCTATTTCTCCTCTTTTAATCACACATTTCACCTTAAAATATAAATAAACTATTTTATATATTTACTTTTTTGAGTTAGAAGAGGGGAGGGGGGGGGGGGATTCTATACCTGGTCATTGCCATAGAAGGGCTTACTACTTAGACCAACAACCATTTCAGCTAGCCCTGATTCCAAATAAACTAATTTATAAATTGTTACCGTATTTCCAAATAGTGCATAAAAAATAGTAAAAACTTGTTTACAACAAATTGGAATCAACCAAACGAAACCCAAATCATACTTTTTTTCTTTTTATTTAACTAGGGAACAAAAAGGGAGGGAGGGAGGCTCGAACCAAGACCTATGACTTGATAAGGGGAGCTCTTATCGACTTGAACTAGCCCTTGGCCCCCAAACCAAAATCACACTTAAGTTAATTAAATATATTTTTAATCCTAGAATTATTCACTTATTATCTACCTATTTTATACAGCTAGTGAACAGAGTCGTACCTGTAATTCTTAGGACCCAAAATGAACAATATATCATTGCAGAAATTGGGCCCTTACTTGTCATGGCAGACTTGTACGTAGGGATGGAAAAACAAACTCTGAAAATCGAGACCCGCGGAGCCCTGCCTCGCATAAATGGAGCAGTGGGTGGATTCGGGGCAAGAAAACTCTGACCCAATCTTGGAGGGGACGATTTTTCGAGCCCTGATCTACCCCGCCCTATTCTCCATTTTTTTAAAGGAGGTAGGTTTTGATGTAAATTTGATGTCTCTGGATTTTTTTCATTGAACAAGTGATGTAGAGCTGGCTCAATCAATTGTAGGTCTTATGTGTTTTATTGGGACAAAACTTAAAAATTATAAGTGGATAATTCTTCTTTCATTTTCATGCTTGTTCTTATGTTCTGAAATTTGGATGTCACTTTGTTGAGAGTGAGTCATTTCAATTCGTCCAGATTCATACAAAAATGGGAACAGTTTTTTGTGTGTGTGTATGCGTGAAGCCACTTTGTTGAGAGTGAGCCTTTCCAATTTGTCTAGTTGCATACCAAAATGGGGACAGTTTCTGTGTGTGCATGCGCAAATCTCTTGATTTTGTTTTGATGAAGTAATAAATAGTTTAGTTTAAGAAACCCGACCTGTCTCGCTCCACTCCTCTTATATAAATGGTTCACTAAATGGGACAATTTGTCGCTTCGCAATGCCTCGGCCCGCAATGCTCTGACTCATGTTTAAGCGGGATGCGGGGCGGATTCGAGGCAAAAAATTCGAGCCCGGCCCGATCCTGTCCCGTCCCGTTGCCATCTCAACCTGTACGAGGGTGCAAATTTGTTTAGGAAAAAATGAAAAAATAATGAGAAAATCCAAATTCATAAAAGACAAATATACTAAATAATATGAAAACACACTATAAAAATTACAAAAAAATAGTAAGCATCAAATGTATTAACAAATGTCAACACAACCAACCAAATATGATATTTTAAATATTTATACATCAGCTAACAGTGTAAAAAATATTCACAATAATTACTTAAATACTGCTCGTCTAGCTATTTTAGAGGCAAAAATATTTATCAAATCCGTGTAATCAAGTTGTTCAACAACTTCTTTTTCAATTGACAATATAAATAGTCCATTCAGTCTATCTTGTGACATAGTTGATTGAAGATAACTCTTGATCACAATTTCAACTTGGAGAAACTCCTTTCTGCTGATGCAACTGTAACTGGTATGGTTAGCAAAATTTTGTAAGCAATATAAGCATGTGTAAAAGAACCTTTCGTCGTCATCAAGTAATGTCGCACATCAATCACACTTTTTTGTTCATTAGATAAAAAGAACCTCAAGAAAACCAACTCCAAGCACAAATCATCTCTATTAATATCTGAATGTCCATTATAACTCAGATACTACTTAAGATTCTCGCAGGACTTCAACAAACCGCAACAAGTTTCACGCTTTAACTTCTCCAAATTGAATAGAAATCCAAATGTCTGTTCATATTCTTTAAATTGTTCATTATTTCCTCCCATTTTATTTCGGACTTAGGGAAGTGTTCCTTTTATTTGGCCTCTAAATTCGGCATATGCGTCTCGTGCTTCTTTGTTAACTCCTCCATATTTTGAGTCATCATTGCCAAGAACTTGAGTATGCTTTGATACCAATGTCACAATCCAATATTCAATCACCAAAAACCCAGCAGATAAGATACAACTCAAACGCATCAACTCAAAATAATTCCATTGAATGCTTCTAGTCGAGATTCCATATGATGATTAAGGTTCAATTGAAGAACATATAATTGAAAGAAGATGAATTACAGTGAAAAGATGAGAAAGAGATTGCAGATGAGAAAAGAGGAAAGATCAGTGAGGAAGAGAAATAATTTCCGACAAACTTAACAACCAATCAACGTCTAAAATGCTATATATAAAGGAAAGAATGAAACGGCACCGTCTCCTCTTTTAAAAGTTAGTTAAATCCGGTTGTCTCTTCCTTGGTTCAGCTTCTTGGTTTTGCTCCCTCTGCTTCCTCAATACCGCCTCTCCTGGAGCTTGTGACAACTTGAAATGCCATACCATGTAAACCGCTATGATGGAGAGCGGGAGTATGAAATACGAGACCAAGCAGTAGAGTTTCTGGATAGTTGGGAGCGAAAAAAATGATTCGACGAAGGTATCAACTTCAAATGGCCATAACTTTAGCATATGGTATCCGTTTTGGGTTTATAAGTACTTTTCGGAAAGGTCTCAACGATCCGGATGTAACTCATAGCTCGCCGTGATGTATAGCGCATTTTGGCCGCTTGAGGTCATTTACTGGGGTAAAACTACCGTTTTTTGAATTTTATTATTTGTTTTTGAACTTTAAGTTGTTATTTCAATTCGGCCCAATCATATAACGGGTCCAGGGTCCAGTAGGTTTATTATTTAAGCTTTTTACATTCAGTTGTAGGGTTTTTCTTTGGTTGATTTCGAAATAAAGAATTGTTCTCTTTCGATGTGCAATCCGTCTTCTATTCGATTATTGCAATTGTAGGATTTGCCTACATCACGCTACCTTTTTGTCCTATCCGTAGCAATATTTTTTTACGGTCAACTCGTCTCAAATATATATGTTACTACCTTCTTTTTTTTTTTTTTTTTTTGGCGCATAGCTCACACCAACGTCATTTTTATTCTTACAATTCTAACCTCAAGTAACGTGCAAAATTTTGACGCAACTCAACCCACCGTAATCCATAAGGAGATTGCATTGTTGCTCTTCTACTTATGAAAATCAACATGTTCATCTTTAAATTTTTTATTATTATCATATACAAGTGAAATTAGATGACAAAAAGTGTTCAAATCTTCTTTATATTGTCATGTAACCCACAAAATGTACCCAACTTTAAATTTCAGAAACTGGTCCAATTCAGAAGTGCAACCTAACTTGATAAACTTAATTGTACGAGGATCGGGTGATGATTTAACAAAGATTAATGATGATTTTCATCATAATGTTACTTCAAAGGCTAACTATTCCTTTTAGAAGTTGAAAACCAACTTAATGCTGAAGCAAATATGATGAAATTTGGGAAAGTCAAACCTCGATATACGTGTCGGTGGGATCCATGATGAGATTCGATGTCAAAGAGGTTCAAAATTCGAGACTAAACAAAGTGATTAAGTCAAGAAACAAGACAAGAAAAGTTTTGGATTGAACCAATATTATTTGGATAGAATCAAGTCATTGATTCAATTAAAGTTTTGACATAGATAAAGTCCGAATTTTATATTAATATCTGAATTATTTGGGTAGAATCAAGTCATGGATTCACTATTTCTTGAATAATTATATCCATTTTCGTCTAGTTTTCAAAGCTTTTTGAATCACCTCAATTTTACATCAGGATCAAAAATTATGATCAAAATATTGAAGATGGTGCGTAGAGAATCTTGGATGCTCGCGCGGTAGCGCGGTAGAAGCGAGGCGCGGTCGCGAGATGCTCAGTCAAATGAACATAATGCAAAATTAATGCCTGCGTGGCCACGCCGAATTACTCTGTGGGGGCTTTGCCATTGTTCATGACCTAGATTGCGTGAGATTTTGCTTATTTCCGATTATTTTTTTATTTCTTTAATTTTGTACTATAAATACCCATTTCCTCCAAACTCTAAAACATAACTTGAATGTTCATGAAGCTTTTGGAGAGAAGACACCTTTGGGGAGGTAATTGTCCTAGTTCCTTATCATGTAATCTTAGGAATTTCTTCAACTAATTTTAAGTATATTTATTCTTGTGTTTATTGTTGATTTTTCCACCACTTTGAAATTTGTTTGATCTTCATTCATTGGACTATGTTATTTAACCTTTGAATTTTGGTTGGGATAAACTTGGGTTAAGATGTTTCGTCACTTATTTTACCATTTTAGCTTTATTGGGTTTGATACAAAATTGTTGTGGGAATTTTTGGTCCAAACACTAAAGGGGTTAGCATAATTTGGTATCAGAGCTTGTCTCTAATTTGGTAAATCTATCATTTAAATTTCTTGTCATTGTTATTATTGTTCTTGTTACAATAATAATAATAATAATAATAATAATAATAATAATAATAATAATAATAATAATAATAATAATAATAATAATAATAATAATAATAATAATTTGGGAAAAAATTGATGTTCTTGAGAAATTGCTAATTCCACATATTGAGTATCTTGTTATTGACATCTTTGAGTTGTTGGGGTTATCAAATATCCATACATTTGCAATTTCTATGTTATTCTAGGTTTGCATATCAACTATTTGATAAAATGCCTCAATGAAATCTACAATATTTATGCCTTGTTGTTCAACACCCATGTCTTGTTGATTACCTGTGGTTGCTCATTTCCCTTGTTGAAGTTAGTTTCTTGACATCTTATCCTACATATCAACTGTTCCTTTGGGTACAACAAGCACATAAACTCCATTTGCTATTGAGTCCACTTGTTTCTAAATTCCTTTTGCTTGAGTATGGTATGCCCATTTATATTTCTTGATTCTCACATGTTGGGTATTATCATTGTTATCTTATTTGGGAATTGTTGAGGTTTACTTTAATCAAACACTTGAAATTCTACACTATTCAAAGTTTGTACACAAGGTATTTGATGAAATGTCACAAAGAAAATTCCATTGACATAAGCTATCTTTCATTACACCCAAACTTTTCCCTTGATAGTTACTTGAGTTTTATCAATTCATTGTTGATCTTGTACTCATAAATCATTGTCATAGAATTCAAGTGTCATCTCTTGTGTTATAGCAAGCAAAGGAATTCCACTTATTATTGTGTCTACTTGTTCTAAATTTATTCTTCCTTCATGGTTTTTAACTTAACAAGAATTAATTTTCTCGATTTAGTTGATTACCTTCCTTGGAGAGCTTGAGAAAGGAAACTTTGAGTGGAAAAAGGCAAGAGTGGTGAATATATTATCGGGTAAAAGCCTAGTTGAGTGAAACACGAATGAAAATATTACTTGTGAGGACATTACCAAACTTAAACAACATGTCCAAAGTCAATACTCAAAGTGGGCCAATTTTCAATTTTCAAACTCAAGACTTGAAGGAGATGTTGCAAAATCTTTCAACCACCATGGCTAGGAAAATGAAGGAGATTGGGGGAAGGTTGGAAAGGATGGGGACTAGAGGGGAGAGTACATCAACTAGGAGTAACTGAGAAAGATGCGATAATATGAGAAGAATGAGGGATAAATTTGGGAATATTTTGCATAGTGATGGGGGTAGAGAACAAAATTGGAGCATGGATAGGAAAAGAGAAGCGAGGTTTGATAGGAGTAGATATGGAATGGATGGGAATATTGATAGTGTGAAAATGAAAACCATCATCTCATGGGAGGAGTGATAGTGAGAAGGGAGAGTTGGGGATGAATGTTAGGCCACCAACATCTTTGGCCCATACTAATGAGAGGGAGAAGCATGAAGAAAATTATTTCTACACTAGGTGCCTCGTGGGGGATAAGACGCGTAGTCTCATTATAGATAGGGAGTGGAAAAGTTGGAGTTACCGGTAATGAAGCATCCCAATCCTTATCAATTGCAAATGTTGAGTGACTATGGGGAGATGAGGATAAGTGAACAAGTTTTTCTTACTTTTCACATTGGTACCTATAGTGATCAAGTGTTATATGATGTAGTTCCCATGCACACTACTCACATAATTTTGGGGAGACCTTGGCAATGTGATCGAAGTGTGAAACATGATAAGAGGAAGAACTGGTATAGCTTCCAATTGAGTGGGAAAAATGTGGTGCTCCTACCTACCTTTGAGTTTGGAGGAAGTGCATAAAGACCAAATAAAGCTCAAAAAGGAGTTGAAGGAAGGAAGAGAAAAAATGAAAGAAAAAGAACATTTGATTGAGAAAATTGACGAAAACAAATGTGTGAAGAAAAATGAGAGCATGAGAATTTGGGCCACGACCTTAGAAAAAAGAGAGGAAATAAGAGTTGGAGCCACGACTCTAGAAAAATGAGAGATGAGAGATGAACCGAGAGTTGAGGTTTCTACCTCAGAAAAAGGAGAGGGAGTGAAGAGGGCCACAAAAGAAATTGAGAGAAGAGATCACACAAAAATGTTCTTTGCTCTTGAATACTCTAACAATTCCCTCCCTAACTTGGTTGTCTCTTTGTTGCAGGAAATGGTGAATCTAACTTATTAAAGCAACAAGAAACTCCAAAAGCATGCTGATTGGAAGAAGTTCATGAAAATATTTTCCTACAATAACAAGTACAACCAAGGTAAATCAAGTATGGTAACCGATGCAATATCTAGGAAGTATGCTCTTAACACTTCTTTGAATGCAATGTTATTGTGTTTTGAATGTATTAGAGGGTTGTATGATATTGATGTAGATTTCACAAGTGTATCTTTGACTTGTGGAAATGTTGCATGTGGTCAAGATCATTGACATGAGGGTGCTTATGTAAAACCCTGAAATTTCAAGCATTTTTCAAAATAATACTCTGATACCACTTGTAACGCCCCAAAATTTAAATACTTTTTCAAGAATAATAAAATTCATTTATTTAAAAGGTAACGATATTAATTTTAAAATATTTCTATAAAGATTTTGAGTTCAATAAAAGAGTGGTAGTTGAAATACGAAAATTATTTTTGGTGGCAAGTCCACAACTCACAGGTTGTCACCTAGCGTAGCACTCTCTGTCAAGCTATCTGAAGATCCCCGCCAATCCTTTTTATATCAACAGTTACCTGAAAGGTTAGATGGCGTGGGATGAACATACATTTGCCCAGTGAGTAAGATATGGTGCACATGTGTTATTGCACATTGGTGTATACAAGTCAACTTCACATATTTAAGATAATTTCAAATGTATGATGAATATCCGATGCACATGCATGTTCTTTTTAAAACTCATGTTTCTAGAGCCTGATTATAGATTATCTTCTCTACCCCAAAGCGCTTATCACTTCCATAACTCGGATTTCGATAACATGGCCATAACACACTAGATTACATAGGACTATTTCATCCTCTAGGGCTTCTACATCCCTGTCATCCTTCACCATGTTCGACTCCAACAGAGATATTGGATCACCCCGTCGTTCCTCACTACCCTCGAGTCGCGAGGTGCTCCCGACATCATCAACATTGGCCATATTACAACAGATTACGTAGGATTATTTCATCCTTTAGGAATTCTACATCCATGTCATCTTTCACCATGTTCGAATCCAATAGAGATATTAGATTACCATGTCGTTCCTCACAACCCTCGGAGTCGCGAGGTGCTCCCGACATCATCAACATCGATATCCATATTGATTATCGAGGGGGCTAGATTTCAAATCTATAATCCACATGCACAAAACTCTTCTTTATGCATAAATTTTCTTTCATGATTCATCATCTATCAAATGCCACTGCATTTCCAAAACATCATCAATCCAATGCCATTACATTCAAAACATATCAACACAATATGCCATTTAAAGAGTGTCTCAAATACTCGTTTATAATGAATCACATAATTCATAAAAACATATTCAGGTCTTATAATCAAATAACATATCCCACTCACTTATTATCACATACTTCAAATAAACATAATACACTCACATATTATTCAACTAAACCAAATAAACGCATCCCACTCACAGTTTATTGGATGAATCTATCCTTGAACAGTTCCTAGAATGACTTTCAATTGGAATGAGGATCTTTCAACTAGCTATGAACGGAGTGTGTGAATAAACAAGCACATAAATCCTAGAACATAATTCTCCATGAGTGGCATAATATATCATTGGAAAGATCATCGAATCTGGAGTTCAACGCACTTTACGGATTGCAAATCGGAGTTGTCAATCAAAAGTTACAGGTGAACAAAGTTATGTCATCGGGCAGTCCGTTTGGTGTCAACACCACCTGATTTGGTGTCGACATAAAAGTATCAGAATCATCATTTTAAGTCCAGATGAACATGATGTCGACACCAAACCAGTAGGTGTCAACACTAAACGTATTTCCAGAATCTGAAAGTCGATTTTCTTGATTTCTTTGATCTAAAACCATTTGTTTTGATAAAAGGCTTTGAGAAAACATATTTGGTGATAAAAAGAAAGACTTGGGACGGATTGAAACAACCTTTGACATAATTTCCTTATCTAGGGCATGTGATGCAAACCACGTAGCAATTGTAGCTACGCAACCCACAAAATATTGAAATCGACCCAAGAACGCCAAGAACCACGATTTATGGATCCAATTAAAATTAATTGAATCAAGCAACCAATACAATCACTGGGATATATTGACCTCTTGATCACAAGCAATGATAATTCTCACCGATATTTGAACAAACAAGAATAACTCGCAAGTTCAGGATTTATTCAATGAAAAATAAGATTGTGAAAGCAGAATAGCCTCTCAATTATAATATCAAAGTTGTGTTATGAATAATGAAAATTACATCCCTATAAATATGGTCAAAACTAGGTTTAAGAGTTTTAATTAAACAAGGAAACAAATACCTAAAAATAAGGAAATAAATAAAATTGCTAAAATCACGCGTATATGAATTTACGGCCGTGACTAGTTTCCTTACAGCCGTAAGACTCATTCTGTTTCACCGTTATGGCCGTGAGACTCTTTTTACGGCCGTAAGCCTTAATTCTGAAATTCCTGTTTTTTTGATCCGAGGCTGCGTTACGGCCGTGATTAATATTAGTTACGTCCGTAAGTCCAGTTTCTTCAAAAATTCAGTTTTCAGCAGCAAGTTGGTTACGGCCGTGAAAATTATAAATTACGGCCGTAATTCTTGAAATTCGGCAATCTTCTTCGACGGCTTGAATGAGGTTGATCCACTCGTCGTTTTGACTGAGTCCCAACATGGAACTTGCTTCTTTCGATGACACGAACATTGTTTTGGCCATTGTTTCTTGAACTAACTTGTCCATTGCTTCCTTGGCCCTCTTTGTCTGCAATCGAGTCATCGGCCCTCCTCGGATCTTCAACGGATCTTTGTGGCTTGTATCCGTGGTCTGGATCACATCAGCATGTGAAGAAGAAAGGCTATTTTTACAACGTCTCATCTCAGATTTTTGGTTTGAGAAATTGATTCAAGAGCTCAGGTATTTATAAGATTATATGGTTGCACGATTTGAAGAAGAAAACTGGGTGTAGAGGATTGGAACTTTGCTTCAAAGTTAAGAAAGATTATTTTAAAGGCCAAGCAGGAGGTGTCATTCTTTTACAACGTTTCATCTCAGATTTTTGGTTTGAGAAATTGATTCAAGAGCTCAGGTATTTATAAGATTATATGGTTGCACGATTTGAAGAAGAAAACTGGGTGTAGAGGATTGGAACTTTGCTTCAAAGTTAAGAAAGATTATTTTAAAGGCCAAGCAGGAGGTGTCATTCTTTTACCATGCAAGGTTGGAGATAAAAGACGGAGGTGAGTAATAAGGTCTATAAAAGCAGTGGTGGCAGCCTAGACCTCCACCTCATGGCTGCTTAACCCAGATTTCCTCAATTTCAAGTAGCTGAGTTTGAGTCCCTTTTTGAGGTAGTAAATGAAGTCCAAATTGGGTATTTTTGGTACCATTTCAAAGTACTCATATATTACTTTCATATAAAATTCTCGTCACAAGATTTGGATAACTGAAGAAGAAGTTATTGCGTTCCAAAGATAGCCCCTAGAAACTGTCTTTTCGAGTCGCGTGGTGGAGTAGCCATCTTTGAAAAATTTCCGAGGATGATACATTAATCAAAATGATGAACGGATTTTAGATTCTCAAAGTTCACTTCTAGTACTTATCCATACATATAAGATATGCAATAATCTGAGGTCGGAAGTGTTCAAACGAATTTTCTAAAGATATGTGTTAAAATACGTTTTTCATAACTTCTCATTTAGTTAAAAACTTCGTTTTTATTTCTTTAACTTCCAAAAAAATTAAATAAATTCTAAAACACTTTTATTAAGTCATAATGGACTACTAAAGACTTCATAATTTTTCAGGTCATTACAGCTTAATTTGTGAATCCAATTTTTTTTGTGTGCCTAATTGCCTAAGTATCAAACCATTTTGTTTTGAATGTATTAAAGGCATGGATATTGACAACCCGAAATTTTTTAGCATACATGCTTTATGTGGTAAATTTTGTAGGCATGATGGATTCTTATTTTGTGAAAACAAATTTTATATGCATAGTTGCCTAAATGCCAAATCTTTTTGCTTTGAATTTATTATGAGCTTGCAAGATAATAATCCGAAATTTTTTAACATTTATGAATCATGTGGTGAGCGAAATTTTGTTGAATTCTATGAGTATGATAATTATTTGTTGTGGAAAATTAGATTGTTTGTTCCTAAATGTGCCACGAGGGAGTTGCTAGTGAGAGAGGCATATGTTGGATGCTTGATGGGAAAATTTGAAATCAAAAAGGCCTTAGAGATCTTAAGTGAGCATTCTCATTGGTCTAAATTGGAAGTTGATGTTGTAAATTTTTAAGTTTGTAGCAAATAAAATGCAAATTGCTACCTCGTGTTGATGACCCATTTCAAGCTTTTGAGGGGAACAACGACCATGCCTACAAGTTAGACTTACCCGATAAGAATACAATTTCAGTTACAATTATTGTGCCTGATTTTTCTCTTTTTATTGTAGGTGTCGATTCGTGGTCGAATTTTTCTCGAGATGGAGGTGCTGATGAGAATCGAGAAAGTCCAACTTCATTGCATGAATCTGTGGTCTATAATGCAAGATCAAAGTTCAAGGAATCTCACGACAATGTAGTCAAGCAAGATTCGAAGTCGAATCCTTTTCAAAGAGGAGGGGATGATGAGATTTGAGAAAGTCAAACATCGATGCACGTGTCGGTGGGACTCAAGACGAGATCCGATGCCAAAGAGGTTCAAAATTTGAGGCTAAAAAAAGTGATTAAGTCAATAAACAAGCCAAGAATCAAGTTTTGGATTGAATCGAGATTTGGGTAGAATCAAGTCATGGATTCAATTAAAGTTTTGACATAGATAAAGTCCGAATTTTAGGTTCACTATTTCTTGAAGATTTGTATCCATTTTCGTCTAGTTCTCAACGCATTTTGAATCACCTCAATCGAATATCGGGATCAAAAGTTTGACCAAAATACTGAAGATCGTGCGGGCAGAATTTTGGATGCCCGAGCTGCCGCGTGGTAGAAGCGAGGGTCGGTCACGAGATGCTCAGTCAAATGAACAAAATTTAAAATTAGTGCCTCGCGGCCATGCGAATTACTCTGCGCGGCCTCGCCATTGTTCAGAACCCAAATTGCATGAGAATTTTGATTATTTTTCGGTTATTATTTTATTTCTTTAATTTTGTACTATGAATACCCATTTCCCCCAAACCCTAAAACATAACTTGAATGTTCATGAAGCTTCTTGAGAGAAGACTCATTTGGAGAGGTAAAAACCATAGTTCATTATCATGTAATCTTAGGAATTTCTTCAACTAATCTTGAGTATAATTATTCTTTTGTTTGTTGTTGATTTTTTCACCACCTTAAATTTGTTTGATCTTCATACATTGGGCTAGGTTATTTAACTTTTGAATTTTGGTTGGGATAAATTTGGGTTAAGGTGTTTCATTACTTATTTTTTCATTTTAGTTTTCTTGGGTTTGATACAAAATTATTGTGGAAATTTTTGATCCAAACACCAAAAGGGTTCGTATCAAAATATTTAATTACTATATGCCTTCGGGATATAGCTCAATTGGTTGAAAGGTGAGAGTAGGAAATATTAACTAAGTTGGTAGCTGTAAGGTGGGAAGTTCGAATCCTACATTTGGTATGGATGATGTCCCTTGCAAGCGTAATTAAACAACAAGCTCTTAACACTACTCCAATAAGACACATCACACGATTTACATCATTTACAATCCTCAAAGCAAAGATTGTAGAAGTTCTTAAAGTTGGAGTTCAACCCTTCTTTAATAAGTTAGATACTATAGGTTCAATTACTTTATTTATGTAATCACTCGCCTTTTCACTTTTTTATTGTTTCACTGTCCATCTTTAATGACAAAATAATTCAAATTCAATACCATATATAATGACAAATGAACATTTCAAATATGTCTCACGCTAAACTTTTGGACACTACGCCTCTGTTTAATAAAAATTTGTTTATAAATTTTGTTTATAAACAGTGATATGTCAACATTTAATTGATTCATTTTGTTGAAAAGGAAAAAAGGATGGGCGAAAATTTTTGACCAGTCAAAATTTCGGACTTTTCAAAAATATTGTCATGTGTTTGTTTGTAAACAAAATTTATAAATGAATGTTTACTAAGCATAGGCTAAATTAATCTGGAAAGCAAAATCTAATTTTATATGCAATTTGACATAAATTTACATGGCCTTTATAATTAGAGACTAATTATGTGATCATAAAGAAATGATGTCCAATATATTCTTCTCTATATGTTGGAAATCATAAATTTTGTGATTAAATTTGTAATTGTAATCGATTTCTGATTGAGAGTCGGTGGGGGTCTAGTGGCGGTGGGGTGGGGTGGGGTGGGTGGGAGGAATTTTGCAACCAAATTTATAATTGTGATCGAACGACGACTTTGTGAGGTGGGGTGGGGTGGGATGAACCTTGCGACTAAATTTGTAATTGCGATCGAACTGATGACTTTGCGAGTATGGTGGGGGTGTGGGTGAGGTGTGATTGGATTGGATTGGATTGGATGAATTTTGAGAGTAAATTTGTAATTATAATCGAACTATGACTGTCTGCGACCCACTGTGACTTTGTAGGTGGGGATGAGTTGCTACAAAATTTCTAATTATGATCGAAATGTAACTTTGTGTGACGGACTGTGACTTTTTGGGGGTTGGGTGTGATTAGGTGGTGTTGGGATTTTTTTATCTAAAATTATATTAGTTTTAAATTAATATATAACTGATAATTATTTTTATTTTATAAATAATATTATTTTTATTAATTAATATTTAACACCTGAACTTTTTAAAAAAAAATTAAGTTTGTTAATTTTAAAGAGTTGACCTTATATTTAAGAATCTTGTACTCTTCCTTTTTTTTTTTTCTAAAATTGGGGCTGGCTCATTAAGGCCCCCTACATCCGCCCTTGGTTATCATCATGAATTAAACTATTTGTACAAATAAAGTTGTACAAACTAGTGTATTAATCCTCATATAGAGGTAGGGTCCACATACAATATTTTATTTGTGACCCCTCATGTGAGGATTAATACAATAATTTGTATAATTTTATTTGTACAAGTAGCAAAGTTGTAGCATTTTTCATCGGTATCGTCCCATGCCACTTGATGCCATAGAAAATTATACAATACTACTCGAAATACCATGAATCGTGATATATGTACAACACATTATTACAATTTTTGATTTACAATCTTGTGTGACATAATTCTGTTAATTCACACATTACATGACATCATTTTTAAAATTAATACACTACACTTTGTCACATCATGAGTTGTAACTAATGTTATTAAAAAAAAAAAAAAAAAAAAAATTGTACATCCTATCATAATTCAAATACCATTCCATGTAACCCGATACCTTTTTGTCCTATCCGTAACAATATTTTTTTTACAGTCAACTTGTCTCAATTTTTTTTTTTTTTTGTCCTGTATCGCGCGTAGCTCACACTAGCGTCATTTTTATTCTTACAATTTTAACCTTATGTAATGTGCAAATTTGTGACGCAACTCAACCCACCGTAATCCATAAGGAGATTGCATTGTCGCTCTTCTACTTTTGAAAATCAACATGTTCATATTTAATTTTTTATTATTGTCATCCAGGCGAAATTATTAGATGACAAAAAGTGTTCAAATCTTCTTTATATTGTCATGTAACCCACAAAATATACTCAACTTTAAATTTTGAAATTTGTCCAATTCTGAAGTGCAACCTAACTTGATAAACTTAGACATACAAGGATCAAATGATGATTTTCATCATAATGTTACTTCAAAGGCTAACTATTCCTTTTAGAAGTTGAAAACCAACTTAATGTTGAACCAATAACTTTAGATACTACAGTTTCAATAACTTTATTTATGTAATCACTGACATTTTCATCATTCTTATCGTATCACTGTTCATCTTTAATAATAAAATAATTCAAATTCAATACTTTATATAATGACACGTGAACCTGTCAAATATGTCTCACGCTAAAGTCAAATTGGAAAGCAAAATCTAATTTTATATGACGTTTTAACAGATATTTACACAATCTTTGTAATTGGAGACTAATTATGCAATCATAAAGAAATGGTGTCCAATATTCTTCTCTAAATGTTGAAAATCAACTTACCAATAAAGTAATAGGTGGAGGACATATATTGCAATTTTTATATCTATATAATGACCACCTTCCACATCCCCATAACATACAACCACTGCCACTGCCACTCACACACCGCAGCTTCAATTCCAAGAAAATCTCAACACACCCTGATATATCAGTTTTCCGGTGTCAAGCGATGCAAGGATTCCGCCGTTATGCCCCGCTAACCGACGGCGGAGTAAGGCTAGAATTGAGTCCAACCACCACCTCCCCACTAGCTATATCCGTCGCAGAGTCAACAGAGATGCGTATCCAACGGCTGATATGTGAGAATCCAGTGATTATCTTCAGCCACTCCTCTTGCTACATGTGCCACGTCATGAAACGACTGCTATCCACCGTTGGTGTGCACCCGACCATCATCGAATTGGAAGATGATGAAATCAGTGTGTTCACAGCCGGCACCAACCACCACGTTGACGGAGAAGGTGGTAGTGGACCTGGTGGTGTTCCGGCGTTGTATATAGGAGGCACGCGTATTGGTGGGCTAGAGAATCTGGTGGCACTCCACTTGAGTGGCCACTTAGTTTCCAAGCTTATGGAAGTTGGTGTTTTGAGAAATACTATGGTATTTTAATTTTCTTTGTAGTTATTAATCCAAGCATGTTGTTTGCTAAGTAGTATCGGACAACACGTGAATAGTACTTCTCGTCCCGTCCAACACAAGAACATTTTTTTTTTCTTATTAGTATTGTTCCATCCTTTAATAGTGTGTGTTAAATGTGTATTTCAATTTTCATTTATAGTAAAGTATGCTCCAGTTTGTCAAAATGTTGTTTATAAACAGTGATGTATCAACATTGATTCCATTTTTTAAAAAGTAAAAAATAGTAACATAATTTTTTTAATAATTTAAATTGTAGATTTTTTTTAAAAAATAAAAAGATCCAATGCCCACGTGGCTATTTATAAACGATATTTTACCAAAAGGTAGAAGTCGTAAACCTTAAAAAGGTGAGAATAATCATCAGGAGAAGAAAAACTTGATTTCTTCTTTTTAATTGGTTACCCTTTTTTAGATATTTTTTTAACTGGTTAATGTAATTTGTAAAATAGGCCAGGATTGGGATAATTACTAATTAGTACCTTTCATCATGAAAAACGCCCACAACATTTTTTTTTTTCACAGTTTCACCTTTAATTTAACATTTTATTGCCCAAAATAATCATTTCCATCCATTTTCATCCAAATGCATCGCTAAGTGGAATATATTTTTGACATGCCATAAAATGTAAAAAGAAAAAAGAATTTTTTGAAATTTTCACCATTAATTTCACCGTTTATTAACACACAAAACGTCCTCACTTTTACTTTATTGTGTAAAATCTTTATACATTTCAAACTTTGACATTTTCATCTATAATTCCATATTTAATTGTGCAAAATGTTATTTTTTTTCTTTCTATTTTTTCATCCAAATGCTCAATTAAGTGAATAGCATTCTTGTTTACTACAAAAAATAAAATAAGAAAATTGAATTTTCTTCCCAACCCTAAACCCCAACCCTACTCCACAATCAAAAAAAAAAAAAAACTCACTCAACTATTTCATTCAGTCCTTTTTTTGGTAAGGATGACAACGGAGCGGAAAATACCCGAACTCGACGGGAATCCGCGCCCGAAAGGGATGAGAAATTCTCGATAAAGACGGGGATGTGACGAGGATGATGATGAAATATTATCCCCGAACCGGGGATAGAGATTATCATCTTATCCCCATTCCCGATTAACAATTTACATTAAAATTTAAAGATACAAACAAAGATATATATATATATGTTCAAAGGATATGTAAAAATTATTAGATTTAGAAAATGTTAGGATTATTCCTACATGTTTCCTTATATTATTTGTATAAAATTATTATAGAACTTAAAAAAAATAAAAATTAATAACAAATGGGGATGTAAAAAATGGCAACAGAAATTTTTGACTATTTGAAATTGTTAGGTTTTGTTCTCTTTGCTGTTTTGATTTCGTTTTCTGTTTTTATTTTTGAAAACACTAAAAACGAGTTCTCTTTACCATTTTCGAAAACGTATTTTGGAAATTTTTTTTTTTATGTAAAACGCAAAACGCCCAAAATCTCGTTTTGGGTGTTTTAAGTGTATTTCAACAAAAAACGTTCAAAAAGCTGAAATCGCGTTTTGGGATTATTATTATTATTATTATTTTTTTTTTTGAGAATTATCCTAACTTAGAACTAAACCTAAAATAAAGTTTTATTGAATTCAATATCAACATTACAAAAAAAAAAAAAAAAAAAAAAAAAAAAATTCTTGTTATATTTCAAAAAATGCCTTGAGAAATGGGCTCTGGTGGTTTTGAAAGAACTTGCATTTTTTGGATTTTAATAGAATCAGAGCTTCCTCAAGCCCCGAACCTGACCAAACTGTGTTAATATAGACTCTTAGTGCTCACATTAATGTGTTGCGGGTAACCATATTTTCAGATTATGAAATTTGAGTTTGAGTTAGTAGTATTCTGCAAGCAAATTAATTAAAAATAGTTTAAGTAGTATTTTGCAAAATTTTAAACAGAACATGTTTTTCAACTTTTCATTTTCAAAAACAGTTTTCAGAAATGATAAACCAAACGCGTTTTTAACAAATTTGAAAACAAAAATAAAAACAGGAAATATAAAATATTTTCGAAAATGAAAATACAAACAGTACGCCACCTTATCTTTTCAAAAAAAAAAAAAATGATCCAAGCTATTTATAAACAATATTTTACCAAAAGGGTAGTAGTCGTAAATCTTAAAAATGTGATAATAATTAGGAGAAGAAAAACTTGATTTCTTCTTATATATTAATTGGTTCCCCTTTTTTAGATATTTTTTAACTGGTAAATGTGAAATAGGTTAAGATTGGGATAATAACTAAGGCTGTATTCGGCATCGTAATCAAGAGAATTGGAATTATAATGTTAATTTATTTGGATTTTTTAGGTAAGATGTGTGGTTAAAAATTAGATAGAGAAAATGTATGTAGTTAAAAAGTGATTTGGAAAATTATGTAAGCCTTTGTTTGGTTTTGTTTAAGTTTTTTTCTTTTTTCTACAGTATTCTTCAACCAAATTTTAACCATCCATTTTCTTTTTTTAAAAAAAAAACTCTTTTTAAACAATATCAAATACACACTAAATTAATTTAAACAATCATTATCATTTTAAATTTATAGCCGAACGAAGCCTAATTAGTACCTTTCATCATTAAAAATGTCCACAACATTTTTTTTCACAGTTTCACCTTTAATTTAACAGTTTATATATTGCCCAAAAAAATCATCTCCATCCATTTTCATCCAAATGCATCCATACCATCGTTAAGTGAACGATATTTTTATCATTCCATAAAATGTAAAAAGAAAGAAAATTTTGACATTTTCACCATTAATTTCACCGTTTATTAAAACAAAACGTCTTCACTTTTACTTTATTGTGTAAAACGTACCTTTCAAACTTAGACATTTTCATCTTTAATTCCATATTTAATTGTGCGAAATTTCATTTTTGTTTATTTTTCATCCAAATGCTCAGTTAATTGAAAAGCAACCTTGTTAATTTTCTGCAAAAAATAAAATAGAAAATTGAATTTTCTTTCTAACACTCAACCCCAACCCGACTCCACAATCAAACCTTTTCATCTTTAATTCCATATTTAATTGTGCGAAATTTCATTTTTGTTTATTTTTCATCCAAATGCTCAGTTAATTGAAAAGCAATCTTGTTAATTTTCTGCAAAAAATAAAATAGAAAATTGAATTTTCTTTCCAACACTCAACCCCAACCCCACTCCACAATCAAACCAAAAATCAGAAAACTCACTCATTTATTTCAATAATCACTTCTTGCAAAACGTATGCGTCCACTCTGATTTTTGAGATGGAGTGTTGAAACTCAAATTTCTATTTCTCTTCCCCTTTCATTTTTTGTGAGAATACAATAATACCATTCACTTAACAAAGCATTTGGATGAAAGTGGATGGAAGTGACATTTTACACAATAAAAGATGGAATTAAGTGTGGAAATTTCATGTATTTGAAGATATGTCCTCTGCACAATAAGAGTGAAAGGTAAGACTATTTTGTGCCAATAAAGAGTGAAATTAAATGTGACAATGTCAAGGATTAGAAGATAAAGACTTCTTGTCCAATAAAAGTGAAAGATAATGACGTTTTGTATTAATTAACTTTCTTTTCTCTTTTTATTTTTAAGTAACAATGAAAATACCCTTCACTTTACGGGCAATTGGATGAAAATAGATGGGAATGGCGTTTTACACAACGAAATAAATAAATTACATAGATCACTTAACTTTTATTATGAATTACAAAGAAACCAATATTTCTTATTGTAAATGAGTTCATCGTTTAGAGCAATCAACTTCAAGTCTTTAATTTCAAAGTCCGTGGTATCTCATTTTGAAAAGATTCTCATATTCTATTTTAAAATGAAAAAGAACTCGATGTACTTACATATGATAGTGCGACAAATATATATACATACATAAAGGAAATAGTAAATTTTCTTTAGTTATTATTATTATCTTTTATTTAAATCACGTACAAATTTACTGGTTTTGCCTTAATCGAAAAGGGCTTATAAAGAGCTAAAATTTATTAAATTTTTGAACATTACTAAAGGTAAGTAAATTTACTGGTTTTGCCTTGATCGAAAAGGGATAAAGGTAATAGTAAATTTTCTTTAGTTATTAAATATTTATCCTACATAAAAACAGCTAGCTCGTGAATCTGCTAGCAATTATTGATGAATATTCTTAAACTTGGAAACTTTGAGATCATAGTTGCTGTTAAGTGCACTTTTTTTCCTGAGTGGTTCCAACATCCACTATCTTTGACCATCGAATAAGGATTGATCATAAATTTGCCTTTGAATATGACATTCAATGATCATTGTGATTGGGTAGTAGAGATAAAAAAATAGTGTGAAGAACATTATTGTTTAATTTAGGGTTGAACGTTTCGATCTACGATTCGATTACTAAATATTGGGTATTTTGAGCTAAATTAATTCTTACATATGACATGTAATTGGAAGGATGACAAAAAGCTGAAAGAGTAATGGGATTAGGGCAATATTAATTGACTGTTGCACGTGTGCCGTGAATAAAAAGTGGAGAAGCTAGTGGAAGTTCATGCAAATTTGGCTAATTACAAAAGAGGTGCAGTGTTAATGTGTTAAGGGAATTAAAACCCAGTCATCAATTGAAAAAGGAATACTATCATTACTTGAAGATAAAGTCAGCAAACGTTGTCGAATACTTGTGCGCAAATAATGCCTTTTGTTTTGCGATTCTTTTTCAATAAGGAAATCTTCTTGAACACAATTTCTACATATTTTAGGATTGTTATGTTTACCTATAAATATGTGTATTAGAGAGCCATATTATTGTGACCCAATTGTGTGATCAAATAGAGAGAAAATTATGAGCTTTGTCTTTGTAGTTTCTTGTGATAGATAATAGCCCATTTTTAGCTAGGGGTGGACAAAAAAATCGGAACCGAAAAAATCGAAATATTTCGGTTCTTGAAAAAAAATTCAAAATCGAAACTGAAACCGATTTTTTTTTAAAAGAAAACCGAAATCGATCGGTTCTTAAAATCAAAACCGAAAACCGAAATCAAAACCGATAAAACATATTTTTTTAATTTTTCTTTGAATTATACAGTAAAATATATTTATACCCAAGCAATAATGTGTAAACACTAGGTCAGAGTATAAAATTATTAACAATTTTTCCATTTGAGAAATGTTATTTAGATTGGTAAAGTATTTTAATTAGAAATTCATGAGTCATAAATATTTTTTTTTTTTGAATTTTTCATTGAATTATACTGCAAAATATATTTATACTCACGCTTTAACGTGTAGACAATGGACCAGATGAGTATAAATTTACTCACAATCTTTCCATTCAAGAAATATTGTTCAGATTAGTAAGGTATTTTAATTAGAAATCCACGACTCACAATCTTCTCCAAGTAGAACCACACTTTAATGTATATACACTTAGCCTTTGTTCGGCTACATATTAATGAAGAGAGAGAAAGAATTTAAATTATTTTATTGATTTATTTGTATTTTCTAAATAAGACGTGGGGTTAAAAATTGGAGAGAGAAAATGTGAATGGTTAAAAAATGATTTGGAAAATTGTGTAAATTAAAATTTTGCTCGAATTTGTCTTTTAGCAAAATAAATTGGAGCTGCCGAACGGGGCCTTAAACAGTGCATGAAATGTTGTCTGTTTGATACACTATTATTATGGAATATAGTAATTACTTTTAAGTCATTTTATATACTATTATTATTTTGTGGAATTTACTTTTACTAAGATTCAAATGTTTTTGCTTCCACGACGCAATTTCTTTTCAAATAAGAATGATTTTAGAGTGGAAAAAATGTTTTAACCATCAAGATTCTGAAATTCACATTCTTGGTATATTTTACATGAATTTGAAATTTAATTTTAATTGGAAGTTTTTTGGTTGTATTCACCTTTAATTTTTGCAAACAATTATATTTTTTTTTTGTATTTGCATCAAATTTAATTTTTTTAATTGGAACCGAACAAAAATCGAAAGATAACCGAAAACCGAACCGAAACCAAAACCGTTCGGTTCTTGTCTTTGAAGGAACCAAAGGTTTCGGTTTCGGTTCCTTTAATAACCGAACCGAATCGACAAAAGCCCAGGCCTATTTTTAGCATTTTCTCTGTAATTTGTGGGATTGGGTTAGTGAGTGAAATTCTACATATTTGTAACAACTTAATATATAGTGAAAGATTTTGACGATCTGGAAATTTTGCATCATTGTTATATTATTTTCTTGTTTGCTCAATTATTCTTGAACATCAAACAGATTCTGTGGGTTAACGATTAACAAATTTATTTATATTATCTTGAAATGACATAGTCATTAATGATTTTTTGTCATAATTGTAAAGTCTAAAATTTAAAGAATAATTAACTATTCCATGATATTAATTATTATACTTTAATTCAGTATTTATGATTCTAAAATTTGTACAATAATAAGTAAATTGTCTTCCAATTTACTTAACTAAAAATTGAGATGGTCAATTTTATATTATAATTTCCATAAAAAATAATTACGTTGTACAAATATTGAAAACCTATAATACCATGAATTTAATGCATCTTTGTCAATATCACAATTTTAGTTTTTTTTCCTTTTTAATTATTATCGAATTCGTTTCTTATACATGTTGTTTTCCATTTTCAATGGTGAAAACAATGAATCTTATTTTTTATATGCATGGTCTTAGATATCCTTATTCAATGTTGCATGATTGTATAGTTTCTGATTTGAAGGATATGCTAGACAAATACAACAAATTGGTAAGGCAGTTTAGGTTGGTTAGAGAAAAGATGATTGAGCAAAACACTTCAAATGTAAGACTTATACTTATTGGTCGGTGGGTGACCGAGAATATGTGATATGATTCGCATGTTATCGATGAAATTACCAGATTGATTGTCTGTGGATTTGGATACACAATCCGGCACAAGAATATCATTATTGCGCTACGTGGTGAACCGTTGCAGTGGATAAGCGAAGTGCCTCCTCTTTATTTGTCTTTGTAGTATCCATTGCTCTTCATGAGAAATATTGATCATCCAATTGGATTGTGCAGTGGAATAAGGTTGATAGTTACAAAACTTGGCGGGTCGTATATCTTATTTGTGAAATTTATTTATTTTATCTAAAGAATTCATCTAATTTCGCATTGAATTATCTTTATCCAGACGTTTTTTTTTTCTTGCATCGCACGGGCGATCTACTAGTTTCTTGTGATAGATAATAGCTCATTTTTAACATTTTCTCTGTAATTCGTGGGATTGGGTTAGTGACTGAAATTCTACATATTTGTAACAATTTAATATATAATGAAAGGTTTTGACGATCCAGAAATTTTGCATCGTTGTTATATTATTTTCTTATTTGCTCAATTATTCTTGAACATCAAACAGATTCTGTGGGTTAAAGAAGAGAGAATCTGCGTTTAATTTCCAACACTAAAGGAACTGGAACCGAAATTTCGGTTCGGTTCCGATTTTCAAAACTCAAGAACCGAATAATTTTGGTTATTTTTCGATTATTTGTTCGATTCTTTTGTTAAAAAATTTAACTTTGAGTAAACGTGAAAATATGTGCAAAAAACAAATAAGCGTTGAATCAGAATTTTCCAAACAAAACCATCTATGCGGTAAAATATTCAAAATGAATATATTTGGGTTCTAAAGACACTAAGTACATTTATAATATTCTGTACATCACAACAGGTAACCAGAAAAGTAGGATCTTCATCTTCTATTATTCTATGTACTACTTATGCTAAAATGCCCGAATCATCCAAACTAAAATATTAAATGATAATAATGACATATAGACATTTTTACCATAACATAAAACCACTTAACTCATTTAAACATAGATATACTTCGAAAATAAAAATAAATACTAATGAACTCTTATCTCATACTTCAATATCAAACCACAATTCACTAATACACCTCCATAATAGTCACGTACATATCAAACTACACATCCTTCCTGAAATTAGTTCAATACATATCAACACAACAATTATTTCCTTAATTTGCAAATACTGCACAAAAAAGATGTATTAAACTAGTCCGAGTGAGAGTCCAGACATCCAATCTTCTAAAATTGATGCACAAAATTTCTTGTAACATGATATGAACAATTCAACAATTATCATGTGAAGCAATATAGAAAGTGTCAAAAGTGTCATGTGGGCTTAATTTAAATTAAGAATGTTCAGTTCTCGGTTCGATTTTCGATTTTCAAATAGGAACAGATCGATTTTTGGTTCTCATTTTTTCCTAAAGAACCAACCTTTTTTTTTTTTTTTTTTTTTAAGGTTCCGGTTCAGTTCTCTTGGTTTCCTTTTTTGTCCACCCCAAGTTTAATCTTTAGTTATTGATGTTCAATATTTCAAAATCTTATCATATATTGTGATCTCGAAAATTTGTAGCCGCAATCTCCAATTGCATGCGTGTGAATCTTTAGTGGACGAGACGATATTAGTGATTGTTGATAGTAGTCTTGTGGCGTCCCGTTAGGTATCAAAGATCATCTAACAAATCTTTTAAGGATGAAGGTTTGAATTTGAGGATGCGTCCAGCCAAGTCTCGAACTACTCCGTGTGTTATGGGACACCACCGTCAATAGTGATCAAGTTTTGCCTTGAATATCATTTTAACACATTTCAAAGGTCAATTTCATCAATTCATCTTATTTCCTTTCCTTTCCTTTCATTTTAATCCATTCGGACTACTCGTGCAACAAAAGTACTAAAGATGAGCAAAATGTTCAGTCTAAATACAGAAGACTAATTTGTTAGGGAGGTCATAATCAAGAATTTATATCTATCATAATTTTCTAAAATATGAATGCTAAACCAATTCCAAGATCTTTGTATGACTCCATTATTATGAGAAAAATATATGTCTACCCCACTTCATGTTAATGGCATTTTCTTTTCCATTTGCTTTTGTCTTTTCCACTTAACATTCTCTTTTCCTTTTGTGTTTGGAATGGACAGCTCGGTTTGATTTGACACAAAACATTTCAAATTAAATTCCAAAAGAACACACCATAAGTTATGAAATTCGATCACGAGCTTGACTCAACTTGTTGTATATATATATTGTTAATTTTATATTATTGACATATCCTATTTTTCACGAATGTGTAATTTAAGAAAACTTAATTTAATTACTAAATACGTGTATTTAGTAATTTATTAAGTTTAATTAAATTATACAAATATTTATTGAAGAAAAATATTTCTTATTTTCGAGAAAAACATTTTATTGTTGGAAATATAATGATCAAGAAATATTGATATTGATATTGATTTGATCATAATCTCGAAAATATTGATATTGATTTCGAAATCTTGATCTTGTTATTTTGGTAAAATTCTTGATAATATTTTGTAATTATTCTTGACACTCAAGCTTATCCACGATATGGAAAGTGTCTTCTTGATATGATCAAGAATATTTCAATCTTATATCTACACATGGAAAGATTTGTTGGATGAAAATCTATGTTATGAAAATCCTTGATAAAGACGAAAATTTAATGATAATATTTGAGATCCTATTTTATGGTAAGATCTTTTAAGATTTATCATTATCATTGTTTATGGTAAGATTTATTTAAGGATAATTATCTTACCTTTTACTAATTATCTCTACCATGTTTTGCAGGTATTAGAGATCTTATGCAATAAGAAAAACTTGGGGGTCAAGTAAACCTGATTGCACTATAAAGAGGAGAAAAACGAGATGTGTAACGACCCGGTTCCCACTTAACGGGCTGTCCCGGCCGTTAGATGACGGCGTACTGTCCTCAGTGTACCAACACGAGTCTTTTCAGCAAGCTTTGTCATCACTTGCACGCTCCCCGAGAAAACTTCCCAGGAGGTCACCCATCCCAGAATTTCTCCAAGCCAAGCATGCTTAACTGTGGAGTTTCTAACGATGGACTTCCGGAAAAGAAGGTGCACCTTGTTGGTATGAGTAGTACCTATCATTTCTTTTAAGCTTTCCTGATCTGGGGTGTTACAATCACCCCCGTAATCCATCTGAGGATCTGTTGCCAGGCGTTGGGATTCTAGAGGTGGCTCCCGCCCTATGGCGTAGCACTTAGTTCCGATTTTCCGGCTGGCGACCAGCTCTGATACCATTTGTAACGACCCGGGTCCCACTTAAAGGGCTGTCCCGGCCGTTAGATGACGGCGTACTGTCCTCAGTGTTCCAACACGAGTCTTTTCAGCATGCTTTGTCCTCACTCGCATGCTCCCCGAGAAAACTTCCCAGGAGGTCACCCATCCCAGAATTTCTCCAAGCCAAGCACGCTTAACTGTGGAGTTTCTAACGATGGACTTTCGGAAAAGAAGGTGCACCTTGTTGGTATGAGTAGTACCTATCATTTCTTTTAAGCTTTCCTGGCCTGGGGTGTTACAAGATGTTTTTCTTGGTGACGTGAAAAGATATAAAGTTCGTGTGGAGCTTATAAATATATACGTCCACTTTAGAAGTCTTGAAGCTTTATTTTCGTGTGGTGCTAAAATAATTAAAGCTTCAATTTTGTTGTGACTTCAATACTCCTGGAGGAGGATTCAATCACTTAGAGAAGGAAAGAATTTCAGCGTGAAGATCAAACGGGAGGTTTGGATCAAGATCGAATGGGAGTTCGTGTTGCTGAAAAGTGTTGCAGAGTCAAAGAAAACTACTGAAGAGTGGTGTGACGCCAGCTCACATTACATGCCATAGAAGGATCAGAAAGTGGTCTATTTCTTGGATATTTGATGAAGTCTATGCGTAGATTTATCCTATAGTTTAGATTGATCTGTATAAACTTTTTTCTTATATAGTGATTTGTTTTTTGTTCGCAGGATGCGAACCGTGGATTTTCCCTGTTAGGGTTTTTCCCACGTTAAGCTCAAATTATTGTGTTTTTGTCCATTTACAATTCCGCACAATTTATTCTTGTTGTTTACGTTTTACTATCCAGACGAATCTGCCTGAGCAAGATTCATCTGGTACTGCGCTAAACAAAACTTAACGATTTACCGTTAACTGATTACGGTCCAGACTTGTCTGTGACAATCTGTTTATACAATTTAGACAACCTCAAATTTTCATATACATTTTCAATAAAAAAAATTATTGATTTTTGTTATAAAAAAAAAAAAAAATTATAAGCTCGGGACTTGATTCGGCTCGGCTCGGCTTGTCTGGGAAAAGCTTGAGCTTAAAGCTCGAGTCGAGCCTTACTTTTGGGGACAAGCTTTGGCTCGGCTCGACTCAAGAAAAAAAAAAAAAAAAACTCGACATTGAAAAGCTCGAGCCGAGCTTCTTAGCTCAGCTCGTTGACATCCCTAGATTTGACGAACCACTTCTATTCAATGTTGTGAAATCAGACCAATCCTCCATCCAAAAAAGTTAAAATATGTGGACTTGATGATAAAATATTAAATAAATAAAAACAAGATTTTGAAACCAACTCTCGAGGAAACAACTAGCCAGTCTCGAACTTGAATTAAACGACATAGGATTATATGAAAAGCTATAATAAAATGATTTTCCAATTTAAATTTTTTAATATTGCTTCTATGTTCTAATACTACTGCTGCACCCACAGGCCAGAATCCAAAAACTGTGTGTAATGTATTATAAGTTTAATTTTAAATGGAATCAAACATGGCAACCATTTATATATGAAAGAAAAGCACAGAAATTTTTGAACCCCACGTAGACAAAAAAGACAAAAAAAAGAGTCTGTCACATTAATACTATCATAATTCAAAGTGACTGGTTATATCATATATGGATATTTTATGCAGATTTAAGAAAAGAGAAATGGTGAGCAGCCCATGTTACTCCCTTACCTCATCCCTTTATCTTTGGGTCATGTTTGGCTAAGTTTAAAAAAATTAAAATTACTTTAAGTTACTTTTAAGTAATTTTTTATTCCAAAGTATGCGTGTACAGTTGCATGTTAAGGCAAAACTTAAAAAACGTTGCGAAAGGGTTTACGACCACACTAAAAAATGTTGCAAATGGTCTATGGCAAAATTTATTTCAGTCTTTTTGCAACGTTCAAAAAACGCTGAAAAAAGTTTTTTCTCTACGGCAACACTGCGATTTGTAACACTTGTCAAACGTTACAAAAAGCTTTTGACAACGTTTTTTGAACGTTGCAAAAGATAATTTTTGTTGTAGTGCCAATTTATGGTTGCGAATATCTACTTTAATTGCTTACCAAAAGTTAGTTCACAAAAGAGTAAATATAAATTTTGCGCGCATAATAATTGGAAGGAGCAAGCAATCCCTTTCACTTAAGAGTTTGGGATTTGTTCTTTGCTGACATGATCAGCCCTCTTTTAGTTTTTCTTTCACGGTCATTAAAAATGAAGTACTTTGTGATCTTCATAGCCTTTCCTTATTTCACTTTATCTTTTTAGGTCAAAAGTTATTATTTTGAAAGAAATTGTGATCTTGTTTTTAATTGACTTGCAGACTTTCAATTTTAATCCATAAAAATAACTTATATTGATGCTGTAAAAAATTATAATCTTGATGTGGTAGGATCTGGTGATACTTGATTGCTGGAAAAGATGAATGAATTCGCCTTGGATGATCTGCAAAAAGGCGAGGAGGATTCTTCCAGTCTTCCCTTAGGTGTGAGAATTAGTATTCTGGAGAAAAATAGAGATAGAGAATATATGACTGAAAAACGTAAATAATAATGAATGAATAATTTATGATCAAAGGAACTGTATTTATAGGGCTGAAAAGCCTATAACCATTTTTAATTAAGGAAGTAGTCATTTTGCTAGAAACTTTCCTTTTAGGAAGAATTCTAAATTTATAGGGATTCAGTTTTCTTTTGGTAAAAGGTTTCCTTATAGATTGCGCATTGCCTTGAGGCCCAAGATTATGGTCCATTAATGAGGTCCATTGTCAAAAGAGATTTTGGAGCCAGCTCGTATGGCCCATAGGCCGGGAAGGTCCCGGCCTAATATATTAGTGTCAATCTCGAAGTAACAGGTCGGGATATACCCAACTTATGTGAACGCGGGCATGTCGTTAAAGCACAGCCTGTTATTGTTGAACAGAGGCAAGGTCGGTTCACTGCCGACCACACAAATAGTGGGAGGAGCCCGAGCTAAATGTAGGGTTAGATTCAAGGAGGTCGGGTCTTGGAATTATCCTTAATTTTAGGGAGTAGGAAAATAATACCGATCATATATATTTTTGTAAAAAAATTAATTATTTACTCATAACTAAACTTTTAAACAAACTTGTTTAACTAAAGTTCCTAAATCCTAAGTTCACTTATTTTGCAATATGAAAAAATACTTCGCAAGCGTACGCGGGATCATGAAAAATAATAAAGTGAACCTAAGAGCCTGTTTGGTAATGCGAAGAATTTTGATTTTTATAGTTTTTTTTTTTTTAGTTTTTTGATGGATGTGTGGTTTAAAAATGATTAAAAAGTCAAAACTGGTGGACTTGACTAAAAATGGATGGTTGAGATTGAGTTTGAAAAATTGTTGTAAAACTTTTACCACTAACAAACAAGTTCTAAGAGTCTAAATTATCGTTTCCACGAGAACTGCTATTAAGTATCGAATTGATTAGGATCTGTTTGATTGCCTTACATTTGCTATGGAAAATCCAAATATTTTCCAACTTTCTTCACTTTCCCATGTTTGACACCCTAAATTTGGCCTAGAAAATCTTTTCTACCCTCCTACCCACATTCTCTATTTTCCTTCAAATTGAGGCAAACGTTTGCCATACAAATTCATGGGAAAATATTTGATTGGCAACATGGAAAATTATTTTCAAAACGTTTGATCAATTTTTTTTATTGTTAATTGACTTATTTTTGTTTCAAAAAATAACATTATTATTATAAATTAAAAATATGTTTAAAAAAGTAAAAAAAAAAAATTAAAGCAGATAAATTTTACATTATTTGCCATGGAAAATAAGGTTGTATTTAATAGCGAGCGTGAAATTTAGGTGAAAAGAAAATAAATTCTAGGGAATTGAATTTTTGGGAATTTGAAGTTTAATGTGTTTGATTGGTTTAATTTTCTTGGTGGAAAAGTGAGGAATTTTTCAACTTTTGTTATTTGATTGACATTATTTTCCATGAAAAAAAGTAAAATTTAGCTATTTTATTAGGGTGTGTTTGATTCGCATTATTTTCCATGGAAAATATGATTTTCCATGTCAATTTCCAACTTTGCGCTGTTTGGTTACCTAAATTTTTCATGGAACTCATTTTTCCACTTGCCTCGAAATTCGGTATTTTTCTTGTTTTGAATGAATTCATTTTCCAAGGGAGGATGATATTTTATTTTTCATGAAAAATCTTATACCATTTTCGTTACGTTTGATCATTTTTGTTATTGTTAATTGATTTATTTTTTTTATTCTAAAAATCAACATTATTATTATCAAGTACAAATGTGCGAAAAAATTAAAAAAATATTTTTTTTTATTAAAATAGATCAATTTTACTTTATTTTTCATGAAAAATAATGTCAATCAAACAACAAAAGTTGAAAAATTCCCTACTTTTCCACCTAGAAAATTAAATCAATCAAATACATTAAACTTCTAATTCCCAGGAATTCAATTCCCTATAATTCATTTTTTTTCCACCTAAATTTCATCCTCGCTATCAAACGCACCCTTAAAAAAATATTTTTTCCACACATTTATACTTGATAATAATAATGTTAATTTTTGAAAAATAAATTAATTAATTAACAACAACAAAATTGATCAAACGTGATATAAAATCATTTTTCAACTAACCTAGAAAATAAATTCCAGCAAATTTGTAAGAAAATGATTTCCTCCTATTTAAGAAAAATGGGCGCGTGAACTTTGTAGGTGGAAAAACTTTTCCAATCAAATACAGAACTTGAAAAATTGGATGAAAATCTGGAATTCCAGGGGTATAAAGTATATCAAACGCAGCCTAATGTCAATAAAACGACAAAATCTGAAAAATTCTCTACTTTTTTCATCTAGAAAATTAAACCAATCAAATACTTCCAATTGATATTTTCCACGAAAATAATTTCCTGACAAATCTTTTCCTTGGAAAATATTTTTTTTTCACCCATTTTCCATCATCGCAATCAAATGCATACTTAATTCTAAACCTTATTTGAACAATTGAAAGAGTTTTGTTGAATATTAAAAAATTATACTATGAACTAAAATATGAAATTGCTTGTTTTTAAAATCAATTTTGAAAGTATTGAGATTCACGATTTCACCTCGTCAATTAAATTAATTCAAACTCCAGCTTTATTTCCTAATAGTGCATTCAGTTGAATTCACATGTGTATATTAAAATTTCTCTCTTGAGTTTAAAAAATTCTACTTAAATAAGTCAATTATGTATCTTTACGGAGGGTCAAAATTATTCCTTATCTAAATGCATAAAATACAAGAATTCAAATATGACCGGAATAATACCAAAAGTATATCTTTATCTTTTAAAGAATTAGCGGGTTTTTTTTCCTATATCTAGATTGTTAACTCACCTCTCGAATTATAAAAACAACCTACAATATCATTGAATTAGTGGCCAATTATTCATGCATTAAACACAAAATAAAATCAATACAAGCAATGAATAATTAAAACTATGAAATTTGAAATTAAAATAATTAAATTAGACAACATCGTTCATCACAACATATGAATTTAGTTATACATCGTCATAAAGAACAAAAAAATAAAATAATGCGTTCATTGAAAATAAGAGAGAGAGAGAGAGAGAGAGAGAGAGAGAGAGAGAGAGAGAGAGAGACTCTTGCACCAAGAATCAATTCCACGTCGATAATCTCCAATTTGTGCTCTTTCGTTTTGCTTGAATTCAGAAGAATTTGACGTTGTAATCTCCTTTTGGGGCTATTCTACGGTGTGGGAAATGTCTCGAATTCGTGCCTCTTTGGTTGTATACAAAGGTTGTGGAGAAACTTAGTAGAATAAGCAAGAAAACCTATTGAAACTGAGCACAAAACGCCTACAGTCAGCCCAGTCGTACACTCGCGCGACCACATGGTGTAAATTCTCGTGATCGTGAAGTTATGTGAAAACTATTACGACTATTTCAATGTACTTCGTGCGACCTCACGGTTTATGGTACGTGCAGTCACATTGTTGTCACTTGCTGTGCAATTTTCAACTTTCAGTTCGTTTAAATTGGTCCTTGTTCTTTATTTGGACGATAGGTCCTCCATCTTTCAATTAAAGCCTTTTCGTCACCAAACTTGTGATTAACTCCTTTTTGGCTAGATTGACTTCCTAGACTCTTCATGTGCACAATTAAGCTTCATTTATTCTCCTTTTACCCTTAAATCACTTCAGATACTTAATTCTCTATCTATCTTTTGGAATATTTTCTGAAATGTAAACAAATAAATACAAATTAGAATTTATTCTTTAACGACATTATAAATCCTAATTTTAACATATATAAATAAGTGTATAAAATACATTTTATAAATGCTTTATTTTGTTCCCCCTTTTGTCATAAGGTGGACTCTTAAGGTTACTTTGGCTTCTTTGCGGGGATTCCAATTTAACTAATCAATAGTTTCCCACTTAAGCCTCCATTTAGTGGCTGTACAATTTGCTTATAAACAATTTTTTGGTATTTTCGAGATAAAATGTATGGTTAAAAAAATATGTATTCTTTAAAAGTGGTTAAAAAAATGTATTGTTTATAAATATATAACGAATGGAAGCTTAATCATCACATAATTGGTGAGCGTACTTTACCATTTCAATAATTCTACACAAACATGAATAAGTGATGAAAATTTGATACGTTGAGGTGGCCAACTCAATCAGCAAAATTTTGGAGATGTATTTCGGGCTGAAAATTACATTACTAAACATGCTTTTATTTATTACATTGTTGAGTCCCATCAATACTAAGCATGAAACATACTTTCAATGTGGTTTTTAGAAGTCGTGTACTCAACTTATGAAGGGCTTTTTTCCTTCATGAAATTCAACCATTCTAGCTTTTTTCATGCTCCAAGCTCTCAAACTCGAGATTCTAACACTTTGTGTCCCATAATTAAATGCATAGAGGTGGGATTCGTCATCAATGGCCAATTCAGGATAAACTCTAGCAGTGATGCAAGCCTTTCCTTCATCACCAAAACTCTCCACGATGGAATGGTCAATCTGCACAAGCATAAAGCATAAATGAATCAAATTTTACATTACCAAAAATAAAGGTTTTCACACGAAATCTTGCACACACGGTCTCTGGTTTTTGGGGTTATTGGCACTCGGAGAACCAGTACTTTTTTTTTTTTTTTTTTCTGACAGTTTGCTCCCAAATCTTTAGGTGGTGTTCTGTTTGTATTTTATTTTGTATTTTCATTTTCGAAAATGTTTTGTGTTTCCTATTTTTATTTTTGTTTTCAAATTGTTAAAATCGCGTTTGGTTTGTCATTTCTGAAAACTGTTTTTGAAAATGAAAAGCTGGAAAACACGTTCTATTTGAAATTTTGCAGAATACTACTTAAATTATTTTTAATTAATTTGCTTGCAGAATACTACTGACTCAAACTCAAATTTCCTTTCCCAATACACTGAAAACATGGTTACATGCAACACACTAATGTGAGCATTAAGAGTCTATATTAACACAAGTTGGTCAGGTTTGGAATTTGAGAAAGCTCTAGTTCTATTAAAATTTAGAAAATGAAAGTTTTTTCAAAACCACCAGAGTCCATTTATCAGTGCATTTTTTGAAATATAACAACAAGAATTCTTACTTAATTTTTTTTTTTTTTTTTTGTAATGTTGATATTGAATTTAATAAAATTTTATTTAAGCTTAGTTCCAAGTTAGGATAAATCTAAAAAGGAAAAAAAAAAAAAAAAAAAAACTTTATTTAGGCTTAGTTTCAAGTTAGGATAAAAAAAAAAAAATAAATAAAAAAAATTATATTAAACTTAATTCCAAGTTAAGATAATTCTTTAAAAAAAAAAAAAAAATTTCCAAGACGCGTTTTTAGCATTTTCAAAAATAAAAACAGAAAACGACCTCAAAACAATAAAGAAAACATGGTCTTAGTATTTGTAGCAAAAGAGTTATTTATGAGTAGTATCTGAAGTCACAAGTAAAACGTTAACGAGCTTGGGGACGTCAAAAAAAATAAAAAAAATAATCCAATGGACTTGAGACCCGTATGTATCCGATCCCATTAGGGCCCTACCCGGAATATTAGGATCCGTAGGGATGGGTTTTTCGTCCCGTAGGGGTTGGGGGGGCGAGGATGGATGTTCATAGGTCCTGGGCTGGGGCAGACCTGATTCATTTTCAACCCTGAACGAGGTACTTACCAAAGTTCTTAATGAGATTTTCTGAGTAGGATCTACATCAAGAAATGCCCCAAATATATTTTTGCCAACATCTGTTTTCAGAGAAGACCTGCATGCAAATATTAGAGCTCAGAAAGTTAGAGAGGGTCCTGCAGGCTAGATTCAATTTTATTTTATTTAAATTTAAAGCCTCACCTGCTTTGATCACTGCACATTAGGACAACAAACTTGCCATCACCTTTGAATATCCGAAAGAAGATGGCAGTTTGTTCGGTTAAGTCCTTTGAGGCCAAGACTAACAAACCAAATGGCCCTAGGACCCCTCTAACTGAAGAATTCTTTTGACTACAAAGTTGTTGGGGATCAACTGATTTCATATTCGTCGACTCGATCCCATCTTCCAAATTCGGCAAATCAAATGAAACTTCTATATCAGCCTGTGATGGAAAGAATCAAATCTAGCTCTAAAAACTTTCTACAAGCCTGTTTCTTTCTGATTAAAAATCAGATTTTTTGTCAAAGTTAACAATTAATCATAACCGTATATTTTATTAGTACCACATCTTTTTAACCACACTTCTCATCAACTTTTATTAAAATCCGTTAAAAATCTGATTTTAATCTCTATATCTCTACCATGAGGCGTCCAAGAAGTCGTTAAGAGCATTCAAGAAGAAAATTAGTACAGAATAGAATACCTGTGAAGCTGTGACTCCCGCAATGTCAAACACAGTTCCTCCCTTTATTTCTTTGTTCTGTAGAGAGACTTCTTTTTCCCGTCTTTTTTCGAGTTCTTCGATTGGCCATTGCACTAACTGCTTCCCTGTTTTGTCTAGCAATATGGTTCTTGGAATTGACTGCCAAAAATACAAGTATCACGAAGTTACCGAAATGAACCAGAGTGCTTGCCAGATTCATGGGTACTTCTCTTCAAGAAAAGTTAGCACAGAAACTCTGTTTGAGCTAGCATGTCAGTGTCCAACAAGTGTCAGACATCGAGACTCACCAGACACTCTCCAACGAGTGTCGGAACTACAACTTATACATCAAAATGAAAAGGAAGAGGTAAAAACGCCGGAAATTTTTTAAAAAAAAATGATAAATCAAACTCAAAAGTTTATTTTTATTTGATATACTCATTTTGATGCAACAAATATACAATGTGTTGTTTGTATTACTGGACTAAATAATTAGACTTGAGAATACCTGAATCCCAGACCATCCTTTCTTGATATCATCTGACGTACTATCAGCCTCGGTTACCCATCCCCACAATATCCTTCTCTTTTTACCACTGTCGTAAAATGATTTGGAAGCATAGAACACACCATAATCATATCTAAGCTGCACAATACTATCCATGAAATCAACATCAGCAGTATAATAATCCGTTTTCGGATCATAATTTCCTATTACATAGTAGTCGTGACCGCCAAAACTCGCTTTTAGGACGTGTTTAGTATCTCAGCCACAGAAAGATGGCTCGACCGCATTTTTTCCACTACTACTAACAGGATAAAAATCAGGACACTCCCACATTCCTGTTTTATTTGATGAATGAAGAGGATTCCGACTCCTAGTCCAGCTAACAAAATCTTTACTTCTATAAAGAATAGCAGCTCCATGGCCATTAATCTGGCTGCCTACAATGACACGCCATATTTTATCCGATCCCTGCCACGCAGTTGTTGGATCTCGATACATCTTCGGGTCTATGCCATTAACTGGAGTCATCAGCGGATTACGACCCGATTTTACCCATTCTCTAAGCAGTGGATCAGACAAATTTTTAGGCACAGCCAGGTTTTGAACCTGGTTGGTGTCAAAGTTATTTCCAGTGTATAGAATGACCGGTTTTTCTACCCCAGGAAGAATTGTAGCAGAACCGGACCAGCAGCCATTGATGTCATAAGGTTCAGTTGGATTAATAGCATTATCAAGATGCAACCAATCAATAAGATTATATGATACAGAATGAGCCCATGAAATGTTACCCCATACTGCAGCATAGGGATTGTACTGATAGAACAGATGGTAAACTCCCTTATAGTACATTGGCCCTGTTTGACATAATTTGTGTATTAATATAAATGTAAAGGGGATAAATCTCACGTCAAATAAAGATGATAACATAGACTAAATTATAAGGGCTTGAGTTATTCCTCTTAACAAGGTTGACGATGAAATCTAAGTCTTAACATGGTATCACAACTCATTAAGCTCACACGAGCAATTTGATTCGATTAAGACTAAAAAAGTAAGCATACAGATTTCAAGATTGATCTGCTCAAATGAGTCAATCTCTTGTGGGGTATCTTAAGGGAATAAATCCCACATCAAATAAAGATGATAACAAAGACCAAATTATAAGCATTTTTATTACTCTTCTTAACAAGGTTGACATTTTAAGATGAAATCTCAAATTTTTAATACTTCAAATACTTGCAATCTCCTGAAGTAGATTCATCATCTCTGTCCATAACCTAATATGTTTGATAAGGTAGTAGACAGTACTGGACAATATTACGAAAGAAAATGAATCTAAAATCTTGTTTGACGATTTCAATCCCAAACATGAAACTCAGAAATAATTATCCTTCAACCATCGCAATATTTTGCTCCTACTCTATTGAAAAACATCGTACAACAAACTCCGAAAAAGACATAAACCTTATCTATGAGACAAGTAATTACTATGGTATAGGAAATGTAAGATTAGACTTATTCATTCATATTAGAGCCATGTAAACACATTCTTCAGGTAGTTTAATGAGATATATAGGTAAGCAGAAAATTAATTAAACAATGGGAAAATTGTACCATAGATCGTGCAAGGACCTCATCCCTATTACATTAATTTATTAACTGTGATTAAAGAATAAGGGGAAAATCAGCATCAGACGGTAGAGAACTTTACCATTTGGATCTTTCGAGTTCATTGATAAGCCATCATCATTTCAGACAAATGGAAGAAACAAGAAATTTAATCAGTTTGGTCAGAAATATAAATATGTATTATTGAAAAAAATAAAAATATGTATATACCATTCATCCAGTTTTTGGGAGGTTGAAAATGGTAAGCAGTCCTGTAAGGCTGAGAAGCTCCAGCTTTATTTCCACGGACGAACAAAATAATGTTAAGTAAAAATATCCAGTACACGGGTCTCTTCATTTTTTGTTTTAGTTTACAGGGGAATGGATTTGAGGGATACTGGAAACTTACACATAAGGCTCTCATATAAAAGGTTGAACTCCAATACTAGGAGCCCCTTTACAAGAATTTGTAGAAAATGTAAATCTCGGAATGTACTTTAATGGAGCAGAATCGAGAACTTACTGTTTAACTAGTCTGTGCCTCTAAGGATCCTTATATACCTTTGGTCTGCTGAGATTTTCCAGTCTCACATTTCAACAAAAATTATTATTATATTTATAAAGAGAATAGAGTATAACTGGAACAAAAAGTTAATTTTGAAACTTCTACATTGAAAAGTGTTTTTAAAACTTATACCGATTTATATTTCTACCGATTTATATTTCTTTTCTACCTTTCATATTCACATTTCCACAGTTTTATTAAATATCAAAGAGGAAATAATGACCTCCACAGCATTATCTTCAACAGTCAAATTGCAAAAATAAGAAAAATAATTATTTTCAAACCAAAAAAAT
The DNA here is from genome assembly GCA_963555705.1 of Ligustrum vulgare. Taxonomy (NCBI): domain Eukaryota; kingdom Viridiplantae; phylum Streptophyta; class Magnoliopsida; order Lamiales; family Oleaceae; genus Ligustrum; species Ligustrum vulgare. Next base: position 47,706,191 of record OY743171.1, on the reverse strand, counting down.
TGCTTAAAAATAAGATTCTTTTTTATTTTTTATTTTTTTTTATTATTATTTTTTTAAATAAGATGTCTCAACTACCAGGAAAGTACACTTTTAAATAGAAAATTCTAACAAGAAATTTCTAAATATGACTCTTGACCATTCAATGATAAATTATCACAAGTCAATAACAAATGTTTACCAAGTCAATATTAAATAAACTCCCCTGTATGTGATCCTTGTCCATCCAATAACAATTTTTTTGCAAGTTTTAGAGCCCATCTGGTCCTATGTTTTTTTATTTTTTTAAAAAAAATTGGAGAGAATTTGAGGTTAAAAAGTGATTAAAAGTGTGAAAGCGGTGAATCTTGTAAAAATATGAGATTGAAAAATGAATATAAGGAAAATTTAAAAGAAAAAAAAAACACAGAACCTTAGATATGATTTTTTTCACCATCTCTCCATCCAATATAACAACAGATGTTTGCAGTCCGCCCTCTCAACACTACAAATGTCAAAATTTCAAAAGTTTTAGCATGCGTTTGGCTACGGTGATTATAACAAAAATTATAATATTTACAATTTTCAATACCATTTTTAATTACAAACATTTTTCGAACCATTTTTAATCACAAATTTCAACTAAAAAACACAACTTTAAAAGTGACGGCGGGTTTTAACCGCTGAACAAAGGCTTAGATATGATTTTCTCTGTCCAATAATAGACGTCAACACTACAAATTTTCCTCCATTGTAATTTTGAGTCCATTCCATTGTCGAAAATTCCATTAAAATTACGTTCTTTGAATTCATATCCAGTCTAAATTGTGGTCAAAACTAGGTTTAAATTGAATGGTAATCGGTGTGAGATCAAATACATCTCTTATTCTCTGATATTATTGAGTAATATTTGTGAAGAAATAAAATTGGAACAATTAGTAAATCTAAATTGGCATTAAATTATATTATATTATATTATAGTTGAATGATAGGTTAATCATAGTCACTAAAATTCAAATCTTACTAACCGCATATTTTAACCAGAAATTCATTACTAAAAAAATAGTTTTTATGAACGGATAATTAGCAACAAATTTTATCTATTGGTATTAATCAATAATGGATTATCCGTTGTATCCGTTGGTAATTAATAACGAATTTTTCGTTGATAGAAGATAAAGATTTTCACCCATGGCAATCAACAACAAAATTTTGGTTGGTAAATCTTTACCAACAATTATTTCGTGTCTAATGAATCCGTTTAACAATTATATCTTTTACCTATGATAATCAGTAACGGAATTCTTGTTTGTAAATGTACATGAGGAACTGTTTCTACGGTTTGAGTTTTGATCTCAACAAAATTCTTTCTTTATTGATTTAGAATTCTTGCAAAAATTTTTACCAGCATTATGAGCATGATTTTAAAAAGATTTTCACAAAGCTGTTATTCAAAACTTGAAGATTACCTTCGAAAATTCTTTAAAACTTGAAAACAACAGGAACGAAATTCACTCTCTCACATTTATAACTATATTTTAAGTGAATTCTCTGTATCTCTAGAACTCATGCATTACTACCTTATTTATATACGAATTTCAAAAATAAAATCAGATTAAAATTGATTAAAATAACATTACTAATCCTACAAGCAGAAGCGGTCTACACGCATGGAATGGCCTGTTCATGGTTGACAAGCGGCGTTATTCTATTATCCCAACAAATTACCACTTAACCATGCGTAAACCCCACCTGGGTTTCTGCAAGTATCGATACATGACATTCATGTATCGATACATAGATCAAATATTATAAAATCTTGGATTTAGCTTCAGAATGTATCGATACATAAATGGGTCAAAATTTTAAGAATTTTAATTTAAAAGAATTGGGGGGAAAAATGGTGGATCATTACAACAATTATATATTTCACCTTTGTAAATCAGCAACTGAATTCCTATTGCCATTTGTAATAGCTATTTAATTTTCGTGCCTAAAGTATTAATATACTTTTCACATACGGTCATCGACAACGGAATATCCGTTAGTAAAGAGGTATAACGTTTAAAAGCAGATATTTCATGCCTAATGTTTTCATTTAAAAATATATCTTTCACCTTCAAAAATCTCGTTGATACTTGTAATAGCTAAATACCGACGGATATTCCGTGCCTAAAGTGTTCATTGAACAATTATATATTTTCACCTACTATCATCTACAACGAAATATACGTTGGTAAATAGTTATTTCATTTTGTATTTGTTTAACAATTATATCTTTCACATTCGTTAATCACCAACAGAATTCTCGTCGATAAATGTGATAGATCTTTATTGACAGAGATTTCGTACCTAATATAGTCGTCTAGCTCTTGTATATTTCACCTACAGAATGCTCATAGCTGACATAATTTTTTTTAATTATTTTTTTAATACCTCCATCTACATAAATTTCTTATTTGTAAATGAATTAATATTTCCTACGAATATACCGTTACTAATATTAATCAGCCTTGATAATTAAAAAAAAAAAAAAAAAAATCCAACCATTCATTCACCTATTGAATATCCGTAGTTGAAGATTTATCAGTTTTTTCACAAATAAAAATTCAACTTATTCACCAATAGATATTTCAAAGGTAAAGCTTAATTTATATTTGCTACAAGAAATTCGTTGACACTATAGATTAAATTTAACAATTAAATTTTTTCAACCATTCACCTTCCAAAGATTCGTAATTGAAGTATAATTAATTTTTTCATAAAATATTTCAACGTTTTCACCTATGGATATTCCGTAGGAGAAAATAAATTTATATCTCATGCCAAAAATCTGTTATCCTCCTACTAACTTAAATTATGAGCACTCTCCAAAAACCACTTACTAATTATGAGAATATATGAAGTAGAATTTTGAAAAATTGATAAACTCAAGCATTGCGACTTCACGCAATTTCCTTAAGACAAATTTACTCCCTCTAGTGCCGAAAGGTTCCAAGCAATTGTCTCCCAGGATAGAACGGATTTTGTTCTTATAGATGAAGCACCCTCTCTATCAAGAACTCACGAACGGAATTTCGAAATTGCACCGAACTTGAAGGAAAGAAAAAAGTTCCAGAGAGAATGAAAATGAATTCTAAAAATTTTTGGATTATGAGAATGGAGAATGGAGTATTGTATATATAGAGAAGCAAGAGACTTTTCAAGAAGGGGTGAAATCCATTGGTGAATCAATGTCTTGAACAGACGTTATTTCCTGAAGAAGATGATCAAAAGCAAGGCAACGTTTCAGAAAATGGAGTATTATCTTGGGCTTATTTCCCATAGCTCAAGATCCTTTTATTAATGCCCAATTCCTATTTCTTCCTATTTCTTCATTCACTAACATTTTAACCCAACAATTTCCCACATGAATGAAAAATTGGATAAAGAATAAGTTCGGTTCTAAGTTGAGAAAGCATGCATAAGGATAAGTAGTCAAAGACTTGGAACTTTCCATAGTGAGAATCTATCAGATTCACTTGACTGAGCAGTGGACATGATGCCTGGAACTGTCAGTCGCCTATGTAAATCGAGACAACAGAAACCACACAATGCTTTCTCTATTCGAAGTTCGTTCTTATAGTGTTGCAGTAATAATGCATAAATAGAAGAAACCAAACCATCCAAGTGCAGAAAAATTAGATACACACGTTCAACCAGAAAGGAGAATTCACAGTCACAGTTTCTGAAATTTAAAAATTAAATATGAACGGTTCAAACAGATTCAAATTCAAGGATAACTAGAGAAGTTCTATATCAAGTTTTAATTAAGGACCAGATTCAAAAAATATATATATGTAGGCAGAGATCAAAATCAGACTTGTGAGTGATCCGACTAAAAACAGAGTCCGGGACTAAGAAGTAGGAGAAAGGACTAAGATTTTTATCCTCCTACTAACTGAAATTATGAGCAATCTCCAAAAACCACTTATTGATTATGAGAATCGATGAAGCAGAATTTTTGAAAAATTGATAAACCCGAGCTTTGCGACTTCACACGATTTCCTTAAGACAAATTTGCTCACTCTAGTGCCGAAAGGTTTCAAGCAATTGTCTCCCAGGATAGAATGGATTTCGTTCTTATAGATGAAGCACCCTCTCTATCAAGAACTCACGAACTTGAAGGAAAGAAAAAAGTTTCAGAGAGAATGAAAATGAATTCTGAAAATTTTTGGATTATGAGAATGGAGAATGGAGTATTGTATATATATAGAGAAGCAAGAGACTTTTCAAGAAGGGGTGGAATCCACTGGTGAATCAATGTCTTGAACAGACGTTATTTCGTGAAGAAGATGATCAAAAGCAAGGCAATGTTTATCTTGGGCATCTTGGGCTTATTTCCCATTGCCCAAGATACACAAATACATAACATTAAGAATCAATTTTTAAATAACATATATTTTAAAAAATATTTTAACAATATAAAACATATTTTCACAATCAGGTAAACTTCAATCCCACTATATAAGCTAAGGTTCTCTCGCCCCCACGCAATATATATAAGCCGAGGATCTGCTGTCGAATTCTTGAAAATGCTCGACGATAGTATCGGCACATCTGATTGAGCACCAGAAGAAGCAAAAGCCATTTGGAGAGAGCAATCAAAAGGGCGATTCAAAGATAGTTCAACATGTTGAGCTGAAAAAGAGAGGAGTGATGGTGGGAGATAAGCAGGGGCGGACCTAGCTAGGGGCCCGCCGGGGCACGTGCCCCAGTAAAATTTCGACTTCCTTTTTATTATTATTATTTAATAAAAAAAAATCAGTTGATTCTTGAATATAGTTATTACCTGATTCTCTAAAATTATATTGGAATATTTGAGATTTAAGGGTTAATATGTGTTTACAATTATTTATTTGTTTGTATCAGTTTTGAAAAATATTTTAAACGTAAATTCATATTTTTTTTTCTGATAAGCAAAGTAATGAAAATGAAGTTAGAATGAATGGGTTGAGGAACTTGATGAAGAAACTAATGTTGAAATTGAAGATATGTCTCAACGTCGGAGATAATGTTGGGGATGTTAGGAGTGACACTCTTAAATTTGATGTAGCAAATATTGAGAATGATTAGTACTTAATATTGACAATGATGTAATGGAATGTTATCAAAGTATGAAAACACATAGAGAACAATTTTAATAAAATTTCAAGTAGTTTTTCATTTTCGGTCTTCTTCCTAAAAAAAAATTTCGGGGGCGCTGCCCTCGAACCCCCGTACAAACCGTCGGCAAAAACACAAATCGTGCCCCAATAAGACGAAAAGTTTGCGTCCGCCACTGGAGATAAGGTCAGGGGGAAATGGAAGATAAGGTCTGCATAATTAATGGGGTCACTTCACCGGGTAACTGAGTTAAATTCCAGCACGGCAGACTCGGTCTCCTCCACACCTACGTCGAAGCACCACCACTTACATGATGACGTTTCCACCGTTAAGCAACCGCGGGTTCACTTCATGTGCAGCTTTAGCGGAAAAATCCTCCATCTGAACACCATCACATAGCCTTCTCCTCTTTCCTCTTAAAACTTTCCAACCTCTCTGGCACAACTAATATAAGCATAAAGTACCAGCTTCCAAGCAAAGACCAGGGTTCTTTGATTATAGCCACTACAGATGCGTGTGCCTAACATTTACACTTGTCCGTCGAAAGAATGTTGGGCACACTAATTGAATAAGCATAAGGTTTGGGTGAGGTGGTGACTGTGGGAGATAAGGTATGAAGAAGAGCTCAAGAACAGAGCTGCAATTATCTTTTTGAAGTCACCGACTATGAATCTTTAGTGCTTAACTTGCAATGAAGTCCACTTTCAGTTTAGAAAATGAAAAAAAAAAAAAAGGCTTTTCAATGAAAATATCATTTAGGCACACTAATTTCAATTCTTTAATTAATTACAATTGTAATTAATGAATTTGTAAAACATGACATATTTAATTGCTAAAATTAGTTAAATTAGATAAAAATTGTAATTAATTACAACTACAACTTAATTACATCCCACAATGAATTATAATTTGCAATTAATTACAATTGAAATTAATTAATTACTATGGTAACTTAATTATATATTACAATCACTCGAAAATTTATTTTCTTTTAGAATTAATTAAATTAGTTACAATTTGTAATTAATTACAATTGTAACTTAACTTAATTACATTTACAACTTAATTAATTACATTCTGTAGTAAATTACAAATTGTAACTTAATTTCAATTTTTCAATTAATTACAATGGTAACTAATGAATTTGTAAAACATGACAGATTTTTTGCTAAAATTTGTTGAATTAGTTAGTCACATTAATTTCAATTGCAATTGTTAATTAGTTACATTATGTAATGAAGTACAGTTTACATAAGGGTTATAAACATTTAAATTCGAAATGTTTGTAATTAGGTGATTTTTAGTTTATTACAAAAGTGAAAATAATTATTAAAATAAGGTTTTGTAATTAATTACAATTGTAATTTTATTTCAATTTTGTGATTAATTACAATTGTAACTAACAAATTTGTAAAACGTGATAGATTTTTTTTGGGTGAAATTAACTAAATTAGTTGCAAAATTTAACTAGTTATAATTAATTACATTCACCTTAATTACATTCTATAATGAATTATAGTTTACAATTAATGACAATTTTAATTTTATTTCAATTTTGTAATAATTACAATTGTAACTTTATTTCAATTTTGTAAATAATAAATTCGTAATTAATTACTAATAAAGTTTATAATTAATTACAATCGTAACTTTATTTCAATTTTGTAATTAATTACAATTGTAACTAATCAATTCGTAAAACAAATGTATGTACTCGTAATTTGTAATTAATTATTGTCTCAACATCAACACCAACACCAACACCAACAACAACACATTAACACCACAACCTTCTCAACAGTAGCATCACTGTCTCAATCACCACAACTACCTCAACTAAAAGAAAACAAAAAAAAAAAAAACAAAAACAAAAGCAAATGGAAGCAATATTTCTTGATCACAATTTTCACCCTTCCTATCATTTCAGCTGCCATGAAATTATTTTGGTTCCATTTTCAAAACCATCCCAACATCTCTAAGATCCAAGTCTAACTGATTCCCTCATAACATCTTGCTCTTTTCAACAATGTTGTATGTTCAAGCAAGAGCATAAACTGCAAACAATTCTTTAATTCCACTGGTACGAAGGTAATTACCATGGCCTCCACATAATTTTCGACATTCTTCGATTCCATCCAATAAAACAGAAATATTAAGATCACCTAAATTTAGATAAGAAACATATAAATCTGATAGTTTGCAAATAAATAGATTTGACGAAATAAAAATACTCAGTAGCATTATTAGAGAGTAGCTCTCTTTAAAAACCAGAAGGTAATGTAGAATAAGAGACTTGATAGGAAAATGGCATTCCAAGAAAATATTCAACGTACAATATCAATCCAAAAATACCTCCTTACTCAAAGCAATGAATAAGATCTTGAAAAATATATCTGATCAAGCATAGAATAAGTGCAATCAGCTACTCAAAAGTAACATATCAAATCTTAAGAAATCTTCTAGTGGAAAACTCAAATGCTACAAATGAGGGTTATCATTATAGAAAAATTATATCATGAACTCTAAAGATGAACACATACTTTACACGCATGCTAAACGAAAACCACTTATGGTCAGTTCACTCAATCTTTAGAAAAGATGGACGGAAATATGACTCACTATTGGTAATTTGAAGAAAAGACGAACGAGAGCAAAAAAGATTCTGGAAACCAAAGCAAGAACCATGATATTCAACCAACAAAAACCATAAAATAAGCACTAATTAAGAATTAAAAAAATAGGTACAACTGATCTTGATAGAGCATCAACGGCCGATGAGATACTGGCAAAGATCTAACCGACCTTAGCAAAGCTGGCTGAAGAAAAAACTGCTACTTAAGCATAAAAATAAAATAAAATTGGAGATGTTAGTTAGAAAGTTAGAAATTGATGGTTTGTAATTAATTACAAAATTGTAGTTTTTACTACAAAATGGTCCCAAATATTCGTGCCAATCCTGAAGTTAGAGTGACCAAGGAAAACAGAGCTGCTAGTGTCTTGGATAACTTTGGCGAAGGGGAAAAGTATGCTGAACTTACCCTTATGAAGTTCATCCAAAACAAGTCTTCTAAAATCATGCCTACCATCAGCAACTTCTTCACTGATCCTAATTATTGATTTGGTGAAAATTGTGAGTTATTTGAGAGAATGATTCTTTAAAATGCAATTATTACATATGAACCAATCTGTGATTTGGTGAAAATTGTGAGTTATTTGAGAGAATGATTCTTTAAAATGTAATTATTACATATGAACCAATCTGTGATTGGATACAACAACAAATTTGAATAATTGTGATTGATTGGAAATTCTTATGATGTCATCATCAAAAAAAAAAAAAAAAGGATCTTCAGCCTTCAGGTTGAATAGTTCTTCTGGCTTCTAAAATGGTGAAAGGTAGAGAGAATAACATTACCCAAGCCTGATTCGCCTGTTCCACCACTTGGTTTTCAGCTGCTGATGGTGACTCACAGACCATATTGTCATCGGAATGACTGTAAAATGAAAGTGTTGAAGATGATGAAGACGATAAAACTGCCTAAATTGACTTCTGAAAGAAAGAACTCCATGGAAGCAGAGGGAAAAAAGAAACAAGTGCAGTGGAATCAATTCGTTATAAGGCTTTGAGGATTTGAAGGCTGAGAAGAACTGCCCAAGTCGATGGAGAAGAAGCCACTCAAAGTAAGAGGAAGGAATCGCCTGCATGAATAGAGAGAAGTTGATAAGTTAGGGTTCAGTTTAGGCTCATTAAATTAACAACTGATTTAATAAAATAGTATATAATTACCTGATTTTAAAAATTAAAAATCTTAAAGGAGCGATTTCGTGTAATTTTCCCTTCTTCCTATTTCTTCATCCACCAACATTTTAACCCAACAATCCCCCACGTGAATGAAAAATTGGATAAAGAATAAGTTTGGTTCTAAGTTGAGAAAACATGCATAAGGTTAAGTAGTCAAAGATTTGGAACTTTCCATAGTGAGAATCTATCAGATTCACTTGACTGAGTAGTGGACATGATGCCAAGAACTATCAGTCGCCTATGTAAATCGAGACAATAGAAACCACACAATGCTTTCTTTATTTGAAGTTCGTTCTTACGTTTGTGTCCATTTTTGCCTTGGACACCTCTTGGTTTCATGAGTATTTTAGAGAATTCAGCCTAAAATTCTAGTAGAAGCAACCCCTTCACACTCACATAGGTGATTTTATAACTTGTTGAGTATAATCACGTACTCATGCATTTTCTTTAATTCCTTTAGAAATCATTAAAAGTATATCTTATCCTAACATTATATTTATACACCGTCTCATCATAAGAATAGGTTAGAAAATTTATTTTCCATGGTGCTACCAAGTCAGACAAAGGTCGGTTGTCCCTTTGAACCTAGATCTTGGGATTTCCAGTCAGCTAGGTGGTCATTTAGTTGGCTTAATGAAAAAAAAAAAGTTTGCACATAAGATGGAAAAAAATATATGCTTATAGTAAAGGAGAGAAATAAAAAGATGCAATAAACTTTTCGAGTTTGTTTTATTAAAAGGTCCTACTAGCATTGAGTTTGACTTCATAGCTTGAGAAAAATATTCATTCACCAATGATTTATTTGCATGTCCTTTCTCACTGATTTAAGATTTTGAATCTTACTTGCAAGAGATTATTGACACTTTTCTCACATGGATAACTTATATAATTTACTCCAAATATATTTGTGTGGGAAGATGTCATAGTTTGTGAATTATACATATATAAGTAAGCAAATAACTTTTCATGTGATTTTACTACCTATGTTACATTTAAAAATCCATGAAAAATAGTTATCTCAAAAGAATAAATTTTTCTCATCATATGATTTGCATAATTTGTTTGTGTATTATCACTACCCTCATTCCTCTTGCGTTATTCATGATTATATTTCTTGATTTTTTCTTTGCCATTCGTGTCAAAAAGGGGGAGAGTGATCAATATATAAGTTAGGGGAAAAGTTAGTACTTAGAGGGAGTATTCATTTTGATTGTCATTGTTTGCCTGTTTTGTTTTTCAACTTGACATTTTGTTTCTAGGAAATTTATTTGAAGTGTATTACTATTATGCTTTTAGTTTGTGCTTTTGATATACTACTAATATCTCAGTTCGATGTTGATAGCTGATATTTATGACTTTTATCTCATTTGCTTTATCACTTGCTTTTACACTTGATATTTGTTGAGTTGATGTGTATAAAATAAGTTGTCAAGCAAGTGAGATGTGGTAGTATTGAGTGTTTGAGTCTTAGAAGTTAGAACTTGTCTTTTATAATCATTTTATTATTTATATTGTTTTGTCACAGAATGATAAAGAGGGAGTTTGCTAGGTTTTAACTTAATCGGAAATCCCGTGAACAAAAACGACTTCTTTATAAAGTCAAAACTAGAGTCAAAGTATTAGGTAAGTGTTTTGGTTGGAAGGGACGAATTATGGACCAATGAGAAAAAATCGACGCAAAACCCCTCGAAGTCCACTCGAGCATATTTAGCTGGAAGGCCAGAGCTCAAACGATGATGATGAATATGCAATGCTAATTCACGATTTTAAACATTTCTAAAAGCCTTAAACCTCTTCTACTATATATAAAACCCTACTTCATTTTTATGTGTGGTTGGTCATTATTTATCAATAAGTCTTCACAGTTCTGGATTTTGAAAGAGTAGCTGGAGTTCCAGTTGAAGAAGGAGATTCGTTCTTAGTGATCAATGCGAAGTGAAAAGATAGCCCATAGTTTTTGAAAAATTGTTGGAGGCACAATCAAAGAGTTCATCAGTGATTTATAGATTGTAGTGTTTGAGTCTACTAAGGTTTAGTTTGTCTGAACCAACTGTAAGTTATTATTTCTAGCGAGGTTTACTCGTACATTTGTTTGGAGGTTTTTTATTCATGTGAAGAGTTCTTCAATGAGTTTTCTTTTGTCACCAATTCATGATATTATTTACATCGTGCATTTATTTATGATTTTAGATTGATTGGTATCTTATTTTATTGATTGATTGTTCATCTAGATTTAAATACTTGTTAATATATTTATAATTCTGCATTTTACATCTATTCACCTCCTCGAGGTATAATTGGATAAAAATAGGATATTTCAAAATTCATAGCACTATTTCTTTCCACAAATGCTTCACCATCATGGAGTATGCTTCCACAATCTTAGACAATTGCCAACGCACTATCAACATTAATAGGTACTAGTGAATCATCCCGTGCGATGCACGGGAAGAAACGTCTAAATAAAAATAATCCAATTCGAAATTAAATGAATCTTTAAACAAAATAAATAACATTCACAAATAAGATATAAGTTCATCATTTATTAGTTTCATGTATAAATATCAACCTTTTATGGAGAAGTCATACATGCGAAAATGATTGTGCCCGACTCTTATTGATAGTCATGACATATGACACCATCAATGAAAATTGTTTTTTTTAAATCTAATAAGTATCCTAAAATTCGAATGGCTCAACGACATCCTTGGAATAAAGAACTTGTGTTCTTCATTTCTGTCAGATAGAATTTGACCTTATAGAATATGATCGTCAAGTTTTGTAACGATTATTCACTATCTCCTCAAACCAAAAATTCACCTTGCAAAATGAACACTTAAATGTAGGATCTCCAGTATTCATATACTCTGAACATTCAAACAATAGATGAAAAAGTTAATAATAGAGATCATGCATATAAAAGATAAAATTCAATATTTTGACAATTGATAATGAAAAACAACATGTATAATAATAAATAAATAAAATTGCGAGGTTGACAAAGATATTACATTAAATTTATGATATTTTAGGTTTTCAATATTTATACAACGTAATTATTTTCTGATTGAAATTATAATTTAGTATTGATCATCTCAATTTTTAGTTAAGTAAATTGGGAGACAATTTATATATTATTGTGAAAAAATATCATAAAATTTGAATTAAAATATAGCAAAGAATATCTTGGTATGGTTAATTACTTTTTAAAATTTTAAAATTAACAGTTAGAACAAAAACCATTAATAACTATATCATTTCAAACAATATAGATAAATTTGTTAACCGTTAATGTTAAAAAATGTGATATGAGACTTTTTGAAATAAAAAATTATTTAAGAATTAAATGTAATTGTCATTGAAATAATTTTGATAAATAATGCAATATAGGAAAGAACTTTAATATGTATATGTAATAAATAACTTAAAAATAAGATTTAGTTATAAAAATTTCAATACAACGTGATTTATAAAAATACGAATGTGTATAAATTTTAAATATAATTTTAATTGAGAATTTGACATTAGATCTGTATGAATGAACCAAATATTTATCCATAAAATTAAGACCAATAAAATATCACGATTATTATAAGAAATTAATTACGTATTAAATGTAATCATCTATAAAAAATATTTAATAATACGCTATAAAAAATAGTTCCAATTTTTAGATGTATTAAATAACTAAAAATAAGATTATTTATAAAAAAAACTATACGTATGATGTGATTTATAATTTAGTACTACATCCGTCTCATAAAGATAGCTCTCTACTCATTTTCACACAGATTAAGGATAAAAAGGAATATAAAATATTAATTTCACTCTTAAAAAATAAAGTAGACTATCTTTTTTAGACGGACAAAAAAAAAATAGCAGACTATCTTTGTAGGATGGAGAGAGTATTATCTAGTAATAAAATTTTAACATAATTTTTAACTGAAAATTTTACTTTGAATTTGTATAACTGAACACAATTTTTTATTTGTAACATTGAAAATGTTAGAAGAACACTTTTTTTTTTTTTTATGAAAAGAGAGATTTTGACACAAAAAAAAGTCAAATATAAATAAGTAAAACCAAACAAATTATCGTTCTTATATCATAAAAAATAAAAAACAACTTCTCGGTAAAAGCAAATTTTAAAAAAATAATAATTCTAGTTTCTTGTTTTTATTATTTTTTATACAATGTGATATACAATTTCATCAAATATATATACTGACACATGAATAATATGTTTTTTCTTCACTCAACGGCCGAAACCATTAACATATCTATCTAACACAAAGCTATTCTAAATAGCTCAACATTAGTTAACACATTGCAACCCCAACAGAGAAATCTAGAACATAATATAAATAAGCTATTAAAAAATCCTCTTATTAGTTCAAAACAATTTTGCATTCTATATTGTTTTCGAAGCTTTCTCTACAATATTATTTTTTTAATATTTTTTCTTTTTTGTCAGAAACTCAAATCTATGTTCAACGACTCAAAATATCACAGGTCTTAAAGAAAAGAGTAGTGACAATCCTTTTTACTTTTTCAAAAAACAATTTACGATTTTTTATTTTCAACTGGTTTGTAATATTAATAACTAATAAGCATTACCACAGCACCAGAAACTTTGAATCATAAAACGTTATAAATAGAAAGTGGAGTAGATGGGCAATGTTAAACAGTACACATTTTTTCAAAAAAATAACCATTTAATTGAATCTTTTATTATTGTGTATATCTTCATAATAATTATATATAACAGAAATGAAAGAGGTTGTATATCGGGAAATGGAAAAAAAAAAAGATATAGAAAACAAAAATGAATAAACAGATTTTGAAAAACGGGAAAAAAATCAAATAAACTCTGAAAAAGCGAAAAAGGGGAAAAAAACTGACTTTCCAGTGTAATTAGGCGGCGAAAAATAGAAGTCATATAAATACAATAAATATTGAAGAATGTAAGTAGATGTCAGCAATTTTGAAAATAATAAATAAATATTGAAGGCCCAACTATTTTTGAAGTGAGTTTTGAAGTTGATTATTGGATGAGAGATGAGTAGTGTGAACATGATAAATATTGAAGTCCCCAAAAATTGAAAAAAAAAAAATTAAAATCTGCACATAGTACAAGAGTTTTGGAGGGAAACAGTGAAGTTGACTGAGGTTGACTCAGCTACTTTTATATATTACTAGTGAATCATCCCGTGCGATGCACGGGAAGAAACTTCTAAATAAAAATAATCCTATTCGAAATTAAATGAGTTCGTAAACAAAATAAATAACATTTACAAATAAGAGATAAGTTCATCATTTATTAGTTTCATGTATAAATATCAACCTTTTAGGGAGAAGTCATACATGCGAAAATGATTGTGTCTGACTCTTATCGATAGTCATGACATATGACACCATCAATGAAAAAAAAAATTAAATCTAATAAGTATCCTAAAATTCGAATGGCTCAACGATATCCTTAGAATAAAGAACTTGTATCCTGCATTACTGTCAGATAGAATTTGACCTTATAGAATATGATCTTCAAGTTTTGTAACGATTATTCACCATCTCCTCGAACCAAAAATCCGCCTTGCAAAATTAAGATAAAAAAGTTAATAATAGAGACCATGCATATAAAAGATAAAATTCAATATTTTGACCATTGACAATAAAAAATAACATGTATAATAATAATAATAATAATAATAATAATAATAATAATAATAATAATAATAATAATAATAATAATAATAATAATAATAATTTGCGAGGTTGACAAAGATATTGCATCAAATTTATGATATTTTAGGTTTTCAATATTTATACAACGTAATTATTTTCTGATTGAAATTATAGTTTAATATTGATCATCTCAATTTTTAGTTAATTAGTAAATTGGGAGACAATTCATATATTATTGTGAAAAAATATCATAAAATCTGAATTAAAATATAGCAAAGAATATCTTGGTATGGTTAATTACTTTTTGAAAATTTAAAATTAACAGTTAGGACAAAAACCATTAATAACTATATCATTTCAAACAATATAGATAAATTTGTTAACCGTTAATGTTAAAAAATGTGATATGAGATTTTTTGGAATAAAAAATTAATTAAGAATTAAATGTAATTGTCATCGAAATAATTTTGATAAATAATGCAACATAGGAAAGAACTTTAATATGTATATGTAATAAATAACTTAAAAATAGGATTTAGTTATAAAAATTTCAATACAACGTGATTTATAAAAATACGAATGTGTATAAATTTTAGATATAATTTTAATTGAGAATTTGACATTGGATCTGTATGACTGAACCAAATATTTATCCATAAAATTAAGACCAATAAAATATAACAATTATTATAAGAAATTAATTACGTATTAAATGTAATTATCTATAAAAATATTTAATAATTTAATAATATGCTATAAAAAAGAGCTCCAATATTAAGATGTACTAAATAACTAAAAATAAAATTATTTATAAAAAAAATAATTATATGTATGTTGTGATTTATAATTTAGTACTCCTTCCGTCCCATAAAGATAGTCCTCTACTCATTTTCATACGGATTAAGGACAAAATGAAATATAAAATATTAGGTGGCGTTCTGTTTGTATTTTATTTTGTATTTTCATTTTGGAAAATGTTTTGTATTTCCTGTTTTTATTTTTATTTTCAATGTTGCTGAAAACGTGTTCTGTTTGTCATTTCTGAAAACTGTTTTTGAAAATGAAAAGCTGGAAAACACGTTCTGTTTGAAATTTTGCAGAATACAACTTATACTATTTTCAATGAATTTGCTTCTGAATTATATTAAACAATCTATATTGTTTAACTTTTTTTTGGACCAAATAATAATGTCATTAATGTTCAACTCCAAAAAAATATTATAAGAAATTAATAACATAATATTCAAGTCCAAATTACTTCCATAATACATGTAACTCTAATTACTCATACAGAGTTTGATTAAACAAAATAAATTTAAAAGTCATCTTGACCTTGTGGAGTAATCAGTCCACATTTGATTCAGGCACATTTCTAGGATTAATCATAGGTCTTGCCTGCTACAATTCTCATGTGGTACATTTCTAGAATTTTAGTAGATTTTTGTGCATTTTGATAAATTTCATTTAACTTGGTTTGTTTTCTTGTATTTTGGTACATTCGCACACTGGTACGATTTGCGCATTTTGGTCGATATCATGCATTTTGTATATTTTGGTGAATTCTGGTATATATAGTGTATTTTAGTACATTTTGAAGCATTTTTTAACATTTCACACATCTTGGTTAGCACAGTACAATTGACATTGTTTTCGTAAATTTTAGAGCTATTTGCGCATTTTGGTAAATTTCTTGGGCACAATTTGAAACATCTCACAATTTGGTACATATCGTGCTTTTGGTATTAGATTAGGCATCTTGGTGAAATTTTGCTCTTTTTTGGTAGATTTAGCTTTGTTTAGTAGAGTTTTGCGTGTTTGGTACATTTCGATTCCATGCAGTTTGGTGCCTTTTTTGAAATATAATAATAAGAATTCTCACTTAATTTTTTTTTGTAATGTTGATATTGAATTTAATAAAACTTTATTTAAGTTTAGTTCCAAGTTAGAATAATTCTCAAAAAAAAAAAAAATAATCTTTATTTAGGCTTAGTTCCAAACTAGGATAATTCTAAAAAAATAATAAAAAAATAAAAACTTTATATTAAGCTTAGTTCTAAGTTAAGATAATTCTATAAAAAAAAAAAAAAAAAAAATCCCAAAACGCGTTTTCCGCGTTTTGGACATTTTTTGTCGAAATACACACAAAACGCCCAAAACGATGTTTCGGGCGTTTTCCGTTTTGTGTACAATTTTTTTTTTTGTTTTCCAAAATGCGTTTTCGAAAATGGTAAAGAGAACGCGTTTTTAGCGTTTTCGAAAATAAAAATAGAAAACGACCTCAAAACAGCAAACAGAACAGGGGCTTAATTTCACTCTTAAAAAATAAAGTAGAATATCTTTTTGAGATGGACAAAAAAGAAATAGTGGACTATCTTTGTAGGACATAGAGAGTATTATCTAGTAATAAAATTTCAACATAATTTTTAACTGAAAATTTTATTTGGATTTGTATAAATGAACACAAATATTTATTTGTAAGATTGAAAAAGTTAGAAGAACACATTTTTTTATGAAAAGAGAGGGTTTGACACAAAAAAGTCAAATATAAATAAGTAAAACCAAACAAATTATCGTTCTTATATCATAAAAAATAAGAAACAACTTCTCAGTAAAAGCAAATTTTAAAAAAATAATAATTCTAGTTTCTTATTTTTATTATTTTTTATACAATGTGATATACAATTTCATCAAATATATATACTGACCCATGAATAATATATTTTTTCTTCACTCAACATCCGAAATCATTAACATGTCTATCAAGCCCAAAACTATTCTAAATAGCCCAACATTAGTGAACACATTGCAACCCCAACAGAGAAATCTAGAACATAATATAAATAAACTATTAACAAATCCTCTTATTAATCTAAAATAATTTTGCATTCTATATTGTTTTCGAAGCTTTCTCTACAATATTATTGTTTTAATATTTTTTCTTTTTTGTTAGAAATCCAAATCTATATTCAATGACTCAAAATATCACAGGTCTTGAAGAAAAGAGTAGTGTCAATCATTTTTACTTTTTCAAAAAATAATTTACTATTTTTTTATTTTCAACTGGTTTGTAATATTAATAACTAATAAGCATTACCACCGCACCAGAAACTTTGAATCATAAAACGTGATAAATATAAGGTGGAGTGGAGCGGTCATGTTAAACAGTATACATTTTTTCAAAGAAATAACCCTTTGATTTAATCTTTTATTATTGTGTATATCTTCATAATAATTATATATAACAAAAATGAAAGAGGTTGTATATAGGGAAATGGAAAAAAAAAGATATAGAAAACAAAAATGAATCAACAAATTTTGAAAAAGGGAAAAAAATGAAACAAATTCTGAAAAAGCGAAAAAGGAAAAAAAAAAAGGAAAAATAACTGGATTTCCAGTGTAATTAGGCGGCGGGAAATAGAAGTCATGTAAACACAACAAATATTGAAGACTATAAGTAGACGTCGGCGATTTTGAAAATAATAAATAAATATTGAAGGTCCAACTATTTTTGAAGTGAGTTTTGAAGTTGATTATTGGATAGGGGATATAAATAGTGTAAACATGATAAATATTGAATTCCCAAAAAATTGGAAAAATAAATAAATAAAATCTGCACATAGCACAAGAATTTTGGAGGGAAAAAGAGAAGTTGACTGAGGTTGACTCAGCTACTTTTATATATTATTATATAGATAGATTCGATAATCATAAAAAAAGAAAAAAAAATACTAAAATTATGAGATTGACAATGATGCATCAAATTCATGATATTATAGGTTTTTGCAATAATTATACAACGTAATTATTTTTTTAATGAAAAATATAATATAACATTGATCATCTCAATTTTCAATTAAGTAAATTGAGATACAATTTACTTATTGTTGTAGAAATTTAAAAATCATAAATATTGAATTAAAATATAACAATTAATATCATGTCATAGTTAATTATTTTTTAAAATTTAGACTTAACAATTATGACAAAAAAACCATTAATAACTATATAATTTCAAAACAATATAAATAAATCTGTTAACCGTTAATGTGAAAAATGTGATATGAGACTTTCTAGAATAAAAAATCATATAATGATTAAATGTAATTGTAAATAAAATTATTTTGATAAATAATCTGATATAGAAAAGAAGGTTATTATGTATATATACCAAAGAACTTAAAAGTATGACTATTTAAAATGAAATTTAATACAACTTGATTAAATATTCGATATAAATGTAAATGAAAATTCGATATTGGATTTGTATGACCGAACGAAATTATTCATCCATAAGATTAAGACCAATAAAATATCACATTATTACAAAAAAATTATTTACGTATTAAAAGTAACTTTCTATAAAAATACTAATTAATTTAATAGAACGCAATAAAAAGGAACTCGAATTTTTAGATGTACTAAATAACTAAAAAAATAAGATTATTTATAAAAAAGTTTTATATGATAATATTTATTTAGTATTAGATGCGTAATACAATTTCGATATAATTTTGAACTGAAAATTTTACATTGAATTTGTATGAGTACATACAAATACTTATTTGTAAGATTCAAAACATTAAATGATTAGAATAATTTTATGAAAAGGGAGTTTTTAACACAAATAACTTGTTAAAGATTCACTCTTCCTCTTAATTGCTAGGCAGAAAGAAAGATTTTGTTAAAGACTCACTCTTCCTCTTAATTGCTAGGTAGAAAGAAAGATTTTGATCATCTTCGATGGTCATTGGAGACATCATAGGATTGATCTTGTACTGTAATGTTATCATCGTATTCATGTTATCAATCTTTAGCCTGGTTGCAATTGTCTCATTGAAAATGTCAAATGAACAACACTTGGGAAGCATTACGCCTACAACATCTATATTGTTCTAATTATCATCAATAGACCATGTTTCACCGTAATTTACAAAAAAAAAAAAAAAAAAACTCATCGTTCATCTTCTTGTTTCCAGAATGGGGGGGGGGGGGGGGGGGGGGGAATGAATCTCCTTCTTACGAATATCATCACATTAGCATTATATTTAGAAAGACTGAATAAGTCATTCGAAGATTATAAAAACGTAATATGTCAAGTTATATAGGATTCTCATAGACCAGTGATTCATGGAACAATACTATTATCAGTTTCATATCACAAATCTAGAACGTCGTGCATGCATAATTTTTTTTATCTATTTTAGCAAATTTTAGATAATCATATTTCGTTTACTGTTTTGATAATATTACGTACCTTGTAGTGCAAGATAATTGGTGCAGGAAGATGCCAAATACTACATAGAACCTCAGAACTATTTTTTTCTCAAATTGCGAAAGAAGATATACTTTCATTTGTAACTATGCTGCAATTCGGTGCGTCGTCTGTAGATTTTCCACGATAACCACAATTTCAATTTTCAATTTTCTAATCTGAGCTTGCTATCATTTAGGATAGCAAATTTAATATTCACTTACACAACTAGGCCGACCCCCAGCGTGGATGGGGATATTTGTGTATAACTGGTCGGTCGGTCGGTCGTACATTCTGAAACGTTTGACAAACTTTCGCTTGTTTTTTTGAACCTATTCGTACATGGGAATTGTAAATATATAAATATGGATGTTGTGGAAGATAAATACAGATTCATAACATATTCTCAACATCCCTTCAATCTAAAATAAAGATCAAACTTCATTTTCATAGTATTCTTCAAAGTTCTTTATTCAAGTTTCAAATTACTTGGTTTGAACTTGATTCTTTTGTTTGATTATTTCTTCATCAGATTTTTTTTTGAAAACTTCAAGTACTCATCTTGATGGGAAGCAAATATTGTTTGAGGACAAAGATCCTACATCGTGTTCGAACATTCTTATTTTTTGGATTTACAAAGTTTATTTGTGAATCTCTTCATTTTCTTGATCACTTTTGTTTTGTTATTCATCATATTCTATTTTTATTCAAAATAATCTCTAACAATATTCTTTAAAATGGAGAATGAAACTACCATGGTGTCGATCAAAATGATGCATCAAGACCTCATCAGGCTTGATAGGTTCGATGAGATGAATTTCACAAGGAGGCAAGATAAATTGAAGTTTCTCCTTACAACTTTAAAGATCTTTTACATCTTGGATCCAGGCTTGAAACCATTGCTAGAATCAATCCAGAAGTCAATGCCTGAATTAAGCCCGAAAGAGACAAGAGGACGAACTAATATGTCTAGGGGATATTATATTAAATGCTCTCTCCAACCACATGTATGATCTCAAAACCAACACCACTTAGGCCAAGGAGATTTGGGATGCATCGAAAAACAAATATAAGATCGAGAAGGAAGGTACTAAAATCCTTTTGATTTCAAATATTTCTATGATGTGTCTTTGCTAGGACAAATCCAAGAGTAACAAATCATTGTAAACAAAAAGAAATCCGTGAATATTGAAATTCTTGAAACCTTTCAAGTTGGTGCAATAATTACAAAATTAGCATCTTCATAAAATGTGCATAGTGGAAGTTGTTAAATCCAATCAAGAGTCAAAGTGGAACTAAAAGAGAAGGAAGAAGGAATTCAAGGATAACAAGGATTTAATTGAAGAAAATTAGAAGTTCAGGGACCAAATAGATCAAATCAAAAGATAAATGACTTATCGTCCAGATAAAGAATAAGGACTAACTTGCAAGGAATTAAAGACGAGAATTGCAAATCTAACATCTAACCACGCGAGGAGATATGCATGCAGTCGTGAGGCCACCTTTTGAATCAGCAGAACCATTTTAGGTGTAAGCATGCGGTCGCATGACTTTCTGACTAGGATGATATTTCTTCCTTAAAATTCGGATTTGCTTTATTTCTTGCATTCTTCAACTAGAATTCTTCATTGCCTATACACGAATAAGATAATGCTCAAGAGTGTGGTTTTTCATTCTTTGTATTCCGCGCATAAACTCTATACAATTCTTAAGGGAACCAATTGGCGCATGAAGAAAGATTAGAGATTTCTACAGCAAGAATAATATCCTGTGATGAACTTCAATATATCTTGTTGTTATTTATATTCAATTATATTTCTAGGCTATTTTTCTTTACGTTAGGGTCTTGATGAAACTTTAATTTTCAGATTTTATGTTTTGATTATTGTTAATTAAATACAATTCTAACGGTATGAATGTTGTGATGTTTTCTTAAGTTCGAAAGATTAAAAATTCATTAGACACGTTTTAATTGTCATAAAATCCAATACGGGATAGAAATATACACCTTTGCCTTTTATGTTATTTTCAAGTGTTCACAAAACATTAATAATTTTCTATTTGTTCGCATTCGTTATAGAAATATGATTTAATTTACCTTTCGAATGTGGTTTTTAAACAAAGTAGGAACATTGAAATTCAAAATTTCATGAATTGTTGTTAAACACTCAAATCAGAGCATAAATGATGAAAAATAAGTGGATTCTCGATTTTAGTATATTTTCTCATTAAATTTATTACTTCAAACTTGTTTATTTTTATTTATTAGTATAATTCAAATTTCAAATCAAATTGATTTCTTTAGTTCCGGCTAAGTTTTTAATCTAAAACAATAAGTTTACTCAATACTCGTGGGAACGATACATGGACTTATTGTCCACTATATTACTTTGCGATCCGTACATTTGTGGTAAGGAAATAGCGCAACAAACATGATGTGGTTTGACGATTTTGAGCTATTTTCAAATTAAATCATTTTAAACAAATTTAAAAATTGCAAACCAAAATTAAGTTTTCTTGCTTAATTTGGCTCAAGCCACGGTTTTAGCGGCCTAAAAATAACATCTTTCAAACCAGTTAAAATAAATATATCACAATAATTCTAGGGAAACATTTTTTGTGGACATTTTTAAGTGATATTATAACATAGCGCATTTTTATTGGATGTTGAAAAAGTAAGTGGTGGACTAGTTATTTTCACAACCCAATGAATGTGTGACATATCACAATTTAACTTAAAAATGTCTCTAAAAAATGTCTCCCTAAATATATTGATGCACAATCTCAATATAACATTTAAATTGAAATCTTCTAAATATAAAATTGTAATACAAATATATTCGCCTTGATATAAGCTTAAATCAATATAAAGTTCAATCACAAAATATGAACTTGCAAATTCATTCTTTTGAAATAAATAAGAAAATATAATCATAAAATATTATTTCTCTAAGTAGTGATGGCAAAGAGGCGGATGCCGCATATTGGTGCCGATCCATATCCGCTTCGCAAAATTTCGAATCAGATCAAACAGTAAAAGTTTCGGATCGAATAGGAACAAATATTAAGAATTTTTCTTTATATATTTTCGTTAACGACAAACAAATCAATACATAAAATAGCTAATATAATATCTAATTCATACAACTAAACATTACATACATAGAGAATTAGAGATTTTCTACCAAATTCAATAAAAGATTATATATTTTAGATTTAATAATTAATATTTTTATAATTTTTTAAAAAATAAACCAGATTGCGGATTAGGTCATATTAGATTAGCCCCGATCTAAATCTGGTCCGTCGATCCATGAATCGGGATTTTTTCGGATCGGGTCAAATTTTTTTTGCCATCTCTATCCCTAAAAGCAACTCCAATGCAATCAGCCAATTGGGGAAAAAAGAAGTGATAAGTCAGCAAATAGACTAATTAGTTAAAAATATCTCTCCAATGCAGTCCAATTACAATGTCAAGTTGACGTTAGGTTGCACAAAAAAACTGTGAAATTGCAAACAGAACCTAACTTGTTGGTTTGAAACCGCATGAACCCGTGGTTTTTTCTCTCAAACAGAACCAAACCGTTTCAAAATGGTTTGGTTTAGGTTTTCAAAAACCATAAAAAATCGAACCAAACCGCTTTTATTTTTTTAAAAAAAAATAATTTTATAAATATGAATATACCGTTTTTCCACTAAAAAGGTCAAATTTAACTATGAAAATGAAATTCTCATGTATAAATTTTTTTTGTTTTCATTTCATTGTGATGATCCAAGAAATGTATAGAAGTTTCCTACCTTACAGTTTGGGTTATGCATGCGCTGAAGATAAAAAAAAATTGTACTAAGCAAGAAAATTGACCAAAACAATGCAACAATAAGTCATAATTACAATGAATTGCTGAGAATGAAAAGGAACTTAAATATTCGACTAGAGCTATCAAATCTTCAAATGATGTATAGTGCATATCGATAATTGACAGTCTGAAAATCATGCCCCCACATTTTAGTGCTAGCGTAAGGGTAACGAGGTAAAGAATGAATCAAATAATGTTAACATATTTTAGCTTATACTAACTTCTAATTTAACTTTATATATTAAAAAACAAGAATTAATTTGACATCTAAAATAAATTATATTATGTCGATGGTAAATCGTGAATTAAAATCGAACCAAATCGCAAAAAAAAATTTGTTTGGTCTGAAAAAATGTCAAATCGCTTAAAATGGTTTGATTTGAAAATATGTCAAAAATCACCCAAACCAGACTGCGTTCACCCCTAGGTGATATGACTGGAAAAAAATTAATAATGTCAAATGCTCTATCTACAAATTGATGTTCAGTCTGACCTGATGAGTCGGCATTTATTTTTATTTAATAATTATTTTAATAGTAAATAAAGGGTGGACAGTTCTGCACAATTAATTCAATTCTTCAAGAATTCAGTCAACTAATTTATTTTCAGTACATTTTATCATATCTCAGAACTAAACAATCAAACAAATTCAAGTCTATGCACATATTGAAAATTAGAACTATATTCATTCATCCGGTCCTCTATTTATACCCGTTAAAAAGAACGGATGAAATGTATGCCTGTAAAAGATCACCTACAAATTCTAAAAAAAGTAAAAAAATAAAATAAAAGCCCATCTATGACTTTCCAAGCAGAGGAGGAGATGTCGGTATAAAAATTAGTTGGGATAGGAATACGTTAAACAATTATTTAAATCAGTTATTAATTTAAAATTGAAAAAATGTCACGTAATCAATATTTTTGAAAAGTCAACCTCATCATTGAAGGGCAAATTTTAGTTGACTCCATCAATTTATTTATGTTCTCTTGACCTCCGTCTATTTCATTGTCACAGCACTCCCAATTGACGGAGTGCATTGAAGATGCTCTAAGAAGCCATAGATACCACTAGCAAGTAAATTACTAGTTATATATATATAACTTTTTTTTTGAATTAAAATATAAATAGAACTAATTACTGATAAATAATATATTTTGGGTGAATAAGTAAAATTTTCTTTTAAATTAGGGTGAACTGCTTGGTTTGGATTTTGGCGATTTTTAACAATCGATTGAAACATAAATCAAATTATTTACAAAAGGTAATTGGTTTGATTTTAAATTTGTTGAAACCTACGCCACCTGAACCCAAACCAATTATTCCAAATTCACAATCTTGATTCGATTATAGATTGACATTATTTTCTTACTAGTTTTGGTGCGTGCGTTGCACGCATATTGTCAGTGTTTTTCTACCAGAGAAGTTTCGAATAATGATTTCTTGTTTGATACTCTCCCTGTCCCATAAAGATATACTCATTTCTATTTTTACACAGATTAAGAAAACATAATTATTATATGTTTGAACTATAAATTTGCTTACATTTTACCTAATATACCCATACATTAAAGAATAAGTAGTTCATATATTATGTGTTGATAACAATGCATATTAAATAGGGGTATATTAAAAAATTAAGACATTAATATAATTTCAATAAGGAAAGTAACCTATAATTTGGGACAAACCAAAACAGGAAAACGAAAGAAAAAATTAATGAAAGATGAAATACATTGCTAATGGATCATTTTAAATGACTAAAATTTTTGCTACAATTTAGTAATTCGAAAATAATGTAACAAAGTATTGTGCAAAAACTTCACATCAATATTAAGATATTACTATTATGACTTTATTTGAACTCTTATAATTAACTTATCGGGAAAAAAAGTAACACAAAAAGATAAAAATAGAAATATGAGAGGGTCTCCATAAAGATGTCCAAGGTAATCTTTGGACGGGTAACTGAATAGTGCATTTAATTCATTTATTGCCCGCATAGTTTTTAATTGGATGAATAATGCCTAAATTTAATTGGATGAATATTGCTTTAATTGATGGAAAATTCGAGCAATTTGTACGCATAGTGTTTAATTGGATGAATAGTACATCCAATTGTTGCCCGCAAGTGTTTAATTAGATGAATAGTACCTATATTAATTGAAAATTAGGGCAATTTGCCCACATAGTATATTTAATTGAATAAATAGTATTTAATTGCAATTGTGCCTAAATTGGATGAATGATGTTTAATTGCAATTGAAATAGTGCCTAAATATGATGAATAATATTTAATTGCAATTGGATAAATAATAGTGCATCCAATTGTTATCCGCATAGTGTTTAATTGGATGAATAATGTTTAATTTCAATTGGAATAGTGCCTATATTGGATGAATGATGTCAATTTAATTGCAATTGAACTTGATGAATTAATTGGATAAATAGTGCCTAAATTTGATGGATAGTATTTAATTGCAATTGGAATAGTGCCTAAATTGAATGAATAATATTTAATTGCAATATGATTGGATGAATAGTGTCAATTTAATTGCAATTGGAATAGTGCCTAAATTGGATGGATAGTATTTAATTGCAATTGGATTTGATGAATAGTGCCAATTGTTGCCCGCGTATAGTGTTTAATTGGATGAATGGTGCCTAAATTGAATGAATATTGTTTAATTGTAATTGAAATAGTGCATAAATTTGATGAATAATGTTTAATTGCAATTGAATTGGATGAATAGTGTCAATTTAGTTGCAATTGGATTTGATGAATTAATTGCATGAATAGTGCCTAAATTGGATGAATAGTATTCAATTGCAATTGAAATAGTGCATAAATTGGATGAATAGTGTTTAATTAAAATTGGATTGGATGAATAGTGTCAATTTAATTGGAATTTGATTGGATAAATAGTGTAATTGAATATTCAATCTTTTATATATACTAGTTTTGGTGAGTGCGTTGCACGCATATTGTTAGTATTTTTTTATCAGAGAAGTTTCGAATAATGATTTCTTGTTTGATACTCTCCATATCCCATAAAGATATACTCATTTCTATTTTTACACGGATTAAGAAAACATAATTATTATATGTTGAAACTATAAATTTTCTTACATTTTACCTAATATACCCCTACATTAAACAATAAGTAGTTCATAAGTGTTGATAACAATGCATATTAAATAGGGGTATATTAAAAAATTAAGACATTAATATAATCTCGATAAAGAAAGTAACTTATAATTTGCAACAAACCATAAAAGGAAAACGAAAGAAAAAAATTAATGAAAGTTGAAATACATTGCTAATAGATTATTTTAAATTACTAAAATTTTTGCTACAGTTTAGTAATTCGAAAATAATGTAACAAAGTATTGTGCGAATGCTTCACATCAATATTAAGATATTGCTATTACGACTTTATTTGAACTCTCATAATTAACTTAACGAAAAAATAAGTAATACAAAATGATAAAAATAGAAATATGAGAAGGTCTCCATAAAGATGTCTGAGGTAATCTTTGGACATGTGACTGGATAATCCATTAAATTCATTTGTTGTCCGTATAATGTTTAATTGGATGAATAGTACTTAAATTGATGGGAAATTCGGACAATTTATCCCCATAGTATTTAATTGATTGAATAGTGCCTAAATTGATTGAAAATTCGGGTAATTTGCCCGCATGGTATTTAATTGGATGAATGGTGTCTAAATTAGATGAATAGTGTTTAATTGCAATTGTACCTAAATTGGATGAATGATGTTTAATTGCAATTAAATTATGCCTAAATATGATGAATAGTATTTTATTGCAATTAGAAGAATAATAGTGCATTCAATTGCTGCCTGTATATAGTGTTTAATTGGATTAATAGTATTTAATTGCAATTGAAATAGTGCCTAAATTTGATGAATGGTGTCAATTTAATTGCAATTGGATTGGATGAATAGTGCCTAAAATTGATGAAAAGTGTTTAATTAAAATTGAAATTGTGTCTAAATTTGATGAATAGTGTTTAATTGAAATTGAAATTGGATGAATAGTGTCGATTTAATTGCAATTGGATTGAATGAATAGTACCTAAATTGGATGAATAGTGTTTAATTAAAATTGAATTGGATAAATAATACCAATTTAATTGAAATTTGATTGGATTAATAGTACAATTGAAGATTCAATCTTATATATATAGTTAGATTGATGGATAGTGTTTAATTGCAATTAGAATAATGCCAAATTGGATGAATAATATTTAATTGCTATTGGATTGGATGAATAGTGCCAATTTAATTACAATTGGAATAGTGCCTAAATTAGATGAATAGTGTTTAATTGCAATTGAATTGGATGAATAGTGTCAATTGTTGCCGCGCATAGTGATTAATTGGATGAATGATACCTAAATTGAATAAATATTGTTTAATTGCAATTGGGATAGCGCATAAATTGGATGAATAGTATTTAATTGCAATTGAATTGGATGAATATTGTCAGTTTAATTGTAATTGGATTTGATGAATTAATTGCATGAATAGTGCCTAATTTGATGAATAGTGTTTAATTGCAATTGGAATAGTACCTAAATTGAATGAATATTGTTTAATTAGAATTGGATGGGATGAATAGTACCAATTTAATTGAAATTTGATTGGATGAATAGTATAATTGAATATTCAATCTTTTATATATATTATAAGTTAGATTCACACCTAAGTCCTAATCTCTTGGATTAACTTGGTCAGGCTTACAAAAATATTATAAACATATGTACAAAAGATTGCACAACTTTTAGGGGTGTCGGGTTTTGGAATTTCTTAACTTTTTACATGTCCTCAATTTGGAATTCTATAAAATCTCTCAAAATTTAAGATCCTCAATATGAATTTCTATTAACTTCCAATTTCTCCCTTTTTTTCCAATAAAATAGAAAATAATAATAAAAAACAAAACAAAACACCACATCACACGTTCGTTATTATTAAATTTTTTTTTCAATTTTTTTCCTAAATGAATATGGGTCTGCGATCCTTATTGATTTAACATTCATAATCCCTACAACTCTAGTGGGTGACAATTGTATGTACCGAAGAAAAAATAATGTCTCATTCATTCACTTTTGATTAATAAAATTTCGTCAATTTGTTTGTAACAATCTGTAAACGTTTTTATATAATAGAAATGATATGTTCCCCACAGTGGAGAACATATTCCATTCCCACAAGCCCCACTATTGGTTGGTGGGGAACATATCATTCCTCTTTTATATAATTGAAAATTTGACTTTAATTGTTTAAATGCAATTGATTATTTTGATTGATTATTTATATAAGAAAATACTTCATAATATATAAAAAAAAAAAAAAATTAAGCCTCTATTCGGTAAAAAAGGTTTTTTTTTTTTTTTTTTTCAAACCAATTTTTAAACTATACAATTTCACAAATCAATCTTTAACTCTACATATTTTCTCTCTCCAATTTTTAATCATCCATCTACCTAAAAAACAACAAAAAAACAGTTTTTTTTTGGATTAGAGCCGCCGAACAGGGGCTAAAAAATAATAATAATTGCTTCATGTTTTAAATGAAAGGCTTGATTTTTTTTTTTTTTTTTTTTTTTATAATTAAAACTAGACAATGTTATATATTTTATTTTTTAATGGTTCGAATATTCTTGCTTTTTTTTTTTTTTTTTGATGATCAAATAAGAAATTATGTTTTTTTTTTCCTTATGTTTGAAGTTTACGTTCAACTTGCACAACAAAAAATAATAAAAAAGAAAGAAATTACCTGATAAGAGGGTTAAAGTGGATGAAATTTTAGAATTCATTAGTTTCTCAACAAATTCTACTAAAATCTATTGAAATCTACTAAGGAGGGTTTATTCAATGTAAACTTTAAAAGACTTTTAAAGATTTTAAAGGATTTGAAAAGTTTAGGTGTATTTAATTTAGACTTTAGAGATTCCATAAAAGTCTTGAGGTATTTAATATAGATTTTAATTGACATTTTAAAAGTCAATAAAAGTTATGGTATATTAAATAAAGACTTTTAAAAGTCTTTAAAAATCATGTGTTATTCAAAATGTTAATGACTTTTAAAGACTCCTATGAAATTCTTTATGTACTAACTTCTAAACAAAATGTACAATCACAAAATCTCTTAATTTGTCTCTCTTCAGCCTCCAAGATTTTGAAAGACTTTCCAAAATTTAAAAAAAAAAAATCTTTAAATTGTAATTTTATTTCTTTTATACTTTCATATTATTTTTAGAAACATACGACTAAACAAATCATTAATTTTCTTCTCTTTAACTTGTTATATATATATTTTTTCATTTTAATATTCTTTCTTTATATTTTGGCTATCTTTATTTTCATCATTTATTTTCAATTTTTTTATGAAAATAAATTCAACTAAAATTTTATAGAAAAATAATAATTAAATTGTATCAAAACAAATAATAATTAAGCAAAGTGATTCTAGAATTTTCTCCAGATAAATTTGTATATTCAATAATATTAATTAAAAATAAATCGAAATCTATAAAAATTTGTATATTCAAATTTTTTTATGAATATTGCATATTTTTTATGTTGATGTCAGACGTGATTTTATTTTTTTCCCATTTTTTTTAATCACAAATATTTCTCTATTTATCTCCCACGTTTTTTTTAATTCACTTGATATATAATTATTATTAACTATTCACATTCACACCATATGAAGATTAATTTATTAGTGTTCAAATTGTTCAATAAAAAAAATAAAAGTCTGTAAAAGTCTTTGAAAGTCAATTAAAGTCTTTTAAATCAATCCATAAAAGTCTTTAAAAGTAAATGAAAGTCTTTTAAATAAATGTCCACAAAAGTCTTTGAAAGTCTATAAAATTCAATAAAATCTAACGAAATCTACTAAAAAAAAGTCCATTAAAAAAAGTCTTTAAATGTCTTTCGAAATCTTAATTGAATAAACTCCCTTAAAATTTGTGGAATAGAATTTCATTAGAATCTGAGAGATTTTATAAAATTTTATTAAAATTTATAAAATTTATGAGAATTCATGAATCTAAAAAATTCCACTAAATTACATGTAGGGACACCTCCTTAATTTTCTCTCCGCAAGTTTATTTGTTAAGTTTCCATCTTTAAATAAATAAATTTTAGGTTATGAAAAAGAAAACCTATGTCAAGAAAATTATAAACCGATTCACACCCGGCAATTTAAAACCTATATCACCACGTTCCGTATTCCTCTCTCCCACAACCATATCAGTTGAGATCTTACCTTAATCCCCCGAAACTCCATCTCCTTAATTTTCTCGAACTTCACTCTGTAATTCACATCTCGGCATAAAAAGGGGCGATCTGTATCCTCTCTATAAGGGCATGAATATTGCGCCCAAATCTGCAGATGATATTTATTCTTCGCAAGCGTGTGCTGCATGCAAATATCAACGAAGAAAATGCTCACCTAGTTGTTCTTTAGCCTCGTACTTTCCTGCACACAGGCAGAAGGATTTTCTCAACGCACAGAAGCTTTTCGGGGTCAGTAACATCAAGAAAATCCTTAAAAATGTGAAAGAAAATGAGAAAGGAACTGCAATGAGATCGATTATTTTTCAAGCCAATATGCGAGCGATTCATCCTGTTGGAGGGTGCTATCATGTAATCAAAGAGTTAGAGAGTTATATACATTTTTACGAAGCGGAATTGGATTTTGTTCGTCGTCAAATAGCAATTTTCCGGGCTCAGTCTTTAGAGAATGAGATTCAGAATATGGGTTCCTATCAGAAATTAGAGTTTGATAATCAAAAAGTTGAAGGAGAAAAAATTGATATAATAGGAACTTATGATGATCAGCCATTGTTGGTTGAGAAAATGGAAGATATTAAACTGGATCTTGGTGCATTCGAAGAAAGACAGGTGCAAGTTAAATTTCAATCTAAATTATCAAATTTGGTATAGTTGAATTATTTTGTTTTCTTGTATGTGCTAATATATTGAACAAAATGAACTAAATAATCATAGATTTTATTACTAATTAAATTAGTATGGTATTGGGGTCTCAAAAAGATTTATGAGAAAATAATTTGTTATTTCATTTCTATTCTACGGTCTTATGGAAAATTGATGGCAAGAGTAAAAGATTTGATAGTAATTGATTTTCTTTGTAGTTGTAGATGTAGATGTCCTTATATGTAGAAAGAAAATTCTTTCTATTTTGAATTAAACTATAATTTTTGTAAATTCTTTTTATTTTGTATCATTCTACTGTTTACTATTTTTCATTTTTTTTACTTGCTTCTCTTCCTTTTTATTTATGGTATTGAACTATGTATATGACATTTTCATTAAACTAAGCAATGTTGGCAAATAATTATAGGAGACGGACAATCATTCCATCAATTTTGTCTAGATTGCCTAGATGATGTTTTAGTAATATTTAATGACTACATGTAACTAATAAAAAATTGTAAAAAAATAATTTTTTTTTCTTTTTTTTTTTTTTTACTTTCTTATATCTTCCTTTTTATACAAGTTTTGAACTATATGACAATTTTCATCAAACCAAGCAAAGTTGGCAAATATTTCAAGGAGACAGCACAATCATTCCATCAATTGTCCAGATGATATTTTAGTAATATATAATGACTACATGTAACAAACAAAAAAATTGTCAAAAATAATTTCTTTATGCAAAAAAATTAATAACAATAACTGAGAAGTCAAAAAAATTCCCTTAATTAAGTTCTATTTGCATTAAGCAATAATTATTAGTTATTATTAGCTCATAAAAATGGCTTAACTTTGAGGGAAATGTTCTGGTCCACACCATTCGGTGCACGTCCATTGCATTGCCCCCACCTCATGGGGGTGGGGGCATGATTTTTTGTGCACGTGCACCAGAACATTGGCGTTAACTTTGAATCCACTTATTAACTTAGCTACACCTACACATCAATTGCAGTTGACATATTGCAAATTACAATCTGTTCGGCTACCATTTAAAATTTAAATTATAATGAGCACAATTTTTTATAACACTTTTTAACCACATAAATTTTCTCTCCCCAATTTTTAACCACACATTTTATTTAGAAAATTCAAATAATACACATTATAATTCAAATTCTATTTATTTCTGACGCCAAACGGAGTCTATTTGTATTTCTTCAATTATGTCATTTACATTAATTTTTGACTTTTTTATTTTCATATTATTATTATCACACCCCTCAACATGTATAAAAATTTGCTCTGTCGTATCTCTGAAATATATATATATATATATATTTAAGTGAAGAAATTGTTGAAATATATTGATATGTAGCTAAGTGAGTCGTATGAATATAAATACACAACATAAAACAGGATAATCATGTAAATAGTGATCCCATTCGCGGAGATATTTTTATGTTAATTTTCGTGATTTTGACATCATTTATATGGTGGAATTTAATTAGTAACTATTAGAATTGGGTTTCCGCATGTGGCCCAAATAAAAAATAAATAAATAAATAAAAGTTCGAAAAATGGGGTTAGTTTTGCCATCACTACTAGTTCTTCCACCTGTGTTTTGCACGGAAAGCAACAACCGATTAAAGACATAGTGATCCAGTAGTAGATGACAACTACAGTAGAATAGATAACATTAGCAAGAATAATATTGCATCCTTAAATGTCTTCTC
This sequence comes from Ligustrum vulgare, assembly GCA_963555705.1. Lineage (NCBI taxonomy): Eukaryota > Viridiplantae > Streptophyta > Magnoliopsida > Lamiales > Oleaceae > Ligustrum > Ligustrum vulgare. The sequence goes on along the minus strand of OY743171.1, from coordinate 47,672,768 downwards.
CTTACTACAAATTTTGGAAAATTTGCTACAAAGTGCTTGGCATCAATTTCCTTCTCAATTCAAGGCAAGATAAATTCATAAATTCAAGCTTGAAATCTTGGTCGATTGCCTCAGTTTTCGATAATGGCATTAACTTGTAGTTTCTGGCTTGGTTCTTCTTCCTCTTCTCATTGTCATTCAGCTTGGCGGAAACTATGCCATAGCAAGTTAATAAAACATGAAATTACTAATAACAGTACATTGTGACTCATCCGAGGGGAATCCTTATTGAAGTCGAATCGCTCCCGTTCCCCTTTTTTCATCATTTTTAGTTGCAAATAGAACAACTTTAAAAAAATGAAAATTTCATAATTTCTACACAATACTTGATATTAAGGAGTCACACTTTCAAACTAAAATAATAAACCAACTACAATAACATTATTGGCAATACAGACAATACTATATATAGAACTGAAAAATAAATTATCAAAGTTAGTTGGAAATGACTACAAATTATCCAGCTTAAACCCAAAATAATAATAATAATAATAATAATAATAATAATAATAATAATAATAATAATAATAACAACAACAACAACAACTACGTGGTTGTCGAATTTGTACAGTAATAATATTGGATAGTGATGTTCTAGTATATCAAGTATTCAAAAAAGTGGACACCTCATGCTATCAGAAAAAAGAACATATGTCATTTTATATTTCCAAGATTTTTAAAATATTTGCATTGATTCCTGCAGATATAGTCAACATTAGTTAGCTGGGAATGAAACTTCAACTATACAGTTCCTCTCCTCAAATTTATATTGTCAATCTAAAGTTTCATCACATGATTGTGTGCAAAGCATCTTGATTGTGCGTAACATTCTAGCTAAAGCCCAACTCTTAAATATCTTAGCTGCAAAAATAGCATGTGGACAACATTTTAAGCTGTTGATTTAAGCAAACTCCTTGTTTCAATCACATGTCTAAATTGCACTCACTTGCGCATCCATTAAAGTTATGAATTTGGGATGAATAAGAAAAATGAGTCATTTAAGCAACTCGAAATTTTTTGGAGAATGTATAGCATTTTCGAACAACAAATGCTAATTCGAGCATCTAAGCAATTCAAAAAAATTAGGTGAACAGATATTTAAAGTTACTTTTAAGCTAAGTACTTCTAGTATCAGGTTTAACTAAACACGCTCCAAGTATCTCAAGTTAGCCACATTAGAAACTTTGATAACCATAACAAAATCATTATTAGTAAAAGTTTAGAGAGCTTAAACATGCTTACGTCCTAAAATGACATAGTATCCATCTTCATCAAGTCTAATAGCATCTCCAGTCTTGAAGAATCCACATCAATAAATGACTCCTTAGTCACCTCACAAATATCCATAACTTTATTGTCAACATTGAGAAAGCTGCAACTTCACAATTCTAAATAATATTGACTTGTAATGTTAAAAAAGAAAAATTATTGTTCCAACTAAAGGAAAAGGGACAGTGAGTTGCTATACTAATCCAATAGGAAATATTTCCGATAGTAATACACTAATTGCTCTGATATTGAAAATACCTCAGGAAGCTTCCAATATTCCCTGAACAATGAAGGGCTTTTAATGCAAAGCTCACCTACCTCCACTTCACTAATCACATTTTGATGCGAACCCCTTCGACATATTGATCGAAAATTCCCACAACAACTTAATACAAAACCCAAGAAAGCTAAAGTGATAAAATAAAGGATAAAATACTTTAACCCAAGTTTAAATCTAACCCAAAATTCAAGGATTAACTAACCCTAGCCCAATGAGTATCAACTAAACAAATTTCAAGGTGGGGAAAATAAACAACAAAACAAGAATAAAATATACTCAAGTAAAGTTGATTAAATTCCAAGAACATACAATAACAAAGGAGGTTTTTATCCTTACCTCAAAGGGGTATTTTAAGACCAAGCTCTCAAGAGCATTTCATATGAACAACCAAGTTATCTTTGAGTTTGAAACGAAAAGTGTATTTAATGTACAAAAATGGGTAAAAAATGTAAATTCGAAAATTGCAAGAAAAACCTCGTTTTTCTGAAACGAGGTGTTTCGGTGGACCGAACTGGTCGACCGAAATTATTTCGGTCGATCACATAGTCGACCGAAAGGGAACTTTCGGTCGACCAACCCTCAGCCGAACGCGACTAAGGCTGCCTTAAAAATTCTCTGCAGACTTTCGGTCGATCGGAGTGACTTTCGGTCGACCGATCTTGGCTAAAACTCCATTTCTTCAATCTCTCGCTCCAACTTGATTCTTGGCTTGTTTTCTTGACTTTAATTACTTGTTGAGCCTCGAATCTTGAACATTTTCGGCGTCGGATCTCGTTATGGGTCTCACGGGTACGCGCATCGAGGTTTGACTTTCTCGGTTCTCATCATCCCCTCCCTCTTGAAAAGGATTCGACCTCGAATCTTACTTGAATGCACTGTCGTGAAACTCCTTAAACTTGATCTTGCAAAATTGTGGGTCACAGGTTCGTACAATGAAGTTTGACCTTCGTGATTCTCATCATCTCCTCCATCTCGAAAGAAAATCGACCACGAATCGACACCTACAATAAAAATAAATAAAAAATTCAGGTACAATAAATGTAACTAAAATTTCATACTCACCATACAAAATCAATTTGTAGGCGTTGCCAGGAGCTTGAGATGTGCAAATACCACAGAGTAGCAATTTGGATTTTATTATATCGGGAACCCGTTCTTTCCTCCAAATGAACAACATCCAACCACCCGGGTCAAATTCAACTCGCATTCGATCTTGGTTCGGATTGGAAGTGCATTTTTCAATATGCGCCCAAAATTGACGCTCACTCTGCTCTATCAGGGGCTCAACCAGACTTGTCTTTTATGCTCACCCAAACTAACATCTCCATAAATAAACAAGTGCATCAATCTCAAAAGAGTTAGTAGGCTAGAGCTAAAAACAACATCAAGTGGAGAAAATTTGCTAATAGGACGAGCAATTCTATTACAAGCAAATTTAACAACCACAATTTGAGCATCATTTTTATGCAAATGCACCACTCCCCAAAAGAAAAGATTTATCATGTTGATAGCAATGTTGGTTGCATGCCATGTAATAAAATGCGAAAGTTCAATACCCCTACCAACATCTACAAAATTAGCATAATTTCTTTTCTTTAGTTCCAGTAAACCCAATACAAAATTTGTAGAATGATAAACCCAAGGTTTACTAGGAACGTTCAAATGGGTGCATGAGCCACGAGGCCAAACCTTATATTCAACCCCGTTGTAAGCAACGTATTGACAAAGATTATGAGAAAATGCCACATTGATTTTCATCTTGGGCCAATGAGAATGTTCAACTAGTAAAGTTTTGGTTCCCTTAATTCCAAAATGTTCCATCAAGCTCCCCATATGTGCCTCTCTCACTTGTAACTAGCGCATGGGCCATTTAGGAACAAACAGTATAATCCCCCAAAACAAATAACTATCATGTTTATAGAGTTCATCAATTTTTCTCTCATTACATGATTCAAAAATGTTATACAATTTTGGTTGACTAGCATGCATGTCCCTAACATATTCAAAACTGTTTGGGCAATTGATCTACTAAAAGGATATGGACCGGAATTTTAGCCCAAGTCATCAGTCCATCTGTGCAGCCCAATCTCTAATTGTGGTTTGAGCCCAATTCTGTACCGGGTTATGATCCATTTATCACCACCGCCTCATTTTAAGTCGTTAGATCAGTTGGAGCAATCTGGGCCGTCCACTTGTGATCAAAAGGAGAGGAGACGTTCTGATTGATTCATTCATTCATTCCAGACTCTTCCTCTCACTTCAAACCCTAACCCTTACTCTCTCTGAAAGGCGATTTTCATCGCCTCTGTCTGATCTTAGTGATTTCTTCATACTTCTTCCAGAAATCTTAGATATTTGATTGTAGTTTCTTTGTGGTAGTGGTTGATACTGATTTTGTGATAATCAGTATACGTTTTTATTGAGTTTGGCAGAGTATTCTGTAACTCAGTTGTTTCTTTGTGGTTCTTTGTACGAGTTTAGTGTTTTTCTGGAAGTTTTGTATGATTTTTGGGTTTGATTTCTGTTTCTGTAATATTTACGGTTTTGAATAAAATTTGTTTGATTCTTTGTGGTTAATCTTTGTTCTTGTTCTTTGTGATTTGATTCTGAGCCTATAATCCTTATAGTGGTATCAGAGCCTTAGGGTTCTTTGATAAATCGGTGGATTTGATTTAGATCTGGTAGATCCATATTTTTTTATTTTTTGGATCTAAGGTTTTTCTGGAAACGAATCTGTTTTCTTCAAACGTTTTTAGGGTTTTTCTGAACTGTTTAAACTTTTGAGAAATTTTTTACTTTCTTAAGTTGTTTTACAAACCCTAACTTTATATCGCTTTTGATTACTGAAAATTTTGTTTAAAATTTTTCAGATTCAAAATTTTCTTTTAAAGATTTTTATATAAAATCTTTTAAAACTTCATGGATTCTGTTCTTACTGAAACCTATTTTAAATTAGGGTTTCTGAAATTTTGTGTATCTGGATCTTGTTTCTGAGTCCACATTACTAAGGATCTTGAGACACAGAATATTTTCTATAAAATATTCTGGTCGCATATAGATCCTACATTGTTCTTGGTGGTTGATCCTTCATGGTGGATACCGGTGATATTTCTTTGTGGATTAATTCTTTGTGGTGATAATTGATATTGGTACTTTGTGGCCCTGGTATTTCTTTGTGGATTAATTCTTTGTGGTGATAATTGATATTGGTACTTTGTGGCCCTGGACTTCTGGGATTCTGATTCTTTGTGGAAGCTGCTATAGCTTAATAAAAATCTGCAATCAGGTGATATTATTCAATTACTGCAATCTTATACTGTAAATTTATCTTTCAAATTTTCTGTTCTCTCCCAAATCTCTCCGTTGAAGCCTATAACTAGGACCCTTATCTTACCTTTGTCCAGGATTTCATTGAGAATCCGGGAATCTGAGGGAGTGTGGGAATATCCAGTATAGGTTGAGGGATATACTGGAAGAACAACTTTTATCAGTATACTGTTCTGTGTATTTTCTTGATTGAGTAATTAATTTGTTGAATTGTGATCACCTTGATTACTTTGTTTACTGATTACTGTGTTCTGAACATTGGTGAACTTACTTGAAGATAAATTCTTCACTCTGTGTCATTATCTTACTTTGTGACTGTGACCTGCATTATTTTTTTCTGCCTGATTACTTATTCTTTGAACTACTAAAGCTCCATAACTTGAAATATTTTCAAAATCTTGGTCATTATTTCAATGGCTACTGTTAAGATAGATGTTGAAATATGGAATGGCAAAGGAGATTTCAACCTCTGGAGCCAAAAAAATGCGAGCTTTACTACTTCAAATGAAATGTGCTAAGGTTACTGATAAATCCTGGCCCCTTGATACCCCTCAGGACAAACAGCTTGAAATGGATGAAACTGCATGGAGCACTTTATTTTTACACTTATTTGATAATGTCATTAGACAAGTAGGCAAGACTAAAACTACAACAGAATTGTGGGATAGGTTGGAAGAACTTTATGATACTGTGTCCTTGCCTGATAAGTGTTTTCTGTGGAAACAATATTTCTCTTTTAAATTTGATCCATCTAAGGATGTAGAAGAGAACATGAGTAAGTTTACTAAGATCACACAAAGTCTGTTAAACTGTGATGAAAAACTTATTGATGAACAAAAAGTTGTTTGTTTATTGAATGCTATGGGGGATAAGTTTAAAGATTTGAGGAATGCTTTAGAGTATGGGGGGCAGAAGTTGACCACTGAAATTGTCCATACATCCCTTAAGAATAAAGAGTTAGAGTTTAAAAATAATCCTAAGGAAGCCTATAATGTGGTAGGTACCTCTAGGAAGAAGAACTCTCCTAGGCTGAATAAGGCTGGAACCAGTTTCAATAAAAATTGGAATACTTCTAGCAACAATAGGGACTGGAATAACAAGTCTGTAAAGGGAAACTTTTAGAATAAGGGCAACTTCAATAGATCTAAAGATAGTAACTTTAGAAGTCAGTCTGGTTTCAGAAATCAAGATAATAATGCTAAAAATTATAAAAACTTCAGAAACCAGAACAATTTTAGAACTCAGGATAATAATGCTGGTACTGCAAATATAGATAAACTACCTAGAATTTGCTTTTATTGTGGCCAACCTGGACATCATATTAAGTACCGTTTCAAAAGGAAAAATGAACAGGGAATCAGTAATCAGACTGATGCTGTAGTGCAAGATAATAATAATAATAATGGGGTGGTTTATGTCACTACTGATTCAGATAATAAGAATGAATGGATTTTAGATTCTGGCTGCACCTTTCACATGTGTCCTGAAAATGATATGTTTGTTAATTTCAGTAATGATTGCTTTGGTTCTATGAAACTTGGCAATAATATTTCTTGTGATGTGAAAGATATTGGAAAGGTTTTGTTACAACTTGATAATAACAAAACTCTTACTTTAAATAAAATCAGATATGTTCCTGATTTGAAAATGAACTTGATTTCACTTGGTGTTTTAGATTATGAATCTTTTAAGATTAGAATGCAAAATGGTTTTTTGAGTATTTTCAAAAATAAATGCTTAATTATGAGTACTCCCAAAATTAATGGGATCTATATGTTGAATGCCTTTCCTGTTTATGCTAAGTCTTTTAATGCTTTGTATGACTTTAATAAAACTGAGTTATGTCATAAAAGATTAGGACACATAGGTCAAAAATGACTTAAGTTACTTGAAACCAAAGGTGTATTTGGTAATAATGTGTTGCATAAACTTGACTTCTGTGAAAAATGTGTGTTAGGCAAACATAAAAGAAGTTCATTTGGTAAAGGTATTCATAAATCTTCTAATGTGCTTGAATATGTGCATGCTGATTTGTGGGGTCCTGCTCCTGTGGGTTCAATTTCAGGTTTCAGATATTTTCTTTTTATAGTGGATGACTTTTCTAGGAAAACCTGGGTGCATTTGTTAAAAACTAAGGATGCCATTGTGTCTGTTTTCAAAAACTGGATTACCTTAGTTCAAAATTTGAAAGGAAAAAGAGTCAAAACTATTAGAACTGATAATTGTTTAGAATTTTGTAACCAAGAGTTTGATTCCTTTTGTTTCTTAGGCATAAGACTGTTTCCTACAGTCCACAGCAAAATGGGGTTGCTGAAAGAATGAATAGGACACTCCTTGAAAGAACTAGGTGTCTCTTACTTGATTCCAATTTACCAAAAAAAATTTGGGGTAAAGCAGTCAAAATTGCATCTTATTTGATAAATTTTTTTCCCTGTAGTGCTATTAATTTTAAGATTCCAAATCAAATCTGGAATAATTACCTTCCTGACTTTTCAAAATTAAAAGTTTTTGGTTGTGCTGCCTACTCACACCATTCTGAAACTAAACTTGACTCCAGGTCTTTAAAATGTGTCTTTCTTGGTTATGGAGAAGGAGTCAAGGGCTGTAGGTTATGGGTCAGGGAACAGGGAGGTTACAGGGTCATTTTGAGTAGGTCTGTAGTCTTTAATGAAAATGATTTTCCCTACCAAAATGAAAAATTGATTGATCCTGTTAAAGAAAAAGATTTTATAACCTCTGAGCTGAGTGCAGACCATTTAGGTGATGAAAATGGTCTAACCAATACTCAGTTTCAGGTGGAGCAACCCCCACAGTCTCCTAATGTCATTCTTGAACCTAAACATGAACCTGCAGACACTGAACCACAACCTGTTGATATCCCTAAAGCTGAAACAAACTTAGAAAATTATCAATTGGCTAGGGATAGACCTAGAAGAGAGATCAGACCTCCTCCTAGGTTTGAGGATCCTGATTTTGTGTCTGCTTTTACATATTCTGATCCTATTTTGCTTGAACCACAATCTTTTGAAGAAGCTGTTTCTTCTAAAGATTCCAAACTTTGGCTTGCAGCTATGCAAAATGAAATGGACTCACTTTTGAAAAATTGTACTTGGATCTTAGTAAATAGACCTGTAAATAAAAGGATAATTGACTGTAAATGGATTTTTAAACTAAAAGAAAGTGAATCTAAGGATATGAAACCTAGGTACAAGACTAGACTTGTAGCCAAGGGTTTTTCTCAAAAAGAAGGAATTGATTTTAATGAAATATTTTCTCCTGTAGTTAAATACACCTCTATCAGAATTCTGTTTGCTTTGGTTGCACAATTTGATTTAGAACTTGAGAAAATGGATGTGAAAACTACTTTCCTTTATGGTTCTTTGGATGAAACAATTTATATGCATCAACCTAAAGGTTTTGAAAAAAGCAGAAATTCTTATTTAGTTTGTTTGTTGAAAAAATCTTTGTATGGCTTAAAACAAGCTCCTAGGCAGTGGTATAAGAGATTTGATTCTTATATCCAAAGCCTAAATTTTCAGAAAAGTAAATATGAGTCCTGTTTTTATTTTAAACTTGGTAAAACTGATTTTATTTACTTGCTTTTATATGTGGATGACATGCTTATTGCTGGGCCAAATATGCATGATATAAATGTTCTTAAAGATAAACTGCATTCTAAATTTGAGATGAAAGACATAGGAAATGCTAAAAGGATACTTGGCATGGATATTTTTAGGGATATACAATCTGGGAAATTGTTTTTAAATCAGAAACATTACATTGAAAAGGTTTTAAACAGATTTTGTTTATCTGAAATCCAAAGCTGTATCTTTACCTTTGCCTGCACATTTTAAATTGTCTGTTGAGCTTTGTCCTAAGACTGATGATGAATTTCTTAGAATGAAAAATGTGCCATATTCTAATGCAGTTGGATCTGTCATGTATTTGATGGTTTGTACCAGACCTGATATAGCATTTGTAGTAAGTGTTTTAAGCAGTTTATGAGCAATCCTGGTGAATTGCACTGGGAAGCTATGAAATGTCTTTTGAAATATCTAAAAGGTCTGCTAGACTTAGTCTAGTATTTTCTAAAACCAAAAATGATTTTAAACTTAAAGGTTTTGTTGATTCAGACTTTGCTAGAAATATTGATAATAGAAAATCAACATCCTCTTATTTCTTTACTTTAAATTCTTCCTGTGTTAGCTGGAAATCCCAGCTACAAAAATTGGTTGCCTTATCATCAACTGAGGCAGAATATATAGCTGCTACAAATGCTGTTAAGGAATGCCTGTGGTTAAAGGGTTTATTATCTGAAATTTGTTGCATTACTGATTCTGAAATTGAAATATGTACTGATAGCATGAGTGCATTACATCTGTGTAAAAATCCTTTTTTTCACAATAGGTCAAAACATATTGATGTTAAATTCCATTTCATTAGAGACATTATTGATAAAGGCATTGTGAAACTTGTTAAAATTCCAACACAGGTTAATCCTGCAGATGCAGGAACTAAGATCATTCCTATTAATAAGTTTAAAGATGCATTAAGTTTTTTAAATTTGGTTGAATTTTGATACTTGTTTGCTATGTTTTGCAGATACTGGAATCCAACTCAATTGAGGTGGAGATTGTTTGGGCAATTGATCTGCTAAAAGGATATGGACCGGAATTTTAGCCCAAGTCATCAGTCCATCTGTGCAGCCCAATCTCTAATTGCGGTTTGAGCCCAATTCTGTACCGGGTTATGATCCATTTATCACCACCGCCTCATTTTAAGCCGTTAGATCAGTTGGAGCAATCTGCGCTGTCCACTTGTGATCAAAAGGAGAGGAGACGTTCTGATTGATTCATTCATTACAGACTCTTCCTCTCACTTCAAACTTTAACCCTTACTCTCTCTGAAAGGCAATTTTCATCGCCTCTGTCTGATCTTAGTGATTTCTTCATATTTCTTCATACTTCTTCCAGAAATCTTAGATATTTGATTGTAGTTTCTTTGCGGTAGTGGTTGATACTGATTTTGTGATAATCAATATACGTTTTTATTGAGTTTGGCAGAGTATTATGTAACTCAGTTGTTTCTTTGTGGTTCTTTGTACGAGTTCAGTGTTTTCTGGAAGTTTTGTATGATTTTTGGGTTTGATTTCTGTTTCTGAAATATTTACGATTTTGAATAAAGTTTGTTTGATTCTTTGTGGTTAATCTTTGTTCTTGTTCTTTGTGATTTGATTTTGAGCTTATAATCCTTACAAAAACAAAATGAGTGAACATTTAGAAATGTTAGAAGCGAAGTCTTTTTATCATCAAGATGTTCCAATAAATTTCTCTCATGGACTCCCCCAACTAGCAATTCCTTTATAGGACAAATAGGCACATCAAGCATATTCTCACAAAATAGGAATTCATCATGCTCATAAAATTTACTATATGCAACATTTTCACTAGTCAAAATTACACTTGTCAAATCCACATCAACATTATACAACCCTCTAATAAATTCGAAATATAATAACATTGCATTCAAAGAAGTGTTAGGAGCATACCTCCTAGATGTTGCGTTAGTTATTTCATTTTCTTTACCTCGGTTGTACTCGTTGTAGTAAGAAAATGTTTGCATGAATTTCTTCCACACGGCATGCCTTTGGAGCTCCTTGTTGCTTTGATAAGTATGCTTAATGATCCCTGCAATAAAGAAATAATCAAGCTAGGGAGGGAAGCGTTAGAGTATTCAAGAGTAAATAACATTTTGGTGTGATCTTTGCTCTCAATTTTCGTGGTGGGACTCATCATTTCCTCACCTTTTTTCCATCCATTTGGAAGCTACACCGGTTCCTCCTCCTATCATGATTCACATTTCGCTCACATTGCCAAGGTCTTCCCAAAATTATGTGAGTAGTGTGTATGAGAACCACATCACATAATATTTGATCACTATAAGTACCAATGTGAAAAGTAAGAAGAACTTGTTCACTTACCCTCACCTCTCCATAGTCATTCAACCTTTGCAATATATAAGGACTAGGATACTTCATTACCGGTAACCCCAATTTCTCAACTCTACTAGCACTCACCAAATTAGTGCCAATCTCCCCATCTATCATGAGACCGCATGGTTTATCACTCACTAGGCATCTAGTGTAGGAATTATCCTTCCCATGTTCCTCCATCTCATTAGTATGGGTCAAATATTGTGGTGGTCTAGCATTCATCTCCTTCACTACTTCTTTACTTTCACTACCATCCCTCCTATGGAATGATGAAGTCTTTATTTGCTCAATATCAACCTTCTCATCCATCCCATCTCCACTCCTATCTATCCATTCTCTTCTTATGCTACCCATTCTCCCATCTCCTTCAACTTCCCCTTCATTATCCCAAACATCTCTTCTAATTTTCCTATTCAAACTCTCATTTTGATCCCTACTCCCATCTCTATACATAATGTTCCCAAAATTATTCATCACTCTTCTTTGATTATCCCTTCTTTCTTCCTCTCTACTAGTTGATGTACTTCCCTCTCTTATTTCTAATCTTTCCAACCCTCCCCCACTCTTCTCCATTTGTCTATCCATGGTGGTTGAAAGATTTTCTAACAAGTACTTCAAATCTTGAGTTTGAGAATTGGAAATGTACATGGTGTGCAAGTGTGAAAGTGTGATCACAAGAAAATATTTCTCTCGTGTTTCACTCAAATTTGACTTTTACCCTCTATTGAGCTCACCCTCTTGCATTTTTCCACTCAAAACCTCATTTCTCAAGTTCTCCAAGAAAGGTAATCAACTAAACCACAAAGTATGATTCTTATGGAGTCAAAGAAATAACACACAAGGAAGAAGGAATTTATAACAAGTAGATACAATAGCAAGTGGAATTTATGTGCTTGCTATAATCAAAAGGAACAATATTTATGTGGGATAAGATGCTAGGAACACAATTTCAAAAATGGGATTGAATAACCACAAGTATTAGATAAGGCATAGATGTAGAGCAATAAGCACAAGAGTGTAAATTTTCAATGAGGCAATTTAGAAAACACTTTGTACTCAATCTTGAAGTGGCCTTGAATGGATATAATGTGGATATGTGATAAATCCCCAACAACCCAAATGTGGTAAGGAATGAATGAATGAACAATGATTATTCAATGTATGAAGCAAGTGATATATGAGGTAACATGTCAAGAATACAATTTCAATAATGGGAATGACAACCACAAGTATTTAGCAAGATATGGGTATTGAATAATAAAGCACTAATGGAGTATTTTCTTTGGGACAATTTATCAAACACTTTGTGAGTACACTTTGGATAACGTAGGAAAGTAAGTGTTTGGCTAATAGAAACCCCCAACAAATCACAATCAATATACCCAATACATAGAATCAACAAATACACATGGGCATATAAATTTTTCCCCAATTTTTTTCCAATTTTCGGATTTTTTTTTTTTTTTTGAATAACAACAACAATAATGTAAAGGATAGGTTTACCAAATTAGAGTCAAACTTTGATACCAAATGATGCAAACCCCTTCGATATATTGATCGAAAATTCCCACAACAATTTAATACAAAACCCAAGAAAGCTAAAGTGGTAAAATAAATGATAAAACACCTTAACCCAAGTTTAAATCTAACCTAAAAATCAAGGATTAACTAAACATAACCCAATGGGTATCAACTAAACAAATTGCAAGGTGGGGAAAATAAACAACAACACAAGAATAAAATATATTCAAGTAAAGTTGATTAAATTCCAAGAAGATACAATAACAAATGAGGTTTTTATCCTTACCTCAAAGGGGTATTTCAAGATCAAGCTCTCAAGAGCATTTCATATGAACAACCAAGTTATCTTTGAGTTTGAAATGAAAAGTGTATTTAATGTACAAAAATGGGTAAAAAATGTAAATTCGAAAAGTGCAAGAAAAACCCTGTTTTTCAGAAACGGGGTGTTTCGGTCGACCGAACTGGTCGACTGAAATTATTTCGATCGATCACATGGTCGACCGAAATGGTACTTTTGGTCGACCAACTCTCAGCCGAACGCAACTGAGGCTGCCTTCAAAATTCTCTGCAAACTTTCGATCGACCGGAGTGACTTTTGGTCGACCGATCTTGGCTGAAACTCCATTTCTTCAGTCTTTGGCTCCAACTTGATTATTGGCTTGTTTTCTTGACTTTAATTACTTGTTGAGCCTCGAATCTTGAACTTTTTTGGCGTCGGATCTCGTTATGGGTCTCACGGGCACTTGCATCGAGGTTTGACTTTCTCTCATTATCCCCTCCCTCTTGAAAATGATTCGTCCTCGAATCTTGCTTGAATGCACTGTCGTGAAACTCCTTGAACTTGATCTTGAAAAATTGTGGGTCACAAGTTCGTGCAATGAAGTTGGACCTTCGTTATTCTCATCACATCTTCTGTAAGTATCTTGGTGTGATAGGCTCCACTTCACTAGATCTTCTGTAAGTATCTTGTCCTATCACAGGAAATGAAATATTAAATAAGTTATGAATAGACTACCATATTCTCATCACGTATACTCGTTGTTAATAAACTATATTCTCGTGAAAAGTAAAGAATTTGAGTAGAATACTCGGCATGTATAGAGACATAGTTCATAAGATGTACACCATTTCAAATGCAGGGTTTTGATTTAAAATTTACTGTCTAATTATATTCATTTACAAGCTAATTATGTTCTCATGATGGCTAAAGAAATAGACTACAAATCAAATTTCGAACCTCTACTCTGTCTATATTACTTTCCCACTACTTTCTAAATGAATTGACATTCCTAATAGGCTAATAGATAGCTCTAAGAAACTCTCCTTTTTCTTCAATGTTTTAGGTACATAAAACCAAACATTTTATATATGTGAGGGCTCATTAGCCTCAGGATAAAAATATAAATATGCTTGTGATATACCATTAACCCTTCCCAAAAAGTCACGAGAAAACTAATTAACAAAATTAAAAGTCTTACAAAAAAAATTGAAATAATAATAAATGCCCAGATTGGTAATCATGTGAGGTAACATTATTAATACTCAAAAATATTCTTATATTATCACTAGAAAAGTGATCTCCAAGGCATTGTTTATATCAGCATTATCATCCTCATTATAAGTATCTCTTCAACCTAATCACCATCTTCCAACGTTTCTTCCCATTTTCTGCGGAAGTAAAAATATATATATATATATATATATATATATATAGATAAAAGGATGTGTTGAGGAAGAAAATTAAGCTAAAGTCCCTTTAAATATATCATTTTTAATACATGTCTCTCAAGTTTTTAGTACTAACGCTTTAAGCTGCTTGATCTTCTTCCTTTGAATTCTTCATGTAATGAGCAAGTATTTGATTTAATCAAATCTCATGCAATTTAAATCTTAGCATTTCATAATCTAGGAATTCCAAATAACATCAAAAGACAATTATTTTTTCAATCTTATACTGAACTTTAAATAAAAAAATAAGGATTATACCAGATCAGCCCTCTTCTTGTAATTTTTCTCTTTCATCTCTAAGATCTTCTTAACATCATCAGCTTCCTGCGTCAATAAAAATCAGTAAGAAGAAAAAATTATAATTTACAACTACATTACCGAATTTCAGACAAAAACTTGCCTTATCCTTGAGCACAATATTTGATAGTCTACTGCACATGTCTTCATGTTTACTCTTCAAAACTGAATTTGCCATTTCATAAAAGTTGTCAGAGTTTTAGGTTGGATTTAAACATGTGGAAGCAAAGTGTGAAAAATACCAATTACCAATAAATAAAACCATATGCACAAATCCTCAAATATACTTGCATAGTGGAGCAACAACATTGGACTTTTCCCATCTTTAACTTGCTTCCCCGCGCTTCCAGAAAGGCTTCTTCCCGCAGCAATATCGAGATCTATCAATCCAAGGTGCCAGGCTTTTAACGTTACAGGTATTGTTACTTCCCCCACCCAATTTCAAAGGGGGTGTTGACTTCAAATTTTCATAGTGGAGCAACAACATTTTCAACTTCTCAACAATAGGTTTCATCAACTTTTATCAAAATTCTTATCAACAACCCTAACTCACCAAATCTAAGTTCAATAGTAATTCCCCATCTGATTCTTATACACATGCTCAGCAAAAATAAAACCCTACATAATAACTGCTATCAATAAATTATCACCACAAATCTTGCATGCTGCTTTCTATATTTTCATTTCAGCTAATTAGTAATTACCATCTTTCATGTGAGGAAAAAATTGTTATGGAGAATAGAACTGAAGCCTATTTTCTGTCAAGCACTAATCATGGTCTCCTTAGGAATCCAACATATCTATGTGCCATATATAAAGACATACAATTGATGCTCTATAAATTTCACAAGAATGGGGGGAAAAAAGGGACACCAAGAAGTAAGGAAGGCAGGGAGAGGGGAGAAGTTGCACAAATAATAAAAAAAGACCTTTGTATGAGGCCAAAGTTGATTCAAAGAAACATGCATTGTACCCTCCTTGCCAGCTTCCCATTCAATAACTTCACGGGCAAGTGCCCCTGAACCAAAGCTAAACAAAAAACTCATCAATCCAACTTCTTCGATTCTAAATCCAACTTTGGATATCAACAACTAACTTCTTATTACTATCAGCCTCCACTTGATTGTAACGTAACGCAACACAACACCTTCTGAATCATAATGAATGTGGGAATTCACATCATATGTATTAGCAATCTGAACACCAGAAATGCTTAAAAATCATAGATGCATAAATGGATTTAGCAAAGAACTGATGATTTACGTTTGTAATCAAACCTACCAAATTAAATTTCATCATGTTTTGGAAACTAAATCAAACTAAATTGAGTCACTCACCTTCAGCGAAATCAGTAAAATCCTCACTATCGACTTGCTCTAGCCCATTTTCACAACCTACTTGCTCAAACCCAATTTCGTATGAAGTAATTGCAGGCTCGTCTAGCATACTCACATGCCGCGACAACTCTTGACTACCCATAACACATATAAACCTGAATTATGCACCAGAGAAAATTTAGTATAGAAATTAAATATACAATCAATAATCAGTGAACAACATAAGTAAGTGTTAAAATGATTAAGAGAATTTAGTGAAGAAATTAATTTACCATCTGTTTCTCTCACCGACACTTGTAGAGATGCAACTCCTCGAACAACTTATTCTGCTCCTCCAATTCGTTTACCTGAATTTTCATTTCCTTGGTCCTCTCATCTGCCTCATTTGCAAAATCCATCAAAGCCTCACGATTGTGATCATAAAGCGAGCACTTCCTCTCCCACTTGTTGCACTGCGTCAAAAAAAAAAAATTCAAACAATCTGTGGCCAATTTCAGGTTCTCTTCAATGACTTTCTTCAGCGCCATGTTATTCATACTTGAGAGAGAAAAACTTGAACCATAGTGCCCCGATTGTACAAAAATGAGGTAACGTGGGCGGGATTCTTGTTCTTGACAATTTCTCTTTTGCAACTCCAAAATTCAAAATGACGGTACTGGGTGTTGCTTTTGGGGGAAGCTTCTTCTAGACTCAATTTCTTATTTTAAACAAAAATCTTCTGATGAGATGCAGAATTGATGCGGGCCAGGGCTTGGGTTTTGTGGGGAAAGTTTTGCTGTAGACGTTGTGGGGGGAAACTTAGGAGGGAAAACCGAAGCTGCTATCCTTCCTTACCATAAGAATAAGATAAGATTTCATCAAGATTTCAAAATGGTCTAAATTTGTAAATATTCGGTAATGGTCACTTAATTAAATTTTCAATCCAAAAATCTGATGTGACATCATTAATCTCCAACATGACCTACACATCATTAATAATTACATCAACGGACATTTACATGGATCGTACCTGATGGTAGGCTCAACAAGCATGGGCTTAGGGCCCAAAAATCCAGAGGCCCAAATTTTTTTTCCTCTCTTATTTGAATATTAGTTTTTTAGTTGATTCTTTTTTATTGGTCTTATTGCTTGACTTCCTTCTTATTCAACAACTTAAGTAGTTTTTTTTTTTTATTATTATTATTGATTAGTTAGTATTGTTGTTATTTTTTCGACCCCATATATTTAGATTAATATTTTTAAAAAGGGTCACTTACTCACTACAGGGGCCTACTTTTTGAATTTAGCTTGGGCCTTGGTTAGCATAGGCCCGGCCCACCAAAGTGTTGTAAACTTCACCATATAAATGCAAGGGAGAATTAGGCCAAATCATACTTTTATATTTAAAATTTTTAAAATAAGATAATTGAAAAATATTTATAGAAATCAGGTTTCTTCCTACCGCTTATATCCAACCCATCCCCACTCCTCCTCCAAGCTGAACCCGAATATCTTGTGAGATTTGAGGATTCCTCCACATTCGAACAACCCATCACCCAGAACTTACGATTCAAAATAATGCGATTTCAATTGGCATTGATTTTTATGCAAATTTTCATTGGTCTGTGCAATTTCTTGTGCTTTTATTAAGCACTTGCTTATCGGAATATCCAAGGTTTTGGCTTCTTTATCATGTGTATCGGAGAATAATCATCTGAGATGTAAACATCACTTATGTGATTAGATCCTGATGGAATGAATTTACTTTTTTTTTTTGTAAATTAATATTGAGATCTGTATCTTCGTTGACTACTGTTCTTATGATTTTTTTTATGGTATGATATTATAGTTTATTATTGTTTAACATTTCTGGATTCTTGATTTTAGATCTAATGAAGTTCAAATTTTTTACGGTATTGAGGTGGTTATGATGGAGGATTTGAGTTGGTTGTAGTGGTGTTAGTGAATTTGGGGTGGTGGTGACAACTCATGTAATAAATTACAAAATTTGTAATTAATTACAAATTTTCAATTTTTAACTACCAATTCGGCCAAATATGCTTTTTTTATATATATAATATAGCAAGTTGTTTAGTTATTTATATTGATTTACCACAATTTAGTTAGATAATGTCTAATGATCAATTACAATTTACGAATTACAAGTTATGAATTACACTAACGTAATTAATTACAAAATATGAATTACACTAATGTAATTAGTTAGTTACAATTGTAATTAATTGTAAAATTGAAATTAAGTTACAATTGTAATTAATTACAAACTGTAATTCATTAGTTACAATTGTATTTAATTACAAAATTGAGATAAAATTACAATTTTAATTAAATGTAAATTGTAATTTCATAACAAAATGTAACTAAGGCTCCGTTCGGCTATTCCAATTAATAGAATAAAACAAAAAATCTAATTTACACAATTCCACATACCACTTTTTAACCACACACTCTCTGTTTTTTTAACTCCACATCTTACCTAGAAAATACAAATAAATCAACCAAATAATTCAAATTCTATTTACATGACCGTCGAACAGTGCCTAAGTTGCAATTGTAGTTGTAATTAAGGTGAATGTAAATAATTCAATTATTTTTAGAAAAAAAATCTACCATGTTTTACAAATTCATTAATTACAATTTTAATTAATTACAAAATTGAAATAAAGTTACAATTGTTATTAATTACAAAATTGAAAGAATGTTACAATCATAATTAATTACAAAAATGAATTAATGTTAAAGTTCTAATTAATTGTAAATAATAATTGATTAAAAAGAATGTAATTAAATTGCAATAATAGTTTTAATTAAGGTGAATGTAACTAATTAAATTAATTTTAGAAAAAATTATGTCATATTTTACGAATTCATTAGTTACAATTGTAACTAATTACAAAATTGAAATAAAGATACAATTGTAATTAATTATAAAATCAAAAGAAATGTACAATTATAATTGATTACAAAATTGAACATAATGACTTTTAATATAAAATCAAGTTAGAATAATAATATTTAATTACAAAATTGAAATAAAGTAACAATTATAATTAATTGCAAATTGAAATTATTATGATTTGCAACCAATTCAATTAATTATACAAATTGAAAAAAAGTTACAATTATAAATAATTATAAACGGGAATTCATTACAGAATACAATTAAATTGCAATTGTAATTAATTACAATTTACTCAAACATATATAAAAGGGTGTCTCACCAAATCATCTTCCTCGTCAGTTAAGAAAATCCATGCGATATTCTCTCAATTGTTTTAAATGGAATTACATGGATATGTGTTTGATTTTATTTGATCCAAGCCATTGGTTTGGACTCAATGGCTTGGATGAGAAGTCAATTTAAATGTCATTTGCATTCAAAAAGCTGCAAAAGAACGTAATGGAGTAGATCATTATTCCGTCCATTCATTTTACTCTCTCTCTCTCTCTCTCTCTCTCTCTCTCTCTCTCTCTCTCTCTCTCTCTCTCTCTCATAAACAAAAGCTAGAAGGTACTGATAAAAAAAAACAAAACAAAACAAAAGCTAGCAGGTACGATTTCCTTTCTTTTTCTTTTGGGTTAGATCTTGGGTTAGCACATTTCTTTGTGAATAAAATAGCGTTCTAGTAATTGGAGTGTGGTGAGAAGAAAGTGGTAATATTTTGTCTATGAAACTCGTGCTAAATTTTTAGAAGGCTGTTCTATGTTCTAACCACGTTGATCTGGGCCCTAAGAGAAGCTGGACGAGTAGAAGCTATTGAATCATGACTGGAGAGGAAGATTTGCTGCAAAGTTTGCTTATTTCTTGATTTTTTTCTGATTTTTTACCTGTAATCTGAAAGGAATCATATGCAGAGATTCGACTTGCCATACATGACCCAAAATATACATTTGCAAAATTAACATAGGTGGTGGAAGAATTTGGGAAGATCCACAGGACATCATAGCATAGGGTTTTGAATTCATTCCTCTAGAAGAAAGCAAGTTGATTTAATTTCGATTCCGAATTTCGAGCAAAAATCTCTGTTTTAGGGCCTTTAATCAAAATGTGTGGAATTTGAAAAGGTTGAAGATGAGGAGGATTATGCCACCTAGGAAGTTATCCAGCTACCACAATGTAGCGGCCAGCTTCAATGACATAAGTTTTTCTTTCTGAGGCAGAGCTCGTCCCTGACAAACGATTGCCTGATTTTACTGTGAATGAAACGATCACCTGATTTTAGAAATATGTTTTATATTGTCAAAATATCATTTCAAATATCTGATATTTAAAAAATAGATCCTTGAAGTTGTGTATTTGTGTACTTAACCCTAAATGCAACTATTGACCTTTATTTCAAATGGATTACACCATATATACCAATTGATGGCTAAGTTTTTTTGTTATTAAGAATGTGTTAGTGATGTATATGTTTTAAACAAAAAATAAGTCCTGACTTCAGTTTTTTTTTATTTGAGAAAACAATAATAAAGTGCTTCTTATATAATAAAATTAGGGTTCTTGATGATTAGTGCAAAGGCCACAACTAGCAGTACATATTTGAAATTTTTACTACCTTATGCTTTGTATGTTAGAATGAATAGAACTCAAATCATGAAATTTAGTTGTCATACATACTTTAGAAAGGTGTCATATAGTTAAAAGAGTAATTCTACACAAACATATTTTTCTGACATTTTTGGGTGACATGTTTAGGTGTCACCTCGGCATTCGTTGATGCCGAGTTAGGTCACATGGCCCACTTCGGCATCAACCAATGGCGAGGTTAGACATCGAACATGTCACTTAAACATGTCAAAAAAATGTTCACTTAAAATTTTTGTAGTTAAAATATACATTCTCAAATATGAGAAACTTGTAATTGGCATTCAAGAATCAGGTTATAATAGTTCTTTTATTGGGTTATTGTGCAATATTTGTTCCATGAACGGATTTACATTGGTCAGTTGACCACAAACAGATTTCTGATATTTAAGGATTTGAAGTGTTTTATTTGGTGGAAAGGGGAAATTGGTAAATGTAATGGAAGAGGAGAATATAAAATTGAGGATTTCTATCAAGAGAGACGATATAGAAGTGTTGGAGATTCCCTGTCTGAAAATCTCATGGATTCTCCTGAAAGGATAATTTATTATTGGATCATGATACACACACAAAATAGATCACAAAATGAATGACACACCTCTCACATGGAGGGGGTCCACATGTATGTGAGTCCCCCTCCATGTGAGGGATTTGTCATCTATTTTGTTATCCATTTTGTGTGTAAGGAATTATCCTTTATTATTATTGCTTACAAAAAGGTAAAGTGGAAATTTGATTTGTTTATGTTAGTCATTGTCTTTCTTCTCAATTTGATTTATAAGCCACCATTTGGTAACCATCTTTTTTTTTTTAATAAATCACACAATTTCTTAAACCACTTTTTAACCACACATTTTTCTCTCTCCAATTTTTAACCACGATTTTTACCTCAAAATCATAAATAAATAAGTTTATAAACCAAACAGTGTTAAAATTGGTTTATTTATGATTTTGAGAAAAATAGTGATTAAAAATTGAAGAGAAAAAATACGTGTGATTAAAAATTGTGTCGTTTTCATAACGGAAGTTGGCAACTTGCAGCTTGTACTTGAGATTTCGTGGGCTCTCGTGTTTCTGATTAAGTTCATAGAGCTCAATATCAACCTTTGAGCTTATGCATTGGCCGTGCACTTGACTGGAAAGGGACTTCACAGATTGATTGTGTAAAATGAGCTGCTTATAAGGTGTTCTGATTCTTTAGGTTCATTGTTATGTCCATGTCCATCACATCGAACATTCAGCAGTTGGAGCATGGAATTCATGTACAAAAATTTCATTTGCTATTAAAATTCAACTACGTCCGAAACTTCAGTCTCTTTATATTGAACTTCTCAAACAATAAAATGAAAAGCTTTTCATATCGGATGTTACTTTCTCAAAATTAAATGAAATATTTTTCTTTCTTAAACTTTAAACCTGACAATTGAGAATGTGAAGTCACGCTCCCAAGGCATAACTCAAGTTATGAAAGGTGATGGTGAAAAAATCCAGTCTCGCTAGTGACTACCGATTGAGGCTCGATTTTTGAAAAATGAAAAAAATTCTTGACAAGCGAAGTTAATTGGCAAACCCTCAACCCTATATCACTTTTGAATGTGAAGTCATAGTTCAATTTTCTCTTGTTTTTTCTCAAACTTCATGCCACCTATTAGATAATACAATGTTTGAATCAAATTGATATTCACTAGTACTTGGTACTTGATGTAGCTTCTCTAGGTAAAAACCAACTTGCATTGGGAATCAAACTCAATAGATAATTGACTATTCATTAATAGTAAATTTACACCCGAATTTGGATATTTGCAAAAATTATCAAAGTTAGACATACTTGTTTTGACAAATATTAAAGTGGACATTTGTGTAAATTTCCCAAAATTCAATCTGCAATAAGCCCTCGCCAACAGATAATATGATTTGTAGATTCCATTTAAATGAGCACTTAATGCTCTGTTTTTAAAAAAAATGTATTTATAGTTTTCTAAGTAAAATATGTGGTTGAAACGTGAAGAGAAAATATGTTTGATTAAAAATTATTTAAGAAATTGTGTTGAAAAAAACAAATTTTTAAAAGCCTTCTTTACCAAACAGTAAAATTATTTGTAAAGTTTGTCTGGCTTTGTTCGATAGCACGGTAACAATTGTTAATTAGTTTATGTAAGTTTTTTAGGTAAAATATATGATGATTAAAAAATGAAAAAAAAAATATGTATAATTAAAAAATTGTTTGAAAAATTATGTTATTTATAAATTATGATGATTGCAGTAAAGAACAAATGCATAAATTTTCATTTAACTTTTTAGCTAAATATTATGAAAATTTGTATAAGGGTTTGTTTGAACTCGATTTTTTTGAGAAATAATTTTAAATAAAACTTTTTTTGGAGCACATATATTTTACAAATATGTGATTGAGAATAAATTTTTAAATGATGAATTTCAAACAAGGATTAAGATAACTCAGCATGTTTAACATAGCTTGACATTTGTATGAGGCTGGATTTTCTAAAACATTTCGCTCTAACCTAGAACCTTTATCTATTTTGGTATAAGTTTATTTATTTCTATTTATTGAAACAAGTACATAGAAATAATAAAATTCAAGTAAATCATGGACTTATGGCTAGAAAGTTTTAAATACTGTCAATGAAACAACAAGAAAATACAAACATAAATACATCCCAATTATACTAAAAAAATACCTCATTTTCTCTCAAATCTTGCTCCAAAATAAATAATTTATGAGTATTATAATAGCAATTAAAATAATAAGTAGAAGTGCTATTTAATTATTACATTAGCGAAAATATTAAAAGCTCCATTTCAAGATCTTGATTCTCAGATCAACCTTACACTTTGCATTAGAGATTTTGGCAACCGCTGGATTTTTACCCTTCGGCACAATCCCATGAATCCTATCACAAATGACTCGGATCCCAATATTTTTCATCTTCAACTTTTCCATTTTCACTTCCAAAGTAGTGTCCATTAAAATCTTCATCGGCAGCCCTTTTTTCTTCTTCAGATCTGATTTTATTGAAGTTGCAGAATCAACATCAAGAATCTGGGAGGGTAATCCGGTAGTGGCGTGAATTATGAAGATGTTATTTGGTGAACTGGTGAAATTCGTGAAGGAGCCAGTTGATAAATTTACTTGGTTGGAAAATATTGTGATCGAAATGGGATTGTAGGTGTAGATGATTTTTTTGTTGGGGTTCTTTGAGGAGATTGTGAGGTTGAACTTTGTTGATACATAGGTGGTGCCATCGGCAGCGTTGGTGGTGAGGTTGAACTGGGTTATTTTCAGGGAGCTGACAGAGAATTCGGGGCGTTGGGGGTGGTAGAGGACGTAGAAGGCGGCGCAGCAGATGGCGGCTAGGAAGAGGATTGCGATGAGGAGGAGTATGAACCAGAAGCAGGTGAGACAGTAGCATCGGCGGCAGGTGAAGCGGCGGCGGTTGTGGCAATGGCGAGAAGTGGGAATGGGGCGGTTGGGCTGGTTGTGGAGGTGAGTTTTGGTTGCGGGAGGGAATTTGAGTGGTGGGTTGGTAGCAGCAACGTCAGGTGTGGCGGTGGCGGTGCCATTGCCTTTCCCATTTGGCTTGCTTGATGGGTGAACTCTGTCGGTCATTCTGGAGAAGATCTAAGTTAGATTTCGAACAAAAAGTATTGTATACTATTTATAAAATAAATGTGTAGAAAACTAGGATCAAGGGTTTTGAGAGAGAGAGAGAATGGAAGAAGAGGAGTGTGTAGCCTTTAAGAAATATACATATGGTTCCTCCCCCACCATACCAAAGTGTGTTATCTCTTGCTTTTGCTTAATTTGTTACTTATTGGATCACGTTTGATAACGATGGTGAAATTTGAATGAG
The DNA here is from genome assembly GCA_963555705.1 of Ligustrum vulgare. Classification (NCBI taxonomy): domain Eukaryota; kingdom Viridiplantae; phylum Streptophyta; class Magnoliopsida; order Lamiales; family Oleaceae; genus Ligustrum; species Ligustrum vulgare. The sequence goes on along the minus strand of OY743171.1, from coordinate 47,648,521 downwards.
AAGAAAATGAATTCTTTTAGAGAATTAAATTTTTGATAATTGAAAGTTTAATGTGTTTAATTGATTTAATTTTTTTTATGAAAAATGTGGAAAATTTTCTAACATTTGTTGTTTGATTGACATTATTTTCTATGAAAAATAAAGAAAAATTTAGATATTTTAATAAAAAAAATATTTTTTTATAAATTTGTACTTGATAATAATAATGTTAATTTTAAAAAAAAATTTAATTAACAACAACGAAAATGATCAAACGTAACAAAAATGGTAAAAGATTTTTCATGGAAAATAAAACTTTCTCCCCCCTATGGAAACGAATTCCTCCAAATCAAGGAAAATATCGAATTTCAAGACAAGTTGAAAAAAAATTCCATGAAAAACTTTGGTAACCAAACAACGCAAAAGTTGAAAAATCACCTGAAAAATGCATTTTCCATGGAAAACTTAACGAATCAAACGCAACCTTAGTTCAGCTGTGTTTTAAAGAGAATTGGATTTGTAATTTTGATTTATTTGAATTTTCTAGGTAAGATGTGTGTTTAAAAATTGAAGATAGAAAATGTGTGTAGTCAAAAGTATTTTAAAAATTTGTGTAAATTAATTTGGACAATCATTGTCATTTTAAATCCACATCCGACGGAGATTTATATTTGTATCCTTGTTTGGTAACAATAGAAATTTAGATTTTAATCTAAGTACTTTTCAATCACAATTTCATTAATTTGTATCAAAATTTACTAAAAATATGATTTTTATCAATTCCAAATAGGGCCAGTATTGTAGGTGAGTAATAGGTTGTTTTTTTTTAACAAATATTTTTTTGGTAACAAATAAGTTTATAAACATTACATTTTCTCAAACTATTTTTTAATTACACAGTTTTTCTCAAATTATATTTCGGCCACATATTTTATCTCGAAAAATTACATTCTTTATAAACAATTTTTTTTTTTTTTAACCAAACATAACGTTTAAAATTAATTCATTTTGTACACTCATCTTTACGCGTTGATTTAACTCGAAATGTGTCAAGATTATATGGAGTGATTTAACAATGATAATGAATGTAGAGTGCAAAATTTCTCTTATATAACATGGGGCTCGGCAACCATTGTTTCTTAGTAATGATTTCAATTGATTAATTATATAATTTTCTAAACCACTTATTAATTATTCACATTTTATTTCTCTAATTTTTAACCACACATTTTACCTTAAAAAATTAAAAATGTCAAATAAAAAAAATGCAAACACAATTGTCAAACCGTCCATAACTATGTTCTCATATTAAAATGTTGTTTGATGGAGATTAAAATAGATTTTTAGCTAGTTTCTAATAGAAATTGATGAAATATTTGGTTAAAAAATTATCGGAATCATGAAATATGTGTAGGGAATCATGAAATATGTGTAGAGATGGCAAGAAACTCGAATTGTCTCCTAAGTTGAAGTGGTCCCGACCCTAATGAGACGAAAATGACTCCTGAGAAATGAGAATATTGTAATTACCTTTGAAATGATTATAAGATTCATACTTTTGATAATGTACCTTGACATGGATTTGACACGTGGGTGCTGGTGGGGTATTTTTTAATCCAATTTTTAATTTTTATTTTAATATTTTTTGTTTGATTTTTTTTATGTAGGTAAATTTTTTTTTTTATAAATAAATTATGTAATATTTTCGAGATAAAATATATGGTTGAAAAGTGATTTGAAAAAATATAAATTATTAAAAATTTGTTCGAAAAATGTGTTATCTATAAATATGTTTATGAACAAGTTACTAAAAGAAGGTTAAGTGTATGTTTTTAACGTAATCATTACAATTTATAAGTCAATTTATAAATTACACAATTTCTCAAATCACTTTTTAACTGCACGCATTTTCTTTCTACATTTTTTAATCACATATTTTACCTAAAAATATAAATAAACTTTATAATTACTATAGTGTTACCGTTTAGACTCCAATTGGATCAATATCATAACTCCGAGTCTCCGACACTATATATCGATTCAAAAAATTTGACGTCATTTATTATCAATTATGATGTAATAAAATTATTTAGAATTTATGTAATAATTTTGGAATGAAAATAAAAAAAAAACGTGTTTAAACGAAAGAAAAACGAAAATATTAAATAAAAAAATTTCGTCAAAAACATATTTAAAGTGTCAATTTTCACGAGACCTTTTCTAGCACTCTCGACCTTATTTGATTACATATCATATATGTACGGGAAAGTTCTCTAGAAGTGAACTTCAACTTCGAGAATATGAAAATGGTTTATCATTCCAACCAGCGGATAGCTCTCGGTGAATTTTTAAAGTTAAAACGGTAAAAATGGATAACTCGAAAATTGTTTTGAGTAGCTTACTTTGGAAGACCATAACTTTCTCCTTGATTATCCGTTTCTTGCACCATAAATTGCACCTTAAAGTACTCTATGAGTACTTTGAAACGGTACCAAGAAACCAAGATTTTGACTTCGCTTGATACATCAAAATCGAGCTCAAACCTGGCAACATGAAATTGAAAATCTGGAACTTGGAAGCATGAGGTGACTGGAATTGTCTTATACGACTAACCTTAGGCTTCCACGTCCTTCTATATAGCATTCCTTACTCGTTCATAGTAGTATCTACAGCACATGCTTGCATGGTTTATGTGTTCCACCTCTTGCTTTCCTCTTTACACCTCAAGCTATGAATTAATTGCAATGTAAGAAATTAATTCCATATGGCTAGGACTTGGTTCTTCTTGTGCGGCCATTTTCAACTATAATAAATAGGCAAGAGTTTTGAAAAGAATTCACATAGTAAACATTAGCCAATAAATCGTGTATAGATTTCTTCCTTCTTCCTTCCTCCAAAATTATAGAATTCCAAAGTAAATATGTGGATTTGGTCTTTTGTCAGGATAAGATATGTTAAAACCAATAACATGTTCTTGATATCCAAAATGAAATCATGTTCGAATAGATAGTTAAAGTCTTGAAGAAAATCCCAGAAAATAAGTCCAGAAAGTTGAAATTTTTGCAAGTATCGATACATGTACAGTAAAAATCAAGACGGACAACATGTATCAATACATGCGACAGCATCAATACCTCTACAAAGTAAAGAACTTTTTTCCGACCATTCTGAATCAAGGTGAGTGGAATATATTTAATTGTTTACTTGATTACGTGATCTAATTATAATTTCATATCTAATATGATATTGTTAATATTATTGTGATGTTATCTTGATCTTGTTACAAGCATTTGTGTAACCTTATTATACACATTTGACATTCCCCATTTAATATGTGATTATCAATATTAACATTATCTTGACATTCTACGTTATTATCACTATATTTTGATATCAATATCATACACGTAAAAGATTAACGTCATAAATCGACATATAGAGATTTTAAGAAGTTCATGTTCTCTTATGTATCGATATATACAAATATGTATCGATACATGAGATATTAAACCTGTAGCGACCAAGAATTTTTACGCGATTAATAATTATTTTAATAGAAAATCGTGTCGCTACTATTTCACCCATTTTTATTAAGTAACGCCGCGACGTATTCGTATAGCCAAATCAAGAAATAATCAAGATCGTTCGATTTTAAATTAAATTCCGAATTTCTAAAAATATCTCCATTCTCTTGATTTAAAGTATATTAAGTCCAAGTACTTAATTCAATGTTATCCCAATATTTATTTATACAAAAATTATTTTTATTATTGAAATTAAGAAAATATATGCAAGCATGGGAGGTTCCATTATATGTAATCATGAAGAGCATAATATTTGTATAAATATGGAAAAGTATATGAATGATTTATAGACTCCATTATATGTAATCATGAAGAGCATAATATTTGTATAAATATGGAAAAGTATATGAATGATTTATATACTCCATTATATATAATCATGAAGAGCATAATATTTGTATAAATATGGAAAAGTATATGAATGATTTATATACTCCATTATATATAATCATGAAGAGCATAATATTTGTATAAATATGAAAAAGTATATGAATGATTTATATACTCCATTATATATAATCATGAAGAGCATAATATTTGTATAAATATGGAAAAGTATATGAATGATTTATATACTCCATTATATATAATCATGAAGAGCATAATATTTGTATAAATATGGAAAAGTATATGAATGATTGATAAGACTCCATTATATGTAATCATGAAGAGCATAATATTTGTATAAATATGGAAAAGTATATGAATGATTTATATACTCCATTATATATAATCATGAAGAGCATAATATTTGTATAAATATGGAAAAGTATATGAATGATTTATATACTCCATTATATATAATCATGAAGAGCATAATATTTGTATAAATATGGAAAAGTATATGAATGATTGATAAGACTCCATTATATATAATCATGAAGAGCATAATATTTGTATAAATATGGAAAAATATATGAATGATTGATAAGACTCCATTATATATAATCATGAAGAGCATATTATTTGTATAAATATGGAAAAGTATATGAATGGTGCTTTACTTTAAGAAAAGGATGTGTTAAAATTAATAGAATTGAATGATTATGTTTACAATATGCCAACTTTATACATCTATTTAAACCCATCTCTTTTACACACAACTCTACACATATACACTTATTTCCAATCTCTTGACAAAATCCACAAGTAAGAGAAATTCAAGGTGGTCAAGAAAGTTTTGGTCCATTTACTACTACACTTCATTTTAATCTTTTAAAAGGTAAGTATATCTTATGTTTTTATGAAAAGTAAGTATGTTTTTATGAAAGGTAAATACACCTTATGTTTTTATGACAAGTAAGTATGTTTTTATGAAAGGTAAATACACCTTATGTTTTTATGAAAAGTAAGTATGTTTTTATGACAAGTAAGTATATCTTATGTTTTTATGAAAAGTAAGTATGTTTTTATGAAAGGTAAATACACCTTATGTTTTTATGACAAGTAAGTATATCTTATGTTTTTATGAAAAGTAAGTATGTTTTTATGACAAGTAAGTATATCTTATGTTTTTATGAAAAGTAAGTATGTTTTTATGAAAGGTAAATACACCTTATGTTATTATGAAAAGTAAGTATGTTTTTATGACAAGTAAGTATATCTTATGTTTTTATGAAAAGTAAGTATGTTTTTATGAAAGGTAAATACACCTTATGTTTTTATGAAAAGTAAGTATGTTTTTATGACAAGTAAGTATATCTTATGTTTTTATGAAAAGTAAGTATGTTTTTATGAAAGGTAAATACACCTTATGTTTTTATGAAAAGTAAGTATGTTTTTATGACAAGTAAGTATATCTTATGTTTTTATGAAAAGTAAGTATGTTTTTATGAAAGGTAAATACACCTTATGTTTTTATGAAAAGTAAGTATGTTTTTATGACAAGTAAGTATATCTTATGTTTTTATGAAAATGTTTGGATCATTGCTATGAAATCAATCTCACAAGATTGTTATGGGTTCCATATGATATGTTTATGATTATGCTAAGGGGACCGGAGTTTAGTAGCGCTACACATAAGAATTCTTGCCATTTAAGTTCGGTAAAATTCTTGTGTCTCCCTATGTTTATGAGTATTTCGATCCTATCTTATGTTATGATGAAAATGATCCATATGCTTTCAAAAGAAAATTTATGCTTGGTATACTTACTGGGATTTTATAAATCTCACTCCACGATATTTACCATTTTCAGATAATTGAAGGTTCGAGACGGTCAACATGGAAGTGGCAAAAGTGGTTAAGATTGATGAGATAATTATGTTGAACTTTATGTAAGAAAATTATGTTCTATTTTTATTCACAAATAAAATTATGGGATTCTAATTATTCTTTTGAATAATTTTACATTACTATTTAAGTCTCGATAATATGATATGAGTCACTTTTAGTGGCACTCGAATGGTCGAGAATTCGGGTCGTCACAGTTGGTATCAGAGCAAAGAGTTTTAAAAACGATTCTGTAGATTTTTGAAATTTTATTTCTTTAAAAAAAAAAAAAAAAAAAAATCATTATTCACGTGAACAGTAAAACGACGTGCTATTCATGATGAACAGTGAACGAAATCACTATTCATTATAAAAAAAAAAGTTGAATTTTCACATGTCAAGTATGGTTATGATTTTGAAAAGCATGATGAAATTTGATGTGCGAATTTCAAGGACAAAATTCATTTTAAGCAAGGGAGTTTGTAATGTCCTAAAAATTTTATGGAATATAATTAGTTAGTGATATGATGTTTATATTGATGTCTTTGATAAATTTCTAGAAGTTCGGGGACTAAAGGAAAAATAAGATTTGACGATAAATTTTATTTGGGTTAAGTTATTAATTATTGATGGGGAGATAATTACTATATCGATATTGGATTTGTTTTGAAGACTGTGATTAATTAGGAATTATGATTCAAGAAAATGTTGATTTGGATACAACCACATTAAATTATTGTTGATTAAAGGAAAATAAGATTATATGAAATATTTTAACTCATCACTCTACTATGTCACTCTCCACGTATTGACTCCTCGAACCAGGTATGTTATATGCTTTGCAAGTCATTTACGATTTTATTAAGACATGTTAAGTATGAAATCTTCATATGTTATGAATCTTTAAGTGAAATATACATGTTGAGTATGATATGAATTGATAGAAGCCTGAATTTTAATTTATTCCTTTTTATGTAGAATCATGAGACATAGAGGATATTGATATGAATTTTGGTTCATATTAAGCTTAGTAAGATTGACTCAATTAGAAATTAAGTTGGGTTGTAACTTTTGCCCAAAATATATGGAATAATATATTAAACAAACAAAATTAATAATGAATTCGTACAATAATTTATCCCTTTATCACTACCTTTGTGTAAAAACAAGGGAAAAACTGTGGATGGTTATTAGTACTTCCTCTTCAAGTTTCAATTTTCGGTTCAATAATTTATCCCTTTATCACTACCTTTGCTTAAAAGCAAGGAAAAACTGTGGATGATTATTGGTACCACTCTTCAAGTTTCAATTCTGAAAAAAAAAATCGGAAAGAAAGAAAGAGAACGGGTGTTGAGCATAATGGGAATAATATGACTTAAGAATGATTTTCAAAATAATTGTTGTCCTTGAGTTTAGAAATGATGAACCTTAAATGGACTTTGCATAATTGATTTTAGACATGACACTAAGTATGAGAAGTCAACAGAAATGATTAGAAATATGTTCAGATTATCTATCATTTAGATTTAATGAGAAATAGCGAGCCAATTTTATGAAGTTTTATGAGATGTTAAGATTATAAGTGGTTTTAATGAGACTTTTATGAGAAGCATTATGAAGTTAGAGATTTAAAGATTTGGTTATTGGGAATTAAGTAATGGATATTATGTTGAGTAAGTGAATTATGCCTCTATATTGAAGAGAAATTTATTATGAACTTTGGCCTTGTGATTAAATTTTGGGAATATGATTTATGACTTATAAATATAAGTATGAGTAATCTTTTGAGCCAATTAAGGTATGGAAGGAAGTGATATTGTGATATTGAAAAATATGATTTGAAATTGTTATGTTGAGGAATTATGAATTGAATTATGGGATATTTTTTTTGATATATTGAAGTGTTGGAATCGTTTTCAATATTTTTAGATCGTTGTGATCAAATGTGGAGTTATTTATTATTGTGAGTTATGAAGTATGCTTATGGTTTGGGATAAGTCCAAATTACAAGGGAGACTTTGTCCAGAATTTTATCATTTGGAATTAAGAGCATGATATGATAAGCATCCACTAAAGGAATTAAGGTTAGACATGCAAGTTCATTTACATCACAAACGAGATTTAGTAGATGATAGCAGAGATTTTATTATTTTCTCATAAGGAGAACATACAAAGAGTCACACTGGAAAAGAAATACATGAAACACGCAAAAGCAAAAGAAAGCAACATGGGAAATTCCTCAAATTGAGAGATGTGTTTCCGGAGTAGCCGTATCCTACCACCTCTGACCTTTTGAGGAAATAAAGAAACCTTCAAAGAGGTGTGTTTCGAGAGTAAGAATACTCCGTAATCTACCACCTGGAACCTTTGAGGTACACACAAGATTTAAACATTAAGGAAATCCTAGGAAATTAGAGGGGTGTCTCGAGAGTAAGAATACTCCGTACTCTACCCCCACCTATTCTAAGATTCATAAAGTTAAGTTTACATTAACCGGACTCCATTTTCGCTTGATTCCCCTTCCTTGCGACCAATCTATCTTAACCCCTGCTGGATCTTGTATTGAGATATATGACTGCAGCTTATCCAGTAGTTCATCAATAGTAGAAGCAGAAATAAGGAGCCTTCTGGAAAATGGAGAGATGAATCCCTATTCCACAGCATAATCAAGAAAGGTTAACAAACCATCAAAGAAATTGTTAACATTCAGAAGCCCAATAGGCTTAGTATGGAGACCTAGTTGAGCCCACGAGGTAATGTTAAAGATTTCTTCTAAGGTACCAAAACCTCCGGGCAGGGCTATAAAGCCATCAGCAACCTCAATCTTTCGAGTCTTATTCGATAAATTTTCCTCAGATCATTCATTGGAAGACTGGAATAATACTTGCGAATGTTTGTAAGAATGATATCCATGTTTTTGATGGATTTAACCTCTTCCCAGCATGAACTATTTAAAAGCATTAAGGATCGGAGGGAATCCGCGTGATATTGATTCCAGCAAGAAAGCGCGTAATAGAATAATGGAAAAGAGGGAACAAGGGTTTATGCGCCGTTTACTTTCTTGATAAAAGGAAGATTTGATGATGACGGGATTTGAGATATGGAATATTTTCTTGGATTTTTGGGTACTGATATTTTGATATAATAATCAAGGTATAGAAATAATACGGGAAATGTTATGATATTTGAGTTAAGAATTTTAATTATTTGGGAGATATTTGTTTATTGAATTTTGCAGAAATTTTGGGTTACAAATATTGGAAAGATAAACTGATGATTATGTTGATATGTGAATAACATGTTTGGGTATATTACATAGAGAATATTCAGGTAATCGTTTTAATTATTTTGGGATATTTGGTGATAAGAAGAAATGACAAATTATTATGGTATGATATGTTAGTAAAGATTTATTGAAATTTTAGAGATATTAATACGAATATTTGAGGTTACATGATACGATGATAAGTGACAGGTTACATGAGTACTACAAGATATGATGAAATATCACATACGATTGGAAATTTTCATTTTGAGTTAGAATTTATGAGTAGACACATATGTCTATTATTGATAAGAAAAATACATGTTCTTAAGAAAACAAAGAGATGATTTAGTAAAAGTCCAGTGGGTTAGATATTATAATGATGAGATTACTAAGAGAAAGAAGAGAAGAGATTCTGATTAAGTGTTCAGAAATCATAAGATCAAGTAAGTTTAATTTCGAGGACGAAATTATTTTAAGGGGGTAAGTTTGTAGCGACCAAGAATTTTTACGCGATTAATAATTATTTTAATAGAAAATCGTGTCGCTACTATTTCACCCATTTTTATTAAGTAACGCCGCGACGTATTCGTATAGCCAAATCAAGAAATAATCAAGATCGTTCGATTTTAAATTAAATTCCGAATTTCTAAAAATATCTCCATTCTCTTGATTTAAAGTATATTAAGTCCAAGTACTTAATTCAATGTTATCCCAATATTTATTTATACAAAAATTATTTTTATTATTGAAATTAAGAAAATATATGCAAGCATGGGAGGTTCCATTATATGTAATCATGAAGAGCATAATATTTGTATAAATATGGAAAAGTATATGAATGATTTATAGACTCCATTATATGTAATCATGAAGAGCATAATATTTGTATAAATATGGAAAAGTATATGAATGATTTATATACTCCATTATATATAATCATGAAGAGCATAATATTTGTATAAATATGGAAAAGTATATGAATGATTTATATACTCCATTATATATAATCATGAAGAGCATAATATTTGTATAAATATGAAAAAGTATATGAATGATTTATATACTCCATTATATATAATCATGAAGAGCATAATATTTGTATAAATATGGAAAAGTATATGAATGATTTATATACTCCATTATATATAATCATGAAGAGCATAATATTTGTATAAATATGGAAAAGTATATGAATGATTGATAAGACTCCATTATATGTAATCATGAAGAGCATAATATTTGTATAAATATGGAAAAGTATATGAATGATTTATATACTCCATTATATATAATCATGAAGAGCATAATATTTGTATAAATATGGAAAAGTATATGAATGATTTATATACTCCATTATATATAATCATGAAGAGCATAATATTTGTATAAATATGGAAAAGTATATGAATGATTGATAAGACTCCATTATATATAATCATGAAGAGCATAATATTTGTATAAATATGGAAAAATATATGAATGATTGATAAGACTCCATTATATATAATCATGAAGAGCATATTATTTGTATAAATATGGAAAAGTATATGAATGGTGCTTTACTTTAAGAAAAGGATGTGTTAAAATTAATAGAATTGAATGATTATGTTTACAATATGCCAACTTTATACATCTATTTAAACCCATCTCTTTTACACACAACTCTACACATATACACTTATTTCCAATCTCTTGACAAAATCCACAAGTAAGAGAAATTCAAGGTGGTCAAGAAAGTTTTGGTCCATTTACTACTACACTTCATTTTAATCTTTTAAAAGGTAAGTATATCTTATGTTTTTATGAAAAGTAAGTATGTTTTTATGAAAGGTAAATACACCTTATGTTTTTATGACAAGTAAGTATGTTTTTATGAAAGGTAAATACACCTTATGTTTTTATGAAAAGTAAGTATGTTTTTATGACAAGTAAGTATATCTTATGTTTTTATGAAAAGTAAGTATGTTTTTATGAAAGGTAAATACACCTTATGTTTTTATGACAAGTAAGTATATCTTATGTTTTTATGAAAAGTAAGTATGTTTTTATGACAAGTAAGTATATCTTATGTTTTTATGAAAAGTAAGTATGTTTTTATGAAAGGTAAATACACCTTATGTTATTATGAAAAGTAAGTATGTTTTTATGACAAGTAAGTATATCTTATGTTTTTATGAAAAGTAAGTATGTTTTTATGAAAGGTAAATACACCTTATGTTTTTATGAAAAGTAAGTATGTTTTTATGACAAGTAAGTATATCTTATGTTTTTATGAAAAGTAAGTATGTTTTTATGAAAGGTAAATACACCTTATGTTTTTATGAAAAGTAAGTATGTTTTTATGACAAGTAAGTATATCTTATGTTTTTATGAAAAGTAAGTATGTTTTTATGAAAGGTAAATACACCTTATGTTTTTATGAAAAGTAAGTATGTTTTTATGACAAGTAAGTATATCTTATGTTTTTATGAAAATGTTTGGATCATTGCTATGAAATCAATCTCACAAGATTGTTATGGGTTCCATATGATATGTTTATGATTATGCTAAGGGGACCGGAGTTTAGTAGCGCTACACATAAGAATTCTTGCCATTTAAGTTCGGTAAAATTCTTGTGTCTCCCTATGTTTATGAGTATTTCGATCCTATCTTATGTTATGATGAAAATGATCCATATGCTTTCAAAAGAAAATTTATGCTTGGTATACTTACTGGGATTTTATAAATCTCACTCCACGATATTTACCATTTTCAGATAATTGAAGGTTCGAGACGGTCAACATGGAAGTGGCAAAAGTGGTTAAGATTGATGAGATAATTATGTTGAACTTTATGTAAGAAAATTATGTTCTATTTTTATTCACAAATAAAATTATGGGATTCTAATTATTCTTTTGAATAATTTTACATTACTATTTAAGTCTCGATAATATGATATGAGTCACTTTTAGTGGCACTCGAATGGTCGAGAATTCGGGTCGTCACAAAACCAATATTATTTGGATGTTTAAAGAAATCATTATTCTTGTTTACATGATCTTAGTCTTGTCAATGTGATAAAGGAAATAATTTGACATGTCATCTACTTGACACAATATATGATTATATCTATTTAACTTGACTTGAGAAGATGAACTTAAATTAACTTGAATATTACATCAATCCTAATTATATAATAATTTACTTGTTTATGTGCAATTCATGAATATGCGAACTTGTTTGAATTGGATTGACTTGACATGTACGTGATTACGTGATCTTAAATAATACTTCGTGATATGCTTTTATTACACATGGCATTAAAAGGATTTTCATATCTTTATTATGTATTGCATAGAAAGGAACTCTTGATATTACATTCACACTATCTTGCTTGTCTTGATATACGTACCACGGATTTCGATAACTGGATCACGATGTGGTTACGCTTGTTAATGAATTTCAGGGATCTCGACTCCCTGTTTGAAATCCGTGGAATAGAAATCACGCTTTTAAAAGAACTCGTGGAATAAACTCCACGCTTGAACTCAGGATTACATTCTCTGCTTGTGCGCGCTCGAGATAATAATTGATTTGTAATATGGACCCCATTAAAAGTCACGGTCTCTTTAAAATACATACATTTGCATAAGTCTTGAATATATGTCTTGCCTTGCCTTGCCTTGCCTTGTCTTGCCTTGGCTTGTCTTGTTTTGTCTTGATTATATGACTTGAATGAACTTGGAAACACATGTACTTGCATCATACTTGAAATTATAAGTTAACTCAACTTGAATACATGGATTAGATTTGAGTTGATTATAGGAATTGACTAGTTTTAATATGTAAGACATGCTTTTACGTTGATCTTAAATATATGAAGTATGACTTGAATATTGGAATTTGACTTGATATAAATATATAAAATTAACTTGACTGGACTGGATATAACTTGAAATACATATTATGTAAAATGACTTTACTTGACTTGAACTTAACTTGGGACTAGACGTGGTTTGAATATACGGCTTGACATGTATATAGAACTCGACTTGAATATGATTTGATGAGGATATAGGCTGATTGATTTAATAAGTAAAACTTACATGAATATTGAATATGTGAGGTTAATTTGTCTACATGCAATAGCACATGTGCACCATACTCCACTCACTGGACAAGTGTTTGCTCATTCCACGACATATTTAATATTTCAGGTAATAATAGAAATGTAAAAGGGATTAGCGCGAATCATCAAATGACGAGACGGATAGTGCTGCACTAGGTGACGACATGTGAGTTGTGGGCTCATTGCATAAGGTCTTGTGTTTGAACTATCAAACTCGTTATTTTATTATTGTTTAAAATATTTTAAAGTCAAAATCTTAAATTAAATGTTTTATCGTTACTTTTTAAATTAATAAATTTTATTTTAAAGTAAAGTGATTTTGAAATCTCAGTTAAGTGACGTTGTTTACACCACTATTTTAAGAAAAGAAAAATAAGAATATTTTCGCAGTATGTTTTATGCGCCATGTGTTGACATCGAATTTGGAAATAAATGGAGAATTTGGCCGTGCGCCATACTATACTTTAGGGGTTTAATAAACAGAGTGGGGACTTTCTTTCGACTTTGAGGTAATAAGAAAAAAAAAACACGTTTCTTGCAAATTTTAGGAATTCGCATTGAACCTTCAATTTCGAGAATTCGTGATTGTCATGTATGATTGTAGAGATGTCAATGAGTCGGATTCAAGTCCAATCGGGACAATCTCATCCCGAACACGCGAGCATCTCGTGAGTCTCGAGATGGGTAGGGTCGTAGACCGCCTCGTTTTTATTTTTTTAATACATTTTTCTTTTCTTAATAGGATAAAAAATGAAAATAAATAATAAGAATTTACTAGGTTCAAAATGGGAGTAGGGCGGATGACTCGCCCCGAACCCGCCCCACTGAGCATATTGTTCGCGCCTCTAATGAGATCAGATCCCCACGAATTTTGGATTCGTTAGATTTTTTGTCATCCCTGTATGATAGAAGTTATGTAATGATTATAAGCTTCACATTAGCAGTACAATATAACCTAGGTGTGGGCAATATCGGTTCGATTCCATTCAAGTCAAGAAGCGGATAGTTTCTATTTCAATTAGGTTCGGCTATTTTTTCGATTCTTGGTTCATATTGAAAAAATGTGAATTTGATGCAAATTCCTAAATATGTTTTAAAAAATCAAAATTAAATGGAAAATGAATGGTACGTAAAATAATATCATAAATATAAGAGCATCTCCAATGCACAATGTAGATTGGGAGAAATTAAGTGAGACATGAGCAAATAGACATTGTGGAATAGAAATACTTCTCCAATGCATTATGTAGAATACAATGTTAAGTTGACATTACTTATAAAGTAGACAATATGAGGTTTTTTTTACAGCTAGACTGTCATGCTACTTGATGACTCAATGTTTTTTATTTTATAATTATTTTAATCAATGAATACATTAATTTCAATGTTTTATTTCTGAGGGTATTTTCATTATTATTTAATTTTTATGTTGTTATACTTTATTTGTTTTCAAAATTGTCGTCAATAATTACGCGTATTAACATGTTTATATATTTAATATAAAACATATTATATTATTTTTCTTAATTATTGAAATATTTTTTAAATGCAATACTTATTTGTCTATTATTTATAACTTTATTTAAATTCTAAATTCTACGTTAAAATAAATTTATTGTTTGGTAAAAGTTTATTTATTTTGTTTCCAAATGGTCATGTGAAAACGTCTTATTGAATTTTTTTTTTAAAAGTCAGTAAATTCAAATGGATTAAAATTCTTGTCCACCCTTTTGACTTTAAAAAGAATAAACCAACGAAATTTTGATGCATTACTATTTATAAATAATATTTATAAACAATGGTTTAAAAATGGTATCTCAGATAGAGCTGTCATTATTTTTTGCATTATTGCTGATGCAAAGATCACTGAGACCTATTGGGCAACTCCTTCGTAATATTTATTTTATTTTGATTATTATATTTTGCAATAAAATTCTTGTCTATAGATTAGGCATGAACGTCATTTTATATGGTTCTGGTTCTGAGGAAATCGAACTGAACTAAGAATCGATTGTTCTTTTTGTAAGAGAAGAACTGAACCGTTTAGTTCATTTGGTTCTGGTTCTTATTTTCTAAACTAAGATTTTCAAATTTAAGCGATAATGGTAGATTCCTTTTGGTAAGACCGTAAGAGTCATAAGACGGTAAAGACATCGAATTTGATCAAGATGTGAATACAATAGTCATCTTTGTCGTTAACATCAAAATATTCACTCCCTTCAGGATAGTAACGTATCTCATCATCCGCATGTATATGCTCCGTGTAAAAAAAATTCAATTTCTGCTCGTAATTCTCCACCTTTTTAGAGAACAGTCATACAAGTCCTACAAATCCTTGAAAACAAGGTAACAACTGATTATGGATAGAGATTGAAGATTTCTTGTTTATTGATTCTTGAAAAACTGAAGGTTGAAGGTTTGACAACTAAATGCTTGAAGCTGAACGACAAATCCACTGAAAGAAAAATGATTTTAGATCTATAGTTTTTGTTTATTACTTCTTTTACTTATAGTTATTGTATTGTTAAAAGAGCCAATAGTTGTTGGGTAATTGATAATTACTAATGGATCAGATAACATGCATTAAATTAAGAATTGATGAATTTTTATTTTTTCTTAATTTATATTTTTTTAAAAAAATTAAAAATATTGTGTTTTGCTCTATCGGTTCTAGTTCTGAACCTAGAACCGGAACAATTTAAAATTTTGAAAGAATCGGACTAAATCGAAATCAAACCGCTGATTTCGATTATTTTGCACATGCCAACTATAGATTAACTATTTTGTGAACGAGTTATTAATTTTAAATTTAAAAAATGCTATATAATCAACATTATTTAAATATAGAAGGAACAATTAAAAAGTAGATATTAGACTTCTTCGTTTATTTATCTACACAATCTAGAAGTCCACCTATTTAATTACCACGTCAACCTAAATTCATGTAGTTCATTGAAGATGCTCTAATTTACTAAAATGCGATCATCAATAATGGAGAAGTAAACAGGGGCAAACCCACAGTGGGGCCGCTGGGGCACGTGCCCCAGTACAAATTTGTTTTTTTTAAAAAAAATAAAAACCGGATGTAGCAGCATCCTTCTGGTCCAAAAACAACCCAATGTCCCAACCAAACCAACTCAGTACAGACCACGGCTTCACTCACGGCACCGTCGCACTAGGCACCTTCGACGTCACCTTCGGTGCTGCGCGCTCCGACCAACCATTCGTCGGAGCAGGCTAGCAGAAGAACACTACCCATTTCACACCCCAAATTCTATTTATTTGCAAAAAACTAAGTTCTTTTCTTTTCCAAAATCGGTGACCAGCAGTCCAGCGGCCTAATCGTCCCCGCCTCTGCTCCGGCTCCGGTGGTCCACGCACGACCAGCAGTCCAGCCTGGCTCGCTGCACTGTCTACACAGCTGCACTGCACCACAGCACTAGCAAGGCAGCACTGGTGTCGTACTCGTCCGATTAGTGTGACTCACTATTTCACTAACCTCTATTTTTATTTCCTTTTCAAATTTCAGTTGATTCTTGAACATAAGTTAATAAACATTACCTGATTCCTTGAAATTTTATTGGATTATTGTTAATTTATTTGCTCTTTGTAATTGTCTATGTTTATGAGGAATTGAGATTTAGATTTTGATGAATAACGATTGAGATTTTTGTGTTTGATATTGAGAATTTGATTCTTGTTTTATTTGATTTTTTTTTTCTTGTTATTTGGGCTCTCAGAATTTGAGATTTTAGGGCTACTATATTTTATTCATTTTTTTGTCTTCTTCCTTAAAAAAAAAAAAATGGGAACATAACCCCCGTAAATGCCGTCGGCAAAAGCAAAAATCATTTGTGCCCCAATAATATAAAAAGTCTGCGTCCGTCACTGAAAGTAAATATACAATTTTTTGACCTTTTAAAAGATTATAACAATAAAAGATTTAACAAGAATTCAACACATGTATAGTTCAACAAATTGGTAAAAAATAAAAATTCATGAAACATAATTCAAAGAAAAAATTAAAATACATATATATATATATATCTTAGCAGTTTGCTTTCGATTTTGATTTTTAATTTTTTAAAGAAAAATAAAAGGTTTCGATTCATTCGACTCGTTATTATTGTATTTGGCCCTCGTTTAGTAAATCGTGATAGTACAAGTTCATGAAATGCGAAGTTGAAAAATTGTAGATCTCATAAAGTATGTGGTTCATATTAATTATTAATTTTGACACAAATTAAAATTTATATTATAATTCCTATCAAACAAGGGCTTAGTGTAAGTTTTTATATTCAGTTAATTTTTTAATAAATCAAATGATGATTAAAATCAGAGAGTTATCTCAAACAATTCAGGGACTTAAAGATAAAATTTATGAAAGGAATTTTACAAAAATAATAATTAAAATAATTAACGGAATAAATGATTATCAACAAAAAATCGCCAATGACTACCATATGGATTATTATTGGTGATCTGACGAAAACCAATATTTGTCGGATTGAATAACTGAAAATAATAACATTAATTATCATCAACAATCGACAATGATACTTCGCTTATATTGATTATAGATAGAAAAGTTGCAGTAATAGATTATCTACAGTATATTAATAGTGGGATAAAGGAAAGCTTTTGATTTCTCATTTATCCTTAAATTGTCATATTTTCGATCAATATTATCATTTATTTTTTAAACATTATTAATATTAATCTAGAATAAATTAAAATATTTTCTCTTTTGTTAATAACACCCTTAAAATATGATATTTTGATCAATAATATCCTTAATATGATTTATTTTCGTGAAAATACAATTATTACTATTCATTAATATTAATCTACAATACATTTAGATATTTTTCTCTGAAAAGATAGTTTATATAATTAGGATATAGTGAGTAACTAAGAATATAGAAGAAAAGAAATCATTTCAAAATTATTTGGAAAACTAAAAATCAAAATTTTTGTTTAATATGGCATAATATGCCCTAATTAATTTGATTTGTCTATGCATATTTTTTTTATATTTTTCAGCGACTCATCAAAAAAAAAATTATAAACTATTTTCGATTTGCCTAATATTTTATGATATCAGATTACTTCTTGATATATGATTTCTTTATTAAGTTGACATTTTAAACAACCTAATATATATTTCGAGAAATTCGATGATTTTTTTAGTAAATATAAATCTATCAAAAACTGCAGTCAATTTAAAATTATAATTTATCCTTTAATTACCTCAACTATTTTTAAAAAATAGTATTAATATTTCAAAATCATTACGTATCATTCATCTTATACATAAGACGTGCAAATCACGTATTTATTATCAGGAGATATAAAAATTGTTGGATATGTTGGGGGTAGTTGCCAAGAATTAAATTAAATTTATTGCTTAGCTTAAGTTGAAGTGTTGAACAATAGTGTTTATAGCATTCCTCTGCCTTTGGTATGTAATCATTATATTATTTGAGTATAACTTTTAATAACTTTTTTTTTTTTTTGACAAATTGCTTAGCTTAACCTTGGAAAGAAGCAAATCTCAATTGATCAAAAATCATGAGTAACAAAGACTTGCGGGTAGCTAAAGGTTTCTTGAACTAAATGTCTCACTAGAAGAAGAGAAAAAGTGGGATGCACCGACGGCTTACTTTTTTTGTCCATTGGCTGTTGTAAAATTTCTATGAAAAGTAATTAAAGTAGTAATCACTATAAATATTCATTAATTACCCACTACTCAATTCTAGTTCTGATAATGACGTAACTGAGAAGTCAATAAACAATGATTAACCAAGTAATTAATGTTTGATAATATGCAAGTAAATAAATTCAATTAATTCCTCTATTGGGGTTAGAGCTCCTTAAGTAGAAAACTAGAAATGACATATTGAAGCTCCATTAGGTTTAACGGTCAAATTGATGGTATTAAAATATTATATTACACTTCAATTGAATGAATCGAGTTTAATGGGATATGTTTCTAATATGAACGTAATACTTTAAGCAAATACTCAACACTATCCCTCTCATGTGAATATGATAGAATCAATCTGTTGTCTGATTGTCCAACATCAAATGCTGTCCGACAACCAATGTACACATTCCACGTGGCATATATTGATCACGTGGTATGACATATCATTTCCGATGAATAAGATCACAACGCTTTTAAGATTACTTGCTACCTAAATTGTGAGGAATTGAAATCTTGTCTTCCATGATACTTTAATAACTTTAATTAGCTTATGTTTAGTCCCATTATTTTTAACTCTTTTTTCTACAATATTCAATTTTAAACACATATTTTAATAATAAAATACTTTACACATAAATTCAAAAAATTTCTTTCATTTTCAACCACACAATATCATATTAATTACTATTAAATAAAAGTGTAGAGAGAAAAAAAAAATTGACACCCTAATTATAAAGTAAAAAAAATAATAAAAAGATTGGCAGATCCAACATGGATCGTCTCATCAACTCGTCATGGTGTGAATCCGTCACTACCCTCGACACGGGGCAAATTCAAAAGTATAAAACGTTGAGGCGTCAGCCGATCTTTGTAAATTTGTATCAAGATTCACATTGTACGTCAACACTTGCTCCTAATTATTCTTTTATTTTCAGGCCTGTGAAAGGACAGGTTGAACGTAGATGGGCCACTTTTAGCTAGTCCAGTTTGACATTTCTACCCCCAACAACTTGATCGAACATGAAAGTAATTTTAAAAAATAAATTGGTTCTTGTAATTATTACATCAATTTGATAATATTTTTTTACTGCAAAATTATTTGCAATTATAAAATGCTTCAAAATTAGAAAAAGTAAACTTAAATTCGCTATTTTGTAAAGTAATTTTGTTAGAAAATTTATCACAGACAATTGTATATCTATGATCCAAAATCATCATGTTGGAATTATCAAGAATTAAATAACTGAAGCAGAAGCGTACCTTAATCAGATATGATTCATGATGAACGATTCGGCGGTTGGATCTTCTAAATCAACACGTAATCCTTATTTTATCTCTGATGATGGGATGTCTGACAGAATGAACAATACGTATGATTCAGGGACCATAACCGACTTTATATACTAAATTGCCTGTTAACCTAATTCGGCCGATCATGAAATTAGGTAATGGCATGGTATTTACACATAAAAGTTCATACATTAATTAGATGCATTAAAGCCTAATATACCAAATCCTTATTAGATCATTTTAAACGGGCTTAACCAAATTTGATAGTCTTTTATTCAATACACAATAATTCACATATAATCCCACACGATTGATTAAAATCCTTACAATCTCCCACTTGGGCTATATGTGTAACCTTACAATTGTGTATCAATCATAACGTTATGAGTACTCAGAATTTTGCTATCATTACTGAATGCATCCCCAAACAATCTGGTCCATCAATTATATCAACATAGGATCAAAGCGGCTTTCGCTACATTTATCGTAACTAAACCCATCAGTGGTCACGTATATCGACATAACTGAATGACATGGATCAAGTATGTATGTATAGCATGAAAATTATATGTAATGTGATCTTCAACATTTCTATTTCCAACTGGTCCAACTTTAGTGAGATCATCCTCAAACAAGTTCAGAGATAATAAACCTGAAACCTTAACACTGTAAATAACTTTAACTTTAAACTGTATCCGAAAGGACAGTAAATGTGTCTAAAGCACCCAAAATACAAACTCCCACTGAAACCAAATATCGTTAAGAAATACAACACCCATATGAGCAATGTGCTCATGAAAGACCTTGGGTGGTAATACCTTAGTAAGCAGATCCCCAATTATAGAGTTTGTCCCAATGTGCTCTTATTGACACGTGTCCACTATGAACTGTATCCTTCACAACCAGGAACTTATGTCAATGTATTTTGACTTAGTTGAGATCATGTTGTTACTGAAATATAAATCTGCTGAGTTATTGTCACAATATAACTTTAGTGGTCTTTCTATACCGTACAGAATACGCAGCCCAGTGACAGAATTTCGCAGCTATATTCCATTATTAGATGCCTGAAAATGCTACAAATTCTACGGCCATGGTGGAAGAAGCTATAAGTGTCTGCTAAGCACTCCTTTTGGAAATAGCTCCTCCAACTAGCAGACAGATGTAGCCTGATGTAGATCTCCTACTGTTTTGGCATCTAGCAAAATCGGAATCATAATACCATATGATCTCCAACTGATCTGATTTTCTGTATGTGAACATATAATCTTTTGTTCTCTTTAAATACCTTATAACACATGTTTGGCTGCTTTCCAAATGATCCATCCCAGGGTTACTTAAATATCTCCTTAGCATCCCAACAATGTATGCAATATCTGGACGCGTACAAACCTGAGTATACATCAGATTTCCTATAGCTAAACTATATGAGATCTTCTGCATTTCCTTAACTTCAAGATCACTTTTCGAGCATTAGTTGAGACTAAATTGTCTCCCTTAACGATAGGGGTGTTCCCTGATTTACTGCCTCGCATGCCAAACCTCTTAAGTACTTTATCGATATAGCCCATTTTGTGACAATCCAAGAATACCCCGAGAGCAATCCCAGTGTATCTGAATCCCTAATACACAAGAGACGTCACCAAGATTTTTAATCTCAAAATTCCTTGACCAAAAATCTCATAATTTTATGTAAAATGTCTATATCATTGGTAGCAAGTAATAATCAACATATAAAACCAGGAAAATATACTTCCTCCCACTGAACTTGTAATACACACAACCATCAACAGCATTAATCTCAAAACCAAATGAGATAATTACTTGATGAATTTTTGTATTACCCTTAACGGGAAGCTGGCTTGAGTACACAAATGGATTTCTTTAATTTGCAAACCATATTCTTTCGGTCCATTGACACAAAGTTTACTGATTGCACCATATAGATCGTTTCATCAATGTCGCAATTGAGAAACTCCGACTTAGCATCCATTTGATGTAACTCGAGGTCAAAATTTGCAACAACCTAAGGCTGCGTTCTCTTTGTGTTTCGGTTTCCTGTTTTCATTTTCGAAAATGTTTTCTGTTTTCCATTTTCTGTAACTTTTTCGAAATTGCTGAAAATGTGTTTGGTTTGTTATTTCCGAAAACTGTTTTCGAAAATGAAAAACTAGAAAACGCGTTCTGTTTAAAATTTTGAAGAAAATTATTTATGTATACTTTTAATTATATTATTTGTGAATATAAATGAAATAAAGATGTCATATTTGAGTTGCACAACAAAAATAAATGAAATAACCCATAATACACAATTTGATTATACAAAAAAAGTTCAAAAATTCATGTTGTCATTCTAAAGTAATCGTTCCACATTTGGGTAGTAATTTTTCATTCTAAAGTAATCGTTTCATTTAATACTTTATATATATACATCCTTCTAGTAAGCACTCATAACGTTTAAAATTTATGTTTCAATAAAATTTGTAAAAATCAATTTACGTTAATTAATGATGCTCTTACAAAATAAGTGTCTACAATACAAAAGTAAAAAATAAATATTGAATAATTAGGCACATGATACATTATCAGAAAGATGGTTGAATTTGGAGTTCGACGCAAAAAAAAGAGTGCAATTCGGAGTTGTACATCAAAAGTTATACATGTTTGAAGACAATGACTTATAAAGCAAATACGAGAACGACTAAATTGAAAGAAAAGTAAAATTTGTGAACTAATGTGCAACAAAATCTGAAGTTGAGGGACCTAAGTTGCAAATAAATTAGGGTATTTTCGAAAGAAATTTCAAATTTTGAGAATTAAAATGACAAGTTTTGAAAATTAGGGACCAATAATATAATTATTTAAAATGACAAATTTCAAATTTTTTGATTATTTTAATTTTTTTTAGGTGAAAAATGCGCGTTTTCCGCATTTTTCAGTTAATAGTTATAAATTTCGGAAAACGCGAAAAATGTGATTTTCACGTTTTCCATTTCCTTTACAAATTTTGAAAACGTTTTCGAAAATTATTTTCGAAAACAGCGCAAGAGAACGCGTTTTCCGCGTTTTCGGAAATGGAAAACGGCTGGAAAACGCCAAAGAGAACACAGCCTAAGCCCATGTTCTCTTTGCTGTTTTGAGGTCGTTTTCTGTTTTTATTTTCGAAAACGCTAAAAACGCGTTCTCTTTACCATTTTCGAAAACGCATTTTGGAAAACAAAAAAAAAATTTGTACACAAAACGGAAAACGCTCAAAATCTCGTTTTGGGCGTTTCGTGTGTATTTCGACAAAAAATGTCCAAAACGCAAAAAACGCGTTTTGGGAATTTTTTTTTTTTATTATAGAATTATCTTTACTTAGAACTAAGCTTAATATAAAGTTTTATTTTTTTATTATTTTTTTTAAGAATTATCCTAATTTGGAACTAAGGGTGTGTTTGATTGAAGATGGAAAAGGAAATGGAAAATATTTTCTTTTTTCATCTAAATTTTCCTACCTCAACCCATAAGAAAATATTTTCTTGAAAATTGGCAAAAACAAGCTTTAATTGATTCTACCTAGCAAAAATTTTCCATGGCCAAATTTCCAATCAAACACTAAAGCTAGAAATTGTTTTCCTTGATTTGACATTTTTCATGTAAAATTTGTCCAATCAAACACACTCTAAGTTTAAATAAAGTTGTATTGAATTCAATATCAACATTACAAAAAAAAAAAAAATTAAGTGAGAATTCTTGTTGTTATATTTCAAAAAATGCACTGATAAATGGATTCTGGTGGTTTTGAAAGAACTTGCATTTTCTGGATTTTAATAGAAATAGAGATTTCTCAAATCCCGAATCTGACCAAACTGTGTTAATATAGACTCTTAATGCTCACATTAGTGTGTTGCATGTAACCATATTTTTAGTGTATTGTGAAAGGAAATTTGAGTTTGTAATATTCTGCAAGCAAATTAATTAAAAATAGTTTAAGTAGTATTCTGCAAAATTTCAAACAGAACGTGTTTTTCAGCTTTTCATTTTCAAAAACAGTTTTCAGAAATGACAAACCAAACGCGTTTTCAGCAAATTTGAAAACAAAAAAGAAAACAGGAAACACAAAACATTTTCGAAAATGAAAATACAAAATAAAATACAAACAGAACGCCACCTAACTTTCTTGAAAGAGTCTTTCGTTGAAACCAAAGAGAGTATCTTTGAAGTCAATGCCATCAATTTGTGTAAAGCCCTTAGATACAAGACGAACATTATATCTTTTCACATTACCTTTCAAATTCCCTTTGGTTTAAAAATTCATTTAAGACCAATGGGTTTCGTACCTTCTAGTAATGGGACAAGATCCAAAACTTTATTATCTTGCATATACATATACTTATACTTCTTATTTATGGCATCAATCCACTTTTGAGAGTTAGAACCCTGCATGGCCTGATGGAAATTGATTGCACAATCTTCCACCATTCCATTATTTTCCTTATGTTCTTGGAGAAATACTATATAATTATCCGGAATAGCATTTTTCCTTTCTCTCGTGGATCTCCTTAATGGCTTTAGTTATTGAGGTTGTTGAGTTTGTACTTCTGAAATTTACCTTATTTTGGATGGGAGGTTCTTCAACATTGTCTAGTTGAGGTTCCGGATATGCTTCTTGATCAATGACATGCATAGAAATTTGCACATTTTCAAAAGCAATAGTAGGAATTGAAACCAATCATTCCTCAATTTCTTCCTTAAAGACAATATCTCTAACCTTATTTCTCCCCCAAACTCAACATCCTCAAAAAATGTTGCAGTTCCCGTTTCAAAATTAACTTAAGTGTGGGATCATAAAATTTATAGCTCCTAGATCGCTCAGAACAACTAATAAAGTAGCTGCCGACTGTTTTGGAATCCAATTTCTTTATGTGGCTTATAAGGCCTAGCCTTAGCTGGACATCCCCAAATGTGGAAATGTTTTAGACTAGGTTTTCTGCATGTTAAAAGCTCTTAAGGTATTTTAGCAGCAGCTTTAGTTGGTACTATGTACGATCTTTCTTTAATTATCCAGATTTCTGGCAAAAGAAACAACTCTCAATGTCTTTTTCTGGTTTCTTTTGTTTTGGACCCTTAACAACTTTATGTTCTTTATTTCTTTTATTGCCCTTATCTTTAGAGGCGTTTGCCACATGAACACTTTCAATTCTTTTCTATTTCAACTTTTCTTCCTCTTGCACACAAAAATAGAATGAGTTCATTTAGAGTTCATTTCTCCCTTTAACAGTTATAACTGACCTTAAATTGACTGAATTGTGTAAGAAGCTTACACACTTTGAAATAAGCTCTTTAAGAGTCTATTTCTCCATTTGACAGTTATAACTAACATTAAATTAACTGAATTGTGCAGGAAGCTATATCAATACCAAATGCACGAGCAAGTCATCAGACAAGTCAAGTTTTAGTGCCTTAGGTGGCGTTCTGTTTGTATTTTATTTTGTATTTTCATTTTCGAAAATGTTTTGTATTTCCTATTTTTATTTTTGTTTTCAAATTTGCTGAAAACGCGTTTGGTTTGTCATTTCTGAAAACTGTTTTTGAAAATGAAAAGCTGAAAAAAAACGTTATGTTTGAAATTTTATAGAATACTACTTAAACTATTTTTAATTAAATTGTTTGCAGAATACTACAGGCTCAAACTCAAATTTCCTTTCACAATACACTGAAAACATGATTACATGCAACACACTAATGTGAGCATTAAGAGTCTATATTAACACAGCTTGGTCAGGTTCCGGATTTGAGGAAGTTTTAGTTCTATTAAAATTCAGAAAATGCAAGTTCTTTCAAAATCACCAGAATCCATTTATCAAGGCATTTTTTGAAATATAACAACAAGAATTCTCACTTTTTTTTTTTTTTTTTTTGTATAATGTTGATATTGAATTCAATAAAACTTTATTTAAGCTTAGTTCCAAGTTAGAATAATTCTAAAAAAAAAAAAACTTTATTTAGGCTTAGTTCCAAGTTAGGATAATTCTTAAAAAATAAAAAATATCCCAAAATGCGTTTTCCTCGTTTTGAACATTTTTGTTAAAATACACACAAAACGCCCAAAACGAGGTTTTGGGCGTTTTGTGTACAATTTTTTTTTCCCAAAATGAGTTTTCGAAAATGGTAAAGAGAACGTGTTTTTGGTGTTTTTGAAAATAAAAACAGAAAACGACCTCAAAACAACAAAGAGAACAGGGCCTTAAGTTTTGAAGTAGTTAGTAGTGTGAGACATCTATATGATGTACTCCCTTATTTTCCTATAGCATTTATACTTTATTGAAATCAAGATTTGTATAAGCGTGCTTGTTTCAGCCTTATCGTTTTTCGCAAAACGTTTCTTAATTTCGGCAAGGAATTCATTGGCATCAATTACCTCCTCAGATATTGTGCCACTAAAGGCTTCCGAAATGCCGCGCTTAATGATCATTAGACTCATGCGACATGAGCTATCTCACTTCTCAAAGTTCCTCCTTTGATTAAATGAACTTTCATCCGTCAGAGGAGCGGTTGCTCAATCCTTAGAGTACGGTCTAGATCCATGCAGCCAAGAACAATATTAATGTTCTCTGTCCAATCCTTGAAGTTGTTTCATAAACACAGAGATTAAATTTGAGCTTGTAGATATACTACTGGCAGAATTTGAAACCGAATAGAGAATACTTAAACAAAATAGCTCACATAAGTACCTTATTATGCAAATCATACTTTCAAATAATGGTAGGGCTCATCACAAGATACCTAGCACACCATCAATATTTAGTCTTTGGACAGAAATATTGACTTGTAAGTGGTACTCTTGTTGTAGTAATCAAACACTGACAGTAAAACATGTCAACCAATAAACCTTTCTTTGGATCGATTTATTGATAAAACATAAAACCAAATAACCGTCACGTATTTATCACCACAGGTTCATGTGAAATTCGAGCCAAATATTGACATTCCTTTGGGCCGATCAATATCCGCATGAATAACACACAAACACCTAATTTTCCCTTAGTGTAGTGATCAAACACTGGTACTAAGACATGTTAACCAATAAACCTTTCTTTAGACCTATTTATTGATCACACGTTAAACCAAATAATTGCCACGCGTTCATCACCACAAGTACATGTGAAATTCGAGCCAAACATTGACCTTCCTTTGGGTTGATCAACATCCGCAATGAATAACACATACAAAAATACCTTCTAATATTCCAAGTTAATTAATATCCACAAGAGATGTTGCTTTGGCAACATGTTACTTCAACTAACTTACTTTCAAATATTATATCTCTTAAAAGAGTTCGATGTACCAAAATTTGAAACTGAAATCCACTTATTTGCATATAAATTTGACTTTAGGATTTGAATTATAGAATTCAAAACTTTAGAATAAAGCAATCCTTAAGTTAAGATGATCAAGTTGCAATATTCTTAAACCTCAGGTGGCCAATTATGTAAAATTTTAAGCTTTAAGGACTTAAATTATAATTTTACCAAAACCTTATTGGCCAAATTAAGAGATTTCCAAACTTTAAGTCCTAATTTGAAAGAAAATGAAACTTTAGGAGCCGAAATAGAAAATCTTCAATCTTTAGAGGTTGATTTTTGAAAATTTTCAAACTTTAGGAGCCAACTTAGAAAATTCCCAAACTTTAGGGACTGAATTAGAAAATTCTCAAGAGAATTTTCAAGCTTTAGATGCATATTTTGAAAATTTTCATACTTTAGGGATCAATTTAGAAAATTTTCAAACTGTAGGGACTGGATTGTAAAAGCAGGAACTTTAAAAGGCTCAACTCGAATGGTTTTGTAACCTTGAGGGCTAAAGTTGTAAATCTAAATCTTTAGGTTTTAAACTTTAATTCAAAATAAACAGGGAGGACTGGAGGTGTAATTAATCATAATTATCCAAAATTGCACAACACACCCTGAAGACTTCAAATTTCCGAACAAAGCCCCTTTCCCCAAAATCGTGACAGCTAGCTATAAACCCTAGATGCTGCCTACGCCGGTCCATATCAGGCAGAGGCGGCGCCAACCGGAGAGCCACCAAACGCTGCCTCCCATCCGTGAGCACTGTGCCTGTGATAGTTACGCTGCCATCACGAAGAGGCCACGAGCGTGCTGCCATAACAGCCGCCGGCGATACCAACCCAAATCTCAATATTTGGACCGACATATGCATCCACAAATGCAAAACCAGATTTCTGAATCGAAATCCAAATCACACAAGTTGAAAACCCAGATTCAGAATCCATACAATATACATACAGGAATCCGATTTCAACCACCATACGTAAATCCAATATTTCAACAGCAAAATCCATACCTCCACCATCACACTCGATTCGAACAAATTTCAAATCATAATTTTTCAACGGGAAAAATAAAGACCATGCAGTTAATGATTAAGAAAACCCATATACATACATCCATATACATATTACAGGTTTCAAAATCCATATTCATACACACAGTAACGATGGATTTCAAAATCAGATTTGAAAAATCAATTTACAGATCCAAATATTCAATTTCGAAACCATGTTCACCACCAACCGAATCATAATACATACCCAACTCGATTTTCACAGTAACTCAAAATCCAAATTCAAATATCCAAATTCTCATATATAGAGTCAGTAAACATACGTTTCAAACCCAGATTTAAATATGCATATATCCCACTCTTAATGAAAACTTGAATTTCCAAAATCATACCGTAATATTAAATATAGATCTGATAATCCAACGTGATGAGTGGCTCTGATACCACTTGTTAGAAAATTTATCACAGACAATTGTATATCTATGATCCAAAATCATCATGCTGAAATTATCAAGAATTAAATAACTGAAGCGGAAGCATACCTTAATCAGATATGATTCACGATGAACGATTCGGATGTTGGATCTTCTAAATCAACACGTAGTCCTTATTTTCTCTCTGATGATGGGATGTCAGACAGAATGAACAATACGTATGATTCAGGGACCATAACCGACTTTATATACTGAATTTCATGTTAACCTAATTCGGCCCATCATGAAATTAGGTAATGACCTAGTATCTATACATAAAAGTCCATACATTAATTAGATGCATTAAAACACAATATACCAATTTTTTATTAGATCACTTTAAACGAGTTAACCAAATTTGATAGCCTTTTATTCAATACACAATAATTTACATATAATCCTACGTGATTGATTAAAATCCTTACAAATTTGAGATTAAAATTCAAGTTCAGCCAAATGGAAGCCTGGTTTGTTCGCTTGTGCATTGGCGCAAGTTGAGACCGACAAACTGGAAATTGCATAAAATATATTGTAATGCTAAACACGTGGGGATAGTCAGGCCTATGCACGTTTGGCTATGTTTAGAAAGTTTGCTTATAAGTGAATAAAGTAATTATTTTAATTAATTAAAATTCAAATGAAGTGACTTATCTTTAAAAAAAAAAAAAAAAGAGAAGCCAAATTCAACACAACCTCTCGCTAGATGGATGTACATACAACACTTGCACGTGAGTTTACATTTTAATTGACAGTGGAACAAATATCTATTAAAGTAAAACATAAGACTGTAAACAAAATAATTATATGGTAGTTTTATAATGATTTTATTTTGATTTAGTTAGTATTTTAATTTATAATAGATTTATTTAGTTTGTTTAAATTTATTGTCAATAAAGTATACGAATATATTCAAATCAATAAACTAGTGGCAAAAAAGTAGTTACGCAAAAGAAAAAATATATACTGAAATAAGCGATTTAAAATCGGACCAAATCGTTAGGTTTAAGTTTGAGTTTTTCTCAAAATGTTCTCAAATCATTTTAAATGGGTTGGTTTATGTTTGATTTTTTCTCAAATCGATTTAAAATGTTTGGTTTCAAAATTTGTCAAAACCGGTAAAACCAGACCAATTGCACTCCTAGTAAAACAATAGTCATTTTCTGTTTTCCCCGATTTAAAAACTTTCTTTTTGCGAATCTCACCTTTTTTTTTTAATTTCCAAAAATAGAAAGTACATTTACCGATTTTATAGATTTCAAGATCATTTAATGCAGTTAATATCTTTGTGTGAATTAAGTGGAATAAAAAGATTGCCTTCAGGGCACATCTCTCAATGGTAAAGGGAAGGGATGTAAAAATGCTCAGCGCAGTCGGATAAAGGGTTCGAATCTTGAAATAATGGATTTGTGCCATGTGACATCAGAAGTTATGACTTACCACATCTCCACCCTAACTCTGGAAGGCATAACCTACAAATTTACCTCCTTAACAAATTACCTAGGGCAGGGTCAATTAGGGCCCTTAAGGTGTGGGCTACACTTTTTTTTTAAGTGGAATAAAAAGACATGCCTACTTCGCAATCTGTGTGCATGATTAAGTGTCTTTATCATTTTGTACCATATCCTTTATTATTTCAAGGACAATTAAGGCACAAATGTAATATTCTTTCCGTTCCACAAAGATGATTTCCTACTCATTTTTACACAGATTAAGAAATGTCAATTAGTGTTATTGAAAAAACAAAATTTACAATCACTTTTTCTAATATACTCCTAATAAATTTATATAGTTTTACACAAAATTGAAAGAGTATAAATTTATTTAGACTAATAAAAAACACATTAAATAAGGACAAAATGCGACTTAAAATATTAACTTCACTTTCAAAAGAGAAAGTGGATTATCTATCTGGGACGGACGAAAAATGATTAATGAACTATCTTTGTGGAACAGATGGAATAGTAAACTTTTATTGGCTTAATATATTGTATCATTAATTAACGTTTTCATATTTTCTATAGGAAAAAATAAAGAAAATCTTCATTTTTTCACTCTATTTATAATAAGTTATCTAGGTATGCAAACAGTCACAATAGGGTATTTCCATATATTTAGTGTATGCACGTTTCGAAAATTTGTTATCACTGTAAAAATAAATTTTCAATGCGTTTTAATTTAATGTGTTTGTGTTATGTGTATTTGAAACCTTTTTAGATTGCCGAGAAGTTATTTATTTATTTTTTAAAATTCTTATTAATTGTCTAATTTTTTCAACAAACAATTTTTTTAGCCTTTATTTGGTAAAAGGTTTGCTTATAGATTTTTTTTAGCCTTTAGCCTTTATTGTAATAAAAATGTTTGTCAAACAGAGGCAAAGTGGTAAAATTTTAAAATTAATAATAAAAATTATTATGAGTTTTTTTTATTAATCGTTTTCTAGAGCTTTTAAATGAGGATTTTGTAAAATGATCATATAAGAAAATAATTTGTATAAGTAAATATTGCTCGAAAATATCAATGTTCACATAAAATGAAAAATCACTTTTACATCATTTTCTTTAAGCCATGAACAAATATCAAATTGAAAAATTAGTTGTACTCTTATGCATTGTCATCATTAAATAATCATAAATATCTTTACTAATATGCTTGGTCATACTTTATGATGCATCTGCAAACTTTTTGATCTAGTCGATGAGTAATGTACAGCATTATATGCTAAGAGAAATTTCATTAGATAATCATTATGAAAAAACATCAATAGACAATAATAATAATAATAATAATAATAAACGGGGGTAATTTGCAGTATTATATGCTAAGAGGAATTTTATTAGATAATCATTATAAAAAGACATTAATGGACAACAACAACAACAACAATAACAATAATAATAATAATAATAATAATAATAATAAAAAGGGATTATGGGCATCCCCTCCACCCCCCCGGGTCCCTGTCTAAGCGGGAATGAGGCGTGAATGTGGATGGTAAATATCCGACAGGGTAGGAAAAGGGAAGGGGATTGACATCCCCATCTCGAACTCGCCCCGTTACCATCCCTAGGCTGAACTTTATCTAGTATTTAAAGGCTGCGGCTGGAGCCTTATGGATGCCAACAAGACGTCGGACTCACCATCAAGGCTAACTTGACTTGCTTCAAATATTTCTCTTTGTTTGGCGCGGCAATCAGAGAATGTTTATCCTCCGAGCTTCATTTTCTAAATCTCTAAAAAGCAGCTGAATCATAAAGTTAGAGTCGTGATTTTCGGACCAGGAGTGAATTTTTCTTATTTGAATTGAATCAAACAAAATGTTTTCTCTTGCTGTCGTTTCCTTCTTGTCTGTCAATAGATGAAAAATGGTGGTTTCTTTCTTCTAAATCCAATAGTGGAATTGTAAGGATGACTTTTTACTTCTTCATTTGCATCGTCTTCCAATAATTGATTTTCTTTGATATTTTGCACTTTGCAGGATAATTTCAAATCTCAGTAGTAATTTTTTCTTCATTGCTGGGAATACTTGGTCTCTTTGCTGTGTTTTTGGTAGATAACTACTTGCAAAAAAAAAAAAAAAAATTCATTCTGTGGGCTTTTTTACATGGCCATAACATGGTTAACGTATTTTCTCACATATGCCATCAATTTCCTGACCCCAAAATTTGACGCCAATAGAATCCGACCTCCTTCCCTCTATGTAGGCATCACCTGCACACTCGAACACATCATTAGAGAAAAATGCCTTGCACTCCAACAGTCAAATCAACGGCCGGAAGAGAGAGATATGAGTGCAAGAGACGGGGTAAGAAAATTGGCTAGGGTTTGAGTGAACATAAACTTTTCATGTAAATGGACTCACCTTCTATATAGGGATATATAAAGTGGAAATTACACCCATACAGAGTTTTCAACTTTACATTTTCAACTTTACAATTCAAAAATCAAGTTTACACTTTATTTGTTCAAAAATAAGGTCAAAATTAACTTCTAATTATTAAAACAATACTTTATTAATTAAATTAATAAATCCTAATTTCAAACCCTAAAATTCATTTTAATTCTCCACCCTCTCCATCAAAGATAGATTTGCGGCACTCCACGTTTACCAGACTCAAAAGACAAATCTCGTAACCTTCCACTGTGGCAGCCACCAGAAGTCAAATATAGTAATCTACCACTGCGACACCACCTATCATGGCCGTCGCAACGACACTCACTGCTGTGTAGGCACCGCTGCGTGGAAGGGTCGTTGCAGGAGGCACTTTCCGCTCCTTTCTTCTTCTCCGCCTCCGCCACCACAATGTTTGGTTGTGTATGCAGTATTCAATTGTGCGTCTGTATGTAGGATGTGTGTTGGATTAGTTGTGGTGGTGCTTGTGGTGATGTGGTTGCGATGTGATGGTTGTGTGAATGAGGGATGGAAGTGTGGTTGTGAGTCGTGGTGGATGTGTGATAGTTGTGGTGGTGGTGGTGTCGTGTGGTGGTGATTGGTGGCGACAGATCTGCGTGTGATGGTTGTTCCGACACCTGTGCAGATATGTGTGTGGTGATGTGTGGATTTGGAGGATGTGCATGGGGTTGTGGCGGCGATGGCTGCGGTAAAGTGGGTGGTGATGCAGGCAGACGGTCGGTCGGCCACCAGAAGTCAAATCTAGTAATCTTCCACTACGACATCACCTGTCGTGGCCGCCGCAACGACACTGGCTGCTGTGCAAGAACCGCTGCGTGGAAGGACACTGTAAGAGGCGCTTTCCGCTCCTTTCTTCTTTTTCTTTTTCCATTTCGAGCCGTTGCGTCGGTGCGATCTGCAATGTTTGGTTGTGTATGCTGTATTTAGTTGTGTGTCGGTATGTAGGATGTGTGTTGGATTAGTTGTAGCGGCGCAGGAGGTGATGTGGTGACTGCGTGAATGAGGGATAGATGTGTGGTTACGGTTTGTGGTGGTGAGTCATGGTGGATGTGTGATAGTTGTGGTGGTGGTGTCGTGGTCGTTATGTGGTGGTGATTGGTGGCGGAGGATCTACGTGTGATGGTTGTTCAGGCACCTGTGCAGATATGTGTGTGGTGATGTGTGGATCTGGAGGATGTGGATGGGGTTGTGGTGACGATGGCTGCAGTGAAGTGGGTGGTGATGCAGGCAGGCGACTGGTCGTGGTGCGGTCGATGATGGTGGTTGAGCTATATTGGTGATTGGGGTGGGAGAGGCGGAGTTGGGGAAGTGGTGGTGGCGATTTGGTGGCCGGTGGTGGCAATCGTGGTCGCGGTGTTGGTGGTAGTGGGTGGTATTGACGTGTGTGGCCAATAAATATGTAATTTGTGACCAAATATTTGAGTAATTGTGACCTAAAAAATTGTGACTTGTAACCTAATAAATTGTGACCAATATTAAATATTGACCTAAAAATTTGTGACTTGTAACCATAATAAACTGTAATCTAAAAAATTGTGACTTGTAACCTAAAATATTGTGACTTGTAACCATAATAAACTGTGACCTAAAATATTGTAACTTGTGACCATAATAAAACGTGATCTGAAAAATTGTGACTTGTGACCATAAATAATAAAATATACAATTAATTTTGACATGATTTTTGAAATAAAACATTAAGTTTCTTAATTTTGATGAGGGAATAATACACAAATAAGGTGGTTATTATACTACATTTCAAGCTTAAAGAAAAAAGCTTAAAACTTCATCAATCAGGTGAAAATAAAAATATTTATAATAATTAGACCCCCACTCCACCCCGCTCAATCTAAATATTCCCCATAATTGTATTAAAACTTCAACACTGTCACGATCAACACCATCATCTCCAAGCACCACTACTATCTCCGATCACCACCACCACCGTCACCGCTGTCGTATCTCCGATCACCATGACCACCACCATCGCCGTCACCTTCACCATCACCATCACCATCACCATAACTTTCCAAGTTCCGTACACAACCACCGCCACCACAACCACTACAACCACTCCACCATCATCACCAATCACCCAAAAAAAAAAAAACAAAAGAAGAAGAAGAAGAAGAAATAAACTGTCACTTCACAAAAATTTTCAACTTAAGATGATCTTTCATATCAATGGATGTAGGATGGGAAAATTGAAGTAGGAGTTAAACTTACTGGAATTCTTAGTTTATGAGCATTGTAACAAGAAAAATCTTGAAAATATCAATATGGCACAATGATTGTTCAGAACTATGTGTCCCATTTATCCACACTTCTTGAATCTGTGACTTGTGAAATTGATATGTGACCAATGTAGTATGACTAGTGACCTGTGTTACAAGTGACCTGAAACATATAAACTGTTACTTGTGACGTGTGGTATAAAATGTGACAAGTGGCTTAAATGTGTGGCCTATATAATGTGACCTTTTATCTACGAAGTGTTGTGTGACATGTGACTTGAAATACTGTGATTTAAATGTATGACTTGAAGATTTTTGAAGTGTGACCTCTAACTTAATACATCAAATGTGACCTGTAGCCTGAACATTTGATGTGTGACATGTGACTTAATGCATCAAACAGGTTGTGACTTGAACATTTTGAAGCATGACCTATGGAATATAATTTGTGATCCATTACATGTGACCTTAACTTTGATATGTGACCTCTAACTTAATACATCAAATGTGAATTGTGGCCTGAACATTTGATGTGTGACCTGGACTTAATGCATCAAACAAGTTGTTACCTGAACATTTTTTATGTGTGACCTATGTGACCTATCGAATATGACTTGTGACCTTACCGCAGCCAACAACCCAACAACATCAGTGCCAACCCTACCACTACGTCACCACCGCCTCACACTGCTTACGCCACTACCATTACCACTTGCACCAACAACCCACATTCTACCTACCCACCTACTCACCCCCAACTCAAATTAGGTTTTATTTTGATATCCCTTTTTCAATCATAGAGGAAAGTTATTGGCGCAACATCTCTGACGCCTACATGGACACATCGCTTCCTATTGCAATGTAAAACCCATGTGGCATGATCCCTGCGATGTGAGGAGATCGACGACTGTGCTCATCGAGTAGCGGCACTCACAATTTTACAGTAGAAAGTGGCGGGCGGCTTCCGCTATGGTCGTAGCAATTTTAGGGCGATGATGCTTGGTCTGTTGTGATTTTATTGTGGCAAGGAGCGGGGTAGAATGCAGGTAAAATGGTTGTGGGTGAGGCCGTTTGAGATTTTACAGTTGCAAGTGGCAGCTAGGTGAAATGCTTGTGGTTTTAGGTGAAGTGCTCGACTGAGTTAAGGTTGCAGGTGGCGGACCAAGTAAAGTGCTTATGGTTGTGGGATGCATTTTTACCGTTATAGGTGGCAGCGGTGGATTAAAAGTGAAGAGCTGGTGGTTTTGTGTGGTTGTAGGTCAGGTGGTGGTAGTTGTGGATGTTGGAGGTGGAGGTAACGGTGGTTAGTAGTGGCGGTGGATTAGAGATCAAGTGGTGGTGGGACAGTGTATGACCAATAATGGGTTGCTGGGTTGGAGAGATTTGGTGGGTGGGTAGGATAATTAGGTTATAATATTAGTTAAAATGTTTTAACACCTGATCAATGTAATAAAAACTTGAAAACTTTGTTTTTGAATGGTTAGTTTTATAAACCTAGTGTGGTAAAATTATCACGTTTGAAAAATGTGTACTTTAAATACTTTAGTTATGTATTCTTCCCATATATATAAATGTAGCGAGGTAAACTAGTGGGCCGGAGGCTTGGCCTAACAAGAAGTTTGATTTAATTAAACAACCAAATTCAATTGACATAATTAATGTCGAATCAATATATGTGAGATTGCCTCCGTCATGTACGTACCACTTAGAGTATCTTCAATGGTCTGGTTAGTCCATTGGTGTTGTCCATGTAGCATTCAAAATATTATTAAAATAATTCAAAAAAAATTCAGACGATCCATCCAAAGGTCTACAGTTGGACCTTCATCAAGACCTTTTGCATTGATTATTTTATTTGATGTGTCTTTTTCTCTCTTCAATTTACTCCCTCTTCATGGACTTCCTCTCTCCTCTCACCTCCTTCCCTTTCTCTCTTACAATTTTGTACTATAGCACAGTAGGACCGACCCTTTGCGTTAAAGATGCTCTTGGGGGAATAATAAGGGATATTATAAATGTGATTTTTTTTTTCACATTTATGTAATTTATCATTTTGTTTTTCTATAATCTTTTTACTAGATAATTTATAAAATTGTTGTAACTATTGTTATATGTAATTTTTACGCTGGAATTTTTTCAAAATTATAAATTAAACAATGTAATTATCATTGCAAAATGTTACATGGGTATTATTTTTAAATTCTAATTTACTACATTAGTTTATAAATATATAAATTTCTCACCATCACCTAAAATTCACTAGCACCTCCACATCCACCACAACAGCCACCTCAACACCATTATACAACCCAAGATCCAGTGCCTCCAACACCATCACAGCATCTTTGGAGCTATCGAAGTTGTTCTTGAAGCCTCGTTTCTTGTAACTTGATATCTTGGTTCTTACTCTACTTTGGATCACATCACTTTGAGACTCCTAACACTTGGCCACCCACCATAGTCTCCTGGTAAGTTGTGTACTTTTACTTCTTCAAAACTTAAAGTTGATATATTCATTCCCTATTTTATCTCGAACCATGCTATTTTTCAAAATTATTTACAGTTTAGGTTACAAATTTATTTAATACTTGACAAACATTATCCATAAATATTTTACCTGTCACATCATCTCTGAAATCAACAACCACAAAACTACAAACACGCCATCTGTACACAAATTTGGATAAAACATCTGTACAAACATTAATTTTCTTTTCTTTATCTGATGTACCTAATCTCTCCCATACCCCTTTACCAACTCGGATGGTCACACGATCCCAGACAGGCCCCCTCAAGGCTAAGAGCTTTCCTGATTTCTGCACCTTTTACTCAACTAAACACCTCGTGAAACTTGTCATACACTTGCTTCTATGACTTAACCTATTAGCTTCTCCCAAGCTATTAAATCTGCAGGTTGGAAACAATCTATAGCCAATGAATTTGATGCACTTACGGGCAAGAACAGTTGGACCTTAAGCCCTCAGCCTCTCCATCAGAATGTTATTCAAGTAAAATGGTGTACAACGTTAAACGAAAAAAGGATGGCAGTGTTGACCGTTTGAAGACGAGATTGGTCGCCAAAGAATTTCAGCGGATTGATGGATTAGATTTTACGGAGGCGTTTAGCCCAATTATAAAGCCAGCAACGATAAGGGAGGTTCTTGCATTCATCAATTCATCATACAGTTCAACTGGGAAATTAAACAACTCTACGTCGCCAATGCTTTTCTTCATGGAAATTTACAAGAGGGGGTGTTTATTGAGCAGCCTCTTGGCTTTGAAAATCCTGAGATGGTGTGCAAATTGCATAAAGCTCTTTATGGTCTAAAACAAGACCCTCGTGCTTGGTATACTCGAATTTCTCAAAGTCTTCAAGATTTTGGCTATGTGGTCTCCATAGTGGACACTTCTATATTTATGTATCATCAAGGAGATATTCATCTTTATATGTTTATTTATATTGATGACATAGGCACATGATTCTTCGTTTTGTCTCCACCTCTAAGCAAATAGCCAATATCTTCACCAAAGGCTGTCTAGCCATCATTTCAACATCTGAAATCCAAGCTCACGATCACCTCTCCTCTCATCAGCTTTTTGGGAATGTTAAAGAATCCACAGAAGCCAAACATCCAGGAGAAGATTTTCATGTGAAGGATTGACAGTGAATTCAAATACAAATTCTGATTTATCCTTTGAGCCACAGATTATGGTTTATCCATTCAGACTTTGAGTTGTACTTATCTTTACAATATATTATCTGTATTTAATTTTCGATCCCAAGTACAGAATCTATAAATAACAGATTACGGCAATTGGGACAATTGATCCCTACCTTTCCCACTTCTTGCAAAATTCGTCCTTACGTTTGAATTTTTGGCAAATTCACCCTTACCTTCAACTTTTATTGTTAAAATCATCATTGCCGTCTAATTCCATCAAAAATTCTGTTAGTTGACCCAAAAATCACCTATTGACTATTTCAATGAAGGACAAACAAGTCATTTCATATTATCTAATTTAAAATGATGTAAAAGAAAAAAAAATAAACAAAAATAAAAACAAAAAAGATTTGACACTATTCATTTTCTTCCCCACTCCATTCTCACCCATTCAATTTCCCACCCCTATTCCCCATCCGGCCATCCCAATCCAACAGCATAAGCAAAGACATAATCTTTGTTGTCACATTGTTTTCTCATAGTCTCAAAAATAGGCTTCTTGTACGATGTCAAAGTCTGTCCATTTCTGAGGTTGTCCACTCCAACGTAATAGTAGATAACTGGCCTTTGAAACGATTTTAAGTTCATAGCCCAAGTAGTAAATGTGAACGGTTCCTCATCCCAAGATTTCCATGTTAGAAACGTCTACAGTGGTGTGCTCAAATCCTTTGCTGTCAATATAGGGTCGAGTACAATTGCATGGCGTAGCCCCAAGAAATAGAAATCGACCAATTTCGACTAAAGTCATAGTAGAAACTATGTTGTATAAATTGACTAGGATTGTTCTTGTAAGCCTCAACAAGTTTCTTGACCGAATCTATCCAACTCATGCCCCGAGACAAGAGCTGGACATAGTCTACATGGTGTAGTGATACTAGTGGTGCTAATGGATGTGCAGCTAGTAATCTATATGTGTTTCCTCGTATATCCAACGATAGTGTAGAAATCATTACAAAAATAAATAAATAAATAATCAGTATTTTAATAATCAACAAAATTAATTTGATGTAATAAAAAATAGGGAAAAATCTTGGAATTCGAGTGGTGTTACCTGATGAAAATCAAGCTCTTTGGAAAGAGGAACGCTAATCTCGATCATGCAACCCCCAATCTTCTTATTAGAGCTGTAGAATGATGCATAGCGACCTATGAGGATGGTTGGTGGGAATGGAGTGGGGAAAAACATGAACACCAGTGTCAATTCTTTTTTCTCTTTTTCTTTTACATCATTTTAAATTTTAAATTAAATAATATGAAATGATTTGTTTGTCCTTCATTAAAATAGTCAATAGGTGATTTTTGGATCAACTAACAGATTTTTGGATGAAATTAGACGCCAATGACGCTTTTAGCAAAAAAAAAGAAAAAAATAAGAGTGAATTTACCAAAAAATCAAACGTATGGACGAATTTCGCAAGTGTGAAAGATAGAGACAACCTACGCCAATTATCCTAACAGATTACATACAGGCATTGTTCTAAAAAGTGCGCTTAGGGGCGATCTTTCCTTTAACGCTTTAAAAAAAAAAAAAAAAAAATCTTTTTGAACTTGCTTTTTAATTTGATCCATCTATACATTTATTGTGAAGTCAAACCTTTCAAGGTATGTGTTGGGATTTTTGGTTCCAAACAAACCTCGGGGCCAATGATGAAACATCGTGTCGAAAATTTAGCTTCGTAGGCCCTCGACTCATGATCGAAGAATTACTGTCCCAACTAACCAAAATATGTGTAACCCAAGAGTGACATGTTAGAGACTTTACCATCCTATCTTGAGGTGTTAATTGGGTTGTTGGCCCTGTTGCTCAGTAGGTGGATCTGATTGGCGGTCCGAGTTTTAATTAGGTACTCGACCTATTCTCTTAATTAAAACCTAAACCTACCTATATATTCTAATCACTCCTCACTTTGATGGTTAAGACACACATGCACTCCCTAAGCCTCTCTCTCTCTCTCTCTCTCTCTCTCTCTCTCTCTCTCTCTCTCTCTCTCTCTCTCTCTCTCTCTCTCTCTCTCTCTCTCTCTCTCGGTGATAGCGGCTGTTCTCTTCTCTTTGTGAGAAACCCGACCTTTTTTTTCTCTGTGAAAACCCAATGCCTTACCTCTCTGCCTCTTGATTGCTGCCTTTCTCTTCGTGAGTTTGGCCCCCAGTTTTATGTTCCTCTGTTGCGGTGTAAACCGCGATCTTGCTGGTTCCTTTTTTGGGCAGTCTGGTTCGGCTCTCTTTTCTTCGTGAATATAGTGGGTTGTGGGTTGCATCAGAGTGTCTCGTGTTGTCTATGTGTGGTGTTTCCAGTGTTCTAAAATGCGTCGCCTACGCGCACGCTATGCGCAAAGCGAGGGAAACGCGCAAAAAATGCGATCAAAATGTAACTTTGAAAAAAAATGCATTCTTATGCACATGCTAGAGCGCTTAGGCGTGCCCCAGCGCACTTTTTTCGTACCTAAACACTACTCTTTTTTACATTTTTAGTTTTAATTTTTTAATTTAATTTAAAATTAAAAAAAAAAAACTAATAGTAGGGCTGTCAATAAGTATCAACTACCCCAAACCATTGAACTTGTTTGGCCCCCAAACAACCTATAGGTTATTGTCTCTCACTCCATTAGTAGAAATTCGATGTGGGATACTGGAAGTGAAAATGCTAAATATACCATCGACTGAACTCTCCCCAATTTCTCTACATCTCCTTGTGGGTTGCTCATGGAGTCAGTCGCCCAAAGCTCCACAGCACCAACACGTCCCTTCCTATTCCTCGTCTTGATCTTTGGCACTTTGTGGTAATGGGAGAGGTGATGGAGGAGGAGGAGAGTAAACCGATGGTGGAGGTGAAGGTGACGGTGGAGGAGGTGGAGGATTGGAGACTGGTGGAGGTAAAAACATTGGGGCAAGCGATGGTGAAGGCATCGGCATTGTCGGTGAAGGAGGCGGAGCTAATGGTAGGCGGTGGTTTTTTACTGGGTGAATTTTATTGAGTTTATTGAATTTTATATATTCAATCATCAGTTGCTTACAGATTCCAATTGCTCCTTTCACTCGGATTTTTGTGGGGAATTTGGGTTTGAAATTCATGGGCTTATTTGATTTGCAAATTGCAATCTTGTTATTGTAAGTGTAAGCTTAGAGGATTTAATGCTCAGAGTCAGTACTCGAATGTCCCTTTGCTTGTTTAAGAAACTGAGAAAGTGATGCGATTGAAAGCAGGAACCTGCTTGTTTCAACTTGAGCAAAATGGAGTTGGGTTCAGTGGGTTGTATTGTTTGGCAGTTTGATTTGAAAGGGGTTATGGAGAGTGGGAGTAATAGAGGGTTCTTGATTTGTATGGGTT
Organism: Ligustrum vulgare; assembly: GCA_963555705.1. NCBI lineage: Eukaryota > Viridiplantae > Streptophyta > Magnoliopsida > Lamiales > Oleaceae > Ligustrum > Ligustrum vulgare. The sequence continues at coordinate 47,606,359 of OY743171.1, read as the reverse complement.
TTGATTAATGGCTCTGATGGAGAAGTAGAACCAGAGTGTAGTCCTCAACTGTTTCAGGTCAATGGAAATGTTAAGCATCCTTTTTTTTTTTTACTTGCAAATTCAGTCTCAAATAGTTGTCATTGTATATAGTTGTCATAGAATATAGTTTTGGGTAATATCTCAAATAATTTGCCCAAAATAAATAAATAAATAAATGAAAAACGCTTTTTAACGCCTATTCCCGCTTAAGCTTGTAAAGCTTGACACTCGAGTTCCACGCTTTGTCATGCTTCACGCTTTTTAGAACACTGGTGTTGCCTATTGTGGTTGTTGGGGCAAATTTCTGAGCCCTTGATTTGTACCACACGGCTCGATTTCGAACATCAAAGGGAGTTTTTCCTTTTTTGCTTTGATTATTGTTTTGTTATCATTCCTAACACGTTGTCAATCATATATTTAAAGTGGTTAACTTGACTACTTTGTGTTGTTTGAAAGTTGAAATCGCTACAAACTGGTATCAGAGCCTGGCTTGACTGATTGGCGAACTTTTATGTTTTGGAATCGATATTTTCGAACTTTGTGTTTATTGCGTTATTGCTGAAATTATTTCTGAATTTTTTATAACCTGCGTATGTGAAAAATTCTTAACTGATTGTACCTTATTGCTGTTTTTTTTTTTTTTTGCAATCACAGTTAACTTTGAAGGTTGATTCTTGCTTGGTGCTGTATCTACCTATATATCAAAGGATCGCTAATTGCAAATTCACAAGTAAACAAATAATTTTGCATCACTCCCTATTACGAACACAGAAAAGCCCACTCTGGTAAATTGGCTAATCACTTTTAAATTTCTGTAATAGCAGGTCATCGTGTGGGGTGACCATTAGGCTTGCAGTTGCCTGTTGCTAGTTATAGGAGTTAATTGCTATTACCTATGATTTGGATATTGCTGTGTTATACCTATTCTTTGATATATCTTGGTGATTATCTATTTCTTATTGCTTTTGATATTAGAATTGTTCCCTAGACTTTACCCGTGTCGAAAATTATCTTGACCTGAGATCCTTTGAGTCTCACGGAACCCTAAGAATCTAGAACGGCGCATATATATTGCGGCCCTTTCGGTTTCTGTGTGAAATTCTCCGTGAGCTGCATATTCTTCCATTGTGTTGTGTTGCTTATTTTTTGAAATATGTCTGCACATCATTTTGACTTGAATGTCTTTAATGGAAAAGGTGATTTTTCTATTTGGCAACAGAAAATGAAAGGTATTTTGGTTCAGCAAAAAGTTTCTAAAGCAATTGATAATTCTTTTCTTGCTACTGTAACTGAAGAACAGAAAAAGGAATTTGATGAACTTGCTTATACTTCTATTATCTTACATTTATCTGATAGTGTTTTACGAAAAGTTGGTAAACACGATACCACTGAACCTCTTTGGAAAAAGTTACAAGAACTTTACTTAACACAATCCACCCCGAACAAACTTTTCCTACTTGAAAGTTTTTTCAGTTTCAAAATCAATCCTTCAAAAGATTTAGATGACAATCTTGATATTTTCAATAAACTTGTACAAGATATCACAAACTGTGGTGATAAAGTGCCTGAAGAATACAAGGCCATAATTTTATTGAATTTCATTCCTGACATATATAAGGATGTTAAGAATGCTATCAAATATGGGAGGGAGACCCTTTCCCCGGAGGTATTCATTGATTCGCTTAAAAGTAAGGATAGGGAGATAAGAGCCGAGAAAGGTGGGAGAAAACAAGGGGAGGTCCACTTTATGAGAGGTAGAACTCAAACAAAGGGTGGTGGAAATAGTGGGAGCGGGCAAAGTAGTGGTGGCAAGAAGAAGGATAGAAGTAGATCCAAATCACGAGGGAAAGCTGCAGGTAAAAAGTGTTATGGTTGTGGTCAGTTAGGACACTTTATTAGTGATTGCTATATGGAGAAAAATAAACTAAAGGGGAGTGAACAAGGGGAGGAAAACATTGTGTCACTAAAACATAGTGAACCTGGTGAGGTTTACGTCCTTTTAGATCCCAAGCCTAGTGAAATTAACCTGTCTATGAACTCCCATACTGATGAATGGATTCTTGACTCTGGTGCATCTTTCCATGTCACTTCACATAAGCATTGGTTTGATCATTTGCATAAGTTTGATCATGGTCATGTTGTTGCATGGGGTGGAGTCGCATATAACATTACAGGTGTTGGTAATGTTACTGTTAAATTTGAAAATGGCTTTGTGCATACCTTAAAGAATGTTAGGTACATTTCACATACGGGTAGAAATTTGATATCTGTGGGAGAATCGGAAAATGCAGGTTTCACTGGGGGGCTTGGTGACGGGATGATTAAAATGTTTAAGGGTGCACTTAGGGCCTTTAAGGCCATTAGAAAAAATGGCATTTACATAACTCATGCTGAGGTAGTAGGTGGTCAAAACCATACTATTGCATCCATTGACACCGATCACACACCAAAATGGCACAATAAATGATAAGGGTGTGTTTGGAAAGGATAAGGTGTCTGATATGCCATTTTGTGATCATTCTGTGTTTGGTAAACATCACAGGATGTCCTTTGCATCCAGCACACACCGGACAACTAGAATGCTTGAATACATTCACTCTAATTTATGGAGTCCAGGGAGCAATCCCACTTTTGGTGGTAACAAATATTTTTTGTCTATTATTGATGATTTTTCCAGACGTGTGTGGATTTATTTGTTGAAGTATAAATCTTAAACTTTTGAAAAATTTAAAACTTGAAAATTACAGGTGGAGAACCAGACAGGTAAAAGTATAAAATATTTGAGAACTGATAATGGTCTTGAATTCTGCAATTCTAATTTTGACAATATGTGTAAAGATAATGGTATTACTAGACATAGAACTGTGCTTTACACTCCCCAGCAAAATGGGGTTGCTGAAAGGATGAATCGTACATTACTTGATAAAGTTAGATGTATGATGTTAAGTTCTGGTGTGCCTAAATCTTTTTGGGGTAAAGCTGTTATGACTACATGCTATCTGATTAATATGATTCCTTCAGCTTCTTTGAGTGGTGATACTCCATATGAGAAATGGTATGAAAAATGTGCTGATTATTTTGTGCTTAGAACTTCTGGTTGTACTGTGTTTTCTCATCAAAGTGAGGGAAAGTTAGAACCTAGAGCTAGAAAGTGTGTTTTTCTAGGATATCCTAAAGGTGTTAAGGGGTATAGGTTGTAGGACAGAAGCCAAAAGGGTGTGAGAATAATTATCTGCAGGGATGTCACCTTTAATGAGTATGAGATGCCGTGTCTAGGAAATGAGGAACAGCTAGAGATAGGTGGAGATAAGCCCACTCTTGAGGTGGAGAGTGTTAGAGTCCCTATCCCCATTACCCCAAGTGAGGTGGAGAGTAACTCTCAACAAGATCACGCTAATGTAGAATTTGAAGAAGATGACCCTATAGATCATCCTGGTGACCATAACTCCTTGGATGACTATCAGTTAGCTAGAGATAGGGAAAGAAGACCACATAGAGAAACCCCAAAGAATGTCCGACTACGTTATAGCCTATACTAGTTACCAAGACCTAGCTGATAAGGAGCCCAATACCTATAAGGAGGCTATGAGAAGTGAAAATAGTAAACTTTAAAAATCAAACTTGGGTTTTAGTGGACATACCAAAAGATAAATCTATTGTAGGTTGCAAGTAGGTCTACAAGGTTAAGGAGGGTACCACTGAGAGTGAGCCAGTGAGATATAAGGCTAGGTTAGTAGCCAAGGGATACACACAAAAGGTAGGGGTAGCTTATAATGAGATTTTCTCTCCCGTTGTTAAGTATACCACCATTAGAGTCATGCTTGCTTTTGTTGCTTATTATGACTGGGAACTTGAACAACTTGATGTGAAAATTGTTTTTTTACATGGGGATCTTGAAGAGAAAATTTTTATGTTTCAACCCAAAGGTTTTGAAGATAAAGAAAAACCTGATCATGTGTGTTTTCTTAAAAAATCATTATATGGTTTAAAACAATCACCTAGACAGTGGTACAAGAAATTTAATTCTTATGTGCTATCTATTGGTTTCAAGAGAAGTGAGTTTGATTATTGTTTGTACTATATGCACCACATCACTGATGAGTGTGTGTATTTGTTACTTTATGTGGATGACACGTTATTGATTGGTTCTAACATGATTTTAGTAGACAAAGTTAAGAGTGATTTAAGCAAATAATTTGATATGAAGGACCTAGGCCATGCTAAACGTATTTTAGGTATGGAAATTGAATGAAATAGGTCTAATTCTTGTTTATTCCTGCATCAAACTCCCTATGTGCAAAAGGTGTTAAAGAAGTTTGGTATGACTAACTGTAAGCCTACTTCTGTGCCTCTTGGAAATCATTTTGTTTTAACAAAAGAACAATCACCTGCAAATGTAGAAGAAATAGCTTATATGAGTAATATACCTTATTCTAATGTGATTGGTTCTGTGATGTATCTGATGGTTTGTACTCGGCCAGATTTGGCTTTTGCTGTCAGCACTTTGAGCAGGTACATGTCTAATCCAGGCCCCACTCATTGGGAAGCCTTGAAGTGGGTACTTAGGTATCTTAGTGATACTTATAATGTGGGTTTAATCTATAAGTGCAAGTCTAATAATATGAAATTGAAGGGTTTTACTGATGCTGATTGTGGTGGAGATAGAGATAATAGGAAATTTACTTCCTCTTATGTGTTTACTTTGTGTGATTCATGTGTTAGTTGGAAATCTCAACTCCAACATATTGTTGCTCTCTACTACAGAATCTGAATATATTGCTGTTATCGAGGCCTTTAAAGAAGCTTTGTGGTTTAAAGGATTACTTAAGGAACTAGGTACCTTAAATGAAAGTGTAACTGTATATTCTGACAGTCAATCAGCTATTCATTTATGTAAGAACCCTGTTTTTCATGAACGCACTAAACGTATCGATGTTAGGTTGCATTTTATTAGAAATATGTTTCTCAAGATGAAATCAAACTTGAGAAAGTGCATACATATTATAACCCTGCAAATATGGGCACAAAGGTGCTCACACTGGTAAAATTTAGAATTTTTCTGTTACTTCTAAATATCGGTACATGTATGAAAAGTTCTGATTAGTTTAGAACTTTAATCCTACATTTACTAAACATGTGTTGTTTTGTCTTTTTTGTAGGTTTGTTCGGTACCAAGGTGGAGGTTTTTCGGGATTTTTGATCCCAAACAAACCTCGGGGGCGATGATGAAACATCGTGTCAGAAATTTAGTTTCGTAAGCCCTCGGCCCATGATCGAAGATTACTGTCCCAACTAACCACAATATGTGTAACCCAAGAGTGACAGGTTAGAAACTTTATCGTCCTATCTTGAGGTGTTAATTGGGTCGTTGGCCCTATTGCTCGGTAGGTGGATCCGATTGGCGACCCGGGTTTTAATTAGGTTCTCGACCTATTCACTCCTCACTTTGATGGTTAAGACAAACACGCACTCCTTAAGCCTCTCTCTCTCTCTCTCTCTCTCTCTCTCTCTCTCTCTCTCTCTCTCTCTCTCAGTGATAGCGACTGTTCTCTTCTCTTTGTGAGAAACCCGAACTTTTTTTTTTCTCCGTGAAAACTCAATGCCTTACCTTTCCGCCTCTTGATTGCTGCCTCTCTTCGTGAGTTTGGCCCCCAGTTTTCTGTTCCTCTGTTGTGGTGTAAACTGCGATCTTGTTGGTTCCATTTTTTGGCAGTCTGGTTCGGATCTCTTTTCTTCGTGAATATAGTGGGTTGTGGGTTGCCTCGGAGTGTCTTGGACTGTGTATGTGTAGTGTTGCCTATTGTGGTTGTTGGGGCAAATTTCTGAGCCCTCGATTGGTACCACACGGCTCAGTTTCGAACATCAAAGGGAGTTTTTTCCTTTTATGCTTTGATTATTGTTTTGTTATCATTCCTAACACGTTGTCAATCATATATTTAAAGTGATTTACTTGACTATTTTGTTTTGTTTGAAGGTTGAAATCGCTACAGTATGCTATATTAAAATTCAGAGTCTGTTTGATAATGTGAAAAATTTTGATTTTTATGATTTTTTTTTAGTTTTTTTATGGATGTGTGGCTTAAAAATGTTTAAAAAGTCAAAAATTGTGGACTTGAGTGAGAATGAATAGATGAGATTGAGTTTGAAAAATTATGACAATGTTTATCATTACCAAACAACATCTGAATCTCACTCATAAAATCTTCAAACCTATACAATAATAGGTACACTATTCACTTGTGCTCTTCAATTCACTCCAATCCTAAATTAATAGGCATGTATGATATGCGCCACAGGGAATATTACTTTATGAATAAGATTTGAACTTTATATATTAGTATTCAATTAATTGGTAATAATCCACTACACTTACAAAAATGCGAATTATGTTGTAAAACTAACAAAATATTATAGAGAATATAGAAATAGAGAGAATTCTTCTTATTTTAATTGTATGTAAAATGAAGAAGTGAAGCACCCTATTTATAGGGGTAGATAATCGTACAATTGTAAAAACAAAAACTTTACATGAGCATAAAGGTCATTCACACTAAAGATATTTTATAACTCTCCCTTGAATGACCTAATACTCAATGTCTACCTCATTAAAAAACTTATAAAGGAAATCTAGTGGGATAAAACTTAAGCTAAAGAAAAAGTACCGTCGTTGTGGAGTATAAAAATAAATGCCGCATCATTAAAACCTTGCTAAGAAAACTCAATGGGATAAAACTTAGACGAAGGAAAAATAGTACAGCTACTCCCCTGATATTAGTCATCGTAAATCACTGAGCCGACGCATTCCTATCTCATGTATCAATTTCTTGAGTGTAGATGTCGTTAATGCTTTAGTGAATAAGTCAGCCACATTATCACTTGAGCGAATTTGTTGAACATCGGTATTACCTGCTTTCTGAAGCTCGTGTGTATAGAAGAATTTTGGAGAAATGTGATTTGTTCTATCTCCTTTGATATAACCTCCTTTAAGTTGTGCAATACAAGCTGCATTGTCTTCATACAATATCATTGGGCTATCTTTTGTCGAAGCTAATCCGCATGATGATTGGATATGATGAGTCCTATTTCTCAATCACATACATTCTCGACTTGTATCATGGATTGCAATAATTTCTGAATAATTTGAAGATATTGCTGTCAAAGTTTCCTTCACAGATCTCCAAGATATAGCCATCCTACCACGTGTAAACACATATCAAGTTTGCGATTTTTCTTGATGTGGATCAGAGAGATAACATGCATCTGCATATCCCACTAAAGAAGATCCCAAATTGTAAGAATAAAACAATCTCATATCAACAGTACCTTTGAGTTGGTACAGAACTATATCTTGTGAGTAGATTTACAGAAAAAACTATATCAGGTCTAGTGCAATTTTCAAGATATGACAATGCTTCATTTGCACTTAGATATGGTACTTCTGGACCAAGAAGATTTTTTCCATCTTCAAGTGGACGATATGGATCAAGTGATCGAACGACCCTTGGTGATATTAATGGATGTGCTATATCCATATAAAATCGCTTCAAAACATTTTCTGTATATGAAGATTGATGAACAAATAGTCCTTCTGAAAAATGTTCAATTTGCAACCCAAGGCAAAATTTGGTTTTTCCCAAATCTTTCATCTCAAATTCATTTTTCAAGTAATCAGCAGTTTTGTTGAGCTCTTTTGGAGTTTCAATAAGATTTAAATCATCAACTTGAAATGTCACTATTGCAAATCCAATATTTGTTTTCTTTATGAAAACACATGGGCATATATCATCATTTTTATAACCCTCATTTAACAAATATTCCCTGAGACGGTTATATCACATACGTCCAGATTGTTTCAATCCATATAATGATCTTTGCAATTTGATTGAAAACATACTTTTCAGGTATGTATCATTTATTTCTGGAACTTTAAGTTCTTCAGGGACTTTCATGTAAATGTCACTATCAAATGAGCCATATAGATAGGCAGTTACTACATCCATGACGGGAGAATATGTTCAGGCGCATATCGAACCTTTCTGACACAGCCAAACTAATTAAAAATCTAAATGTGATGGCGTCCATGACAAGAGAAATATGTTTCCTCATAATCAATTACAGGTCTTTGTAAGAAACTTTGAGCTACATGCTGGGCTTTGTACCTTGTAAGTTAATTATTTTCATTTATTTTCCTTACAAAGACTCATTTATATCTAGAGATGACAATGGGTCAGGTATGGGTGGGGTTTTCCAAACTCATATTCTACTTACTAAAGATTTATAACCTCCATACCCTACCCATATACCCATTTAAGAGTTGCGGGTCGAGTGCGGATCGGGGGCGAGTTTACTTCTATACTCTTTTAAAACTCATTACTAATTATTTATTTATTTTTTATTTTTAGGTTGTAAATAGGTTATAAGTGATCCGGATTAACTTGAATTTGACTTTAAAAAGGCTTGTTATATGTTGAAACTAAATAAGCGAATTTGAACAATTTTTTTAGACGTTAACAAAGTCAATAATTTAAACATATTAAGATTTAGACGTTAAAAATGTCAATAGATATTTGAGTTCTATTTTTATTTATTTTTTAAAAAATCACTTTTATTTTAAATTCTATAATTTTTTAAGGAATTAGTAGGTATGCGGGTCGGGTATGGGTATTATAGTAAAACAGACACCCGACCCATACCCATGTCGGATTTTAAAGTTTACCTCCATATACTACCCACGAACCCATTTAGTCGGGTAATCCCCGCCTATTTATGTCGGATCTCCAACGATTATCGGGTCCGTAGGTATTATTATCATACCTATTTGTATCCTATAGGGATTACATTTTCAGGTGTTCGAACTACTGGTCAGAACACCTTTCGTTTTTCTAAGGAATTCAATTCCGTCTGCATAACTTCCTTCTATTTTGGTCAATCCTCTCTCTGTTGGCATTCTTTAACAGACAGTGGCTCAGGGTCATTATTCTAAAATATTTCAAGAGCCATTTGAAAAACAAAAATATCATCTATAACACCATTCTCCCTTTCCCATAATTTATGAGATAACAGATAATTTATTGAAATCTCATTATTCTCGGACATCTGCAGGAATTACATCATCACTATTAGATTGTTTCATTGAAATATGTTGTTCTGTGGGAACCATGTCACCACTATTAGATTGATCAATATTTTATATTATTACTCGTCCAGAAATATTTGGCTGTTTTAATTTCCTCTTACGAGGTACGATATCTTTTGAACCAACTGGTCGACGACGCTTCTGGCGTTTTTAAGGTTCACTTGCTATAGCAGTTTGTCCTACAGGGACATCAATCTTTGCCGGAGTGTTTTCTGCTGGTATATATGATTTCGTCACTTTTCTTGTATCAACAAACTCATTAGGTAATTGATTTGCAATTCTTTGCAAATGAATAATTTTCTCAACCTCTTGCTCACATTGATTGCTTCGGGGATCAAAGTGAGATAGAGGTGTCTCATTCCAAGAAATTTTATCCTGATTTTCAGGATGCGACAATCTGCAAAACGTGCAGTAAACATATCACATGTTAAGGGTTCAAGGTACCTAAATCCTAATGATGGAAGGTGAATCAAATACAACATAAATCTCAAGTCTACGTTGGGGGACCCATTTTGGTACATTGTGGGGGAGATATTGATATTTGGACAGTACAACCAAAAATCCTTAAGTGAGAAATATTAGGTTCATGACCAGATGCAAGTTATAGGGTGAGTATTGATAATAAGCAGTTGGTCTTAGCAATTAATTGTAGACGTTTAATAAATGACTCTGCTAACCCATTTTGTGTATGGACATGAGCAACTGAATGTTCAATGGCAATCCCAATTGACATGCAATACTCATTGAATCTCCGTGATCTAAACTCACCAGCATTATCAAGATGAATTGTCTTGATTGAGTAATCGAGAAATTGAGCTCGCAATTTTATTATTTGAGCAAGTAGCCTAGCAAATGCTACATTTCTTTTGGAAACAGACATGTGACCATCTAGTAGAAGAATCAACTAGTACCAAAAAATAACAAAGTGGTCCATATGGTGGGTGTATCAGCCTACATATATTTGTATGAATCATTTCTAAGAAAGTTGGAGATTCAACATTGACTTTTGTAGTAGAAGGTACTAATTTTCCTTGCGAGCAAGCAATACATGAATAATCATTAGGTGAAAGAATCTTCTAGTTCTTTAAAAGATGTCCACGTGAATTACTAATTATTCGACGCATCATTATCGCTCCTGGATGTCCAAGTCGATCATACCAAAGTATAAAACTTTTTAAGTCCACGAACTTTGGGTTCGTGACGTTGTTTGATTCAATTTCTTTTATTTGTTTTTGGCCAGATACAAAAGAAGTAATGCAAAGATATTCAATATTGTTTTCTTGCATCGTTTCAATGTGATATCCATTGCAGCGGATATCCTTAAAACTGAGCAAATTTCTTTTCAATTTGCTAGAGTAGAGTTCATCGTTAATACATAGTTGTGTATTATTTGATAACCAGAGCCTTCAACGATCCTCAATGTGCTGGATATTGTATTAACATCATTTTCCACTAATGTTAAGTTCAGAAAATATTTTTTCTTTCGAAAAATAGTATGTGTTGTTGTACTATCAACAAGACACGTGTCTTGATAATTCATCTAAAATATAATCAAATAGATATTTTAAAAAAGTGAATTTATGATCAAAAGAAGTTAAACATAATTTAACATGAAATGGACAATACATATTAAGATTTCAAAATAACAACATCGTGACTCTTTGATAAAGCAAACTAATCTATATTTTCCAGTGCGTCAGTATAGAAATCAGAGACGGTGTCTTATTAGCTGGACAATCAGAAAAATTTGTCTCTATTTTTTTCTTTTCCTTTAATCGACTGTTGGTAAAGGTCACAAGGTGTTTTTCCGTACGACGGGTACGTGACTAATGCCCTTTCATGCCACATCGGAAGCAACTTTCTTCGTGTTGCTGATGATTTTGTCCAAAATTTCTTGATATTGCATTTACTTCAGGAAATGCAGTACCACTCTTGCAGACGAAGGTGCATTCATTCATAATGGGCTTTTGGGAGGACTACAGTCCTCTGATGGTCAAATCTCTCTTTTATGTTTTTCCAAAGTTCTTGTGAAAATGGTGACGAAGGAAAAATAAGTGCTTTTGCACTTATTTTCACAGTGATGTATTCAATTTTCAATCCGTCGTGAAGATGGTGACGAAGGAAAATAAGTGCTTTTGCACGATCTTGCAGGGATTCTTTATTTCCTTCTTTTATTGTTTCACCAAGACCTTTTGAAATAAGATGAACCTCGACATCTAGGATTTTTCTGGATAAATCAAGTACAATGAACTCGAGTTTTGTGATATTTTCCATTAGGGTAACTATTTACTCAAACAGGAGACATAATTAATTCCTTAAAAAATCTTAGTAAAGAATCAATGATATGATTTCTATATCTAGTTTTTTATTCTTCTGGAATATTAATTATAATTTTGAGTTGATGTAGCAATAAAACAAAAATTTGAAATTGTTATGTGCAAAATCTATGTTGTGGTACCAATTAATCAAGATTATAATTATCAAAAATAAATTAACAAATGATTAACACGTACAATGAAAGTCGCATTAACAAAAGATTCTTCAAAAATTACATTTCAAGAATTGTGTGGTATGCATGCAACAATGTATCATAAAGATATTTTTAACCATTACCTCTATTGAAATTGTGATTTTAGTTTTCAAAAAGAAAAATAAATTTTACTTTTGTGAGTGCACTTTATTGGAATGATGAATTGATTAGATTATAAAATTATCTTTTTAGAAATACATAAAATGTGATTTCATTTAAATCATATATTTGATAGATCCATGTAGTAAGCATCAACATAATTAACAATACATATTGTCGAAAGATCGATTATACATGTATCAACAAATTTTAGGATTAATTTGTGTATATAGTCGAAATTGTATGGATATCAATATAATTTAAAACATCCTAATATGAAGGTATAATAAGAGCAGAAATATTTAAAACCCAGTAAAACCAACCACATAGGTGGTAATGTAATTTGTATATTTGAAACTAATAGAACTAACCATAATGTAGTTAACATGATATACTTAAAACTGATAGAGCCAACTATATAGGTAGTAACATGATATAGTTAAAGTTGGAAAACCAACCATATAGGTGGTAGCGTAATATATGAAAGATAATTAAAATTATTACTGTTAAGTGCATTTTTATACACTTTTTATACCTTTAAATTAGTATATTTTGGAATATCTTGAGCAAATATCTACTAATTTATGCATATTTTGTGATTAATAGGTTAATATTCAAGTGAGGCCAAACAAACCACTAAAGAAGTGCAATTAGCTGAAAATTGGAAGTTCGGGGACCATTTTGTCACTTCCGGGAAGTTTTGGACAAGCTGTGCAATTAACCAAGGGACCAAATTGAAAGGTTTCAATTGTTGAAGGGCATGAGAAGGAAAAAGACAGGAATGCATGGCTGGAATGAAACAATGCGTGATGGAGAGTATGGAAAAAAGGAAAAAGGAGCATGGGCTGGAATTGAAGGGGAACCTGAGTGGTGACAGCAACCTGGACTTTAGTATTCAATTGCTGGAGATATGTAATATAGAGAGAGAGACGGAGAGAGAAAACAAGGGGAGCTCTCTACATCTTTTTGGCTAGAAAAACAGAGAAAAAGGAGAGGAATCACTGCTGGTGACAGAAGCAGCGAGGGGGGAGAAGAAGCAGGTAACAGGCTGCTGATTTCTGGCTGGAAGAGAGATAGAGAGGCGGAGAAAGGGGAGATCATCACTGCTGGTGACAGCAGCAGTGGAAATCTATCTGAAATTGAGTTATAGTCAGGAGGAAAACTAGGAGAAATTGCTGGTGACAGCAGCAAATATTCCTACTACCGGGATTGCTGCTGTGTGAAATTACTTATCTGTGCATGAAACCAGAAGGAAGGAGCCACTGCATGCTGGTGGCTGATCCAACCTGTGACGAGGGACGACTGGCTGCACTGCTGGAGAATTGCTGAAAAGAGAGGGAGTGACATCCTGCTCTTGGAAGCACCTGGGAGTTGCTGGTTAATTGGAGCAACTGGTCTACTGCCTTGAGGGTATTGTTCAAGAACTGAAAATTGGAGATCACTGCGGCTGCTGCTACTGAGATAAAGGCAACATACTGCTGCTGCAAAAGCTGGAGAAGGAAGGCTGCTGCCTGGACTGCTAAGGAGTTGCCTGTGCTGGACTTTACTGTTGCTGATGCTGGTGCACTTGGAACAGGGACTGAAGGCTGCTGTTGCTGATTCCAGATAGGTTGTTGCTGCTGATGCTGTTGCTGATCTGGAATTGCTGATGCTGTTGCTGATCTGAACCTGCTGGAAATGCTGAACCTGCTGCTGCTGGAAATGCTGTTAGGCTGCTGCTGGGGGATTGTTGATGCTGAGTGCTAGGATGCTGCTGAGGGAAAGGGACTGAAGGCTGCTGTTGCTGATTCCAGATAGGTTGTTGCTGCTGATAACCAACATTGCTGAGGACGCTGCTGATGCTGTTGCTGATCTGGAATTGCTGATGCTGTTGCTGATCTGAACCTGCTGGAAATGCTGAACCTGCTGCTGCTGGAAATGCTGTTAGGCTGCTGCTGGGGGATTGCTGATGCTGAGTGCTAGGATGCTGCTGAGGGAAAGGTAGCAGCCGAAACTAAGGGTGCTGGTGCAGATTTGGAGCTGGTGCTGATTTTATGCTGAAGACAACTGCTGCCTGTGAAGTTGCTACTGCTATAGACTGCTGGTGATTACTTTGTTTGCTGAACTGGATGGCTGGTGTTTGTGGGCTGCGGCTGGACGCAAGGTGGACTCAAGGCTGCAACGAGAAATTGCAGTGAACCAGGTTGCGGCTGGACGCAATGCAGGCGGCGATGCAATTCTGACTTCAACATTCTCATTCCGGGTTTTATATTTTATTACTTCATGTTATTTGTAATTTTCGAACGCATGTTTAACTAAATTTAAAGTGTTGGGATTATTGATGAAGCTTGACCTAACTTGATTGATTTTAATGCTTGTATTAAGAATTTAAGCTTTCTATTATCTTGTGCATTTATTGTTGTATTTATTGACTAGCATTTATTGTGGCCACATATATGCTTAGGTTTCATGGGATGTGCAATTATTGAGAAATTGTTGTGTATTCTAGATCAATACAATATTTGCTCTAGGTTCTTGTTTAGGATAGAGATATACCTAAAACCCTAGATGACCCATTGAGCTATTTTCACAAAGGTTTAATGCAATTGGTGTGTTTTTAATCGACATAGAGATATAGTAGGTTAATGCCACTAATTAGGGTTGATTTCACTCGAGAGAGGTAATTGGCTAAGCTTGGAAAATCGGGTCTAACATGATTAATGAATTGCGTTTCTATGTGCTTGTTGATAATTCAATTAGGTAATGGTCAAGTGGAATCAAGAATCCCAACACTCCTTTATCATCTTTTCATCACTATTTTTCTAGTTATTTATTTATAATTGCAACTTTAATTTTAGTACGAAAACTTTCCCCAAACAAACTTTTATTGTGTGTGTTTCTTGTTAAAATTAATTATAGTAAAGTGTAGTTGAAATAGACAATCCTTGTGGGATCGATAAACCGGACTCAATTAGTCCACTATCACTTGTATGCGACTCGTGCACTTGCGGTGTGTTTGTAGCGAACAAGTTTTTGGCGCCGTTGCCGGGGATTGTTTCTATTTAAATTACATTTTAGTTGATATTAGTCTTAACTATTGGTTACTTTTATTTCTTGTATAAATTTTATTTTGTTTTGTTTTGTGTAAGAAATCTTCTAATCTCTTGTGTTGTTCTAGGTTATTAATTGTGCATGCGTCGAAGTAGAAGTCTTGATCTAGTTGAAATAGATCCGGATATCGAAGGGACTTTTCGACGAAGGTTAAGGGAACAACGGGAAGCTAGGAGACAACTTCTTACTGGGATGGAAGGAGAAAGAGTTAACATCGAGCTTAATGCTCCAGCTGCAATTCCTCCAAGGGGTGGAATCCCACCCGGTTTTGTTCCTCAAGCAGCTCGAGCTCAAGTGCCCGTTGTTAATGAAGAAGACATGCTTTTTGGGGATTTCATGAATCCTCCTATTGTCGAGAATCAATCAAGCATTGTCTATCCCTCCTACAATCATCCAAATTTCCAACTTCGGCCGGATGTCATCAATTTATTCTCCAACACCATCTCATTCTATGGGAGGACCGATGAAAATCCACATGCTCATGTGGTACGGTTCCTAGAGATTTGTAGCAACTTCAACTATGAGGGTGTGAATGTGGAGGCAATCCGGATGAGATTATTTGTACATACTTTGAAGGATAAAGCAAGAGAATGGCTTGACACTTTGCCTCCGGGGAGTATCACGACTTGGGTGGAGTTTGTCCAAAGGTTCACTACAAAATTTTTCCCACCATCTAGAGTTGCTAAACTCAAGCATGATATTACTACATTTCAACAATTCGAGATGGAGAGCTTTCATGAAGCATGGGAGAGATTCAAGGATATGCTTAGGAAGTGCCCAAATCATGGAATTATATTGGGGCAACAAGTCAACCACTTCTATGCCGGGCTGACTCCTCCTTGCCGTTCAAATGTGGACTCATCCTCTAATGGGTCCATCAAAACAAAGAGCATTCGGGAAGCTTATGATTTGTTTGAAATCATGAGTGAACAAAGTGCAATGTGGCCGGATAGAAGTGCACCAAGGAATTCTGGTGGTGCACGTGGAGGTGATGATTATGCACTTGTCTTGTCAAAAATTGAATCCTTAGCCAAGAAAGTGGAAGGGTTATCTACTTCAACCTCTAGGCCCGTCAATATGGTTCAAGCCCCTCCGGTATGTGATATATGTGGGGCTAATCATCAAAGCTCTATGTGTCCATTGGTGGCAAGTGGTTCTTCATCTACCGAGCAAGTTGCTTATGCTCAAAATTTCCAACGCCAAGGATTCAATCCATATGCTCCTACATACAATCCCGGTTGGAGAAATCATCCTAATCTATCTTATGGCAACAATCACAATGTGTTGAATCCAAAGCCACAAGAGAAGAAATAAGGATGGGAAGAGGCTATCACCAAGCTAGCAAATCATCAATTGCAATATCAAGAACGCAATGATGCCTCTTTGAAAAATTTGGAGAAGCAAGTGGGCCAAATAGCTAAACTTCTCTCAGAAAGGCAACAAGGAGCTTTGCCTAGCAACACCGAAACAAATCCTAGGGAAAATGTTCAAGCTATTACAACAAGGAGCGGGGTGCAATTTCCCGAGATCACGGCCCCACAACCAACAACTCAATCAAACAAGGCTCCCATTGAAGAAAATGAGCATATTCAAGCATCCGAACCAATTGTTGAGTTGCCAAAGGAAAGTGAGCCGGAAGCATCCACATCAAAGGCTCCAACACCGATCAAGGCTTATGTGCCTCCTATTCCATTTCCTCAAAGGTTGCAAAAGCAAAAGCTTGATAGTCAATTTGCCAAATTTTTGGAAGTATTCAAGAAGCTACACATCAACATTCCTTTCGCCGATGCATTAGCTCAAATGCCAAGCTATGCCAAGTTCATGAAGGATATTCTATCCAACAAAAGAAGGCTTGAAGAGCATGAGACGGTGATGCTAACTGAGGAATGTAGTGCCATCATTCAAAACAAGCTTCCTCCAAAAATTAAAGACCCAGGGAGTTTTACTATTCCATGCACTATTGGTGATGTTAATTTTAGTAAAGCTTTATGTGATCTTGGTGCTAGCATTAATTTGATGCCTTTGTCCATTTTCAGGAAATTGGAATTGGGGGAAGCTAAAGCAACCACTGTGTCTTTACAATTGGCGGATAGGTCTATCAAATATCCTTGGGGGATCATTGAGGATGTTCTTGTGAAGGTGGATAAATTCATCTTTCCGGCGGACTTCATTATTCTAGACATGGAGGAAGATCATGACATTCCAATTATATTGGGAAGGCCATTTCTAGCAACCGGGAGAGCGCTCATTGATGTGCAAGAAGGGCAATTGATTTTGAGGGTGCAAGATGAGCAAGTCACCTTCAATGTGTTGAAGGCCATTAAATACCCCTCGGAGTCCAACTCATGCTTTCGGGTGGATGTAATTGATCATCTAGTGGTAAATTCCTTCAACCGTGGGATTTCTAAAGATCCATTGGAGTCTTGCATTGCCCACTCTTTGACTATTGAGGATGATGATCATGAAGTTAAACAAATGGCTCATTACTTGGAGGCATCACCACAGTATCAACACAAGAGGACCCCCTACTTTGAGGAGTTGAAAAAGAGTTCTTCACCACCCCTACCATCTCTCGAGAAGGCACCTACCCTCGAGCAAAATCCTCTTCCTTCTCATTTGAGATATGCTTATTTGGGGGAATCTTCTACCCTTCCGGTCATTATTTCTAATTTATTGAATGAGGTGGAGGAAGACAAATTGCTTCGGGTATTAAGGGAGCACAAGGAGGCTATTGGATGGACCATCTCGGATATTCGAGGTATTTGCCCTTCATTATGCATGCACAAAATTCTTATGGAAGATGATTTTAAACCTTCGGTGGAGCATCAACGTCGGTTAAATCCGAACATGAAGGAAGTGGTGAGAACCAAAGTGGTGAAGTGGCTTGATGCGGGTATTATCTATCCAATCTCGGATAGTGCATGGGTGAGCCCGGTGCAAGTAGTGCCGAAGAAAGGAGGTGTCACGGTGGTGGAGAATGAGAATAATGAGCTTATTCCAACAAGGCCAGTGACGGGGTGGAGAGTTTGCATTGATTATCGCAAGCTCAACAATGCTACTAGGAAGGATCATTTTCCCCTTCCATTCATTGATCAAATGCTTGAGAGATTGGCGGGTCACTCTCATTATTGCTTCCTAGATGGGTATTCGTGCTATAATCAAATTTCTATAGCCCCGGAGGATCAAGAAAAGACAACATTCACATGCCCATATGGAACTTTTGCATATAGGAGGATGCCCTTCGGTCTCTGCAATGCCCCCGCTACTTTCCAAAGGTGCATGATGGCTATTTTCTCCGACATGGTGGAGAAACTTATTGAGGTATTTATGGATGACTTCTCAGTTTTTGGTACTTCATTTGATGATTGTTTGAATAATTTGAGGATGGTGCTAAAAAGATGTGAGGACACCAACTTGGTTTTAAATTGGGAAAAATGCCATTTCATGGTTCGTGAGGGGATAGTTCTTGGACACCGGATTTCAAGTGAGGGGATTGAGGTTGATAAGGCAAAAATTCAAGTTATCGAAAAATTACCTCCCCCAACCTCGGTAAAAGGTATAAGAAGCTTCTTGGGGCATGCGGGATTTTATAGGAGGTTTATCAAAGACTTCTCAAAAATCACGAAGCCACTGTGTTCATTGCTTGAGAAGAGTACCACATATGATTTCTCTAAAGAGTGTCTTCAAGCTTTTAACACTCTTAAAGAGAAACTCATCACGGCACCAATTATTGTGGCTCCGAATTGGAGTTTGCCCTTTGAGCTTATGTGTGATGCAAGTGATTATGCCGTGGGGGCTGTATTGGGGCAAAGGAAGGACAAACTCTTGCATGTCATCTACTACGCTAGTAAGACCTTGACCGATGCTCAATTGAATTATGCTACTACCGAGAAGGAAATGCTAGCTGTGGTCTTTGCTTTTGATAAGTTTCGGTCATATCTTATTGGCTCCAAGGTGATTGTGTATACCGACCACTCGGCCCTCAAGTATTTATTGGAAAAGAAGGATGCCAAGCCGCGGTTAATTAGATGGGTTCTTCTCCTCCAAGAGTTTGATTTGGAGATTCGTGACAAGAAGGGAACGGAGAATCTTGTAGCCGATCACTTATCTAGACTTGAGCAAACCGAGGAAATTTTGGATGAAGAAGTAAGTGAGGTATTCCCGGATGAGCAAATTTTCCAAATCATGGATCTTTTGCAAGCTGCTAGTGTGCCATGGTATGCGGACCATGTGAATTTTCTTGCAAGTGGCATCACTCCCCCGGACCGCTCTTATCAACAAAGGAAGAAGTTCTTTGCGGATATCAAGCATTATTTTTGGGATGACCCGTTGTTGTTCAAAAGGGGTCCAGATCAAATCATGAGAATGTGTGTGCCCGAGGAGGAGATGGAGAAGATTCTTGAACAATGTCACTCATCGCCTTATGGAGGCCATTTTGGTGCCGTAAAAACTGCATCAAAGGTTCTTCAATCGGGATTTCATTGGCCCACTTTATTCAAAGATGCTCACACACTTGTGTCCAAATGTGACCGATGCCAACGATTAGGTAATATCTCTAACCGAAATGAAATGCCCTTAAATTCTATTTTAGAGGTGGAGATATTCGATGTTTGGGGTATTGATTTTATGGGACCTTTTCCATCGTCCTTTTCTAATCAATACATTCTAGTTGCAGTAGACTATGTGTCGAAGTGGGTAGAAGCGGTGGCACTCCCCACAAATGATGCTCGAGTGGTCGTGAAATTTTTAAAGAAGAATATTTTTACTCGTTATGGTACCCCTCGAGCTATCATTAGTGATGGAGGAAAACACTTTTGTAACCGCCTCTTCGACTCACTTTTGACCAAGTATGGAGTCAAACATCGAATATCCACTCCTTATCATCCGCAAACAAGTGGGCAGGTTGAAATTTCAAATAGAGAATTGAAAAAGATCCTTGAAGTGACGGTGAATGCCTCGAGGAAAGACTGGTCCAAGAAATTGGATGATGCATTATGGGCATACCGCACTGCTTTCAAGACCCCCATTGGTATGTCTCCATTTCGACTACTATTTGGTAAAGCATGTCATCTTCCGGTTGAGCTTGAGCACCGTGCATATTGGGCAACAAAAGTCTTGAATTTTGATATGGAGTTGGCCGGTGAGAAAAGATTACTCCAACTCAATGAGCTTGATGAATTCCGCCTTGAATCATATGAAAATGCTCGGATTTACAAAGAGAAGACAAAGAGGTGGCATGACAAGAACATTGTGAAGCGGGACTTCCAAGTTGGGCAACAAGTACTTCTCTACAACTCAAGACTTCGATTGTTCCCCGGTAAACTCCGCTCTAGATGGTCGGGACCTTTCACCATTGCTCAAATCTTCCCACATGGAGCGGTCGAACTTTATCATGGAAGTAAAGGGAACTTCAAAGTAAATGGGCAACGCTTGAAGCCATACTTGGGGGGTCATTATGAAAATGAGAAGTCATCCATCCCTCTTGCAAACCCGGAGTAATTGTATCAAAAAAGTCGAGCTTACGACTTTAACCAAGCGCTTTTTGGGAGGCAACCCAAATTTCTTCTCTTTTAATTTACTTGTATTTATTTACTTTATTTGTTTACTTTCCTCTTAATTATTTGTCAAACTTTTGTAGGTAACAAATATTTTTGAAAATCCTAAGCGACACTGTACTCAACAAGTTTGGGGGTGAATTACATTCGACGAAAGCTTAGGTCAAAATTCAACATCACAAACAAGCATTGAATCAGGGAAGTTTCACTACCTCTTTTCTTCTTTACATATTGTGTCTATTTTCACATTGAGGACAATGTGTAATTCAAGTTTGGGGGTGTTGACTTCATTTTGCATTTTATCATGTTAGATAGCCTTGCCGGCTTAAGACATTGTGATGTTTGATTTTGTTCATTTTGTTGTGAATATTGACATGCTAGATAGCCTTGTCGGCTCAAAATGATTTGATGTTTGGAATTGCTGATTAATTCACGAATTATGATCGAATATACTACTTGTGCTTATTTTTAACTTGCTTATCTATGAGTGATCCTGAGTACCCTTGAGCACAATAGTCATAACTAATTGTTGTTGAGATTTGGAATCCATTGAAGGTTGGAAGAATTTGTGAAGTAGAAATTAGGTTGTGAGCTTGTATCTTAAATTTTCATCAACCTATCCAATTCCTTCTCAATGCTATTAATCTCTTGATCTTTTGTGAGACAAGTTTGGGGGTGGTCGAGCTGGTAAAGGAGACGGTCTAGATGTATAGTGATTCCATGCATGCTTGATCTAAATTTGTGTGGAGTGTTGTTGACGTTAGTATAAGCTAAGTGATGACCAAATGCTAGAAATCTAAGCCCATTTTAATTATTGCATTGCCCTATCTCGTAGCCTTTTTGACTCGAGTAATTAAGCCCGTAGGAGTATCTTGAAACTCGGTGCCTTAAGTTTGAAACTTGGGAGTCATCGGCCTAAAGCTCGCTACATGGGTCAATTAGAAAGCTTAATGAGTAGGGTACACAAAAAAAAAAAAAAAAAAAAAAATTCATCATCATTGCATTTGCTTAATAAGTCTACCTCACTTCGTAGCCTTTTTGACTTGAGTTAGTAAGTCCGTAGGGGTATTTTGAAACCTGGTACCCTTTGATCTTAAAACAATCGGGGAGTTGCCGGCCTAAAGCTCGCTACACGGGTCAATTAGAAAGCTTAAGGGAGTGAGGAAGTCACGAGCAATCATCACATTAGTTTGTAGAAATCATGCATTCACATTTGCATAAGGGCTTAGATTAATAGTGGGTTTGAATTGCTTGGTATAAACTTTAATGTTGAAACACTCATTTAGTGGAGAGTCACTGCATATCTAGATTGTTGAGATTGCTGGTAAGTCATAACCAAGCTTTAGTGGAAAAAGAAATTTGTGAATTGAGAGTCACCCCTAAGATTGCATTTCGGGATAGAAGAAATAATATGGGGGGATGAATGTCACGAGAGGATAAGGAATGAAATTGACCACAAAGGATGGATAGTATTATTTTGAAATTTATCCTTCCTACAATGTTTCTTTGAGCCTTAGTGATAATTGGAAGTGACTATGCACACACACACCGATCAAACATGAGATAAGCTCAACTTGGTTTTGTAGTATTATTTTGAAAACACAATTGTGAAATCAGGCAATTTTACACTCAAGAAAGAATTTACAAGTCATCTAGCATTGTTGATCATTCATTCATATGTTTTTGTGTTAGTAGATATTCTTGCTCGAGACGAGCAAGAGTTTAAGTTTGGGGGTATTTGTTAAGTGCATTTTTATACACTTTTTATACCTTTAAATTAGTATATTTTGGAATATCTTGAGCAAATATCTACTAATTTATGCATATTTTGTGATTAATAGGTTAATATTCAAGTGAGGCCAAACAAACCACTAAAGAAGTGCAATTAGCTGAAAATTGGAAGTTCGGGGACCATTTTGTCACTTCCGGGAAGTTTTGGACAAGCTGTGCAATTAACCAAGGGACCAAATTGAAAGGTTTCAATTGTTGAAGGGCATGAGAAGGAAAAAGACAGGAATGCATGGCTGGAATGAAACAATGCGTGATGGAGAGTATGGAAAAAAGGAAAAAGGAGCATGGGCTGGAATTGAAGGGGAACCTGAGTGGTGACAGCAACCTGGACTTTAGTATTCAATTGCTGGAGATATGTAATATAGAGAGAGAGACGGAGAGAGAAAACAAGGGGAGCTCTCTACATCTTTTTGGCTAGAAAAACAGAGAAAAAGGAGAGGAATCACTGCTGGTGACAGAAGCAGCGAGGGGGGAGAAGAAGCAGGTAACAGGCTGCTGATTTCTGGCTGGAAGAGAGATAGAGAGGCGGAGAAAGGGGAGATCATCACTGCTGGTGACAGCAGCAGTGGAAATCTATCTGAAATTGAGTTATAGTCAGGAGGAAAACTAGGAGAAATTGCTGGTGACAGCAGCAAATATTCCTACTACCGGGATTGCTGCTGTGTGAAATTACTTATCTGTGCATGAAACCAGAAGGAAGGAGCCACTGCATGCTGGTGGCTGATCCAACCTGTGACGAGGGACGACTGGCTGCACTGCTGGAGAATTGCTGAAAAGAGAGGGAGTGACATCCTGCTCTTGGAAGCACCTGGGAGTTGCTGGTTAATTGGAGCAACTGGTCTACTGCCTTGAGGGTATTGTTCAAGAACTGAAAATTGGAGATCACTGCGGCTGCTGCTACTGAGATAAAGGCAACATACTGCTGCTGCAAAAGCTGGAGAAGGAAGGCTGCTGCCTGGACTGCTAAGGAGTTGCCTGTGCTGGACTTTACTGTTGCTGATGCTGGTGCACTTGGAACAGGGACGAAGGCTGCTGTTGCTGATTCCAGATAGGTTGTTGCTGCTGATGCTGTTGCTGATCTGGAATTGCTGATGCTGTTGCTGATCTGAACCTGCTGGAAATGCTGAACCTGCTGCTGCTGGAAATGCTGTTAGGCTGCTGCTGGGGGATTGTTGATGCTGAGTGCTAGGATGCTGCTGAGGGAAAGGGACTGAAGGCTGCTGTTGCTGATTCCAGATAGGTTGTTGCTGCTGATAACCAACATTGCTGAGGACGCTGCTGATGCTGTTGCTGATCTGGAATTGCTGATGCTGTTGCTGATCTGAACCTGCTGGAAATGCTGAACCTGCTGCTGCTGGAAATGCTGTTAGGCTGCTGCTGGGGGATTGCTGATGCTGAGTGCTAGGATGCTGCTGAGGGAAAGGTAGCAGCCGAAACTAAGGGTGCTGGTGCAGATTTGGAGCTGGTGCTGATTTTATGCTGAAGACAACTGCTGCCTGTGAAGTTGCTACTGCTATAGACTGCTGGTGATTACTTTGTTTGCTGAACTGGATGGCTGGTGTTTGTGGGCTGCGGCTGGACGCAAGGTGGACTCAAGGCTGCAACGAGAAATTGCAGTGAACCAGGTTGCGGCTGGACGCAATGCAGGCGGCGATGCAATTCTGACTTCAACATTCTCATTCCGGGTTTTATATTTTATTACTTCATGTTATTTGTAATTTTCGAACGCATGTTTAACTAAATTTAAAGTGTTGGGATTATTGATGAAGCTTGACCTAACTTGATTGATTTTAATGCTTGTATTAAGAATTTAAGCTTTCTATTATCTTGTGCATTTATTGTTGTATTTATTGACTAGCATTTATTGTGGCCACATATATGCTTAGGTTTCATGGGATGTGCAATTATTGAGAAATTGTTGTGTATTCTAGATCAATACAATATTTGCTCTAGGTTCTTGTTTAGGATAGAGATATACCTAAAACCCTAGATGACCCATTGAGCTATTTTCACAAAGGTTTAATGCAATTGGTGTGTTTTTAATCGACATAGAGATATAGTAGGTTAATGCCACTAATTAGGGTTGATTTCACTCGAGAGAGGTAATTGGCTAAGCTTGGAAAATCGGGTCTAACATGATTAATGAATTGCGTTTCTATGTGCTTGTTGATAATTCAATTAGGTAATGGTCAAGTGGAATCAAGAATCCCAACACTCCTTTATCATCTTTTCATCACTATTTTTCTAGTTATTTATTTATAATTGCAACTTTAATTTTAGTACGAAAACTTTCCCCAAACAAACTTTTATTGTGTGTGTTTCTTGTTAAAATTAATTATAGTAAAGTGTAGTTGAAATAGACAATCCTTGTGGGATCGATAAACCGGACTCAATTAGTCCACTATCACTTGTATGCGACTCGTGCACTTGCGGTGTGTTTGTAGCGAACAATTACCTTCTTTATACAGATTGAATAGTTACCCTAATGGCAAACATCACAAAACTCGAGTTCATTGCACTCGATTTATCCGAGAAAAATTATCTATCATGGATCCTAGATGCCGAGGTTCATCTTATTTCAAAAGGTCTTGGAGAAACAATAAAAAAAGGAAACAAAAAATCCCTGCAGGATCATGCAAAAGTACTTATTTTCCTTCGTCATCATCTTCATGACGGATTGGAAATTGAATACTTGACTGTGAAGGATCTACAAGAACTTTGGAAAAACTTAAAAGAGAGATTCGACCATCAGAGGACTGTAGTCCTCCCAAAAGTCCGTTATGAATGAATGCACATTCATCTGCAAGATTTTAAAACTGTGAGTGAGTACAATTCTGAACTATTCAGAATATGTTCAAAATTGAATTTGTCTGGAGAAAAGATCACTGATGCAGATATGTTAGAAAAAACATTCTCCACCTTTCACGTCTTAAATGTGCTCCTGCAGCAGCAACATCGTGAGCGTGATTTTAAAAGGTAATCAGAACTCATATCTTGTCTTTTAGTAGCCGAACAAAATAATAAATTGTTGATGAAAAATCACAGCTTACGTCTAACCGATTCTGTACCATTTCCTGAAGCAAGTGGTACTGCATTTCCTGAAACAAATGCAATATCAAGAAATAGACACGGATACAGACGTGGCCATGGGCACCAACGTAGACGTGGACACGGACATAAACAGGAACGTGGACGTGGAAAATTTTTTGGACAAAATCATCAGCAACATGGCCACATAATTAAAAGACACAAGAAAATGAAAATAACATAATCAAATGGCAACACGAAGAAAGTTGCTTCCGATATGGCATGAAAGGGCATTGGTCACGTACCTGTCGTACGGCAAAACACTTTGTGGACCTTTACCAACAGTCGATTAAAGGAAAAAAAAATAGAGGCAAATTTTGCTAATTGTCCAACTAATAGGACACACTTAGATGTCTCTGATTTCTATACTGATGCGCTGGAAAATATAGATTAGTTTGCTTTATCAAAGAGTCACGATGTTGTTATTTTGAAATCTTAATATGTATCGTCCATTTCGTGTTAAATTATGTTTAACTTCTTTTGATCATAAATTCACTTCTCTAAAATATCTATTTGATTATATTTTAAATGAATTTTCAAGATACATGTCTTGTTGATGTACAACAACACATACTATTCTCGGGAAGAAAAAGTATTTTCTGAACTTAACATTAGCGAAAAATGATGTTAATACAATATCTGGCACATCGAGGATCGTTAAAGGCTCCGATAAAACCTTTATTATTTTATCAAATAATACACAACTATGTATTAACGATGCACTTTACTCTAACAAATTAAGAAGAAATTTGCTCAGTTTTAAAGATATCCGCTGCAATGAATATCACATTGAAACGATGCAAGAAAAAAATATTGAATATATTTGCATTACTTCTTTTGTATCTGGCCAGAAGCAGATAAAAGAAATTGAATCAAACAACATCACGAATCCGAAGTTCGTGGACTTAAAAAGTTTTATACTTTGGCATGATCGCCTTGGACATCCAAGAGCGATAATGATGCGTCAAATAATTAGCAACTCACGTGGACATCCTTTAAAAAAATAGAAGATTCTTTCACCTAATGATTATTCATGTATTGCTTGCTCGCAAGGAATATTAGTCGTTAGACCTTCCACTACAAAGGTCAATATTGAATCTCCAACTTTCTTAGAAATGATTCATGGAGATATATGTAGGCCGATACACCCACCATATGGACCATTTCGTTATTTTTTTGTACTGGTTGATTCTCCTACTAGATGGTCACATGTCTTTTTACTTTCCACAAGAAATGTAGCATTTGCTAGGCTACTTGCTCAAATAATAAAATTGCGAGCTCAATTTCTCGATTACTCAATCAAGACAATTCGTCTTGATAATGCTGATGAGTTTAGATCAAGGATATTCAATGAGTATTGTATGTCAATTGGGATTTCCATTGAACATTCAGTTGCTCATGTTCATACACAAAATGGGATAGTAGAGTCATTTATTAAACATCTACAATTAATTGCTAGACCACTACTCATAAAAACAAAACTCCCAGCTTCTGTTTGGGGTCATGCCATATTACATGTTGCATCCTTGATTCGTATAAGGCCAACTGCTTATTATCAATACTCACCTCTACAACTTGCATCTGGTCATGAACCTAATATTTCTCACCTAAGGATTTTTGGTTGTGATGTCCAAGTATCAATCTCTCCCCCCACAACGTACCAAAATGGGTCCCCAACATAGACTTGAGATTTATGTTGGTTTTGATTCACCTTCTATCATTAGGTACCTTGAACCCTTAACATGTGATTTGTTTACTGCACGTTTTGCAGATTATCATTTTGATGAAATGAATTTCCCAGCTTTAGGAGGAGTAAAGCTGCATCCTGAAAATCAGGATAAAATTTCTTGGAATGAGACAACTCTATCTCACTTTGATCCCCGAAGCAATCAATGTGAGCAAGAGGTTGAGAAAATTATTCATTTGCAAAAAATTCCAAATCAATTACCTGATGAATTTGTTGATACAAGAAAAGTGACGAAGTCATATATGTCAGCAGAAAACACTCCGGCAAAGATTGATATCCCTGTAGGACAAACTGTTATAGCAAGTGAACCTAAAAAATGCCAGAAGCGTCGTCGACTAGTTGGTTCAAAAGACATCGTACCTTGTAAGAGGAAATTAAAACAACCAAAGATTTCTGGATGAGTAATAATATAAAATATTGATCAATCTAATAGTGGGACATGGTTCCCACAGAACCACATATTTCAATGAAATAATCTAATAGTGATGACTTGATTCCTGCAGATGTCCGAGAATAATGAGATTTCAATAAATTATCTGTTATCTCATAAATTATGGGAAAGGGAGAATGGTGTTATAAATAATATTTTTGTTTTCCAAATGGCTCTTGAAATATTTCAGAATAATGACCCTGAGCCACTATCTATTAAAGAATGCCAACAGAGAGAGGATTGATCAAAATAGAAGGAAAATATGTAGACGGAATTGAATTCCTTAGAAAAACGAAAGGTGTTCGGACCAGTAGTTCGAACACCTGAAAATGTAATCCCTGTAGGATACAAATGGGTCTTTGTAAGGAAAAGAAATGAAAATAATGAAGTTACAATGTTCAAAGCCCGGCATGTAACTCAAGATTTCTCACAAAGTCTTGAAATTGATTTTGAGGAAACATATTCTCCCGTCATGGACGCCATCACATTCAGATTTTTAATTAGTTTGGTTGTGTCAGAGAGGCTCGATATGCGCCTTATGCATATAGTAACTGCCTATCTGTATGGCTCACTTGATAGTGATATACATGAAAGTCCCTGAAGGACTTAAAGTACTAGAAATAAATGATACATACTCGAAAAGTATGTTTTCAATCAAATTGCAAAGATCATTATATGGATTAAAAAAATATGGAAGTATGTGGTATAATCGCCTCAGCGAATACTTGTTGAATAAGGGTTACAAAAATGATGATATATGCCTATGTGTTTTCACAAATATTGGATTTGCAATAGTGACAGTTTATGTTGATGATTTAAATCTTATTGGAACTCTAGAAGAGCTCAACAAAACTGCTGATTACTTGAAAAATGAATTTGAGATGAAAGATTTGGGAAAAATTAAATTTTGTCTTGGGTTGCAAATTGAACATTTTTCAGAAGGACTATTTGTTCATCAATCTTCATATACAGAAAAGGTTTTGAAGTGGTTTTATATGGATACAGCACATCCATTAACATCGCCAATGACCGTTCGATCACTTGATCGAAAAAATGATCCATTTCGTCCACTTGAAGATGGAGAAAAGGTTCTTAGTCCAAAAGTACCATGTCTAAGTGCAATTGGAACATTATCATATCTTACAAATTGCACTAGACTTGATATAGCTTTTTCTGTAAATCTACTCGCAAGATATAGTTCTGTACCAACTCAAAGGCATTGGAATGATGTTAAACACATTCTTCGTTACCTAAAAGGTACTGTTAATATGAGATTGTTTTATTCTCACAATTTGGGATCTTCTTTAGTACGATATGCAGATGCAGGTTATCTTTTTTATCCACATTAAGCAAAATCGCAAACAGGATATGTGTTTACACATGGTGGGACGGCTATATCTTTCGAGATCTGTGAAGCAAACTTTGACAGCAATATCTTCAAATCATTCAGAAATTATTGCAATCCATGAGACAAGTCGAGAATGTATATGGTTGAGAAATATAACTGATTATATCTAATCATCATGCGGATTAACTTCGACAAAAGATAGCCCAATGCTATTGTATGAAGACAATGCAGTTTGTATTGCACAACTTATAGGTTATATCAAAGGAGATAGAACAAATCACATTTCTCCAAAATTCTTCTATACACATGAGCTTCAGAAAGCAGGTGATATCGATATTCAACAAATTCGCTCAAGGGATAATGTGGCTGACTTATTCACTAAAGCATTACCGACATCTACACTCAAGAAATTGATACATGAGATAGGAATGCGTCGTCTCAGTGATTTACGATGACTAATATCAGGAGAAGTAGCTGTACTCTTTTTTCTTCCTCTAGGTTTTATCCCATTGGGTTTTCCTAACAAGGTTTTAATGAGGCAATATTTATTTTTATACTACACAATGACTGTACTCTTTTCCTTAGCTTAAATTTTATCCCGCTGGATGTTCTTAGCAAGGTTTTTAACAAGGCAGTCATTGAGTATTAGGTCATTCAAAGGGAGTTATAAAATATCTTTAATGTGAATGACCTTTATACACATGTAGAGTTTATATTATTACAATTGTACAATTATCTACCTCTAAAAATAGGGTGCTTCACTTCTTCCTTTTACACACAATTGGAATAAGAAAAATTATCTTCATCTCTATATTCTCTCTAATATTTTGGTAGTTTTATAACAAAATTGACCAAATGATCCCCATAAAATAAAATAAAAAAACATAAAACCTAGCACCTAATATCATAATGCTCCAATTTTAAAGTACAAAAAGTCCTAAAATGTTCTACTCCAGCATGGAAAAGCAAATAAAATAAAATAAAGTAAAGCACATGCTTCGTGGGCAATTAGGTCTAAGCATTTGCTGCAATTCATCTCCTCCACTCTTGTATCTTTCTAAGAACCATTATTTTAAGGCGACATTTGTGAAATATCTCGACTGACCATCCATGACCATGAGATCACCAGATCACCATTTGTCCCATTTTGTACCCCTCCAGTTCACAGAAGACGTTAAAAGGAAAAATCAAATGGTTGAAAAAGAAACTGACAACGAAAGAGCAACCAACAAATTTTGACATGACCTGCAATTTTTGACGGTCCGCACAGTTAAAATTAAAATAAAAACTAATGAGTCCTATAGAAATGTTAAAATTGAATTTAAAGAAAATTTTGAAAATTTAAGCTACTATTCTCAAAATTTACCATTATTTCAGCATTATTTAATATTGGGTCAGTTCGTTTATAAATTAATTTCCAATTTATTTCGCTACAAGACAAAAAATGCACAAAAATTAATTTACATAATTTCTCGTACCATTTTTTAATCATTCACATTTTCTTTCTCCAATTTTTAACCACACATCTTAGCTAGAAAATACAAATAAATCAACCGAATAATTTCAATTTTTTTATTTAAAAAGAGCCGAACAGACAGCTAGTAATGTGAAGTACTTGAACACTAGATCCATGTTGATGTGAATGATCCACATCCGCACGTGCACCGAGATCCATGCTGCAAGTAATGTGCTAATTAATTTTTTAAATATTACCTCTGCGCTAGACGCCTAGACCCATCAGGCATCGTCCATGTTTCAAGTTATTGTTACAATTGACTTTTGGAAAATTAGTTGATCTCCTACATTTAAAAATCAACAAGTTAATTCCCACGGTTCAATTATATCAAGGAAATTTTCAAGAATGTCCAATTTCATGCTAATCAAAAAAATTGTATCTAGACTCTAAAGTTAATAGTTTTTACAAAAATGTTCAAATTTGGATGTAATTTGACTATCTTACCCTTAATGATACATTATATATATATTGATTTGATATTTGAGTTGTCCCATCTATACTAGTTAATATTCATTAGTTTCATTTAAATTCATTTAAACCTTGAGTAATAACTACTATAACTACATGAGACAAATATTTTAAACTTGTATTTTCAATTTTTTGCACATTTCGTGAGTTACATGGAAGGAAATGCTTAAACAAGTTTTGAGAAAAAATTTATCAACATATTGTGAAATTCATTTGCTATACAAAGAATTTCATTAGAATGTATTATATCAAATTTTTATTTCCATTGAGAACTTGATTTTACTTGTTTTGCATTATCTTAAAAAAATGGAGAAAAATACTAGATAATTAGTTGAAGAAGATGAGATATTTTAAGTGTTGAGGGAATCACGATACATTATTCTCGACATTTATAATATCGAGAATGACATTTTAAATGTTGTTCTAAACAATTTTAAAAAATCGAGATTGTGAGTAATGAACTCAAAAATGATAATTGTTTGAAACGCCTTCTTCTAAATAGTTTTTTTTGTGTCCGCTTATTTCTTGTTAGCTCATCATAGTATTGTTCCTGACATCTAGTTATGGCAGATATAATGAGGTTTGTTATCTCGCACGGTGAAACTTTTCTCAACATTAAAGACAATTGAAAGTGGTTTGGCAACCAGACGTCCATTGTTGTACGAAGTGACGTATACTTTATATTTTAGATTTCCTAAATCCCTCTTTTTTGTTTGAACTGTACTATTATGTCAATCAAAAATTAATTTCCTATTATTGAAACACCAAAGTTTAAGGTTAAAGTATACATTTTTTTTCTTCATCATATGTTTTGAACTGCAATTGAAACATCTAGGATAAAATAAGAATCAAACATAATATTGCAACTAAAAATGTTTGGGTAGTCAATGTGAAAGAAAAATAAAATCTGGACATTCATCAAATGTTTCATGACATTCATTATAGTTCTCGACATTTTCACATTTCATTCTTGACATTTAAGACCTGTTTTTCTAGACACTTAACATTTAAAATATAAACTCGAAATAACTTGTAGATAATATATTGTACTCAATTTGATTGACATTTGTACTAGTTTAATATAGAGAGTAGATTATGTGTTAAGTTCTCATTGGTTCACTCACAATAAAATATTATAGTCAACACTTCGTGCTCAATATGGAATTTGAAAATTGTAGTAAGAGCATTTTAGTCCCAAAAAAAGGAAAATGGACATCACTAAAAATTGGGACATTTTTGCAATAAAAAATGTAAAAATAGACATTTTATGCAATTTCATCTTATATCAATACCAACAAAACAATGGGTTCAAAATCAAAGCTCTGCAAAAGATCGGGACCAACCGATTCATTAATATTAGAGATAATTTTTACCTTTAAACCTTTTTTATTGCCATAAATATATATAATCATAAAGCCCCAACATTAGCAAATTAATACTTTCCAAAAAAAAAAAAAAAGACATTAGCAAAACACCCCTCCATCCCAGCAATACGACAACGTGGACAGCCAGGAGCATATCCATGTATCGATCAAACCCAAACCCAAAACTTTCCAAAGATTGCATAAAGTACCTGAAAATTAAAAAATCACATTATGGTCCCTATCTTCCTGACCTTTTACGAATCATTTCCGTGTACCTGGTGATGGAATCCAGCCTCTGCAACTTCAACTGTTGCTTAAATCTGTTGATGAAAACATCAGCCTTAGCATCTACTTCTTCGTCCGCCTCGTCTTTAGCACTTCCCCTTTCCTTCACAGTCGCCGGTCGTTTTGCCTCCACAATGTCCTCCTCCTCAAAGTGCCCAAACGCCGATTTCTCACTCGCCGATTTTCTCATCTTCACCGGAAGCCTTACCGGAATCTCACCTGACGCCGGCTCAGTATCTGACTTGGACCTGCTAAATTGATTGCCTGTCAGCTTGCTGTATACTTCATCCATGCTCTGCAACTCATTTTCTTCGGATTCTTCTTGATGGGTTTGAGTTTCTCGAGGAATTTCTTGATGGGTTTGTTCAAGATTGTAAATGGTTTCTGAATCTGTGGTTTTTTCCAGTTGGGTAGCGAAATTTTGTGGTTCTTGAGATCTGTAATAACTGTAGAAGTTGATGGATTTCAGACGTTGAAGAACCGAAGGAGATTTATCAAGCTTAGGCAGGGGTAGGTTGTGGTTTAGAGAATGCGCCGCCGGTTGCTGGCGTTGGTGTTGCTTTTGGTTAGCTAAGGCTGAGGTTAGGGCAATGGTCCCAATCATGAGATTGAGGAGTACAAAGAGAACGGTAGGAGTCAACCAGCTGTTCATTGATGCCCATATTGAATGTATTGCAGAAGCAAATTCTTCAAACATTATTATGGTTTTCTTCCAGAGCAAAAAGGTGTTTCTCCTCTTATGAAGACTGTGGTGTGGCGCTGTGGTAGAACATGGAAATGAAAGGAAAGAGAAAGTTGTGGGGTAGGGGTCGTTGAGTGGGTGTGTGGGTTAAAGGGACATTTATTGATGGATGAGAGTTCGTTCTATAACTAGTCCTAGTATTATTGCACGTGATGTATAAACAATAATGCATTAGTGTGTGTTTGATAAATCAATTTTTTGATAAAAAAAAAAAAGTTTTGAAAAATCGTGTAATTAAAAAGTAGTTTGAAAAGTTATATATTGTGAGCTTAACTTTTTTGAATGATTATGATTGATTACTGTAGAAAAAAATAGTAAATTAAAATTTTACGAAAAAAGTTGGTTTATCAAACAAATAGCGTTAGTAATACTTCCTTTTTTTTTTTTAGTTAGGATATGTTTGAACATATGATATCTCTTAGGGAAAATTGTAGTCACGGTCTCAAATCTTTCTTTTTCTGTAAACTTTACCCAAAACTTCATTTTGTGTCACTCACAATCACAAACCTTTAAAAAATATGTACTGGAAGGACAAATGGATGGAAACTGTCCGTTGAAATGTTAGTTAACTGAAATTGTAGACATTGACTAATTTTTTAAAGGGTAAAATGGTAAAACTCATATTTTTTCCGACAATTATAAGATTTAATAAATTAAAAATAAGAAGAAAAAAAAAAACCAAAACCACTCCTTCTCCATCCAACCTTTGTTCTAAAACCATCGTCGCCTCCACATTTTTAGCATCCATCGACTCTGTCGATGACGAGAGTTTCATGACAGCCCAAACTGTTCGCATTATATTTGTTCTTTTTTTTTTTTTTTTTTTTGCTGATATAATTGATTTTTAGGTTGATTTGGATGATAGATGCAATGCAATGCAACGTCTAGTAATGGGCATTTAGTTGTAATGTGTTATGGATGTAAATTTTAGTTGAAGGACGAAGATAACATCGAAGTGATCGCAGTCAGAAGAGAGAAGTTGCCTTCATTTCCTGTTGGTAGTGGTGGTGCAATTGTTGTAGCTGCACCTGATGCGGTGGCGGTGCTGCTGCTGCCCTAGCTCAAACAAAGACGAAAGAAAAAGTTGAAGAGAAAATATAGAATCTTTATCTGATTTTGGTAGTCGATGAGTTCGGAGAAGTTGAAGGTTGAATGGGTCGATTGATGGTTGTGTTTGGTAGCAGATGTTTCATTTTTGTCTAGTTTTGGTCACCGATTTGGGGGGTTGGAGAAGTTGAAGGTTGAGTGGATCAGTCGATGGTTGTGGTTGACAGCGGCTATTTCATTTTCTTGTCTAGTTTTGGTCGTCAATTTGGGGGGGTTGGAGAGGTCGAAGGTTGAATGGGCCAGTCGACAGCTGTAGTTGGTAGCTACTATTTCATTTTTTTTATTTAGTTTTGGCCATCGATTTGGGGGGTTACGGGGGGGAAGAAGGATACATTTTTATATTTTTTTTAAAAAGCGTTAAAAAAAGGAAAATTACCCTTTTACTCTTTTAAATTGATCAAATATCAATCTCATTTGTTAATTAACAGTCAAATTGGCGGTTTCCATCCATTTGTCATTTTGGTGCATATTTTTGAAATGTTTGAGACTGTGAGTGGCGCAAAATGAAGGTTTGAATAAAGTCTGCAAAAAAAAAAGTTTGAGACCGTAGCTACACTTTTCCATAACTCTTATGTGAACAGTTTTAAGGCTTCTAATCTGGGTGAAATAAACCCTTAATAAGTCTAGCATCAAGAAATATATTGGCAACCTAATCTCAAATTGGTTTTGAGTTTTCTATACATTGGCATGTGAAGTGCATTAAGTAGAAAATAAATTAAAAGAATAGAGATCACAAGCAAATTCCATGAGGATGGAAAATGAAACAGCTCGCTGACATTATATCTTGCAACGATTACCTACACAAGTATGCATTACATGAAATTGGAGTTTTAAGCCATAAAAGACAAAACTTTCTCAAGAACACAGTGTCTGTTTGATAAATATAGTTTTTGATAAAAAGTTGGGTTTTGAAAATTTAATGGTTAAAAATTTGTTTGAAAAGTAAAAAAATTGTGGGCTTGACTTTTTTGGATGGTTGAGATTGATTACTATAGAAAAAAAGTAGTAAAAAGTATGAGATATCCCTTGTTTGATTATATAACTTTCACACAAAAAATACAATTTTTTTTTACAATAATCAATCTCAACCATCCAAAAAAGTCAAGCCTACAATTTTTTACTTTTCAAACCACTTTTTAACCACACGATTTCTCAAAACTCTTTTTTAAACGAACAGACATGTAGTATGGGGATCAAATAAGGGCATAATAAAATGAGTAATGCTACATGAACAACACATATGAACAACAAGATGAACAACACACTCACATGAGGAGTGGGGTCCACATGTGTGGGCCACATTCCTATGTGAGTGTGTTGTTCACTAAATTGTTCAAATGTGTTGTTCATTTAGCATTTTTCTAATAAAATATAAGTCTGTAGTTACATTTTTTCAAAACAAGTGCAAATTCTATTAATTGTCAACAAACTGGATTCTATCTTGAATCTTGATTACAAGATAACTTCCACATTGTTGATTAGCCTTGCACTCAAAGAAGTTCATTGGATTTGCACAATAAGTGCATTACACTACCCATAAAAGAAGAGAAATACTACATGAATACATAAGCACGTAGTCAAAATCTACTTGATCTAAATGGTATCTTAGTGCACTGATTCAGTTACCCTTTGTAATCAAAGAAGATCATTGGAGTCAATAGGTTCTTTCATCTCAACCGTAGCTTCAATTCCACCATCAACACATAAAATGGGGAAGCTTCATCAACATCACACAAATTTTTATTATCCAACATGCTATCAGCAAGACTCAGCGTCACTATTTGAAAAGGCGAGGCGAAGGCAAGCCTCAATGTGAGGCACAAGGTTTGTGCCTTGAGGCTGCATTTTTTGGGTGAAAAAACTGAGGCTTAAGCCTCAAAATTAGAGGCGTGTGCCTCCATAAGAAGAAGAAGAAATAGAGATTATTCTTACATAGGACCTGCGTCGGAGCTGTGACGAAGGAGCTGCGGGAGAAGATCCAATCGGAGATGGAGCTGCATCTCGAGTGTGTGACTGTGTTTTTTTTTAAAAGGTTAGAGACATAGTGGGTAGGCGAGCGAGATCTTTTGTCATAGGTTTAAGAAATGGGCTGGTCTTGAACAACTGTTTTATTAAAAAAATTAAGGCCCAAATCTCTATGTATATATATTACATATTGTTTGCGGAAAGAATACATAACTAAGGTTTTTAAACTACACATTTTCAAAATTAAGAAACTTAAGGTTTTATTTCAAAAATCAGGTCATATTTAATTATGTATTTTATTGTTTATGGTCACAAGTCACAATTTTTCAATCACAACTTATTATGGTCACAAGTCACAATTTTTTAGGTCGCAAGTTACAAATCAGGTCATAAGTTTATGGTCACAGTCACAATTTTTTAGGTCACGATTTATTTCTCGGTCACAAATTTCGAGTTTCGTAGGTCACGATTTTTTTCGATCGCAAATCTCAAGTCAATTGGTCACAACTTAACAAATTATGAGTCACAATTTCTTTATTGGTCATAATTTTTTTCTCGATCACAAATTTGGAATTTCATAAGTCACAATTTTTTTCGATTGCAAATCTCGAGTCAATTAATCACAATTCAACAAATTATGAGTCACAATTTCGTTATTGATCATAAATTTCATTGATCACAATTCTTTCTTGAATACAAAATCCAGAATTTTTTATGTCACAATTTTCACAAATCACTAGTTTTTTTTTTGTCACAAAACACAAATGTTATAGGTCACAATTTATAAAATTATTCGGTCATACTCATTTTTTAGTCACATATTATCGATTTTAGTTGGTCACAATTTATTTTTTGGTCACAAACTACAAACTTTATAGGTCACAACAATTAATTGGCCACAACTTATTTTTAGGTCACAATTATCCTTTATCACCCAACCAACCAACCACCCACCCCCACCCCCCACAACCACATACATCCAACACCACCACCACCATTGACCATCGCAGCCACCGACCACCACCACCACACCTAACCTCACCACCAACCCACACCACCGTCATTGCCACCACTTTCGCCACCACACCTGCCACCACACAAAAAAATCGTGAACCACCCTACCTTACCCCTACTCCTTCACCATCACAGCTATCACCACCACCACCACCTGGCGGCACCCTAATCACCTCCACGACCACCACCACCACAGCCACCGCACCACCTCCAAATCGCCCACCACTTCTCCACCATCACAGCCATAACCACCACCACCACCACCACCACTACCACCTAACGAACCCCAATCACCTCCACCACCACTACAGCTACAGCAACACCTCCAAATTGCCCCCACCATCTCACTGCTACTACTACTGCCACACCTCTCCAAAGCACTAACGTGACTACCACAACTTACCATTACTGAGCACCACCGCCAAAACATATCACCAAACCACCGCGCCACCATCACACACCGCCGCGCCACCACTGCGCACCACCAATCAACCAAAGCGAAAAAAAAAAAAAAAGAAAGGAGAAGGAAGCAGCGACGCAGCTACTAGATCTAAGCAGCGACGCCGCTGCTAGATCGGAGGAGCTCCTTTGTTACTTCTTCGAGGTACGCACCGGCGAAGGCTCTACTTAGGCCCCGCTATTGTAGATCAAAGTAGCAGCAGCGAAGGCGTTGCTCCCACGGAAGTGACGATGGAGCTGTGGTCGCCGACGAAATCCGTGTGGTGGCACCGCTGTGGATGTGGTGGGGCTTAAGGAGAGGTTGAGAGAGTTGAGAGAAATGATAGGTTTGAAGTGTAGTTGGTAAGTGAGGTAGGTTAAATAATTAATGAATTAAAAAAGTTAAAATAAAACCTGAGTTTTGAATAGATATAGACAAAACCTGAATTTTGAATTTAGAACTTAATAAACATGGGACCATGTAATTTCCTCATTGTTTGTTCAATTTATTTATATATTAGATTAAAATAAAACAAAAATAAAAAAATATATATTTTTAAACTTTAAAAATAAAAACAAAAATTAAAAATAAATTAATTTTTTTTAATATTATTACAAATTGACTTATCTTCTATTTATGTCCACTATATGTCTATATGCTAATATCCAATTTAATATATGTTGTATGTTTTTTTTTTTTAATGTTATTTTATAGTTTTTTATTGAATTTTTGGGTTTTTGTGAGGCTTACGCCTCAATCCACCTCGAGGCTTACGTCTCACTTCACAAAGGAAAATCGTCTCAGTACTTAGTTCTGGTTTTTTAAACATTGCTCAACATTGGTGGAAAGAGAGCACGTTGGACTGAAACTGATTTTGTGCTCTCTCTCCATGAGGATCAACTAACAGATT
Source organism: Ligustrum vulgare (assembly GCA_963555705.1). Classification (NCBI taxonomy): domain Eukaryota; kingdom Viridiplantae; phylum Streptophyta; class Magnoliopsida; order Lamiales; family Oleaceae; genus Ligustrum; species Ligustrum vulgare. The sequence goes on along the minus strand of OY743171.1, from coordinate 47,567,715 downwards.
ACAAGATGAAGTAGCTTCTGCGTTTGTATTCAAATGTAGAGCAGCTGTAGGGTAAAGGATGAACACAATCTTGTACTTGATTTAGGCAACACTCGAATCTGTTGTCAAGGCTTTTACTTATAGGATATAGTCTTCAATGGTTGAGTTACGTAAAAACTGAAGAAGTTCGGGATTTGCATTCCACAAATGTTAGAATAATCACCAAATATTAGCAGAGTATATGCATAAGTAGAAGAACGAGTATATATAAAAATTCTGACAAGCAGTTCAGACCTCTTTCACAATGTTTTCTACACTACACCGTAAAGATTTCTCTGCAAATTCACCAATCATTGTGGCATTAATGTAGCCAATTGGATCTTCTACTTGCACATAAGTTCTCTATAATTAATAGAATAGAAACTACTTACGTATATAGATAAAAATAAAGAATAATTTTCTAGTCAAGTAGGTACATGTGGAATTTCTTTAGCATATAATCAAATAAATTAGAGATGATGAAAAAATCACCTGGTTGTGGCTTTAGCCTATGCACACTTAGAGTAGTAGCAACGATACACTTCATTATAATAGACATCTGACATTTTGAAACAATTGTTGCGTGTTAAATACTAGAGTGACTGTTTTAGAGATGTGGTGATTCAAAACTCTTTGCTAAAATAATGTTGACGTAGATAAAAATATGATGAATAGCATATAATCTAGGGACCAAATCAGGCTTTCTAGAAAAATATAGTTATATTAACTAAAATGATGACACACCATAAATAGAAGATATGAGATCTTCTGAATTTGTTATGAATTTTTTTTCAAGCTAATAAGCTAGGTGATGAGAATTGTATAAACAGTTTTTTGGATATGATACTAACCAACTTTTCCAAATTGACATCAACCCTTGTGTTGAAATGCATATAATTGATATATATATATATATATATATATATATGTTGGTTAGCTATCAATTTCTCTAAAAATAGTATCAATTCAGTAAAGTATAAAGTTGAGAAATTACCATGATTTCAGCTGATGCACTTGATCAAACTGAGGATCCATCAATATGGAGCTATTTCCTTTTGTTGAAATATATATTTCTAAAATAAACATGTATTTCATCATTATATATTTCTTGGATATAAATTGAATTTGCACAAGTAATCTATTGTAGATCTACATGAAGTCACATTTAAATGCTTCACAACAAAGATATTTTTTTGTTCAGGATTGCTGAAATTGTACTACATTCATTATCCAAAAAATTTCCCTACATTCATAGCATTGAAGTTTGAAACATGCACATGTTAAACATATGATATGGACAGTAGACAAAGGAAGGTGAAATTTAATATGGTCTAGCAAATTTGGGAAAATAAGAACGAGATGTACTGATCGATAATGAGAGTAATTTTTTGAACAAATAATTGGCCTCAAAAAAGTGTTTGAATCTGCCTCTTTGGATGCATGTCAATGACCACAGTCAAAATGCCTAGAACGGAAAAATAATAAATTAATTGAAGGTGGTATATTTTGAAATGTAAGAACATAAGTATTTTATCTATATCCAAGGTAGATATAAAATATAGAAAATATAGATTTTAGAATCTAAATCCATGTGATTTTGAAGTTTCTGAAATGGTACAAAATCATATGTAGAATATAGTTATATAAAAGAGAGTCATGATTTTTGTTCACCTGATATCTCGCGATGCGAGATATCCCCGCAAGTGCACGGGTCGTGAGAAGTAATAAAGTTGACCTAAGAGTCCGGATTATCGTCCCACGAGGACTGCTATTAAGTACCGAAATATGTTAGTTCATAACTCTATTTGAACGGACGAATGAATTTGATGTTTTAAATTAAAACTAAGAAGATGAATTCAAGAATTTAATTATGAAATTTGTTTTGCTTTTAAAAACGATTGTAAAGAGGTTGGGATTCACGATTTCACCTAGCCAATTAAATCAATTCCAATTCCAGATTTTATTTTCTAAATATGCATTCAGTCGAATTCACTAATGTATATTGAAATTCCTCTCTCGAGTTTAAATCAATTCTACCTACATAAGTCAACCATGTATCTCTACAGAGGATCCGAATATTCCTTATCTAGATGCATAACACGCAAGAATTCACACACGACCGCAATAATAACGCGAGTATATCTCTATCTCTCGTTCAATTACCAGATTTATTACCACGTTCTAAATTATTAACTCACCTCTCGGATTATGAAAATAACTCAATATATCATGAACTGGTGATCAAGCAATTCAAGCATTAAGAACAATAATAAATCAATACATGCAACGAATTACTAAAACAAAGGAATTTAGAATTAAAATAATTAACTGGGCTACATCGTTCATCCCAACGTTATATTTAGTTACACATCATGATTAAAAAACATAAACAATAAACTAAAACGTTCATTGAAAACAATAGGAAGAAAGGAAAGCATGCACCAAGTCTCAATTCTTCAATTATCTTCAATTCACGCCCCTTTGCGATGCTCAATTCCCCAAGAATATGATGTAAAATCTCTGTTGTGGCTCGTTCTCTGGAGAGGCAAATGTCTGATTTTCGTGCATTATGTGTTGTATTTATATGTTTTGGAGAAAACCTAGGTCAAAAAGAGAAAATTCTGATAAAAATCGCGAGAAAAAGCCCACAGTCGGCCCAGTCGGACAAGCGCGCGATCGCGTGGTAGAACCTCTGGCGATCGCGTGGTAGACGTTAAAAGCTCTCGGGTTAAGAATTTGAACCTTCTCGCGATCGCGTGGAACGTATCCAGCGATCGCGACTTAGCGATTTTCTCGACTGTACAAGTTAGTCCCTGACTTTTAATTGCACCTTCAGTCCTCAACTTCCGATTGTTGCAATTTAGTCCCCAAACTTTATCTTCTTCTCGATTTGACCATTCAAGCTCTTAATTCATTCAATTAGGTCCTCCAACCTCTGATTTAGTCACTTTGGCACCAAGCATGTTTCCCGGTTGTTGTCACAAACTCCTCACTTGTCCAATTTAGCTCCAGTTAACATCCAATCGTGTCATTTTTCCATTAATTGCTTCATTCTTCTTCAATTGGGACATTTTCTGAAAGATAAACAAATAAACATAATTTAAATAGAAAATATTCCCAAACGACAATAATTATTCCTAATTTAGACATACAAATAAGTGTATAAAATACACTTATCAAATACCCCCAAACTAGAATTATTGTTTGTCCTCGAACAATGTAAACTAAACTACAAAAATCAAAGAAATAAGAGAAAAAATATTTTTGTTGTGTCAACATGTTTACCATATGCCTCTACAGTCCAAACCAATTTAAGTCTCAGCAAGCGTCATGAACAACAATGCAAAATATTTTCTAGTTATATCCTGCCAGAGTTTCAAGTGTGTGTGTGAATAGTCAATATCAAAGGCATACGTATGCAAAAGATATAATCAACACTGTGTGGCTCATTATGCATAATCCAGCCCGAATCTCATGTGGTCAATCTATGATTTCTAATAAAATTTCTTTCAACGCTCATGGATGATCACCACTTTCTGCTTTTTCTCTCGCATCCCAGGTTTTTATCTATGTGGGTTCTAAAAATATTCTTAGCTTTTTCCACACAAGGCAATCAAAATCAGAAATATGCATGCACAACTAATCAAAAGAAAACAGTCCCCGATTCTACAACCTCAGCCATCACAGTTTAGTCAACAAAGCTTATACCATGCAATTTTTTTTTTTTTTTATGGACGACTTTTTCTTTTAATTGTCCCTGTCTTTTACCATCTTTGTGCAGAACTTTTCATACGGGCTTTCTATATGACTCCTGTAGCGGGTTTTCAGATCGGTAACTCCCAAACCAGACGGCTTTAGGGTACCAGGTTCAAAGAACCCCTCAGACGTACTTGCCCGAGTCATAAAGGCTTAAACAGAAAAGTTAAAGATGTTATAATGTCTTATGTGTAAGTCCACTCTCCGTACTTGCTTTCTAATTGACCCATGTAGCGAGCTTTAGGTCGATGACTCCCAAGCCAGTTGGCTTTAGGGCACCAGGTTTGAAAGACCCCTCGGACTTACTTACTCGAGTCAAAAAGGCATTTGAAGAGCGGAATAAGACCTTCAGCATTTTTCTGTTTTTATGCTGGAAATGGTTTATACCCGTTGATCAAACTGTAATGACTAAAGTGCAAAACCAAGACCCACAGACTTCCAATCCGTCAATACACACAAATTCCAATCATTTTACCCCCAAACTTGCATTTTAGCATGATTGGTTCTAATTTAGGGGTGGGATGTCTAACAATCTAAGTTCAGGGCTTTTTGAGTCATTCCTAAGTTCAAATTGCATAAACTCTGCCCCACATGTATTAAACAAAATCCCTCACACGAGCAATTATCTAACACTGGCTATGTGCGCAATAAGTATGAATCTAGCAAAACATAACTAGTTCAAAAATAAGTTCATGCTTTCATGTTGTCCAATTTTCAAGCTTAAACACAAATTGATTCATACTATATCCTAGACAATAAACATGTCAACAAAGTTTTCAATTTTTTTTTTATTTTTAATCCCAATAAAATAGAATGAAAAGTAATAATATGGAAATAATAATGAGATCCACCCCCAAACTAGAAATGAACATTGTCCTCAATGTTTTGCCACATAAATAAGTAAGAAAAATGCAAAACTTGACAAAAGAAAGAGAACGAGAACTTCCCAAGTGTAGAGGAGATGTCTCATTGTAGTCTTGATGCTTCAATTTGAAATGATGTTGGATGAATTTGACCCTATTTCTTGCCTTGCCCAACTTGATCGGATGTGTCTTGACTGATGTTTACCTTGCAAATAAGAGATAAGTAATATTAAAAGTCATAAACATCAATAAGAAATAATGGAAGTTCAGTAGCACACCCCCAAACTAAAGTTAAAGCAAAATTTTGAATTTTCAAAATTGGTCGACCACACACATTCAAGCCTTGACGTCGCCTAGAAAAACATAAATTTTCTCGAGCCATCTTTTGATACTTTAAAGTTCACAGCATGATCAACAATATATTAAAAATTCAGCTCATTTGAAGGTCAATAGTGTCATGCAATAATGTGGAGAAGTATGTGACGTGAGACAGTTTCTGGGTGCAATGGCCTACAATTGCCTTGCAATGGGGCTGTCATGATGCCAACATGGTTTTAATGGTTTTAATGCCATGTAGTGTACTAATTCATGAACTAAACACACTTACTCAATGAATACCATGTCATGAAGATAAATGCTCGGAAGAATCTCTAAAATTAGCACAAGAATGTCTTTGTGGCATTTCATCAAACACTATATGTGCACTCCAAAAATTAAAGAACTTGCATTAATTTGGAAACATGTATTGACCAAGAAATTTCTACTTATTAAAGCACAAATCACATTCTCCAACAACTAACTTAAGCCCATACTCCACTCCCCAATAAAGTTGCACTTATGAAATCAAAGAAAATTTCACTCTTTTGAATAACTTGAAGCAAAGTGAAAACTTCATACCTTTGATTGAGTTTTGTAGGTAATGAAAGAAATAAGTTTGATGCAACAAGGTGTTGATGACAAGCACACAAAATGTAAGATCAAACATGAGGTGATTAGGGGAGAGAAAACGAGTGTCTAATGTTTGAAATTGAAAACATGAAGCACAACACTTAAAACTGCCGATTATTGTCCCAGAGTACCCACGCGATCGCTTGGCTGGAGTGCCAGCGATCGCGTGGTTCACGGTTAAATAATCTGTTGATTTTTTAATGCATTGTCGCGATCGCTAGAGCCTATAGGCCCGCGATCGCGTAGTTCACGGCAATAATGAAATTTTTTCCTATTTTTGAAATTCAAAATCATTTTTATCCCCTAATCACTTCATGATCGATGCAATGATTTTTCAAACATTAACTTCATGATCCAAACTAGTGTGTGTGTGAGTTTGGAATGACGATTAAAAACCTAGTCTAATATAAACATGCAAAATTAAAAACATACATAAATATGCAATAATAGACTAATATGAAAAAGTGTCCTTAACATGAACATGCAAAACACTCAAACAATTTTCCTACCATGCATATATCTAAAATTCAGCAAATAAATAAATATGAAAGCATAATAAATAAAAGTGAAGAAAGGTTGGGTTGCCTCCCAACAAGCGCTCCGTTTTAAGTCTAAAGCTCGACTTTTTGCATTCTTTATCATGGAGGCTTGAATGATCCTCTTGAGGCTTTGCACAACTTGCAATTACCTGCCTTGCACTTCTCAATCCTTTTCCTCACTCTCTTGTAGTCCAAGGCCTCCTTTTCCACTTGTTGCGGGATGTTAGGCTTTTCTTCCTTCTTGTCCCTCCATCCATCCTTTACCTTCATACACTCATATTTTATGATTAAAGCCTCCTCAATCTTAATACCCTGATTGGTTTTTTCTTCTGGTTTCTGGACCACCCCCTCCACTTTGAAACAACTTTCATTTAGACCTTCAAGAACTTGCCTTGGCTTGATGCTGAACGTGACCTGTTCCTTCTCGACCCTAAAGATGATTTCTCCCTTTTCAATGTCGATTAAGCACCTTCCAGTAGCTAGGAACGGCCTTCCAAGAATGAGGGGCATTTGGGCGTCCTCTTCCATGTCCAAAATCACAAAGTCGACTGGGAAGAAAAACTTGTCTACTTTTACTATCACATTCTCAACAATCCCATATAGATATTGGATTGATCTGTTTGCCAGCTTCAGTGTGATATTGGTTGGTTTAGGCTCCCCCAAACCAAGTTTCCTGTATACAGACAAAGGCATTAAATTGACACTTGCACCAAGATCACACAATACATTATCAAAATTAAATTTACCAATAGTACAAGGGATCGAGAAACTCCCTGGATCTGTTAGTTTCTGTGGCAACGTCTTTTGAAGTATGGCGCTGCATTCCTCACTCAGTGCTACTATTTCATTATCAACCAATTTCCTTTTATTTGACAGCATCTCCTTCATAAATTTCAAATAGAGCGGCATTTGGGCTAACGCTTCTACAAATGGGATATTTATGTGCAGTTTCTTGAATATCTCCAAAAATTTTCCAAACTGCTGCTCCAGTTGATGCTTTATCAATCTTTGTGGATAAGGAACTGGTGGCACATAAGCTTTGACAGGTGGTCGAACTCGAACTTCTTCTTCAACTTTTTCATGAACTTCAGGAGTCGCCCTCTGTTCTTTTTCACTTTTCTTCTCTTCCACCACATTTTCCTTTTTGTTCCTTTGCTTTTCATATTCTGCTTCAGTCACTTCAGAAAGCTGAACCCCACTCCTTGTTGTTATTGCATTACATTGCTCCCGAGGGTTTATTTCAGTGTTACTGGGCAACTGTCCTGGCTGTCTTATTGAACTGCTAGCTGCCAGCTCTCCCATTTGTCTCTTCAAATTCTTAATCTCAGCTGCTTGATTCATAATTTCTCCATTCTGACTCTTGACCAGCTGGATTAACACTTCTATGTTCTCGGACATGTTTTTCTGAGATTGTTGTTGTTGTTGTTGCTGATATCCAGGCGGCCACTGCACATTCTGATTGTTAGACCATGAAAAATTAGGGTGATTCTTCCATTCTGGGTTGTAAGTTTGTGAATAAGGACCACACTGCTGCCTGTTTCCCACGAAATTGACTTGTTCTGGATTTGATTGATTTTGTTGAAGTGGGCAGAAATTTATAGCATGATTTTCGAAACAAAAATCACACAAAGTTGTTTGAACCACATTCACTGGCTGCACACCCATACCGTCTATCTTCTTGGTCAACGCATCCAGCTTAGCATTTAATGCTGTGATCTCGTTAACTGCAACCATTCCCCCAGACTTTGGTGTAGCTCTATCTGAATACCACTGATAACTGTTCGCAGCCATCTTCTCAAAGATCTCAGATGCTTCTTCATATGTCATATCCATAACTGATCCTCCAGCTGCTGAGTCGGCGTACTTCTTGTTTTCATTTGTCAGCCCATTATAGAATGTCTGAACCAAGATCCAATCTGCGATTCCATGGGTAGGACACTGTCGGATGAGCTCGTTGAATCTTTTCCAAGCTTCAAAAATTGATTCCCCAGGTTGTTGACTAAATGATAGAATCTCACGCCTTAGCTTTGACATGCGGCCAGGTAGGAAAAATTTATCTACGAATTTCTGGCTCATAACTTCAAAAGTGGTGATTGTGTGTAGGGGCAAAGAGTAAAACCAGGCTTTTGCTTTATCCGCCAAAGAAAATGAGAACAACTTTAATTTCACGGCATCCTCTGAAACTCCATTCATGCGTTGCATATCACATAGTTCCAAAAATGTCCTAAGGTGCGTATGAGGATCTTCAAATGGAAATCCATGAAAGACGCATGAATTTTGGATCAAGGATATCAAGGAAGTCTTGATCTCAAAATTATTAGCTCGGATTGCAGGAGGTACAATGCAGGTTCCAATGTTCCCCACAGGAGGAACCATGTAATCTCGCAAAACGCGCCTTCCATGATTTTGTTGCTGTCCATTCACAGCTGCTGGCAGATTTTGTTGATTTCCCTGATTATCTTGAATTCTGTCATCTGCCATTGCTAAGTCTTTTTGTTGATCTGCTTCCAACTGTCGTCTACGCCTCTGTCGAAAGGTGCGTTCAATTTCTGTATCAAAAGGAAGCAAATCAAATGACTTAGTCCTTCTTAACATAAATTAAATAAAACAAAAATTAAAAACAAAAATTGAAAATAAAGATAAAGATAAAAATAAGCAAAATAAAGTTCAAAGTAAAATAAGAACTAATGGGTATCGATATTAATATAAAAACAGTCCCCGGCAACGGCGCCAAAAACTTGTTCACCTGATATCTCGCGATGCGAGATATCCCCGCAAGTGCACGGGTCGTGAGAAGTAATAAAGTGGACCTAAGAGTCCGGATTATCGTCCCACGAGGACTGCTATTAAGTACCGAAATATGTTAGTTCATAACTCTATTTGAACGGACGAATGAATTTGATGTTTTAAATTAAAACTAAGAAGATGAATTCAAGAATTTAATTATGAAATTTGTTTTGCTTTTAAAAACGATTGTAAAGAGGTTGGGATTCACGATTTCACCTAGCCAATTAAATCAATTCCAATTCCAGATTTTATTTTCTAAATATGCATTCAGTCGAATTCACTAATGTATATTGAAATTCCTCTCTCGAGTTTAAATCAATTCTACCTACATAAGTCAACCATGTATCTCTACAGATGATCCGAATATTCCTTATCTAGATGCATAACACGCAAGAATTCACACACGACCGCAATAATAACGCGAGTATATCTCTATCTCTCGTTCAATTACCAGATTTATTACCACGTTCTAAATTATTAACTCACCTCTCGGATTATGAAAATAACTCAATATATCATGAACTGGTGATCAAGCAATTCAAGCATTAAGAACAATAATAAATCAATACATGCAACGAATTACTAAAACAAAGGAATTTAGAATTAAAATAATTAACTGGGCTACATCGTTCATCCCAACGTTATATTTAGTTACACATCATGATTAAAAAGCATAAACAATAAACTAAAACGTTCATTGAAAACAATAGGAAGAAAGGAAAGCATGCACCAAGTCTCAATTCTTCAATTATCTTCAATTCACGCCCCTTTGCGATGCTCAATTCCCCAAGAATATGATGTAAAATCTCTGTTGTGGCTCGTTCTCTGGAGAGGCAAAGGTCTGATTTTCGTGCCTTATGTGTTGTATTTATATGTTTTGGAGAAAACCTAGGTCAAAAAGAGAAAAGTCTGATAAAAATCGCGAGAAAAAGCCCACAGTCGGCCCAGTCGGACAAGCGCGCGATTGCGTGGTAGAACCTCTGGCGATCGCGTGGTAGACGTTAAAAGCTCTCGGGTTAAGAATTTGAACCTTCTCGCGATCGCGTGGAACGTATCCAGGGATCGCGACTTAGCGATTTTCTCGGCTGTACAAGTTAGTCCATGACTTTTAATTGCACCTTCAGTCCTCAACTTTCGATTGTTGCAATTTAGTCCCCAAACTTTATCTTCTTCTCGATTTGACCATTCAAGCTCTTAATTCATTCAATTAGGTCCTCCAACCTCTGATTTAGTCACTTTAGCACCAAGCATGTTTCCCGGTTGTTGTCACAAACTCCTCACTTGTCCAATTTAGCTCCAGTTAACATCCAATCGTGTCATTTTTCCATTAATTGCTTCATTCTTCTTCAATTGGGACATTTTCTGAAAGATAAACAAATAAACATAATTTAAATAGAAAATATTCCCAAACGACAATAATTAATCCTAATTTAGACATACAAATAAGTTTATAAAATACACTTATCAATTTTTTGGAACTTCTTCCACTCTTGTTCAACATGTGATTGTCCATTGCACACAGATCTCCATCGATAGATCGGTATTATGTCTCAGTACGTTTCACAATTCCTTTGGACACCAAATATGGTTTTGATAACTCAAATCTATCCTAGAATGTTGTGATGTTGTTATCATATATTGTTGCTTAAACTTTATTGGGGTTAAAAGCCTCATTAGTCACTAAACTTTTCCAGAAGTTTATGGCAGGTCACTGTACTTCAAAATCTTCCCCATTCATCACTAAACTTATAACTTATTGAACCATCCATCACTCTGTTAAAAAACTTAACGGCATTGATGATGTGGCAGATAGAGTTGCCACGTGGATGCCAAATCAAAGAAACACTATTGACGTGGATTTATTATAACATGATTTTAAAGCCCAAAATAAAGCTGTGGAGAAAAACGTGAAAACGAATTAATTTTACACAAAAACAAAACCTTTAACCCTAAGAAATTTCTACAAACCACAAAACTCTTCTCCTCTCTTGAAACCTACCTAAAATTGCCTCCTTCAAATGAAGATTCTCCACCACCGGCCTTCATCTACAACGTAGAAGGAGGCCCCAGGTTCGATTTCCCCAATTTGTTGCCCCAATAAAGCTTTCCTATTTCAGCATCTACACAATACTCCATCTCCGCCAACATGTCCGACATTGAAGAAGGTCCAACAGGTAACGTCCTAATCTAATCCTAGTAATGAAGTTGATTTTGAGAAGAAATGGATTGTTAATGACCTGAATTTGTGAAGTCTGATTTTGGTCAAAATAATTCTACATGGATTGAATTGCTTCTTTATTCACTATTCTTTTGATTACTTTTTTTTTTGGGATGAGGGGTTACTTTCTTTGGTTAGAGTTTTTTATTCGAATAAATATCATGGTCCATGAAGTGTTAAGCTCATGCCGTATTCATCTTCTTGGAGTAGTGGAACAAGAAGTCAATACAACTTAGTATAATTGGTTGTGAAATCTAAGTGTAGGTGATTTTTATCTTTTCAATTTCTATCTGATTTTTTAATTATTTTTTTATTTTTTTTTATCATCTTTGGTTATAATTTATCATCTTTGATCCGATTTTTTATCACATTTTATCACCACAGATAGTTATGTAGATGATGACCAAGACTTCGCTGACTCGGACTATGATATATATGATGACGATGATATCATATTTGACCGTAATATGACTAAAGGAATTGAGATGGATATGCAGTGTGTGCTAAGGGATGAGGTAACCAAGGAGCCAGATAGCTCATCATATGCATTGTCGGAGGAGCTGAACTATCTTAATGGTTCGGAGTCAGATGACAACAACAATAAACCAAATTTCCTTGAGTACTATGATGAGAATGAGAAAAGGAATCCAAATATGGAGATTGGACTACTATTTGGTTCATTTGACGAATTGAAGTCAGTTATAAGGAATTATGCAGTGTTTAATCGGGTTGAACCAATATTCAAGAGAAACGATAATGATCGAGTTAATTGTGTTTGTAAAGATGGTTGTACATGGAAGTTGTGGGCGTCTAAGATGCAAGGTCAAGACACGATTCAAATAAAAACATATGAACCGAACCATAGTTGCTTGAAGGTATGTAAGAATAAACATGTAACATACAAATGGCTAGCTAATTTTTATTTGGATGCCTTCAAAACCAATCCACAATGGAAGATAAGAAATTTTAGGAGTACTGTAAGAAAGGATTTGGGATTGCACATTGCTAAGTCAGTAGCTTGGAATACTAGGAAATGAGCTAATATTTATTAGAAGGGAGTGATGAAGATCAATTTACACTGTTAGGGCGTTATGCAGCGGAAGTGAGGAGAACAAACTCGGGTTCAACTGTGATAATTTCTCAAGCATAAAATGTGTTTCGAGGTATTTATGTTTGCATAGAGGCATGTAAGAGGGGTTTCCTACAGCGGTGTTGACGAGTTGTTAGTATAGACGGGTGTTGGTTGAAAGGAAAATATGGTGGTCAAATGCTAGCACATGTTTGTATAGATGCAAATGATTGCATATATCCAGTTGCATTTGCTATCGTCAAGGAAGAGAATAGTAGTTCATGGTGCTGGTTTCTAATGTTATTTTTTGAAGACCTATCCATGGAAAATTGGAGCTCCTCAACTTTCATGAGTGACAGATAGAAAGGTCTAGTAAATGTTGTTGCTGACTTATTTCCTGAAGCAGAACACAGATTATGTGTCAGACATATGTACCAAAACTTCTTTCGAAGTGATTTTAAAGGAAAGTACTTGAAAGATTGTTTGTAGGGTGCAGCAAAAGCTAGCCACTTGGCTCAAATACTGGATGAAGAAGATTGAAGAAGCAAAATCGAAGGCATACAATTGGTTGATGGAAAAACCACCGATTGAGTGGAGTAGGTCTCACTTCTCAGATAATTCATAGTGTGAAATGTTGTTGAACAATTTGTGTGAATGCTTCAACAAGTTCATATATGAAGATAGGGACAAGTCAATACTAACGATGTTGATTGGTATTCATATGAAGTTGATGCAAAGAATTCAAGTCAAGCTGGACAAAATGAGATTTCAAAACAAGTTAATATGCCCCAAAATTCAAAAGAAAATAGAAACTAACAATAATGCATCCCGTGAATGCATCTTGCGTTGGAATGGATTTCATGAATATCACGTCGAGTGTTCATATGGAGAATTTGTAGTGGACATGGAGCAAAGAACTTGTGCCTATCGAAGATGGCAAATATCGGGGATTCCATGTGCACATGCTATAGCTTGTATCTTGGATAAAGGACTGGAAATAACATATTTTGTTTCTGAATGGTTTACGGTAAACACATACATGAGCACATATCAGCATGTTATAAGTCCCATAAATGGCAAAGATTTGTGGCCTGAGACTGGACAGCTTAATGTACTGCCTCCACCATGGTACATTGCTACCAAGGGAAGAAAACAGACAAAGAGGAGGAGGGGACCTGAAGAAAATGAACATTGTCAATCTCAATCTCAATCTCAATCTAAAGTCTTTTTGAGGAATTGAAAGGTGTTATTTATATGATATGTTCGGTTTGAGGGGAGAAGGGGCATAACAAGCTGTATCATAATGCGAAGAATTCAAGTCAAACAAGTACAAGTACATGTGTAGATGAGGTACATGGGAATTAAATATTTGTGTTTTATAATGATCAATTTTTCCCTTTAATTATAGTTGTTCATATTCAACTCATTACCATTATTATTGTATTTATTAGGATCGTGAAGTTGCTAATTGAAGGAGCTAAAGGATTTTTGATTGCTTTTGACAGGAGGATTATATTTTACAAACTAGGAATTTTATTTTTTGGAAGTTGTTATAGTCTCATACAATGAATCCACAAGTATCCCCGTGTTTTTTTGTTATAGTTGTTTGAGGATTTCATGTATGGTTGGTTCAAATAATATTTTGTAGTTGGAAGTTCCATTTTGATGAATTTCATTCTAGACCTGGGAAGACTCAAGTTTGAGAGATTATTACTTTAGGGAGTAGTGCCCCTTCTTAATTATGTTGCTTTGGACTGTGTTTCAGTATTGATTGAATTAAGATGATTATTATGACAGTTAAACATTTTTTGTGTGTATTTTTAAAAATCCTTAAAGTTCATATAGGTATCTATCTACTTCATTAGAAAGTTTATTGCAGGTCACTGAATTTTGACAAAAGTTTTTGGCAGGTCACTGTTGATGCGAACCCTTTTGGTGATTAAACCAAAAATTCCCACAACAATAATGGATCAACCCAAGAAAGCTAAAATAGGTAATAAATAGGAAATCTTGACCCAAGTTTAACCCAACCAAAATTCAAGGATTGACAAACCCTAGCCCAATGGAGAGATTAAGACAAATACCAAGACTTGAGGAATAAATATCAACACATACACAAGACAAACTCTCAATATATAAGTTGAAATAAATTCCAATAAAAGTTACAAGAAAAGAAAGGATTTACCTCTCTCAAATGCTCTCAATGGAGCCTTCAATATTCAACAACAACTAAGCTAGGGTTTGGAAGGCTTCCCAAATATATACAAAAAGTGAAAAATAAGAAGTTTGAGAAATTGCACAAAAAACCCCGTAATTTCAATCGGAGAACTTTCGGTCGACCGAAAGTTAGTTTCGGTCGACCGAACTTATTTCGGTCGACCAACTGGTCGACCGAAAGGGCAGTTTCGGTCGTACGTTGGTCAGCCGAAACTGCCTGCAGCTGGGTCTCAAAATTCTGCAGAGTTTCGGTCGACCGAATGGAACTTTCGGTCGACCGAAAGTTCCTGTTCTTCCAAAATTAGGCAATTGACCTCGATCTTGCTCTCTTCCATGTGGACTTGATTTCGGAGCTTGAAAATGAGTCCCGCCATCGACTCTTGGACCTCTTTAGCCTTGGATCTTGTCATGGGCCCCACCGGTATTCTGATAGAGGGTTGACCTGTTTGACTTTGACTCGATTGACTCCCTGGATTCTCATCATCCCCTTCCTCTTGAAAAGGATTCGACCTCGAATCTTCACCTGCATCAAAAGGGGATAAGTCAGATACGTTAAAAGAAGCTGATACATTGTACTCACCAGGAAGGTCAAGCTTGTAGGCATTGTCATTGATTCTCTCTAGGATTTGGAAGGGGCCATCACCACGTGATTGTAATTTTGATTTTCTTTGAGCCGGAAACCTCTCCTTCCTCAAATGCAACCACACCCAGTCACCGGCCTCAAATGTCATTCGTTTCCTACCTTTGTTGGCACTGGAGGCATATTGTTCATTCTTCTTCTCGATTTGGAGTTTGACTTTCTCATGGAGAGATTTTACCAACTCCGCCTTTCGCTTCCCATCTAAACTACCTCTTTCATCAATAGGTAGCGGAATCAAATCCAAAGGAGTTAAAGGGTTAAAGCTATAAACAATCTCGAATGGAGAAAAAGAAGTAGTAGAATGAACACTTCGATTATATGCAAATTCAACAAAAGGTAAACACTCTTCCCAATTCTTTAGATTGCCCTTAAGGACGGTGCGAAGAAGTTGTGTTAAAGTTCTATTAACCACCTCAGTTTGGCCATCGGTTTGGGGATGACAAGTTGTTGAAAACAAAAGTTTAGTTCCCAATTTCCCCCACAGGACCTTCCAAAAGTGGCTAAGGAATTTAACATCCCTATCCGACACAATGCTCCTAGGAACCCCATGGAGTCGCATGATTTCCCTAAAGAATAGGTCGGCTATATGAATAGCATCATCAATTTTATGACAAGCAAGGAAATGCGCCATTTTACTAAACCTATCTACAACCACGAAGATGGAATCACTACCTTTTTTTGACCTAGGCAACCCTAAAATGAAGTCCATAGAAATTTCCATCCAAGTTTCACTAGGGACAGGTAGGGGTGTATATAATCCATGTGGTTCTACTTTGGACTTGGCCTTTCTACAAGTTATGCACTTAGAACAAATTCGCCCAACGTCTCTACTCATTTTTGGCCAAAAGAAATGTTCTTGTAAAATCTCAAGGGTTCTCCTTACCCCAAAGTGACCCATTAATCCCCCGCCATGGGCCTCCCTTACCATCAATTCCCTCAATGAGCAATTTGGCACACAGAGTTTACCTTCTCGAAACAAAAACCCCTCATGCCTATAAAACTTCCCAAATCCAACCTTCTCACATGATATAAATATACTAGCAAAATCCGCATCATGCGTGTGACGACCCGAATTCTCGACCATTCGAGTGCCACTAAAAGTGACTCATATCATATTATCGAGACTTAAATAGTAATGTAAAATTATTCAAAAGAATAATTAGAATCCCATAATTTTATTTGTGAATAAAAATAGAACATAATTTTCTTACATAAAGTTCAACATAATTATCTCATCAATCTTAACCACTTTTGCCACTTCCATGTTGACCGCCTCGAACCTTCAATTATCTGAAAATGGTAAATATCGTGGAGTGAGATTTATAAAATCCCAGTAAGTATACCAAGCATAAATTTTCTTTTGAAAGCATATGGATCATTTTCATCATAACATAGGATAGGATCGAAATACTCATAAACATAGGGAGACACAAGAATTTTACCGAACTTAAATGGCAAGAATTCTTATGTGTAGCGCTACTAAACTCCGATCCCCTTAGCATAATCATAAACATATCATATGGAACCCATAACAATCTTGTGAGATTGATTTTCATAGCAATGATCCAAACATTTTCATAAAAACATAAGATATACTTACTTGTCATAAAAACATACTTACTTTTCATAAAAACATAAGGTATACTTACTTGTCATAAAAACATACTTACTTTTCATAAAAACATAAGGTGTATTTACCTTTCATAAAAACATACTTACTTTTCATAAAAACATAAGGTATACTTACTTGTCATAAAAGCATACTTACTTTTCATAAAAACATAAGGTGTATTTACCTTTCATAAAAACATACTTACTTTTCATAAAAACATAAGATATACTTACTTGTCATAAAAACATACTTACTTTTCATAAAAACATAAGGTGTATTTACCTTTCATAAAAATATACTTACTTTTCATAAAAACATAAGATATACTTACTTGTCATAAAAACATACTTACTTTTCATAAAAACATAAGGTGTATTTACCTTTCATAAAAACATACTTACTTTTCATAAAAACATAAGATATACTTACTTGTCATAAAAACATACTTACTTTTCATAAAAACATAAGGTGTATTTACCTTTCATAAAAACATACTTACTTTTCATAAAAACATAAGATATACTTACTTGTCATAAAAACATACTTACTTTTCATAAAAACATAAGGTATACTTACTTGTCATAAAAACATACTTACTTTTCATAAAAACATAAGGTAATACCTTTCATAAAAACATACTTACTTTTCATAAAAACTTAAAGTATATTTACATTTCATAACAACATACTTAATTTTCATAAAAACATAAGATATACTTACTTTTTAAAAGATTAAAATGAAGTGTAGTAGTAAATGGACCAAAACTTTCTTGACCACCTTGAATTTCTCTTACTTGTGGATTTTGTCAAGAGGTTGGAAATAAGTGTATATGTGTAGAGTTGTGTGTAAAAGAGATGGGTTTAAATAGATGTATAAAGTTGGCATATTGTAAACATAATCATTCAATTCTATTAATTTTAACACATCATTTTCTTAAAGTAAAGCACCATTCATATACTTTTCCATATTTATACAAATAATATGCTCTTCATGATTATATATAATGGAGTCTATCAATCATTCATATACTTTTCCATATTTATACAATTATTATGCTCTTCATGATTATATATAATGGAGTATATAAATCATTCATATACTTTTCCATATTTATACAAATATTATGCTCTTCATGATTACATATAATGGAGTCTTATCAATCATTCATATACTTTTCCATATTTATACAAATATTATGCTCTTCATGATTATATATAATGGAGTATATAATTCATTCATATACTTTTCCATATTTATTAAATTAAGATTCTCATAATTATTATATATAATGGAACCTCTCATGCTTGCATATATTTTCTTAATTTCAATAATAAAAATAATTTTTGTATAAATAAATATTGGGATAACATTGAATTAAGTACTTGGACTTAATATACTTTAAATCAAGAGAATGGAGATATTTTTAGAAATTCGGAATTTAATTTAAAATCGAACGATCTCGATTATTTCTTGATTTGGCTATACGAATACGTCGCGGCGTTACTTAATAAAAATGGGTGAAATAGTAGCGACACGATTTTCTATTAAAATAATTATTAATCGCGTAAAAATTCTTGGTCGCTACAAACTTACCCCCTTAAAATAATTTCGTCCTCGAAATTAAACTTACTTGATCTTATGATTTCTGAACACTTAATCAGAATCTCTTCTCTTCTTTCTCTTAGTAATCTCATCATTATAATATCTAACCCACTTGACTTTTACTAAATGCATCTCTTTGTTTTCTTAAGAACATGTATTTTTCTTATCAATAATAGACATATGTGTCTACTCATAAATTCTAATTCAAAATGAAAACTTCCAATCGTATGTGATATTTCATCATATCTTGTAGTACTCATGTAACCTGTCACTTATCATCGTATCATGTAACCTCAAATATTCGTATTAATATCTCTAAAATTTCAATAAATCTTTACTAACATATCATACCATAATAATTTGTCATTTCTTCTTATCACCAAATATCCCAAAATAATTAAAACGATTACCTGAATATTCTCTATGTAATATACCCAAACATGTTATTCACATATCAACATAATCATCAGTTTATCTTTCCAATATTTGTAACCCAAAATTTCTGCAAAATTCAATAAACAAATATCTCCCAAATAATTAAAATTCTTAACTCAAATATCATAACATTTCCCGTAAGGTATTCCTTTCACTTGCACAAACTTATTAATCCTGATTCAATACAGTCCTTATTTCACTTTCACGTATCCCCGTATTATTTCTATACCTTGATTATTATATCAAAATATCAGTACCCAAAAATCCAAGAAAATATTCCATATCTCAAATCCCGTCATCATCAAATCTTCCTTTTATCAAGAAAGTAAACGGCGCATAAACTCTTGTTCCCTCTTTTCCATTATTCTATTCCGCGCTTTCTTGCTGGAATCAATATCACGCGGATTCCCTCCGATCCTTAATGCTTTTAAATAGTTCATGCTGGGAAGAGGTTAGATCCATCAAAAACATGGATATCATTCTTACAAACATTCGCAAGTATTATTCCAGTCTTCCAATGAATGATCTGAGGAAAATTTATCGAATAAGACTCGAAAGATTGAGGTTGCTGATGGCTCATGGTGTTTCAGAAGATGTTCGCTGGTTGATCGAAGCAAAGGTTCGACTATCTGGTGAATTACCTATGACATTTCCAAAGCACATGCCTGGTTTAGGCAAAAGCACCTTCGCAAAGAAACGAAGAGCAAAAAGGCTGAATGGTTGCTACAAATGTGCTCGTTGGAACTGTGATACTCGTTGCAAAACAGTAGGATATTCTTCTACTAATCGGGATGATAAAATCAAATTCATAAAGGGTGGACTGAGTAAGGAGTCTTTGGATGATATTCGACTGACTCTTGAGACGCACCCAAGTGGTTATGTGCAACGTGAACTTCTCTCCTTATACGCTCAGTTTAACGAGGACAAAAATCGTTATAGTCTCCAAAATATAATAGCAAAAGATCCTGTTTGCCAGTCTGTTTTACAAAATGAGGCTTCTGGCAGTTCAACAATGATATAAGGTAAATCTCTTGATACACATTTAAAATATTTTGCTGTTTTCTTTCACGCGTTTTGGAAATAAAATATATTTTCCTTTCTCGCGTTTTGATAAAGCTGGAAATAAATCACCGAAAGGTGATATCTTTGGTAAAACAGTCAAAAGTTGGCCGATTTTGTCAAAAGTAAATCTTTACTTTTTCATAATCAATCAAAAACAGTAAATTTTTCCGGCTTTAAATAGCCAAACATATTTCATAGTTCAGGCATCCCAAAATCACATCTTCTTCGTAAGTTTTCTCTTCTATACTATCAAAGATGGAAGCACCAAAACTTCGACAGATCAAAACTATTTGTGTATTTTGTGGATCAAAAGTGGGGAAAGGCTTCAGTTATCTAGAAGCGGCCGTAGATCTTGGAAAGAAACTGGGGGAAAAAGGTATCACTCTTGTGTATGGGGTGGTAGCAGTGGTCTAATGGGTTGTATTTCCCAATCTGCTCTTGCAGAGAAATCAAAAGTAATCGGTGTCATACATGTCCCTTTGGTAGATGTTGCAGGCAAAACACGAGGGCATGAAGTTCAAACCTTATCCATCCATGAACGCATAACTTGTATGCTATATGGTTCTGATGCCTTTATAGCCCTGCCCGGAGGTTTTGGTACCTTAGAAGAAATCTTTAACATTACCTCGTGGGCTCAACTAGATCTCCATACTAAGCCTATTGGGCTTCTGAATGTTAACAATTTCTTTGATGGTTTGTTAACCTTTCTTGATTATGCTGTGGAACAGGGATTCATCTCTCCATTTTCCAGAAGGCTCCTTATTTCTGCTCCTACTATTGATGAACTACTGGATAAGCTGCAGTCATATATCTCAATACAAGATCCAGCAGGGGTTAAGATAGATTGGTCGCAAGGAAGGGGAATCAAGCGAAAATGGAGTCCGGTTAATGTAAACTTAACTTTATGAATCTTAGAATAGGTGGGGGTAGAGTACGGAGTATTCTTACTCTCGAGACACCCCTCTAATTTCCTAGGATTTCCTTAATGTTTAAATCTTGTGTGTACCTCAAAGGTTCCAGGTGGTAGATTACGGAGTATTCTTACTCTCGAAACACACCTCTTTGAAGGTTTCTTTATTTCCTCAAAAGGTCAGAGGTGGTAGGATACGGCTACTCCGGAAACACATCTCTCAATTTGAGGAATTTCCCATGTTGCTTTCTTTTGCTTTTGCGTGTTTCATGTATTTCTTTTTCAGTGTGACTCTTGTGTGTTCTCCTTACGAGAAAATAATAATATCTCTGTTATCATCTACTAAATCTCGTTTGTGATGTAAATGAATTTGCATGTCTAACCTCAATTCTCTTAGTGATTGCATACCATACTATGCTCTTAATTCCAAACGATAAAATTCTAGGCAGAGTTTCCTTTGAAATTTGGACTTATTCAAACCGTAAGCATACTTCATAACTCACAATAATAAATAATACCACATTTGATCACAACAATCTAAAAATATTGAAAACGATTCCAACACTTCAATATCATCAAAAAATATCCCATAATTCAATTCATAATTTCTCAACATAACAATTTCAAATCATATTTTTCAATATCACAATATCACTTCCTTCCATATCTTAATTGGCTCAAAAGATTACTCATACTTATATTTATAAGTCATAAATCATATTCCCAAAATTTAATCACAAGGCCAAAGTTCATAATAAATTTCTCTTCAATATAGAGGCATAATTCACTTACTCAACATAATATCCATTACTTAATTCCCAATAACCAAATCTTTAAATCTCTAACTTCATAATGCTTCTCATAAAAGTCTCATTAAAATCATATCACTTATAATCTTAACATCTCATAAAACTTCATAAAATTGGCTCGCTATTTCTCATTAAATCTAAATGATAGATAATCTGAACATATTTCTAATCATTTCTGTTGACTTCTCATACTTAGTGCCATGTCTAAAATCAATTATGCAAAGTCCATTTAAGGTTCATCATTTCTAAACTCGAGGACAACAATTATTTTGAAAATCATTCTTAAGTCATATTATTCCCATTATGCTCAACACCCGTTCTCTTTCTTTCTTTCCGAATTTTTTTTCAGAATTGAAACTTGAAGAGTGGTACCAATAATCATCCACAGTTTTTCCTTGCTTTTAAGCAAAGGTAGTGATAAAGGGATAAATTATTGAACCGAAAATTGAAACTTGAAGAGGAAGTACTAATAACCATCCACAGTTTTTCCCTTGTTTTTACACAAAGGTAGTGATAAAGGGATAAATTATTGTACAAATTCATTATTAATTTTGTTTGTTTAATATATTATTCCATATATTTTTTTTTTTGCAAAAGTTACGAACCAACTTATTTTTCTAATTTAGTCAGTCTTACTAAGCTTAATATGAACCAAAATTCATATCAATATCCTCTATGTCTCATGATTCTACATAAAAAGGAATAAATTAAAATTCAGGCTTCTATCAATTCATATCATACTCAACATGTATATTTCACTTAAAGATTCATAACATATGAAGATTTCATACTTAACATGTCTTAATAAAATCGTAAATGACTTGCAAAGCATATAACATACCTGGTTCGAGGAGTCAATACGTGGAGAGTGACATAGTAGAGTGATGAGTTAAAATATTTCATATAATCTTATTTTCCTTTAATCAACAATAATTTAATGTGGTTGTATCCAAATCAACATTTTCTTGAATCATAATTCCTAATTAATCACAGTCTTCAAAAAAAATCCAATATCGATATAGTAATTATCTCCCCATCAATAATTAATAACTTAACCCAAATAAAATTTATCGTCAAATCTTATTTTTCCTTTAGTCCCCGAACTTCTAGAAATTTATCAAAGACATCAATATAAACATCATATCACTAACTAATTATATTCCATAAAATTTTCAGGACATTACAAACTCCCTTGCTTAAAATGAATTTTGTCCTTGAAATTCGCACATCAAATTTCATCATGCTTTTCAAAATCATAACCATACTTGACATGTGAAAATTCAACTTTTTTTTTTATAATGAATAGTGATTTCGTTCACTGTTCATCATGAATAGCACGTCGTTTTACTGTTCACGTGAATAGTGATTTTTTTTTATTTTTTTTTTTAAAGAAATAAAATTTCAAAAATCTACAGAATCGTTTTTAAAACTCTTTGCTCTGATACCAACTGTGACGACCCGAATTCTCGACCATTCGAGTGCCACTAAAAGTGACTCATATCATATTATCGAGACTTAAATAGTAATGTAAAATTATTCAAAAGAATAATTAGAATCCCATAATTTTATTTGTGAATAAAAATAGAACATAATTTTCTTACATAAAGTTCAACATAATTATCTCATCAATCTTAACCACTTTTGCCACTTCCATGTTGACCGCCTCGAACCTTCAATTATCTGAAAATGGTAAATATCGTGGAGTGAGATTTATAAAATCCCAGTAAGTATACCAAGCATAAATTTTCTTTTGAAAGCATATGGATCATTTTCATCATAACATAGGATAGGATCGAAATACTCATAAACATAGGGAGACACAAGAATTTTACCGAACTTAAATGGCAAGAATTCTTATGTGTAGCGCTACTAAACTCCGATCCCCTTAGCATAATCATAAACATATCATATGGAACCCATAACAATCTTGTGAGATTGATTTTCATAGCAATGATCCAAACATTTTCATAAAAACATAAGATATACTTACTTGTCATAAAAACATACTTACTTTTCATAAAAACATAAGGTATACTTACTTGTCATAAAAACATACTTACTTTTCATAAAAACATAAGGTGTATTTACCTTTCATAAAAACATACTTACTTTTCATAAAAACATAAGGTATACTTACTTGTCATAAAAACATACTTACTTTTCATAAAAACATAAGGTGTATTTACCTTTCATAAAAACATACTTACTTTTCATAAAAACATAAGATATACTTACTTGTCATAAAAACATACTTACTTTTCATAAAAACATAAGGTGTATTTACCTTTCATAAAAATATACTTACTTTTCATAAAAACATAAGATATACTTACTTGTCATAAAAACATACTTACTTTTCATAAAAACATAAGGTGTATTTACCTTTCATAAAAACATACTTACTTTTCATAAAAACATAAGATATACTTACTTGTCATAAAAACATACTTACTTTTCATAAAAACATAAGGTGTATTTACCTTTCATAAAAACATACTTACTTTTCATAAAAACATAAGATATACTTACTTGTCATAAAAACATACTTACTTTTCATAAAAACATAAGGTATACTTACTTGTCATAAAAACATACTTACTTTTCATAAAAACATAAGGTAATACCTTTCATAAAAACATACTTACTTTTCATAAAAACTTAAAGTATATTTACATTTCATAACAACATACTTAATTTTCATAAAAACATAAGATATACTTACTTTTTAAAAGATTAAAATGAAGTGTAGTAGTAAATGGACCAAAACTTTCTTGACCACCTTGAATTTCTCTTACTTGTGGATTTTGTCAAGAGGTTGGAAATAAGTGTATATGTGTAGAGTTGTGTGTAAAAGAGATGGGTTTAAATAGATGTATAAAGTTGGCATATTGTAAACATAATCATTCAACTCTATTAATTTTAACACATCATTTTCTTAAAGTAAAGCACCATTCATATACTTTTCCATATTTATACAAATAATATGCTCTTCATGATTATATATAATGGAGTCTATCAATCATTCATATACTTTTCCATATTTATACAATTATTATGCTCTTCATGATTATATATAATGGAGTATATAAATCATTCATATACTTTTCCATATTTATACAAATATTATGCTCTTCATGATTACATATAATGGAGTCTTATCAATCATTCATATACTTTTCCATATTTATACAAATATTATGCTCTTCATGATTATATATAATGGAGTATATAATTCATTCATATATTTTTCCATATTTATTAAATTAAGATTCTCATAATTATTATATATAATGGAACCTCTCATGCTTGCATATATTTTCTTAATTTCAATAATAAAAATAATTTTTGTATAAATAAATATTGGGATAACATTGAATTAAGTACTTGGACTTAATATACTTTAAATCAAGAGAATGGAGATATTTTTAGAAATTCGGAATTTAATTTAAAATCGAACGATCTCGATTATTTCTTGATTTGGCTATACGAATACGTCGCGGCGTTACTTAATAAAAATGGGTGAAATAGTAGCGACACGATTTTCTATTAAAATAATTATTAATCGCGTAAAAATTCTTGGTCGCTACAAAGCGCATACAAGTCCTTAATGCTCTCAAAACCCAACAATTTAGCACTTAAGGTCGTAATAAGAGCATACCTTCGAGAAAGGGCGTCGGCTACCACATTCTCCTTACCTTGTTTGTATTTGATGACATAGGGAAAAGTTTCTACGTACTCCACCCATTTGGCATGCCTCTTGCTCAACTTCCCTTGCCCCTTCAAGTGCTTCAATGACTCATGGTCGGTGTGGATGACGAACTCTCTAGGCCACAAGTAGTGGTGCCATGTTTCTAACGATCTTACCAACGCATAGAGCTCCTTGTCATAGGTGGGGTAGTTCAGGGCAGCTCCACTGAGCTTCTCGCTAAAGTAGGCAATCGGCCTTTTCTCCTGCATCAAAACTGCTCCAATACCTGTGCCTGAAGCATCACATTCAATCTCAAAAGTTTTATCAAAATTAGGCAAGGATAAAACCGGGGCGGTGCACAATTTGTTCTTTATTTCATTAAAGGCCTTTTCTTGCGCCTCCCCCCATTTAAACCCAACATGTTTTTTAACAACCTCGGTAAGTGGTGAAGCTAGTGTGCTAAAATCTTTGACAAAACGTCGGTAAAAACTAGCTAACCCATGGAAGCTTCTTACGTCGGTGACACTTGTAGGCGTGGGCCATTCCTTAATGGCTTTGATCTTTTCCTCATCAACCTCTATTCCTTTAGTACTAACTACAAATCCAAGGAAGATCACACTCTCCATGCAAAAATTACACTTGTTGAGGTTAGCATACAATTGTTCTCCTTTCAAAACCACAAGTACACTCCTCAAGTGTTCAATATGCTCATTCAAATTTTTGCTATAAATCAAAATATCATCGAAGTAAACTACCACAAATTTCCCAATGAATGCACGCAAGATATGGTTCATTAATCTCATAAAAGTGCTCGGTGCATTAGTGAGACCGAAGGGCATAACCAACCACTCATATAAACCATATTTAGTTTTAAAAGCGGTTTTCCATTCATCTCCTTCCCTCATCCTAATTTGATGGTATCCACTTCTCAAGTCGATTTTACTAAAAATGCACGAACCATGCAACTCATCTAGCATATCATCTAACCTAGGAATGGGGTGTCGATACTTTACCGTTATGTTGTTAATGGCTCGGCAATCGACGCACATTCTAAAGGTCCCATCCTTCTTGGGCACTAGTAGCACGGGAACGGCACAAGGACTCATGCTCTCACGAACATATCCTTTACTCATCAACTCCTCAACTTGTTTTTGGAGTTCCTTGGTCTCCTCCGGATTGCTTCGGTATGCCGGTCTATTTGGAATGACGGCTCCGGGGATGAAATCAATTTGATGCTCGATGCCTCTAATGGGTGGAAGCCCACTAGGCATCTCCTCCGGAAAGACATCCTCGAATTCCTGCAACAAAGAAGTAGCTAAAGTGGGGAGGGAAGTGTGAGGGTCATCAAGTGTAAGGAGGGACTCCTTATAGACCAACAAAAGAATTGAATGATTTTCCTTCAAAGCTCTTTCTACATCACCTCTACTCGCATAAAAATTCATTTTTTTCTCAATATCCTTTGCTCTCTTTCTTTTTTTCTTGCATCCCCTCTTTTCTTTTTTCACTACTTTTTTCCCCTCTTTTTTTCTCACTTTCGTTTTGCCCCTCACTCAACTCCATCTTTTTTTTTCTTCTTTCTTTTTCCTCCTCCTCCTCCTCCTTCTTGAGTTTCAATTGGTCCTTGTAAACTTCTTCCGGACTCAAAGGTAGGAGTGTCACGGGTTTTCCATTCATTTGGAAACTATACCATTCTTCCTACCATCATGCAATACCCTCCTATCATATTGCCATGGTCTCCCCAATAAAATATGTGTAGCTTGCATGGGCACCACATCACAAAGTACTTGATCCTCATAGGTCCCTATGTTGAAAATAAGGAATACTTGCTTACTTACTTTCAACTCACCATAATCACTCAACCATTGTAACTTATAAGGATTAGGATGTGGCATTAAAGGTAATCCCAACCTTTCAACCATGCTAGTGCTAACTACATTGGTGCAACTCCCCCCATCAATGATGAGACTACACGCTTGGTCCTTCACAAGACACCTAGTATGGAAGATATTCTCCCTTTGCTTAGCCGCATCATCCACCTTGGCTTGGGTGTTGAGAGACCTAATGGTGACTAAAGACTTGGGTGGACTAACAATTCCCTCCACCTCTTCCTCCTCGTCATCACTATCTCCCCTACACGACTTCCCCTCTTCGTCCTCTTCATCTTCCGAGTACCACTCCCCATTTTTGATAATCATCACCCTATTGTTAGGGCACTCTCGAGCATAATGCCCCCGTCCTCTACACTTGAAGCATTCTATATCCCGACTCCTAGAAGTAGTAGGAACAACCTTTGGGTTATCCTTGACGAAGCCAACTTCCTTTCCCTTGGAGGTTTCAATTTTGTCCTTAAGTGGTGCCCTATCAACCTTTTCACTCCCCCACTTAGTCTTCCAATTGGAACTAGGACCTCCCAAGAATTTTTCTTGCCCCTTTCTTTTAAATTGCTCCTTCTTCTTCAATTGAGCCTCCACTTTAATAGCCATGTGGACCAACTCCTCCATCTCAACATAATGGTGTAATTCAACCACATTGGCTATCTCCCTATTCAACCCACTCAG
This sequence comes from Ligustrum vulgare, assembly GCA_963555705.1. NCBI lineage: Eukaryota > Viridiplantae > Streptophyta > Magnoliopsida > Lamiales > Oleaceae > Ligustrum > Ligustrum vulgare. The sequence continues at coordinate 47,539,984 of OY743171.1, read as the reverse complement.
AAATCGAGCCATAGTGGCTTCTCTATCCTCCTCTATGTCGGCCCTCATCAAAGCTTTTTCCAACTCCTTATAATAGTCTTCAACACCCCTTGTTCCTTGAGTAAGGGTTTGTAGTCTTTGATAGAGTCCCCTATAGTAGTGACTTGGTACAAATCTTTTTCTCATAAGGCTCTTCAATTCATCCCAAGTATCCACACTACCCTCGAAATTCCTTCTCCTAGTGAGTAATAAATTATCCCACCAAGCCAAGGCATAGTCGGTAAACTCCACTACCGCTAACTTAACCTTTTTATCCTCGGAGTACCTATGACATTCAAAAATCAATTCTATCTTCCTCTCCCATTCTAAATAGGCATCCGGATCACTCTTCCCATGGAAAGAAGGAATTTTCATCTTAATACTACCAAGATTACCATCCATTCCATCCCTACCCCTAGGGTTCCTCCCATGACCTCGTCCTACTCCCCTCACATTCCTACCTCCTCTATTCCTAACCATGTTCCAATTTTGGTCACTACCCCCTTCACTCTCCAATTCATCATCATCAACATCATCATATTCATACTCATCTCTAGGCCTTCTCCTATCACCCCTCCTAACATTATCATTCCTTGGAGGTGGAACTTCCCTCCTAGTCTCCAACCTTGCTAATCTACCTTCCAACCTTCCCCCCATATCCGCCATAGTAACTGTGAGAGCTTGTATCATATCCCTCAACTCTTGAGTTTGTGCATTAGAATCTTGTCCACTCGAAGTATGTGCATGAGCCATGGAGTGTAAGTGTGCAAATGTCCTCACAAATTATGTTCGCTCGTGTTTCACTCAATTAGGCTTTTTCCCTCTAATGAGTTCACCACTCTTGCCTTTTACCACTCTTCACCTTCTTACTCAAACTTTTCAAGGAACGTAATTCAACTAAATTGAGAATTTAATTCTTGTGTAGCACAAATTCCACAAACAACAAAGGAAGCAAATGAAGGATTGACACAATAGCAAGTAGAATTTAGTTGCTTGCTATTATACAAGGAAGTAAGGAATTGAACTAGACCAATAAGATTTTCAAGGGTATAGTCACAATAACTTGATGTAAGACACGAGGAATTCAATTAGGAATGTGTTTGGTAGTTGAATGTCAAGTTTCAATATGAAAACACTCTTTGAAACATTTTATCAAACACTTAGGATGCAAGCTTTGAATAGTTTGAAATTTTCAAGTGTTTGCTCAATTGCATCCCCAATAACTTTCAAATTGATGATAACAACAATGCCCAATATGTAGGAATCATGAAATTTTCATGGGCAACTAATTTTCCCCAATTTTTTTTATAATTTTCGTTTTTTTTTTTTTTTTTTTTTTTTTTTTTTTTTTTTTAACTATCAAGAACAACAACAATATATGTAAAGATAGGATTACCAATTTTAGAGCCAAGCTCTGATACCAAATGATGCGACCTTTGGTGATTAAACCAAAAATTCCCACAACAATAATGGATCAACCCAAGAAAGCTAAAATAGGTAATAAATAGGAAATCTTGACCCAAGTTTAACCCAACCAAAATTCAAGGATTGACAAACCCTAGCCCAATGGAGAGATTAAGACAAATACCAAGACTTGAGGAATAAATATCAACACATACACAAGACAAACTCTCAATATATAAGTTGAAATAAATTCCAATAAAAGTTACAAGAAAAGAAAGGATTTACCTCTCTCAAATGCTCTCAATGGAGTCTTCAATATTCAACAACAACTAAGCTAGGGTTTGGAAGGCTTCCCAAATATATACAAAAAGTGAAAAATAAGAAGTTTGAGAAATTGCACAAAAAACCCCGTAATTTCAATCGGAGAACTTTCGGTCGACCGAAAGTTAGTTTCGGTCGACCGAACTTATTTCGGTCGACCAACTGGTCGACCGAAAGGGCAGTTTCGGTCGTACGTTGGCAGCCGAAACTGCCTGCAGCTGGGTCTCAAAATTCTGCAGAGTTTCGGTCGACCGAATGGAACTTTCGGTCGACCGAAAGTTCCTGTTCTTCCAAAATTAGGCAATTGACCTCGATCTTGCTCTCTTCCATGTGGACTTGATTTCGGAGCTTGAAAATGAGTCCCGCCATCGACTCTTGGACCTCTTTAGCCTTGGATCTTGTCATGGGCCCCACCGGTATTCTGATAGAGGGTTGACCTGTTTGACTTTGACTCGATTGACTCCCTGAATTCTCATCAACTGTACTTCACAAAACTTCCCCGTTCATCACTAAACTTATTCATATATAACACCATCAATCACTGTAGTTGTAAAACATATTTTGCTGGTCCATGTCAGTAATATTTTTGTGATTTGACAGCCACATGAAAAAATTCGTCTGCCACATCATCATCACCGTTAATTTTTTAAAGTTTGGTCGTTTAAGTGATGGATGTTGTGATAAGTTATTAAGTTTAGTGATGAACAGGGAAGTTTTTGAAGTACAATGACCTGCCATAAACTTTCGGCAAAGTTCAGTGACTAATGAGGCTTTTAACCCTCTTTATTTCCCTGCATTAAAAAAGTTGAAGAATATAAGAATATAATTTATATCATGGTTTAAAAAAAAGTTCTACCTTAACGCCTTGAGGACCGCCTCTGGCTAAGGCACTGGAATATCCTAAAAATCACTATTACAAAATGTATTTTCTTCAAATAATGGGTCTCAACTCAGTGCTTTTTGAAGGAAATTTTAACCTTGCAAGGAAATAAAGGAAACACGTTATATTAATACACTGAGCAAAAGAAATAAAAATGCAAGAACTTTTCAAATTTACAGAGGCTGTTTACACATGGAACTTAAATCAACATATAAACTAAACCAAACAACTTAACTTAAAGAAAAAATAAACTTATAGAAATGTTCCAAAGATTTATAATAAACACACATTGTATTAACACATTGATCAAATAAAATAATAAAGAAAAAATGAAAGATGGCTTCCATACCAAAGAAAAAGACTACTAGTAAACAAACAATGGATGATTCCAAACATATCTCAGCAGAGATAATCAACAGATTAAAAAACATTTGGGGAAAAAAATAGCCTTCATCAACATATTAAACTGTATGTTCTAGAAAATATTTACCTTAGAACAAAGTAAACAGTATACCTTAGACATTTGTAGTGTAGCGGTGGAAACATTAGGTAAAATTAGGTAACAAATTTTGAAAATGTCACTGTTGAACTATTTGTAGTGTAGAGGTGGAAACATTAGGTAACAAATTTTGATAATGTCACTGTTGAACTGTTAGTTGTGACTTATGGACGTAAAAAATCCTCAATATCAAGATTATTCAAGGCCTTGTGATCAATTATATGGCAGTTGTAATATATTTTTTTATGTTTTTGTGACCTTTGCAAATTTATTTGTGACTTCATACAAGTCACGGCTAATATCTTGCATGCATATACACATTAACACTATGACTTCATTTCAGTTCGTTGCTCTTTAATAAGATCATAATTTCATATAATCAATTGGTGGTTGGAATCATTAAAGCTGAAGCAAATAACAAAACAAGCAAAATGAGGATTGATAAACTATGTTTAATTTCCTTGATGAGTATTTCTCGACTGCCAAGAAAATGCCTCACTTAGATGCTTTGGATACAATCATTTACTATGACTTTGATTACAAGAATCGCTATAGCAACTACATTCATCATAATCTTTTCATCATTCATGGATCCCAAAGATGTCATAAAATTTTCCATGGCAGTCGACATAAAAATTAGGCTACTGATTTTGTAAGTCTATCTGTAACAGTCCAAAAACAAGTACTGGGATCAATTGGGAACTTTGATTGGGTTTTGAGTATAACAATGGAAGCTGATTCACAACAATATTTCATTACATAAATTGAAAACTACACTGTTGATTTATACAAATTCATTAACAAGTCTTCCAGTAGGAAAATGACAACTCAGCAAAGTAAAAGAAACAAACTTAACGGAAGGATAAAAACGTGAAATAGGAAACGCAGCAACTAAAGGTAAAAACGTGTAATGAAAAAATGCAATTTATTTGTTCAGCCCCTCCTTAAGTTGGAGCATGGTGAATATCATTCAAGCCCAACTTGTAAATTAAGAGGTTGAACTGGGGAGCTACGAGATACACAACATGAATACGAAGAGCCTTCAAAATGTAAGAGATACATTGCAATTCACATACTGTGGCAACAAGACTACGATATTCTGCTTCAGCCATGGATCTTGAGTTAATAACTTGCTTTTCTGTTTTCCATGAAATTAGAGAGCTTCCAAGATATAAACATTATCCAGTTAACGATCTTCGTATTTCAAGACAAGAAGGCCAATCCGCTTCTGAAAATCCCTCAAGTTGAAGATTATTCTGGGCAGAGAAGAAATGGCCCTATGATGGCTTTCCTTTCAAGTATTTAAGTAAATGAAGGGCTAAGTTCCAACGAGCTTGACAAGGCTCATGAACGTACTAACTAAGTGGTTGACGAATGTGATATCAGGTCGAGTAAAACTCAAATATAGCAGATGTCTAACTAACTTCCTGTATTTGTCTGGATCTGGTAATAGAGAATCTGGTTGTGCAGTCAGTTTTGTACCTTTTGGTATTGGCACAGATGTTGATTTAGCCCCAAATAACCCAGCATCTTGAATTATATCCAAAGCATATTTCCTCTGATTTACAAACATCCCATTCTCACCTCTTTCTATCTCCAGACCTGAGAAGTACTTATCATATCCAAGGTCTTTTATAGTGAATTCTTTATGCAAAAATTATTTGGTAGCTATGATCTGTGATTCATCTTGTCCAATTATCAATGCATCATCAACATATACTAAAAGAATCGGTATCTATTGTGAAATATACTTTTTAAATAAACAATGGTCATTGGCTGATTGGTTGAAGCTGTAAGCTCTTAGTTTCTGGTTGAACTCTGCATTCCATTGACATGAAGCATGTTTTAGACCATTATGACTCCTCTTTAATTTACAGAACTGATACTGAGCTACCCTTTTATATCATTCAGGAGGCATCATATATACATCTTCGTCCAAGAATCCAAGAAGGAATGCATTGTTGATGTCCAATTGATGTAAAGCAAAATTTCTAGCTGATACAACTGTTAAAAGAATTCTTACTGTCACTAGTTTAGCAACAAGAGAAAAACTATCAAAATAATCAATTCCTTGCAATTGATTATAGCCCTTTGCCACAAGTCGCGCCTTAAATTTGTCAATAGTGCCATCAGAATTCAGCTTTAACTTGTATACCCATTTGAACCAATAGATCTTAACAACAATTTATGGGAAATTGAAAATTCATATTCCTTATGTTTTTAAACCCCTCTTTCGAACGGTAAATTAAAACATTTTTCTATAAGGAATTTGACTATATTTCTATGACAAATCCAAACCAATATAAAAATATTATCGATTTATGAACACTTTTTGGGATTACACAAAGGATAGGGGTATATTTCTATCTCTTATCAAACCTTGTGGCAATTAAATCAAGTCCAATAATTTCCTATTCTTTCGAACATAGAAAATTATTACAAATATCAAATAATCACGCGTCCACAATTTCAGATGAAAATAAATACACAATCAATTGCTCAAACCCATAAAAAGCTTTAATTAAATACTAAATCAAAACATGAAATCCGGTAAACAAAGTATCATCACAATCCTAACACTTAAAAGCCTAGCCTAGATACATGAAAGAAAATAAATAGCAAGAAAAGTAAATGGATGTCACCGTGTTCATCTTCTTAGAACTATATTTTCAATCTTGATTTTGGCGTGGCTTGGATCCCCTAGCAATTGGAAAGCGTTTTAGCATGAATTATGATGATTGGGAACCCCTAATTTCGTGCCCAAAGTCTGGTATTTATAGATTATCCCGAAGGCTAGGTCAAAAATAAGAGAAAATCGCGCAAAAAGCCCATCAATTGGCCCAGTCGAACAACCATGCGACCGCACAGTACAAATTGGCGCGACAACACGGTTATAACAATTTCGACTCTGTTCCTTTTTTATACGGTCATGGATTTTACACCATGTGACCGCATGGTCATAAATTTTCCATTCAATTTTCATTTGCAACAATTTGGTCCTCAAACCTTTATTGCACATCAATCCATCAACTTCCAATTGATACAATTGAGTCTCCAAGCTTTTGATTTCTCCCAATTTGATTATTTCTTTCAATTTTCTTCTAATTGGCCCTTTGATCTACTTCATCAACTCTTGATTTTCACACTTTTATCATCCTATTGCTTGATTTTGACTTCAATTCCTTTACTTTCTCGACTTTTGGGTTATTCCTGAAATATAAACAAATAACAACGAAATAAATAGCAGATATTCTTGAACAAACAATTAAAATCCTACTTTTAGGATAGAAATAAGTGTATAAAATACACTTATCAGATCTCTTTCCTTTAGGCAAAGTTGTCAATTCCCAAGTATTGTTTACTTCCAAAGCCTCAAGTTTTTTGCTCATTTCTTGAATCCATTCAGGTATTTTGCTTGCCTGATAATAAGAAGAAAACTCCTACACACTAGACACATTGCCTAGAAAAATTGTATATGCATGACTAAGATGTAGATTAAAACTATAGGGATAAGTTTGAGGTGTGTGGTTAGATGAAGAGTGTGTTTTGCAGAGCAAGTGGCCACCTACAGTTAGTATATATTGATTGGTAGAAACATGTGGGACATAATCTTGCATCCAACTAGGCTTAGACCTTTGTCTTATACTATGTCTAGAGGTATTATTGACTAGTTTATCTACAATTTGTGTAGAAGTGTCTACAAAAGGAGCTGATATTAAAGGTATAGGATTTGAGGAATTAGAATATGTAGTATCTGAGTTAAAGATAGTGTCAGGGTTATCAGAATTTGGGGCAAAGTTTGAATTAGGATGAAAATACTGAAGCTCAGCGGTAGTCACTGAGGAGAAGGTGTTGGAAGACCTGTTTCATTATTTAATGTTAAAGGTGTGGCCAAGAGAAGTAGGGATAACAATAATACACACGGACCCGATACCCATTGAAGACCTGACATAAGCGGGTGGGGATTACCCGACTAAATGGGTTTATGGGTCGGGTATGGAGGTAAATTTTAAAACCCAACATGGGTATAGGTTGGTGTGGGTTTCACTACAAAACCCATACCCGACCCGCATAACCATTAATTTATTTAAAAGTTATAGAATTTAAAACAAAAGTGATTGTGTAAGAAAATAGAACACAAATATATATTGACCTTGTTAACATCTAAAAAAATTGTATAAGTTTGTTTGTTTTGTTTCAGCTTAAACAAGCTTTTTTCCAAGCCAAATTCAAGTGAAGTCCAACATTTAACTGATTTAAGTTAATTCTGAGCACCTCAGACGACGCTCCGCAAGTGCACGGGTCGCGCAAGTAATAAAGTGGATTTTAAGTCCAAATATCGTTCCCACAGAGATTGTTTTAAATCGTATTTTTAGACTACTACCTTAACCGGAACTAGAAATTGTTTAGGATTTGGAAATTTTGATTTTGAAAATTAAAATAGAAAGAACGAGGAAATTTGATTTAGAGAAAATATGACAAAAACATGCTAGAATTGAGAATCCACATTTATTCCATTAATTATACATTAATTTAAACATCTAACAATAATTCATGAGGTTTTGAAAATCTATATTCCTAATATTGTCAAGACTCCCTTTCGGACAAGAATCAACATCTATTTCTATACACAATCCGACTATATTTCTATGACGAATCTAAATGTATAGAAAAGCATTATAATTTGGTGAATACTATAGCAGATAACACAAAGCATAGGGGCATATTTCAATCCCCTATCGGACTTTGTGGTAATTGATACAAGTCTAATGAAATCTCAATCTTTCGAACTTAAGAAATCACTACCTAAATTCATACAACTAGTGATCAAGTAATTGCATGATAAAAAAGTATAAATCAATTGCTCAAACCCATGAATTATGAAATTAAATGATAATCAATACATAAAGTCCGGAAATAAATGCTTCATCACAATTCTAACATTTAAAACCTAGCCTAGATACATAATTGAATAAAAATCACAAGAAGAATGGATAGATTTCACCCTATTCATGCCCTTGATCTTCGTTCTTCAATTGTGTTCTTGGCGTGGCATGGATCCCTCGGCACTTCGACGGCGTTTTGGCCTCTCTTCAATGAATTGGGAACCCTAATTTCGTGCCTTAGGTCTGGTATATATAGGTTTTGGAGAAAACTTAGGTCAAAAAGCCCAAAGCCTGTCAAAAATCGCGAGAAAATTCTGATTTGCGGCCCAGTCGGACAAGCGCGCGATCGCGCAGGCTTACGTCCGGCGATCGCGTGGAAGACCTTATAACTCTCGGGTTGTAATTCAGCACCGTCTCGCGATCGCTTGGCGTGAAACCAGCGATCGCGACTTCATCCTATTTCCGGCTGTGCAAGTTAGTCCCTGACTTTTAATTTCACAGCTGGTCCTCCAACTTCTGATTATTGCAATTTGGCCCCTGAACTTCTGATTTCTTCCAAATTTGATTTTTTCTTCAAATTAACTATTTGATTGACTGCATCAATTCTTGATTTGCTCACTTTGACCCCTTTTAAATCCAATTGCTCAATTTTAGCTTCAATTCCTTTGTTTTCTCGACTTTGGGATTATTTCTGAAATGTAAACAAATAACACAAAATAAATAGCGAATATTCTAAAATAAACATATAAAATCCTACTTTTAGGATAGAAATAAGTGTATAAAATACACTTATCAACCTCTAACCTATAACTTATTTACAGCCATAAAAAATAATAATAAATAAATAAATAATGGGTGGTGGGTTTCAAATGGGTATAAAAGCATACCCGTCTCTGACCCGCACCCGACCCACCATTCTTAAATGGGTATATGAGTAGAGTATGAAGATTGTAAATATCTAGTGGGTACAGTATGAGTTTGGAAAATCCGATATATTGCCATCCCTAATGGGAAGTGGTATATCAATTTCTGGATCTACAATTTTCTGGTAAGGCAAATTGGATTCAAAGAAAACATTTTTAGAAACGTGTATCTTTTTAGTAATGAGATCAAAAACTTTATAACCTTTTTTCCCTGGACTATAACCAATGAAAATGCATCTGTGAGCCCATAGATCAAATTTATCTTTGTGTGGTTGAGTATTGGTTATATAACACAGATAGCCAAAGGTTTTAAGAAGGTTGTAATTGGGTTTTCTTTTAAATAACCTTTCATAGGGAATCAATCAATGAATAAGGTTAGTAGGTATTTTTTTGGTGAGAAATGTGGTCCTAAGAATTGAGTAAGACCAGAATTTTCTTGGCAAATAGGCATGAAACATTAATGATCCAGCTATTTGAAGGATAGCCTTATGTGTATGTTCCACAACTCCATTTTGTTGTGGAGTGTAGACACAAGTCTTTTGGTGTAAAATTCCCAAAGAATGCAGTAGTGTTTGACATTGTGTGTTAGTAAATTCTGTCTCATTGTCTGTTCGAATACATTTTACTCTCTTCTAGAATTGAGTGTTGATCATATGAAAGAAATTCTTCAGAATTTTTACCACTTGAGTTTTGTGAGTTAAAAGAAAAGTCCAAGTGGAACGGCTGAATTCATCAACAATTGTTAACATGAATGGTGTTCCTGTTAAGGATGGCTACCTATATGGATCCCAAACATCATCAAAAATCTCATTGGAATGTATCACTAATTGGAAAAGGCAATCTGGATTGTTTGGCACGATGACAGGTATCACATTGATGAAGACTATCAATATCAGATTTATCATATGTGTTAGGTAACAGATCTTGATGTTGCAGAGTTTGAAAGGATATATGACCAAGCTTATTATGCCATTCCATAAGAGAACAAATAAAGTCTTTATTGATAGGAGTGGTATTATTATAATACTGAAGAGAATTAAAAACATGTAGTGATGATGATTGAATACAAATAGAGTCTTCCTATCAATTTACCAACTGCTAATGTCTTCTTACTCTGTAGGTTTTGCAATAGGCAATAGGTTAGGAAAAAAGCAAACTGTATATGTGCAGTTTGGGTTAGTTTAGGGACTGAAAGCAGGTTAAATTTGAAGTTGGGTACATGTAAGGTATCTTCAAGGCAAATATGCTAGTTTAAATGAACATTTCCAAGATGTTTGACCATTTTTATTGAAGCATCTGGTAACACAACATGTGTTGGTTGTTTAGCTGGTTTAATTTAAGTCATTAATCGCATATCAATGCAAATATGATTACTAGCCCCTGTGTCTATAATCCAGGAATCTGAATTTAAATTATCTAGCATAGCAAAACTGAAGTTGAAAGAGTTTTTAACTGCATTTACATGAGCAAAATGTACTTGTCTGTCCACATCAATCAATGCCTTGGCTTTCAATGCTTTCATCAATTCTTGTTGCACAAGAATTGTAATGTTAATGTTACCAACAGATATATTAGTAGATGTTTGAACTTTACTCCCCGTGTAGTCATCTTCCAAATCAAGTGGTGAATCCATCCTATTAGCTAAGCTCTTCATTTTGATTGTTAATTCTTTGTTATGTGAGTTGTTTGTGCCAATTTGGATAACCATGAATTTTAAAGCATTTATCCTTGCTATGACCATGTACATAGCATTGATCACAGTAGTAACGTTCCTTGTCCATTATATTATTACCTCGTAAAATACCTTTTCCATAAAAGTTCCTACCATATCCGGATCTACCACCATTAAATCTAGATCTTCCTCTACCATATCAAGATCTACCACCATTATATCCTCTATCTCCTCCAAATCCTAGAACATCATTCTTGTAAGGCTGAAATCTAGTAAATATATCATTGATTTTTGGAAGTGCATTGTGAACTTCTCTTTGTTTCTCAACCCATAGGATCATTGATATGCTTTGTTTACCGTAGGTAGAGGATCTATAACTAAGATTTGGTTCCTTGTGTTGTCATATGTGTCATTGAGTCCCATGAGGAACTGCATTAGTCAAGTGAAAGTTGTAAAATCTATGACTTCGTTTTGTGCAGTACAAGTACATATAGGCATTAGCATTAAGCATATCAATTCATCCTAAAGCCTTTTTAACTTGGTAAAATACTTCTCTACAGATAATGTGCCTTGTGAAATAGTGCTGATCTCTCTTTGTAACTGATACATTAAAAGCCCGTTGCATTCTCCATATCGTTGTTCAAGCCCTTTCCATAAATCCTTGGCAGTCACTGTATAAATGAAAGCTTCCACTATATCCTTAGAAATTGAATTCCAAATCCATGAACGCACCATACAGTCCACTCTAACCCACTGCTCCTGCTTATTTGAGTTATCAACAGGTTTTTTCACATTCACAGTTTATAAATCCCAATTTCAACTTAGCACCCACGATTTTAATGAACCTACTCCAGCTAATATAGTTGGTTCCAATTAATGGCAAGGTAACCAGGAACATACTTGGATGATCTGAACTTTGGATATCTAGTGGATCTCCATTAACGTATTCATTCTCAGTAAGAATTTCTGTAACTCTGCTGCTATCTTGATTTCCTTCATTTTCCATTGCTTCTCAAAATTGAATTACACAATTGGATTAAGGAATTTTGCGATTGGATCAATGATTGGCTTTGATACTATGATCGGATTTTGAACATAACAATGGAAGCTTATTCACAACATTATTTCATTACTCAAATTGGAAACTACACTGTTGATTTATACAAATTCATTAACAAGACTTTCAATAGGAAAATGACAACACGGAAAAGTAAAAGAAACAAACTTAACGGAAGAATAAAAACGTGAAATAGGAAACGCAGCAACTAAAGGTAAAAACGTGTAATGAGAAAATGCAATTTATTTGTTCAAACTTCATCACCAAAATCTATATTTCTAGTATAAAATAAATCAAATTAGGTCTTCACAAGTCTTTATATATATTATAACAATAAAGTTTCCAAATAAAACACCACACAGTTTCCTGCCTTTTTTACACTTGTTTAAAATGGAAATTCATGATTTATAGAGATTAAAAAAAAATTGTGATTATCTATATAAATTTCAAAATTGCTCTTATCTAGAGAATATAAACGGTCACTTGAAAAATGGTTTTACCTCATTATTATTATGAAAATTTGAAATTTGACATGCTAAAGAAAAATTCAAAATTTGCTCAACATAAAACTCAAGATTAACCATGAACTATCCAAACATATTTTAAGCATTTTGCACCATCATCTATTTCTTATCAACTAACGAAAGAAAAGTAAAAAGAACGAATGAATGCTATATATTGAAAATGAAAGAGAATCGAAAATATTAGATGATATATTGTCATGTACTGTTTATTCCAATACAAAGAACGTGACCTAAAATAAATATTGTTAAGCATTTATTCCTATAAATTGAATAACCAATATTTTATTTTATTTCAAATTTCGAATTCAGGTAAAATAATAAATTTTTATTTTAATAAAGTTTCGTAAGTAATAAAAAAAATGAATTCTAAATTTGAAATAAAATAATGAGCCTATGAATTATTGCCATCATTTGGTAAATTGTTTTATTGATAAAATGGGTAGTTAAAAATGATTACTTTACAATAATAATAATAATAATAATAATAATAATAATAATAATAAGTTAAAAATAACGTTGATCAAGAAAAAGCCGAATATATCTACCAAATATTTGCTCAATGTTTCGGTCAATGAAGAAAACTACAATAAAATTATATTGCTAATTCAGATTAAATCGATAAATGGTTAGGATAATATTATCAATTATTTCAAATTGAAATATCACTACATACTATTAACGAAAATTATTTTAACATTTCTTCAAATAGCTTTTTAACCACGTGTACTTTTTGTAACACATTTTATTCCTATTGTTTGTTTTTTCATAAAAAATCTTTCATAACCACACATTTCATGATAAACGTCTATTTGATAATTCGTTTAAAAATTTTGTTTATAAATAGCGACGTGACAATATTCCATTAGTTTATTTTGAAATACCGAAATAGGTGAACAAAGAATTGCTTCCGTCAAGAATTGGGCATTTTTTTTTTAAATTGTCGAAAGATGTGTACCACGTGGACGGGTATAAACGAAACCCATAAAAAATACGATAAAAATTATAATCTATGTTATAGTTAACATTTGTAATTTTAATTAAATAACCAATATTTTATTTTATTTCAAATTTCGAATTCAGGTAAAATAATGAATTTTTATTTTAATAAAGTTTCGTAAGTAATAAAAAAATGAATTCTAAATTTGAATTAAAATAATGAGCCTATGAATTATTGCCATCATTTGGTAAATTTTTTTATTGATAAAATGGGTATTTAAAAATGATTACTTTACAATAACAATAATAATAATAATAAGTTAAAAATAATGTTGATCAAGAAAAGACCGAATATATCTACCATATATTCGCTCAATGTTTCGAGTCAATGAAGAAAACTACAATAAAATTATATTGTTAATTCAGATGAAATCGATAAATGGCTAAGATAATATTATCAATTATTTTAAATTGAAATATCACTACATACTATTAACAAAAATTATTTTAACATTTCTTCAAATAGCTTTTTAACCACGTGTACTTTTTGTAACACATTTTATTCCCATTGTTTATTTTTTTCATAAAAAATCTTTTATAACCACACATTTCTTGATAAACGTTTATTTGATAATTCGTTTAAAAAATTTGTTTATAAATAATGACGTGACAATATTCCATTAGTCTATCTTGAAATACCGAAATAGGTGAACAAAGAATTGCTTCCGTCAAGAATTGGACATTTTATTTTATTTTTTTTAAAATTGTCGAAAGATGTGTACCACGTGGACATGTATAAACGAAGCCCATAAAAAATACGATAAAAATTATAATCTATGTCATAGAGATTAAAAAAAAGTGATTATATATATACATTTCAAAATTGCTTTTATCATGAGAATATAAACAGTCACTTTATCTCATTATTAGTAATGTTATATATTCAGCTATTAATTAGTTGATATTTTCAATATATGTTTATAATTTGGAATTATGATGTAGAGTTTGAATATAAAATTATATTCATAAAAGAATACAACCACGTACACTTTTAAACGATGAATTAATAATAATAAGTAAAAAAGTATTGCTTTAAAAAAATTATTATAATAATTAAAACACTATTGAAAAGAACATGACTTAATTATGTTATGAAAAGAATATAATTAAAAATTTAAATTTGTAAAATAGTATTAAAAAGTAATATAATTAAAAATGTATGTTGTTTTAATTAATTAATAATGTTGTAATAATAAAATAGTATTTAAAAGAACGTAATTGAATTATGTAATTAAAAAAGAATATAATTAAATATGTGTATATATTGTTTTAATTAAATACATGTTATGCTAATAATAAAATAGTATTGAAAATAAAGTAATTAAAAATATATGATGATTTACTAAAGTTATAATAATTAATCAGTATTGAAGATAACGTAATTATTAAAGAATTTATTAGTAAAATAAAACAGTATTAAAAAGCATATATAACATAATATACATTTGTAATTATGTTATTTATGCTTTTTATGTCCTGTGCATCGCATGGGGGCAAATACTAGATTATTTTAAATTAATCACTAAATTAACCCAATAACATAATAACCCAACCTTCAACATCATGTATATTCTTCAATAAACTTAAATATACAACTAATATCACTTGAATCATCATTCACACTTTCATATAACTCATTTAAATTATAAATCAAAAACCACAAATTTACACATTATTGAACAATGAATTTTTCTACTTACCTTTAAAAAGAGGCAAAAATTGAAGATCCTAGCTCACTAGTGTCTCCATCTTTCTCCTTTTTTCTCTTCTTTTTGATCAATCAAGACCCTTCCCAAACTGCACAAGTTTCTTCCAAAGCATATGACTTTCTGAATGTAGATGATAACATCTATGCAGTTGGATCTTATATCTATCATACACTTTGAAAATTAATTACAAATAGAATCTTTATTATTTTTGAGATAAAATATGTAGTTGAAAAACAGTTTCGAAAAACATTGCCATTAAAAAGTAATATTAGAAATTGTAACTATAAATATATATACTACTTCTAAAAGTCTCTTAAATTGAGAAATTTCTTTGGACGATAATACCCTAAACAATAATTTACAATTTCTTATTTTTCCTTTCAATTAATTTTATTTTAATTATTATATATTATAATTAATGTAATATTTTCTAATTTAATGATGGTCGTTGTCTCTTTAGATTTCATTGATCTATATTTATATCTATACTACTTTTAAAATAACTTAAATAGAGAAATATTTTGGATCATAATACTCTCGAAAGTAATTTATAATTTATTTTTTATTCTTCGATTAATTTTATTTTAATTATAACATTATATTATTAAAAATAAAATTTCTAATTTAATAATGGTCGTTGTCTCTTCAAATTTCATTGACCTATATTTATATATATACTACTTCTAAAATAACTTGAATGGTGAAATATTTTGGATCATAATACTCTCGAAAATAATTTATAAATTTTTTATTTATCCTTCAATTAATTTTATTTTAATTATAGCATTTTATAATTTAAAATAAATTTCACATTTATTTACGCATGTAATGGTCATGTGTTTTATAAAGAAAATGACATTACTAATAATTATTGACCACCAAATATTTTTCTAATATGCCACCATATAAATGTGATATCATTTTGTTATTTATTATTAATTTATTCCAAATAGTCTATATTTTAAGGTAAAATGTCACAATTTACATATTCATGTTTAATGATTTTTAAGACACATTGGGACTCATGATATATTTTTTTTATTAGTATATATTACTTATTGTTTTAGCAGCTAAGAGAGCTGACATGCATGCTTTTAAATGGTTCAATACTTTTTCGAAGCTGTTATTTTTATGGATTCAAAGTCTCGACTTTAATTATTTATACAAATTGTACACATCAAGTATTTGAGGAAGTATAAATTATAAAACATTAAAAACATCGTTTAGTTGACAATAGTTTTGAATTAATAAATACATTAAAGCGATGTGCTTGACATATATTAACTTTCACCTTAACGCAAGCCCGAGTTTTACACTGCGTTCGAGGCTAATTTTTTTTTTAATTATTACAATTTATAAATCACACAATTTTTCAAACCACATTTTAATCAAATATTTCCCTATCCAATTTTTAACCACACATTTTACCTTAAAAAAATCAAACAAGTCAAATAAACAAAAAAATTCAATAACCACGCTGCTTAATGAAGCGTAAAAGAAAACCATCTTCAATTTAGTAAAATTAAATCAATCAACTTCAATTTGTTAGTTAGTTTGGTCTCTTTTTCAGTTGTTGTCTTGAAGAAAATACTGAATCAATATTAATCTAATAGATAATCAACATGTAAATACGCCCCTTTAATTTATATAGTTTTTTTTAAAAAATATATTAACAATAGTTGATATGTAATCTATACATGTATCAAAATAGAAGTTAGGAGAGATAAACATTAAATGTCATTTTGCCTCCAAAATGTGCTTATAATTTTTGGAAATAAAAAACTAAACTAAAATATAATATAATAAAATCAAAATCTGTATATATTAATGTTGTATTTAAATTTGCGTTGATTAATGCACTTTAATTTTGTAATGTTGTATTTACCCCGTGTTGATAAA
Organism: Ligustrum vulgare; assembly: GCA_963555705.1. Lineage (NCBI taxonomy): Eukaryota > Viridiplantae > Streptophyta > Magnoliopsida > Lamiales > Oleaceae > Ligustrum > Ligustrum vulgare. Next base: position 47,523,196 of record OY743171.1, on the reverse strand, counting down.
TATAGATGAAAAATGTTTTGTTTGTAAATAAATTTATAGAAAATACTTAGACCTCCGTTCAAAAGCTATGTTTTTTTTTTTATAAACAAAAATATTGTTGTGTTTGTTTTTTAGATTCGTTGTTGAAAAGTGGCATAGAAAAATGCATATAGTTAAAAATTAGGTTCGAAAAATATGCATAGTTAAAGAGTAGGTAAAAAATATGTTGTTTGTAAATAAATTTATACACAAAATTACAGAACAGATGCTAATATTTTTATTCATTCTTAATTTTAATAAGTGTAAAAATTATATGGTATAAAATTTTCGATATAATTTTTTTATCTCCCACATTGTCCAATTGTCGTATCATGATAATTGATGATTTTTGTAATTATTATTTTAATTACTTAATTTTGTAAATAAAATATAATTTTATTGGTTAAATATTAATATTTGTTGGGTCAAGATTAAACACGCATTTATAATTATTGTGTTAGATTTTTTGAATAAAAAATGAAAAAAAAATGCTAAATACAAGAATCAAATGTCGAAATTATATAAATTTGTATTTTCAATTAAGTTAACAATAACGCATAAAAATTAATGAAATCTACAACCGTTTATTATTTAAATATATAAATTGACATTTACTATCCAGATAAGTTTTTAATAATTTAAATTAATAAATTTTTTTAATTTTAATAATTATTGTAATAGAATATGCAAAAATAAAAAAATAATATAATAAATATTTTAACAATTATTATGGTACATGTGTGTTATTAATGGCATTAGAGCTATGTTAATAATGACATCAATAGTTAGTATATTTTAATGTATAAACTATTTTTTGTTTTGTAATAGTCATTATTCTATTGATAATTATTGTATTATATTGAAATCGAAAAATATTTAATATAGTTTCAAATAGAAGATCTCAACGAGAAATTAAATACAAGCTAACAAGTAAGAACAAACTCTAAATATATATTGTTCATAAAATCGTATCAAATATCAAACGTAAAAGATTTTATATTTTCTACTTTTTCTTCAATATCACATTCATTTTAAATTATCATAAGTTCTATAATACTATTTTTTATATTAATTGTTATTCTTTTGATAATTATTGAAGTTGAAAAAATATGTAGTATGAATGTCAAATCGACGAAAAGTTTAATTCAAAATAACAAGTGAGAGCAAACTGAAAATACACTGTCCGTAAAATTGTCTCAAATATCAAACGTAAAAGTTTTTATTTTATATATATTTTTTTACTTTTCCTCAATATCCTATTTATTTTAAATTATATATCATTTAATTCTATAAGCTGCTTTTTTATAATAATTATTATAATTTTTTTTATTAAAATATGTAAATTTTGTTTTATTTGTCATGGAAAATAATGTGAATTAAACAACAAAATAAGGAATTTTTTTTACTTTTTTACCCGAAAAATTAATTCAATCAAACACTTTTCAGGAAAATCAATTCCTAAAAATTATTTTTTTATACCATCCATTTTCCATATTTTCGATTAAACACATGAAAGATTACCTTTCAACTTCAAGAGACGACAATTTTAGTTGGTAGCTTCGTATGTTAAGAATGAATATCATCAAGAGTTAGAGGAAATCACTTTTCAATGATGATCTTTATTTAAAGAAGTCAGTTTTTCAGCCATAGATAGTAGGGATGACAAAACAAATTGTGAAAATCGTGACCCGCGAAGCCCTGCCCCCATGAGGGACAGAACCGCCCCGCATAAATGGATCCGTGAGACGGATACGGAGCAAAAAAACTCTGCCTCGATCTAAAGGGGCGGGAGGTTCCCCCCCCCGGTTCTCCAGTTTAAAAAAAAGGTATGCTTAATTAACAAATCAATGCCGTGTGGAAATTAACGAATCCTTCACTATTTTTATTCTCAATCTTTATTTTATTCTGCACTACCTTTATTTTTAGTGAATGGCAAGACAAAACTGTTCATTCAGTGAAATGACTTTGAATATAAAAATGAATTATGGAAGCATAGGGCAGACAAGAAATATCAAAGATAAATTTTTTAGTCTTCTCTAGTGTAGTGTAGTTTATTATATATATCTCAAATCCAACATTGTTAGTTGCAGTAAGAAAAACTGCAATGTAGATGACTAATTATTTTTTTCAAGTAATTTTATTGATGCAGTGTATAATGACAACAACCAATTTTACCATTAAGTAGTGACCCTTTTGTGTGTTTGAAGCTCGTGATTTGGTTTTGATTCAAAATAGTTTAGTTTTATGAAACTCGTCGAGTCCCGCTAATATAAATGGTTAATTAAACGGGGCGATTTGTCGACCCGTCATACTCCTCTTTGACCTGCCCCGCCTTTAAGCGGGGCATAGGGCGGATGGGAGGCAAATTATCCAAGATTGGGCGGGGCATGGGGCACTTCAACCCGCCCGGCCCCGTCCCGTTGCCATCACAAATAGATAGTTGTACTTTGCAGCATCTAGAGTGACAAATCACAGTAACTTGAAGATGGGCATTTGCGATAAAGATAGAAATAGAACAAACTCAACTACGAATGTAGTTTATATAAAAGTTTTTAAAAATATTATTGCAAACATTACAACTCTATTAATTATAGTATCATTTTATTTTTTTCCTATTTATTTCATTATACACATATTTAACATATAATTAAAAAAAATAAAAATTGAAGTCTCGTTTGTATGTTTCGATATGATGTAATTCGTGCGTATGTTTCGATATGATGTAATACATCACACGAATGAAACACTAGTTAGATATTATTCAATTCAAAACATTCAAATATATTTTCTAATTTAAATCAAATTTTTAATAAATTTGATAAAAATTAATGAAAAGTGCACTTGAAAATTTATGAATACCATAAAAAACATTGATTTTTTATTGATTAAAATTTAGATTTTTAGTTGTTTCTAATCAAGTCTAATCTAAATACATATTATATGATCTATAATTAACTTGTATAATTGGAGGGAAGCATGATGCTGTTAATTTAATTCACAGTGGAGGTAGCTTGACGAAGAAGAGATAGTATACCCCCAACCCATCCCACCGCTTCAAACCCCAAAATCTCTATTGCGCAGGTTCTCCCAAATTCCTTTGTGTCTACACCCACCGGCTTACACGTTAGCGCACCATCCAGAAATCGGAAAATTCATAATCCATTATATTTGTTTGTGTTATTGGGTTTTGGATCTATTGGTTGATCCATCTATGAAGAGTTGAATATGTCGAAAGTGAAACATTTACTGCGAAAACTGCATATCGGGGATCATCAACACCACGGTAGACCGCCAGTACTCGATCCGTCCCCTCAAACGACGCAGTCTCAGTCGTCGTTGCCTCCTTCACCCTCATCCGACCCTCAAATGATTTTGAATCAACCTGCTTCGGATTCACTGGAAAATGAGAATTCTGTTTCTAATTCTAATTCTGATAGTAATTTTAATTTCTTCGAGGAGGAGTTTCAAGTTCAACTGGCACTTGCTATTAGTGTGTCGGATCCAGGTCAAAATCAAGACCCGGAAACCGCCCAGATAAACGTCGCCAAGCAAATTAGTCTTGGGTGCTCACCGACTCAATCCCTTGCCGAATTTCTCTCGCTCCGTTACTGGGTAATTATTGGTTTTGCATTGTTCATAATTATTTGTTTGCTGCAAATTTTGGTTCTGATTATTGATTTGATGTTGTTGCGAGTCGGTCAATTGGGTCCCTATGACATGCATTTCATTTGATTCAACCAGTGCAATTATCCCTATTTGTCTGTGTAAGAAAATTGCTGAACTCATATCGGATGGCTAGTTCTTAATTATTAGGGTTAATTTGGGGAAATTATTCAGGATAGGGATCTTATTTTATTTGAGTCTTATTTCCTTTGCCATTTTTCGATGCACGTTTGATTTGATTATTTAGTTGATTTTGTTTCATTTGTCTGTTAATTGCATCTCAGCGACACACATTTCATTTAAAGTGACCATTGCTATTATCCTTTTTTTGTGCAAGAAAATTGGTGAATTCATATTTAGTGCCTTTTTTTGAATTCTGGATAATGTAAGTTGGGAGGAATTTCTTAGGATGCATGAATGACATTTTACTTGAAATCATCTTTTTTGTACAATTTTTCGATGCATGCTTGATAGGAAGTAGTAGTGACTCTAGTAGATCTACATTGACTACCATTTTGTACCCCTCCGGTTTAAAAAAGAGAAAAACAAATAAATTACATTGTGTTTGCAGAATTTGATCATCGGAATTAGTGTACTTCTATGCCAAATTTAACATATAGATGGACTGGTGGAGTGAGATAGACCCCCAAGTATAACATGCTTTTACAATGATTGTGACACGCGTTAAATTTCTACTCGACTGATCTATTTGTTACGCTCAAACAGTATATGATTGCTTTCTTATCTTAATCCTAGAAGTTCTTATAAAATTCTTTCAGGCTCTTTTAGTTTATTTATAACTAAAATAAGCACGTACCATGTTGATAGACATAGTGAATGGGCCCGATAAATATGCATTTGTATTTTGAACATATTGTACATTTAAACTTGTTTACTAGCATCTAGATAAATATTTTCCCTGAAGAAAAATGTGCTAAAAATTTAGTAGTAATAAATATTTACATCTTATTGAGGTTAAAATAGGAAATATGCTGACCACTAAAACTAACAATAATTCAACCAAAAAGTTCATAAATATCAATAACCTTAATTACATGGAACATCTTAAAAAGGAATATGCGTGAGACTTGAGTCTAAAATCAGCCATATCATCAGAAAATTAATTTTATACAAGTTTCCTCTCTAGATAAAAGTAAAATATTGGGTAATTTACGATTAAAAAAAATAATAATAAAAAAATAAAACATTGGTTAATTTTTTGGTTGCCTTTCTCAACCTTTACCCCATTTTGCCCTTCTACCGCTAACCATTGTTTCCCGGCATTCCTATCCCCAACATATCATAAACTAGCGATTCTCAGCCACACTGACGGTTTTTGTTCAAAAAGCACTGTTAAACTGTTGTAAAATGACAAAATATGCCACAAACATGTACAATTATGTGTAGATATAATAAAAAGAAACAATCAACCTTCTTCTCTCTTAGAAACTCTCTAGACCGTCCCCCGCACAACCCTGCCCTCAGTCACACTCAACCCCGACCCATCAGCTTTATCTTTAATCCCACCACCATGGCCCCAAACCCCAACTCCTTCATCCTGAATTCCATAAACTCAGGAATCAAGATTTTGTTCATCTAAAACATAGTCCAAACAACTTTAAAATCATCAATGAAAACCATACACCAAATGTAACATGAAACAAAAAACAAGTAAAATGAAGAAACCTGAAAAAGAAGCTAGTTTTCTGGGCTTCTGTTTTTTGCTTACTGTGAAAATGGAGGATCATCTTAGTTGAAGCTATCTTTATATAGGAGTCACTTTACATCTCTTAACCAAAATGTAAAACGTGTTTCTTTACATTCCAATGCAAAGACCAAGCATAAATTATATTAAGATTTTTTATTTTGAAAAATTCAATGTATCTATGTCAGTTCCGTGCTGGGATTTGATTCAGGCTGTGTCTTTCTGACAAGGACCGCTGACATCTTTGATGGTAGTTGGATAGAGCTTTGCAATGAGGGTGCTAAACATTGACTTTTATACTATGGTGGGGGTGAGAAGGATGCTTAGGAAGACTTTTTTTTTCCCCTTTAATTTGCACTTGTATTTCCTTTGTTGTCTTATATGAGTTTTAGGGCATCATTGCCATTTTAGAACACTTTAACTGAGCTCTTAGACGGAAGGATGAGGCTGCTAAGTTATGAAAGATTGACAATTGAAATGCCAAGAAACAAAGTTGGGGATAGGACTGAGGTAAACACCAAATTTGTGGTTGGGAAAGGGGATACAATTCGGTTTTGGTTAGATAAATGGATGGGAGACCAAACTTTCCAAACACTTTTTCCTCGGCTTTTCCGTTTATCAAACAACAAAAATTCCGTCATTAGTGACATAATATCCCTCCCACCAAATTCCACTCCGATTTGGAACCTTGGATTCTATAGAAACCTTAATAACAGAGACATTGAAGAATTTTCTCCCCTCTCCAATCTACTTGAAAAAATAACTATTGACCCATGCTCATCGGATAAAAGAACTTGGAAAGGTCAACTATCCAGGGTCTTTTCATGTAAATCATATTTCTACTCCCTTTGTCAATCTTCTTGTGATTCTAATTTTCCCCAATTCAAATTCATTTGGAAATTTATGAATCCTACAAAAGTCAAAGTTTTTGCTTGGTTGGTGTCTTTGGGTAAGGTTAATACTTGTGATTTGCTACAAATTAAGAGGCCTTTTTGGTGTATGTCACCGTCATTCTGCATCATGTGTAAAAACTAAAAAGGCTAATGAAACAATTGATCACCTACTCATCCATTGTGAATTAGCTAAAGGAATTTGAGATAAAATGATGAGCATGTTTGGAGTATGGGGTGCACTGCCTAGACATTGGGTTGATTTGATTCTTATCAGATGGAATCTCGGAGATAATATGGGAAATAAGAAGAAGATTTGGAAATTATTTGTAATGACAACAGCGTGGATCATACGGTCAGAAAGAAATAGAAGGATTTTCGAGGATGTTGAAAGAACAATAGAAGACATTTGGGATAGTATCATATTTTCTACAGGATTATAGGCTAGAGCAGCCGGTCTTTTTAGTGGTTTAGACAATTTCTTATTTCGTTTAGATACTAAGAGCTTTTTATGTAACACTGTTATGAGTAATTCATAGACTAGTATCTAACTGTACTGTAGTATAGATTTAATCTCGTCAGTGATTGATGCCTTGTCCATTAATCATATTGTAACTTCATAAGTTAAATTTAATAAAAATCTGTTTCCCATCAAAAAAAAAAAAAAAAATGTTGGAGATAGGACTCGCAAAGGGTGTAAAGGTTGCATGTGTGGCAGTGGCATTTTACCCTAAAATATTCCTCAATGATCCTTTTTTTCTTTTATAAGTGGTTAATATGAACTCAAATATCCTGAACAGCAAAATCTAATAGAAACAGATGATTCTCATAGAGTGGATTTAGATGGTGTCACCTACAATAGCTCATTAAAGAGTTCAATGGAACTTTAGCATAATTTCACCTGAAGCTTTTTCTTCTGAGATCCGGGGTCTCTGTAAAAATGGGAGTCAAACTCACTGCAATGATCTGACTAGTGATTAGACAACTGCTTTTGTTTCATTTATTTTACCACATTTATCAAAATTCTATCAATGACGAAGTTATCTTCAAGGATGGAGTTGGTGATCAGCACTGGAGGTAAATATTGGGTGTAGATGCTGATTTAAGGCGCATGAGTGTTTGCATGTGTAGAAAAGACTTCACCAACCCGACATGTCAAGTGTCCATATAGTAAGATTTGTCTGTTCCAAACATCCAACTAATTGCTGATCGCAAATGGAATAACACAGACAGCATAGTTTCTTCTTTTTATTTGTTGAGTTTCTTCTTTTTATTTATTGCACTTGTATTGAATTTTTTGTCTAATCAACATGTAGATTATGGTACTCGACAGTGTTTCATGTCTCATCTGTATAAAATGGGAGCTTATAAATTCAATAATCTCATTTTTACTTTAGCTTGTATTAATTGCTTTATTGCACCCTCTTCTCTTGACCATCTATGACCATAAAAGAAAAAAAGATGAGGACTGCCCATTAAGGTGTTGGTCATATGTTGTTTTTGTCATTTATTTACGTATTAGGATATTAACTCAACGACTTAAAGAAGATATTTTTCCCCCTTTGTGCATGCAGAGCTACAACGCCATAAATTATGATGAGAAAGTAATTGACGGGTTCTATGATGTTTGTGGAATTGATTCGGTTTTGTTGTCCCAAGCAAAAATGCCATCACTGGTAGATCTTCAATTAATTTCTGTTTCGGATCATGTTGGTTCGGAGGTGGTTTTAGTGAACCGCACACTTGACACAGAACTGCGGGAACTTGAGGAAAAAGTCTACTGCATGTCTGTGGAGTGCCTTGCTCTGGAAAGGGGTAAAAGTTTTTTAGTTCAAAAAATTGCTGACCTTATTGTTGACAGAATGGGAGGTCCAGTTAATGATGCTGAAGAAATGTTTAAAAGGTGGAGAGCAAGGAGTTATGACTTGCAAATCTTTTTTAATACAATCATCCTTCCCCTTGGGTGTCTTGATGTTGGAGATTCGCGCCAGAGAGCTTTGCTCTTTAAGGTTCTGAATGCTTCCCCCTTTCCTTCACACAAGTTTAATGACAATTAATCATCTGATTATCCTATCTTGACTTTGACTTGCCTTTTACGGTTAAATTATTCAATCTAGAGAGCTAAAATATAGTATCTTTCATAGGTAAATAATTTCCTTCTTTGCAATATATTTTATATGATTAAACTAATACTTATTTGTTTTGCAACAAAATATTGTGGAGAATTGCTGCCAGTGACCTGTCCTTTTGGTCAATTGCACTTGGTCCCTATTTTAGTTTCTTGGACAACAATTCCTCGATATTGTATTTTTGTAGAGAGGAACCTTTCTATCTTTTCCCATCCAAAACATACATTAAGCCTTTGTTTGGTAATGGTAAAAATCTTGATTTTAATCTAAATCAAAGTCAACAATTAATTTTAATTTACATTTTATGAAATCTACAACTTTTTAACCACTTGTTTCATCAACTTTTGTCAAAATCTACTAAAAATCTGATTTTAATCCCCACAAACAAGGGTTAAATACGTTCATGTCCAGACAAACAAAATAAATGTAATTTTTTTTTTCCGTTTTTTATTTAAAACGAGGAAAACAAACTCCCATACCCCCAACCACCCAATCCCCTGTTGTCCAGTCTGCCTCCATTCATCCCCCGGTTGAGATAAAGAAGCTCCTGGTTCAGGAATACTCTGATCAGGATTCCAAGTGGGAAGCTGCATGAGGCTAGTTGAGGCGTTAGAGCAGTCAATATAGAAATTTAGAGCTAGTATCTGAATATACAAGGCAGAGAATGGGCTTCTGACTCATCCTTGATCAGCCATTTGAAAGTTAATAGTTAGTAGGTTGAAACTGGTAATAAAATCCTAGAAGTATCAATAATGAAACTGCAGACTTAATCTTGCTGTTTGCAGTTCAAAGATAATTCACCATCCACTGACAAAAATACTGATCTCAATTAGGTTAAATGAATAAAGAAACACAAAGATGAGTGTCCTGGTTCAGATGTACTGATTAAGAGGGAGTTTAGCCCCTGTTTGGTACCCATTATTTCAAACCTCATTTTCAACCACACATTCTACTAAAAAATAATTTACACATGAACTCAAAAAAATTTCATACTTTTTAACTACACATTCTCCAAAATTTACTATTACAAACCACACTATTTTGATATAATAGGTCTCAAACGTGGGCTTAATGTGGACTGATTAAAAGGAAGATCTTTTGATCTTAACTCAGATGTCCAGAAATTACGGTACAAGACTTGAAGTGAAAACTCGAAATTACTGAGAAGTTTAAACGAGGGTAAAGCTGCTTTTTAATGTGAGACCCGTAGTGCCAACTGGAAGAAGCTATATAACCATCCTGAGACTGTTTGATTTCAAGGATATATTGATGGAAAGCATTAAGGACAGCACCTTCCCCTATGTCGAATTCTCATTTGATTCGCAGCAAGGTGATAGTGACAGAAGGAGATTTTTGGGTTTGGGGAGAAGGGTGTGTGTGTGGAGGGGGGGGGGGGGGGGTTGGGAGAGAGCGGGTGTGTTTTAAAGAGTGGCAGTTTTCTTTTCTTTCTTTAAATCTTTTTTTCTTTGTAATTTGTTTATTTGATTTGCATTGCAAAATTTTACTTTCATATGACTTAACACCTGTTATATATGAAAAACGCAAGATGCTGCAAGACTACACTTTTTGTTATCCATCTACCTAGTTGAAAATTCCAGTGAATAGGATTAGGGTCGTGCATCTTTCACTTAAACTTTTAAAGTCCATTTATGCTTTCTTTCTGTATGATCAGTCGAAGTGAGAGTTTTGATCTTATCCAGACATTTAACTTCCAATTATCTAATGATCTTGATGTTGAATACTAGGTACTTGCTGATAGGATCAACCTTCCATGTAAGCTAGCCAAAGGTAGTTATTACACTGGCACCGATGAAGGGGCTGTGAACTTGATCAGATTGGACAATGGAAGGTAGCATTTGTGAACTTCTTGTATATTAATTTTTATGAATGCACGTCATTGATCTCCTAATCGACATTGGTGTTTGCATTCGAAGTTATTGCATTCACTTTATTAGGTATATAATTTCTTATCTTTGTTTACAATGTTCTGTGGAGGGTGTGTGGAGGGTTAGGAGTTGTGTAGGATGGCACATATGATGCTAATGTTTAAAATATCAGTCAAACGCCAATATTCTTAGTGGAGCGGGTTGGAATTGTGTAGGATGGCACATATGATGCTGATGTTTAAAATATCAGTCAAAACGCCTGTATTACTAATGTTCTGCTGGAAACTTAATTGCTCATCACCTCAAAGGGAGTTGGTTTTGTTATACTGTATACTTTGTTTACTGTTGCAAACATGTTAGATGTTACTAAGGGTGTGTTTGAGCGCCTTTTTTTATTGAGAATGTATATTGTAATAGTGATATATTTGGAGAATTTGTGGTTAAAAAGTAAGGAAAAGTTTTGGGTTTACGTGTAAAATTATTTTATTGAGAGAATGTGCGGTTGAAAATGAGTTTGGAGGAAAAATGAGTTATGAAAAAATGGGGATCAAATGGGGGCTATTTTAAGCTGCTGAGGTAATTTCAAACTGCTGACATATTGCTGCTCATTCGGGATTGAAGTTTTTCATTGCACTCTGAAATTAGTACATTGAATTATAATATGGATTGATTATTCCACACCCCCACCAAAAGCATAAATCTAAAAAGTAGAATGTTTGCTCAAAAGCAGGTGCCCCTCAAAGACCCTTCTTTTCCTCTCTCTTGAAATTACCTGCATCAAATAAGAGGAACAATGCACCATTTGTTGTTTTAATTCCTTCTGTGTAAGCAGGTTAATAAATCTTCAGCAGTAGTCGGCATAAACCACAGGTCACAAACATGTTCATAACACTGACACATTATTACCTCGTAATATTTCCTGTGAAAAAAGCAAATTTTAGTGTTTTTACCTCAGCCTTACACCTACTGAGCCTGTTAACAACACAACTTTTCGTTATCAAAGTTTTGTGTGAGAATGACATCCCGATTCTAAGGTGCTGCCTAAGAAAAAAGTCACCTTTTTTGTGCCTTGGATTTTGTAGCTATTAAGGGACTGAGGACCAGAGCATAACTTCACAATGAAATTCCCAAAGATAGCCCCATCCAACAAGTTAACCCAATTATATTTACAAAACTGTTTTCATCTTATTACTTTATGCTGGTAGTATGTTTAGTTGAGTACCATTGATGATGAAAAAGTATCCTGTATTTGTCTTAAAATGTTGCTGATGAAATCAGTTGGGTATTAGAAATTCAGGAAAGAATAAAACCTTATGATTTAAACTGATTTTTGAATGGATGCAGTGAATACATTGTTGATCTTATGGGTGCTCCAGGCACTCTAATCCCTGCCGAGGTGCCCAGTAGTCATCACCAAAATTTTAGTTTAGATACAAGGAGTATCACACATGTTGTAGGGACCACCAAAAGTTCATGTACATCATTTGACGAAGGAGCTGGAAGTGGTTCACTTATGCCTAATAATGATGAAACTTTCAAAATAAAAGGTTCAAGTTCAGGACCATTTTCCACCTTCCCCAAGTCAAAGAGAAATGGCAGGTCTATTGCTCTATCATTACGAGGAGTTTGTGAAGAGTCAGCAGGTGTTGGAAAGAAAGCATCAACAAGACAGAAATTGCAAGTTGAAGATGTTTCCAAATGTGTAATCGATGCTGCAAGAGATCCAGAATTTGCTGGAAAACTTCATGCTGTTTTATCAGAGAATTATGCGACGTCAAACCCAGATGTGCTTTTGAATATGAATTCCCAGGATCTTGGAGAGGACAAAGTGTACGTTAAAAATGAATCAGAGAGACGTGAAAGGGTGATTAATAGTTGGCGTCATCCAGAGACGTTCTTGTCAAAAAAAGAGAATGCTCTTGTACCATATTCCGGAGTGCAAATATTTAGCAAGGTTTTATGTGACGGCAGCAGAAACCATACTTTTGAAGGGTTGGCAGCACAGCCGCTTAAGCCGGGGTCGGCTGTCTCTCATCCTGGATATAATGTATCTTCTAGCACTCCAGCAGAAGAATGTATGCTTTTAAAAGGTAGAACTGATGAAGTGATCCATGATGATGATATTGCCATGGGTGCTGGCTGCGCTAATTTGTCTGACAAGATAGACAAGTCTTCTGTGGAAGTGACAGAAGCAGCTTGCAGTAACCAGTCTTGTACTGGCAAGAATCAGAATATGAAAAATGAACCTGTCCTGAGTGGTGTTGATGAAATTTTGTGGGAGGATCTTCAGATTGGTGAACGCATTGGCATAGGTAAGAGCTCATTGGTTTTATTTTCTCGTGTTGAAGGATTACATCTATTGTTGAGATTAAGAACATGTTTGGGAAGTGTTCAGAATCGGTTGAAATAATAAATAGATAGAAATGAGTGGTGGGTAAGTGGGTATTACTTGTAGGTCTCTCTAATTGTGTGGATAAAAAAGTGGCTTGGGTGTTTATAAACATGAGCTAAATGTAAGCTAAAGGAAGGTGTCTACTCGCCCTTGCTCCATTGCTTTTCTTTTGTGAGGTTTGAGGTGGGTTGCAGGGGATGGGAAGAGGATAATACAGTCACATGTATTGTCCTGATTTCTTCCATTATAATTTAGTGACAATAAATTGTAATGTTTCCATAGTTTCACCCACAAACTTGGATCCTTGAATTTATCCTAGTCACGTGATCCTACTTCATAGTTTTTTTTATGAATTATGGTTCTTTCAGTGAAGTTGGTAAATAATAAGTAATTATTTTGTTTCCTAGTCAAAAAGAAGAATGTCATGTTGATTTATAAATTTCAATTGAAAGTCCTTTTAGTTGCATCCCTTTCTTCCCATTGTCTCAACAAATAGAGTAGAAGAGAACACCTTTGTGTGTTTTTCATTTTAGTTCATCATTATTTTAACTGGGTTGTCTGTGTTTAACTTCTTAATTCGGCCTTCTTGACCTTATGTTTGCACCATATTGAAAGGCTTGCTTTTGCGAGTATGCTATTTTCTGGAGTTTGAAATAGTCTTCCTGTATTAACATATTGGTTTCCTATCATATCTTGCAGGTTCATATGGTGAAGTTTATCGGGCAGAATGGAATGGCACAGTAAGTAATGTTTTTGAGCATTCATCTAATTTGTTTATAATTCTATTGAAGTAAAACTTTGCATGTTTTTCTAGGAAAAAAATGCATTTGTTGTCTGTGATTTGTCGATATAGGTATAACTGCATTTTCCAAACTTTAATATATAGGTCTTCGTCTACTTTTCAAATGTAAAAATTGATATTCAACAAGCTACATTGATTGATACTCTTCATGCAAGTCGCAAGTTAATTGGAAGATTATGTGCCAGTAAATTTAAGAACTAATGTAATTCTGTAATCAGGCTGTGTGGCTATTTATTAATTAATTCATGTTGAGCTCCTTTGATAATATTGTTTTCAAGTAACTGGAATTATTTACCATTTCAAAATGAAAATGGTTTTTGAGAGATGGAGGGAAGGGGACTTGGCAGTTTAGTGCCTGTTTGTACCCAAGTCTTTTATTTCAATTTTTTCTCAAATTCATTTTCAACCACATATTTTTATGGAATCCACCACTTTTCAACCATACGTTTCCAAAATTCCTTGAAAACTTGAAAAAAATGGTTGGCACCAAACGGACTTTTAGTTGCATTAGATCCTGACATCCCTTTCCGTGTAAATTATCATTAAATATGATGTTATTTTATATCAGGAAGTTGCTGTAAAGAAATTCATGAATCAAGATATCTCTGGTGTTGCACTCGCACAATTTAGATGCGAGGTAAGTGCCAATTTTGATCAACACGTGTCGTCCACAAAATGTTAGGAACAAGTTAGTACTATTGTGATGATTTAACTTTTTGCTTCCTGCTGCTTTATGCAGGTCGAGATAATGCTGAGATTGAGACATCCGAATGTTGTTCTTTTCATGGGAGCTGTAACTCGGCCTCCAAATCTGTCCATATTGACAGAGTTTCTACCTAGGTTTATATCTCAATAAATTAAAGAATACTCTTGGTTTGGATCACAGATATGACACTATTCATATATTCTAAATTTCATAATATCATCACCACTTCAGATCCTTATCATTTTTTTTTTTTTTGCGATAACAATTTCCAACCCACCCACCCCACCCATCCACCCTCTTTCCCTTCCCCCAGTTTTATTGCTCCGTTCATTTTGGGTTATAACACTTTTAACAAAGATATGATACAACATAAACCATATTTTAATTGATTCTCTTGGCATGTACACCAGGGGAAAGGCCATAAGTCAGGTCCATCTATGGTATAAAGACACAAGTGCCTTCGAAGTCTTCAAGCCTTTCAGTTTTTCTTATTGACTTTTAAAAAGAGAATTCTTTATTAAATGATATAATGGTTCTGTTTATTCCTCTTTTTCTCTAGCTGTTTCTTATTTGCTTCTTCTCTATATGTAGGGGTAGTTTATTTAAACTGCTGCACCGTCTAAATATCCAAATTGATGAAAAGAGGCGAATAAAAATGGCGATTGATGTGGTATTGACTGGATAGTTATTTCCCCCTTCTGTTATCACTTTATCCTCGCATTTGTTGATATATCAATTTTTTGCAGGCCAGAGGAATGAATTACTTGCACACAAGTCACCCTATCATCGTGCATCGAGATTTGAAGACTCCCAATCTCCTAGTTGACAAAAACTGGGTGGTTAAGGTTTGATTGATAAGATTTGGAATTGAAATTCTGTACATTGTGATAACGTGTTTCCCGTATCTCTTACTGACTTATTTAGTTATGTGCTGCTTTGAAATCTCGTAAATTTTCTAGGTCTGTGATTTTGGGATGTCACGTTTGCAACACAGCACATTTCTGTCTTCCAAGTCAGCGGCTGGAACAGTAATACTTTTTGGATTTGAATTTTAGATTTTATTTTATACATTTTCCATGTCTTTATACCCTCTTCCCACCCCAAGATAAAAAAGAGATAAATAATGACAACAGGGGATTATTTACTGATTATATTTTGCAGGCGGAATGGATGGCACCAGAGGTTCTAAGGAATGAACCATCCAATGAGAAGTGAGTCGATCCTCTGTGTAATTTAATTTCTTTGAAGAATGTGAATTCTCTTAAATGTTTGATTTCAAATCTTGCTGATGAGATTAGCGTCTCTGGTTTGCAGATCCGATGTATATAGTTTTGGAGTAATATTGTGGGAATTGGCAACTCTTCGTGTACCATGGATGGAAATGAATTCCATGCAGGTTGTTGGAGCTGTTGGATTTCAGGGTAGGCACCTTGAGATTCTGCCCACTATTGATCCAATGGTTGCAGAGATAATCAGTGACTGTTGGAATCGGTGAGTTCCTAAACTTAAAAGCTAAGAGTTGTTTCACAAAGCTTTCATTAGATTACAAGATAAGGGACCTACGAAATGTGTGGATAATAAGCGAGGAGAGAAATGACAATAATACCCACGAATCTGAAACCCGTTAGGTACCTGACACAGATGGGTGGTAATTACCCGACCCAGTAGGTTTGTGTGTAGGGTTGATTTAAAAACTCGACATGGGTATGAGTATGGGTAGGGTATGAATATTGTAGAAAAATCCATACCCGACCCATATACCCATTCATTTTTTAAAAAAAAAATTATTGTATTTAAATTTTAACAGTATATAATTTTGGACAAGTAGACTCTTTGATATTTGCTTATTTTTGGACAATTGGAGTCTACCTATACTTCATTGTTATACTTTTACTTCATTTTGATATTTTTATATTGCTTAGAGATTGTTAATTAGTATATTACATGTGAAGTTCATGAAAAATTATAATTAGATACTTATATTATTGTTGAACAAGTATTATATATATATATATATCCAAAAAATAAAAATAAAAAAAATTATTAAAATTAAAATACGTAATGGGTTTTAAATGGGTATAAAAGAATATGTGCACCCTACCAGCACCCGACCCGTCACTCTTAAGCGGGGTATATGGGTATTATAAATCTCTAGTGGGTAGGGTATGGATTTTCCAAACCCGACCCATACCCTAGAAGTAGGTAAAACTTGTGGGTCTTACAGAATTTCCATATGGATTTAAATATAGTTTGATTGGCTTATAAGCAATTATAAGCTTTGCCAAACGTGTCCTGATCTAGATTGTAATGCCTCGTGGTCTTGTAAATATCTTGCTGAAATGGATATTTGGATGTTTACCTGGCTTTTTAAGAATTCAGCGAGTATAACAAATTAAACTAATAGATCAATACATCTCATGTTCAAACGAATTTGAAAGAAAAAATTCTTTTTTTTTTTTTTTTTAATTATCCTTTCTTTGTATTCCTTAAAAACCAGCAATTGGTTTTCTTCGTAATGATAACTAGATAATTTCTGTCTTGTTTTGCTACTGTATTTTTTTTTTTTTATATCATCATAATATCCTTCTCTCAATTATTCTATTAATGATATATTTGTTGCAAAATCTTAGCTCCTTAGGGAAAGAAATAGAAAAGAAATAATTGGTGGATAAATGGTCCATTGGAATGTGATTGAAAATGCTAGCTTCTTTTTCTTTTGTCGTGTCTTGCTTAATGCTATTTACAAAACCTACCACAAGCATTATTATCTCTTGATGAAGGTTAATGACTTCCGGTGTTCTACTGCAGAAATCCACAGGCACGCCCTTCTTTTAAGCAGATTATCAGCCGACTGAGGTGTTTGCAGCATCTCGTGCGTCTCAGCAGTAAGTAATGCTGTTTTATCAACATCTTAGAGATTGTTTCCGGACTCAAAAGAGCCGGGACTAGAGAGGGGGTGTAGTTAGAAACCTCTTGTAGTAATTTGTAGAAGGTTGTCCGAAAAGGAAGTGTTGGTTCATTCGAAGTGGGGACTCAACACAACCGAGTGGATATCCTCCTCATCGACAGTGGCACGAAGTGCAGTCGGGAGGGTAATGATGGAGAACTGTTGGTGGCAAAACACTTCACGGTTGCTTTATATATGGAAGTCCTAAAAAATGAGAGAAGGAATATAAATATATGTAGGCATTTTCGCAATAGGGTTAGCATTATAACAGATGTACCGTCTATTTGTAAGAAGTCTGTTTAATAAGAAGAGAGAGGGGGAGTTTGGGATTCATTGGGATCATCAGTTGAGCAAACTGTAAAAAATTTGGTCTCTGCTGGTTGTATTCTCCTTTCGGCGAACTTAAATGGGCTAACATTTACCCAAAAAATGTTATTGTACTTTTATATTTTTTGGGTTGTTTTATTTCCAATTTTGGGAGAATAAATATTATTATGGTGATTTTTTGAAGAATGTGTAGTTAAAATGTAAGATTTTTTTTATTTTTTATTTTTTATTTTTTTTTTGAGTTTACATGAAAGTATTGGAAGAATATATGATTGAAAATAAATTTAAGAAAAAATGAGTTTTTAAAGATAGTGGGCTTAACTCTAATTAAGCTGTTATTATTGTAAGAGCAAGAACTTGATCATTAAATGGTATCTAATCTTTAGAGCTTTTATGTTGCTCCATTAAAATTGTCCACCCGTCACTTGATTGGTGAACATTGGGTGTTGGCGGAACCCGGTGGACCTTGCCTGACACCCTCAATAGGGATGGACAAATGCTCCCAATGGCACCATAAGGCATTATATAATTCCTAATCTTCTTATTAAAATGATCTGAACAAAACTAAAATTTTCCTTCTTATCAAGTGTTAAATCCATAATGTATTGGAATACTGTTGAAATAAATTACTTATTTTCAACATAAAAAGATTGATTATTATTTTAATATTGTGAAATTATCAATTTCTAGATGAACAAGAATGAGTGGTATAGAGAATGAGAGAAATGTTTCTCATTAGATGTGTATAATGAATTAGTTTAGGCCCTTATTTATAGGGGTGAACAATGAGACAATCGTAATAATGTAAAGTTTATAGGGGTATAATGGTAATTAGTCATTCATATATTTATATTATTTATAACACTCCCCCTTGAATGACTCATTCCGTAATTGCTGCCTCATTAAAACCTTGTTAAGAAAATCCAGTGGGATAAAACTTGAGTGAATGAAAAAGAGTACAGCTACTCTCCTGATGTTTGCCATCGTGAATCATTGAGTCCAATGTTTGAAAACACATCAATGATAAGTAGAACAAATCATGTACTGAATCTTGAAGTTCTGAAATGTTGCCTCGTTAAAACCTTGTCAGTAAAATCCAATGGGATAAAACCTGAAAGAAGAAAAAAAAAGTACAACTTGATTCTCCCCCTGAAATGTGCAATTGAGTATTCATGAACTTTTTGAGCATTGATATCATCTTTCGCCTTGAATATGTACATATATGAAAGTCTCTTTGTGTGTAACCAATGACATTACATTCTTCATAAGGTGGCCGATGTGATCCGGACCAGGCATCGAAGGGCGAAGACGAGCCATCGGCAATATGATAGTGATCTACGTGCAAAACGGAGCAAGTCCCGTGTTGGGGTCGAACCGAGAAGGCGAAAGGATCGAGTCGAGGCAGGAAATCAAACAATAAGGCAGAACTTGATTTACGGCCGTAACATTCTTAAGGCAGAAACAGGCAGAACGTTGATTACGGCCGTAAGAAGTTTCTCACGGCCGTAACACCTAATTGAAATTTGAGACAGAATGTTCATTACGGCCGTAAGCTATATATTCACGGCCGTAATTCAAGATTCCGGATTTTGCCAATTATTTTGTTTCCTTTTATTATTTTAGGTTATTTTCCTATTTTAGAATTTTAGTCTATTTAGAATTCTATTTTGAGTAAATTAGAGGCTAAGTTATTTTGCTTATTTATATTCCTTTCCATTCATTGTAAAAAAAGAAGTTGAGTTTGATTAATAAAATTTGTGAGATGATTCTCCAAAATTGAGAGGTTGAGTTTATTCCCTTTTTCTTGAACTTATCAAAGATCCGATCTTTGTGGCGTTCTTCCAGCAAACTTATCAAGGAAATTGACAAGTCCTTGTGGCGTTCACCAATCTTGGTTCTTCAATCCGCATCGCCATAAATTGCGTCGTGATTGTCGGGTCAAGGTTTTACCGTCGTTCTATCCTTATTTTCGTTGTTTGTCATGTGTCAGTTCTGATTTAGATCTTTCCTAGGTTTTAATTGTCGTTATTCCGCGTGTTCGACGAGATTCCCCGACCGGGATCTCATCAGTGGCTATGACTTTCTTCATTTGTTGATATCATTCCAGCACAAAACATGTTGAATTATAGCTCATAAATAGATTTGATGTCTCAAAAACCTTGCTAAGAAAACCCTATGGGACAAAACATTAACGAAGGGAAAAAGAGTACATTATTTCTCATTTATTCTCATTAATTTACCACAACTGCTGCCTCATTAAAAAATCTTGTTAGGAAAATCCTGTGAGACAAAATCTCAGCTAAGGGAAAAAGAGTGCAACGCGTATTTATTCTTTCCATGGAATATCACAAGTATATTGATACAATCTCGAATCTTTTCGTCAAACATATCATTTATGATGAGCTTTATATAAATTGGTCATAGCTCATTTATGATGGCATAACATGCTACATCAAGCAATGTTTTAACTAATTTACCGATTGCATCTTTCACTTCTGGTGAATAGTCAAATCTATAATTATCTTCTCTATAATTCACTTCTGGTGAATAATTAAACATATTCATTTCCATATTCACTTCTGGTGAATAATAAAATATTCATTTTCAAATTTATTTCTAATGAATAATCAATTTTCCGTATGTCAAAAATAGTACACTCTAATTTCAATTTCAACATATTATATCATGTAGTCATTTGTATCATTCTATAGTGATACTACTCTGGATATATTGAATCTTTCAGTGATTATACATGTATGTTCTTGCATCTCATAAACCACAATTTCTTATTTGTATAAGTATAATCAATCATTGAAATATATATCAATTTTGACATATAATCTATAATCATTTTACTTGAAATCTCAACGTACCGCGATCAACTGGTACATCAAAGAATACTCTCAAAGTACCGAGATGAAATTCATACATTTTGATCTCACTCATTGGTATATCAAAGAGCTCAAGCTAATGATTTCGATTATAGTCTCATCCACCATATATTAAGCAAATTCATTGAAAAATCTCGCGCTCAACGAGTCGTCTTTTATGACTATGTAATATTTTTCTTTTCACAAATAACTGCTGGCTTTACACATTTAAATGTTTGGACTTCAGGTCCTTTAACAATAATCCTTACATTGAAATTTTATATTTGACCAAAGTATTAAAATTTCATCAACCTCATTTTCACAAAAGAGTTGTGTATGTATTCGATTTATTTATTTATTCCATTTCATCTCAATATAACATATAGAGATCTCTTTATATTTTCTATCAATTACATGAAATTCTTATCATTTAACTATGTCCCTTTTACTCATCATGAGTATTTAGCATCAAAGGGATCATCTCAATTATTCAAGATATATTTGTTTTTGGAATCGATTATGCTTCAGGCGTGTTTTTCTCATAATGTTCACAAATCTTATATTATATCAATCGGCTAAAATTTCGCAACACATGTCATCCTTTTAGGGATATAATCTCAATCATTTATCTAAGTGCGTTTTGGTAGAGTGTATACATATCGCACTTCTTAGAAATCATAAAAGCTTCACAAGTTAAACAAGTTATTCTCATAGCAAATAATTTGAGACTTTGATGATCTAACCGTTCATTATAGAACTTCTGGTTCAATACGATTTTATTTCACTTCTATGTATGAATATTTGGTTCAATACAATATCGATGAACTTCTTGTTCAATACAATGTATATTACACTTATGAACTTCTGGTTTGATACTATATACATATTTTACTTGTACATATGAACTTCTGGTTCAATACAATTTTTACTTGTTTGAATTTATAAATAAGTATACCTTGATTTATCATATCTAAAAATGTTATTAGACCGAAATCTCAAAAATGATCATTGTTCACATCCTTTTGATTACAAATCTTTTTCCTTTTCTTGGTGGAATCAATGACACATGGAGCCACCGCTCTTTTACGCGTTAATTAATGCATTTAAATAGATCGTTTGGGAAGAAGATTAGATCCATCAAAATGGATGTTATATTATCAAATATTCGCAAATACTACTCTAATCTTCCGATAAATGTTTTGAAAAGGATTTACTGAGTTAGACTTGAAAGATTGAGGCTGCTGATGGATCAATGTTTCCCAGAAGATGTTCGTTGGTTGATCGAAACAAAAGTTTGATTATCTGATGAATTACCAGATTCATTTTCTAAGCACATACATAGCTTAGGTAAGAGTATTTTTGCAAAGAAGCGAAGAGAAAAAAGATTGAAGGGTTGTTATAAATGTGCCCGATGGACATGTGATACCCGTTGTAAATCAATAGGATATTCATCCAGAAATCGAGATGATAAAATAGATTTCATTAAGGGTGGATTGAGTAAGGAGTCATTGGATGATATTCGACTGACTCTTGAGACGTGCCCTTATGAGTATGTGCAACGTGAGATATTATCTTTATGGGCTCAATTCAATGAAGAGAAAGATCGTTATAGTCTCAACAATATAATATCAAAAGATCCTATTTGCCAATCTGTTATAAACAATGATGTTTTAGCTACTCAATATTAATACAAGGTAAATCAGTATAGTGTATATATGTATACATATATATTTTAACAAAGTATTTTGTATTTTCATTTTTCGCGTATTAACAGATTGTTATTGAGAGACCATCGAAAGAGTATCATTATGGAGCATTAAATATACCGTCAGAGATATGATCAAAAGTGGTGTCATGTAGTCAAAAGTAAATCGTAACTTTTTCAAAAGACGAGCAGTAAATAGTGAATATTTTCGAGTTTAAAAAGTCAAATTATTTCGCAGTTTAATGCATCCCAAAATAACATTTTCTTGAAAGTTTTCATTCCTTATACTCTTAAAAGATGGAAGGATCAAAACTTCGACAGATCAAAACTATATGTGTATTTTGTGGATCAAAAATCGGGAAAGATTTTGAATATCTAGAAGTATCAGTGCTTCTAGGGAAGAAGTTGGGAGAGAGGGAGATATATCAATCTAGTATTGAAGGAGGTAGCAGTGGATTGATGGATTGTGTTTCTCAATCCGCTCAAACAGAGAAAGCGAGAGTGATATGTGTTATACCTATCTCTTTAGCTGATATCGCAGGCAAAACACGAGGGCATGAAGTACAGACGATATCTATCCATGAACGCATAACTTGCATGTTATATGGTTCTGATGCCTTCATTGACATGCCTGGAGGTTTTGGTACTTTAGATGAAATCTTTAATATTACCTCATGGGCTCAGTTGGGTCTCCATAATAAGCCTATTGGGTTTTTAAATGTTAACAACTTATTCGATGGTTTACTAATATTTCTTGATTATGCTGTGTAATAGGGATTCATCTCTCCATTTTCTAGGAGGATCCTTATTTCTGCTCCCACTATCGATGAACTGCTGGAAAAGTTACAATCATATGTTCCAATACAAGATCCAGTAGGAGTTAATATAGATTGGTCGTAAGGAATTGGTACCAAGCGAAAATGGAGTCCGGTTAATGTAAATTTATCCTTGTGAATATCTAAAATATTGTGGGTGGTAGTATACGGAATATTCTTACCCTTGAGACACACCTCTAATATTGATGAATATTTGAACTTAATCTTGTGAACCTCAAAAAGATTGGGAGTGATAGAGTACGGAATATTCTTACTCTTGAGACACACACAAAAATTAGGGGTGGTAGAGTACAGAGTATTATTACTTTTGAGACGCACATCTACTTTTGAGGATCATAAATGTTTCTCCCTTTTGTGTTTTGCATGTATCTCTTTTCTTGATATGTTTCAATATGACTCATTTGTACTTCTTCATGAGCAATAATAATATCACTTCAGTATGTTTAGATGATGATCTTTACTTCTTCTGGAGTAAATATGTATTTCTTCTGGAGTACATAAGTACTTGTGCAAGAACTTTTACCAAATCTGTTTATCTCAATCATATAATATTTATCTCATAATACTGAAAATATTATTTTCACATTAGTCATATACGTGCTATCATATGATATTATCTTATCATATGTCAACATTTTTCTTGTTGGATAATTCATTTTCATCTGTTCTTTTAATACAGATATTGGTAACTTTTGGTACCGTTTGATAAAATATTTTTATTAAAATCTAACAACATTTATTATATGCTGACAACTTAAAAGCTTAGCCAAACATGGTTTCACACCATGCGAATTCAGCAGTAGACTAGAAGCTAGTTAGGTAAGACCAAGTGCTTCTTGAACTGCAAGTCAGCTCCGATTTATGCAGGGAAAATATATATTTCAATACGTTTGTATACATACGTAAGAAAAAATTCTTAGCCCAGTTTGGTATTCATTACAATCCGAATTTTAATACAAGTTAAAGTTAATTAATTTTAACCACACATTTTATAGGGCTCACAACTTTTCAACCACACGTTCCATTAACTTTTATTAAAATATAATAAAAATCCGATTTAGTCTTAATCAACCAGGAGCTTAATAGATACGATACAAGGAATGCAATATGACAGATTGGTACACATGGCGTTAAAAAATGATCAACGATGTTTCCACGGTTGGATAAAATTTTATAAATTTTTTAGACATGTCAATCAATTTAGTGAAATCTCGATAACCAACAATTACTTTACAATTTGAGTACATCAAGATTTAAAAAAATCACATTCCTTCGTTGAGATGAGAAGGGTTAGTAATAAACATACATCATATTCCTTCGTTGTTTTTTTTATTTTTTTACATTATGATATACAATCTTATTGACCATGGAGCATGCTCTGCTTGATTCCCTTGAATCGACCCCTAAAAGCTATGCTAAGGTCGTTAATGCAAATTCTCGACTCGAGCGAGAAATGGCTGAAATCAAAAAGCTTTTAGCCCAAAAAGATAAGTTATTGGGAGAAAAGGGTACACTTATATCCTCGATGCGAGATGAATATGAGCGGAAATTCGAATCCTATGGTCGTGAAGCAGTTGAAGCTTATAATACCTCCCCAGAGTTTGATGAGGTGGCAGGGGAGTTTGGAGTAAAATCCATGATTCATGATTATGAGAAGGTGAAGGAATGGCTACAACAAGACCACCTTGAGATCGAACTTTCAGAGTTCGAAAGTTTTGCAGATGCTGAAGCTTTGGAAGAAGAACTCGAGCAGGGAAATGACACCTCTCATCCATCTCCTCCTCCAGAATGAAGAAATCATCAAAAAAGAATTTTACCTATGTAGTAGGATGATAGGAAGTAATTTGACATGTCTTTCGATGTATTACTTGATCGTCTTTAACGAATTACCACCTTAAAGGTGTCATGCTTTTGGATTTATTATAATTCATTGCTCGTAATGATCATTTTCTAATGGCATAATACGATGCCTTGTTCATGACAAGGTCTTTGTGATCGTTTTGTTAATGATGTAATGCCTTGCTCATGATAAGGTCTTTGCAAACGATATGATGCCTTGCTTGTGACAAGGTCTCTTTGTGATCGTATTATTAACGATGTGATGCCTTACCCGTGACAAAGTCTTTGCAAACGATATGATGCCTTGCTCGTGACAAGGTCTTTGTGATCGTATTATTAACGATGTGATGCCTTGCTCGTGACAAGGTCTTTGCAAATGATATAATGCCTTGCTCATGACAAGGTCTTTGTGATCGTATTATTAACGATGTGATGCCTTGCTCGTGACAAGGTCTTTGCAAACGATATAATGCCTTGCTCGCGACAAGGTCATTACAATTCTTCTGAAACAAACATTGCTTCATTTCATTATAAGAAATTACAATTTAAGAAGATAATATCTTCAATATCACTGATCGTTGGACTGGAACTACTGATAAAATCTCTTCAAGTGATTGACATTCCATGGACGAGCTAGTCTATTACCATCCAGAGTTTTTAGCAGATATGCACCATTGCCTAAAACTTCATCAATTTGAAATGGTCCTTCCCACTTTGCACCAATTTCGTTGGGATATGTCCTGCTGCAGCCGCGGATCGAAGCACAAAATCATTTTTATCGAAACTTCTGATTTTTACTCTTTTTTCATGCGCTGCTTGCGACCTTCTTGTTGACCTATGGTTAACTCTTAACCTTATTGTTTTGATAAATAACAAACAAGATTATATTGTGTTATTAACAAGTGTGTTTCAAGTGTTTCATGTAACGATAATCTTCAAAGCATTCAAAGGACAAATCATCTCTCGAAGATAAAAGATCAAAAACACAAGATGCGATAGTATGAAGATCGATGAATGGAGTTTACAAAGAATTGAGATCTTACAAATTGCTTTTCACTGTTATGTAAGATTAATGCATCAATAGCTAGCAATGCATTTCATAAAGCTCAAGAAACATTTTTTAAACCATTAAAATATCGTTTTCAAAATCAACTTTGATCAGAAAACCTTGAAAAATCAAAATTTTGAAATCCTGATTTTTCAGGTCGACCGCATGACACTTTCAGGTCGACCGAAAATTTTTTCAGGTCGACCGCACTGCATATTTTTTAACTCAACGGCTATTTTCTTGCAACAACTATATTGAGGTCGACCGCAAGAATCAGTATATGCGAAATTTACTCTATAAATAGTCACTTCTCTTGCATTCATTTCAACCAACTTACAAGAGCATTTAAGAGAGAAATTTATTGAGAAAATCATTGAGCTTACTTTGTTTTACATTCTATTTCATTTATTTCAAGGAATCTCTTGATTGTTCAAAACTATTTCATATCTTTATCAAGAATTCCATCTTGTAGAAAACTCAATACTCTTACTTCATTATTGATCATTGATTGAGTTCATATCACCAAACACTTATTGAAGTGTATATCTCTCTTCATACTTAACTAAGTATTATTTGGAAAGAGAGATCATTGGTTGAAAAATTTTGATTCAAGAAAAACTATCTCATATCCTTCTTCAAAGTTTTTCATAAACACTTGAACTTTAAATATTTGCTATCTATTGAAGTGCTATCCTAAAACTCTCAAGATACTTGTATTGATTATATCATTTGTTAAGGGAGTTGGTTCGATTGTAAAAATTCTCATTTGTACTTTGTTTATGGTTTCGAGATCCTTGTGAAAACTCGATTGTAAAGGATAGGTGCTCCTTGTTGTAAAGTCACCTAAGGATTTGATACTCCTTGTTGTAAGTTATCAATATAGTGGATTTGGCCTTACTCATGACGGAGAGCTCGGTAACGGAGGACGTAGATCACGTTGGTTGATTGAACCTCCCTAAATCACGTTTGCAATCTTTTATCCCTTTTTACTTACTTGCATTGCACTTACTCTTTTCTATCAATTTATATTGTGCAACACTATATCTAAGTGCTATACTTGCTTTATCAATTAAGTTCATACATTTATAGCACACTACATTGATAGTTTAGCTACTTGTAATACTAAGTGCTCATACTTATACTCATTGGTTTTTAAGTTTAAGATTATTTATCGAAAAAGTTTTATAAACCAATTTACCCCCATCTTGGTTAGTTTATCTTGGGTTAACACTTCTTTTCAATCGAAGCATTCTTCTTTCAGCATCATCTCTATCTTCATCGATCGTATCTACCTGAAATTTATGATACCCAAAGTCAATCGGATCCACCGTAATCCGAGTAGAAGGAACGATGATTTCCTGTGGTATAACAGCTTCCAAACCAAAACACATTTTGAATGGGGTCATCATTGTAGACTCTCTTGGTGTTATGTTGTATGCCCAAAGTACATTTGGTAACTCTTCAGCCCATTCATTCCTTCTTCCTTCTAACCTTATTTTCAAATCCCATAAAATGCTCATGTTCGTGACTTCCACCTGCCCATTGGTTTGAGGATGTGACACTGATGAAAGTCACAATTCGATGTGGTAGCTAGCACAAAAAAAATCTGAACTCTCTATTATCGAATTGCCTTCCATTATCAGAAACGATCACTTGCGGGATGCCAAAACGGCAAATAATCTGTCTCCATACAAAAGCTTGAACTTTTCGAGTAGATATGGTGGCAAGAGCTTCGGCTTCGACCCGTTTCGTGAAATAATCCACTGCTACCAATAAGAATTTCCTCTACCCCTTCGAAATTGGAAGTGGTCCCACGATGTCTAGTCCTCATTGATAAAACGGTCGTACCCCAAAAATTGGGTGTTGAGTTTCGGCTGGAATGTGAATCAAATTTCCATGCTTCTGACAGATTTCACAACGTTTAACCAGCTCCTTAGCATCATTCTTTAAAGTAGGCCAAAAATAACATTGCCTAAGTGTTTTAAAACCCAACATGTTTCCGCCTAAATGATTCCCACAAGCACCAGAATGAATCTCCTCAAGAATTTGATGACCTTCTTCTTTTGTGACACACTTCAAATATGGCATCAAAACTCCTTTTTTGTATAACTCTCCATTGATCAAGCAAAAACTTGCTGCTTGCAATTGTAACTTTGTCACTTCCCCACGATCATTAGGTATCCATCCCTGAAGCAAATTGGCTTTGATTCGATCCATCCAAGACTCTTCTTGAACCTCTCCTGCATCAATCATCAAAATGCTGGGGAATAATTTCTTCTTAATCAATCATGCCTCCAAGAATCTTTGACTTTGATGATGATACTTCGTTATTGTTTGAACATTCACACTCGAGCGCAGTGATTCCCAATTAGTGATTTTCGATAATTGATCAGCATGCATGTTTGATTCTCTTGGAATTTTTTCAACCTGACATTATTGAAACCCTCTTTGTATATCTCTAACCTTCATCACATATTCAAGAATTCGATCACTTTTGATATCAAACATTCCTGTTACTTGGCCCACGACAAGTTGGGAATCATTGTAAGCAATCACTGAAGACACTCCCATACTGCAAACCATTTTAAGTCCCAAAAATAAAGCTTCATATTCTGCTTCATTGTTTGTGGCCTCAAACATCAATCGTATTCCATATTCGAATTTCGATCCGTCTAGAGATACTAATAAGATTCCCACTCCTGCCCCTTTTGGCTAGAGGATCCATCAACATAAATTTCCCAATGCTGATTTGCTTTGCCTTCCATTCTTTTCGGTGTTAACTCTGCAATAAATTCCGCCAGTACTTGAGCCTTTGTTGCTGGTCGAGGTTTATATCCAATATCATGCTCTCCCAACTCCACCGCCCATTTGATCAATTGTCCGGAAGTTTCTGGACGATGTAAAATCTGCTTCAACGGCTGATTAGTCAACACCATTATCGGATGAGAGTGAAAATATGGTCTCAACTTTCGAGCTGCTATGATCAATACCAGAATTAATTGTTCATCCAAAGAATATTTTCGTTCAGCCAATTTCATCATATGGCTAACATAGTACACCGTTTTTTGACTCCTAGATCGCTTTTGATAAGTACGGAGCTGACAACATGCACTGAAACAACAAGATATAAGAAAAGATGATCTCCAACGACTGGTCGTACCAAGACAGGCAATGTCTGCAATATCTTCTTCAGATTATCCAGACTGGCATCACATTCTTCATTCCAATCAAAACTGGTCCCTTTTCGTATGGCTTGAAAGAAGGGTGAACAATGTTCTGCAGCTCTATAAATAAATCTATTAAGCGTAGCAACCCTTTCTGTTAGTTGTTGAACATCCTTGATGCTTATCGGCTTTTCCATTTCTAAAATTGCTCTGATTTTATCGGGGTTTGCCTCAATTCCCCTTTGTGACACCATAAAACCCTGAAACTTCCCTCCACTTGTTCCAAATACACATTTTTCTGGGTTAAAACGCAATTTTCGATCAATGGTTATATCGAAAATACGTCGCAGATCTTCTAGATGGGTTCCTCTCTTTACACTATGAACAACCATGTCATCCACGTATGCCTCGATTGAATTTCCAATTTCTTCTTCAAACACCTTATTGACCATGCATTGATACGTCACACCAGCATTCTTTAGACCGAACGTCATGGAAGTATAGAAAAAAGTGCCGTATCAGTGATAAAGGATGTTTTTTCCTCATCATTTTCTGCCATCTTGACTTGATGATATCCTGAAAATGCATCCAAAAAACTCATCTTCTCCATTTCGGCTGTTGCGTCCACCAAAGCATCTATACGAGGCAGCGGGAAACAATCTTTCCGGCATGCACGATTCAGATCTGTGTAATCAATACACATTCTCCATTTCCCATTTGACTTTTTTACCAACACCACATTTGCTAGCAATTGAGGATATTCGACTTCTCTAATGAACTTCACCTTCATCAGTTTACTTACTTCCTCCTGCACGATCATCTGTCGTTCAACTGCAAAATGTCTTTTCTTCTGTTTGATTGGTTTTGATCCTGGGATCACATTCAAGAAGTGCGGCAAAATGTTTCTAGGATCCCTTCTATTTCTTCGACTGTCCATGCAAAAGCATCTCTCTTTTCTCGAACAAGACTTAAAATTTGCTGCATTTCTTCTCCAGTTAACGACTTACTGATACGAACTTTCCTATCTGGCTCAACTTCCCTTTCAATTATTTCATCAATTGGTTGGAAGCGAGGTATCATAGTGCTCTTGGGACTTTCGATAACCATAACCGATCGTCGAATTTCCATGCTCTCCAAATAACATCTTCTCGAATCCATCTGATTCCCTTTAATCTCCCCTATCCCTCTAGTCGTTGGACACTTCATCTTTTGATAATAAGTTGAGGCGATCCCTTCAACACCATGTATCAAAGGATGACCATAAATTGCGTTATATGCCATCCTCGTATCAACGATTAAAAACTCGGTTCGAATTGCTATGGTAGCAGGATATGACCCCAAACAAACGGTCAAACTTATCGAACCTTCAAATTTCACATTTAATGGTGTTATTACCGGCCTCATATCATCCCTACGAAAGCTCAAGGCCTTGAAAACGTCATAGGTCATCACGTTCGCTGCACTTCCATTGTCGACAAGAACCCTTTTTAGATCATAGTTCGCAATGTCCCCTATGATCACCAAAGCATCGTCATGAGGATACGCTACCCCTTGCTTGTCTCTATCCCAAAAATTTATTTCACCTGCCCAAAGCGATTGTGAAGGAATAGCATGGATCTCCACTGATCGAGCATAGCCTTTTTGTGAATTCTTTGAATCTCCTCCTGATGCCGGTCCTCCTGAAATAACATTTATCACTGCATCCCATGTTCTATCTTCTTCAGCGGGCGTTGGGGCTTTATCTTTCATATCACGACTCAGAACATATTTGCTTAAAGATTCTCTCTGAATTAGCCTTTCGATCTCATCTCTTAAGACTTTGCAATGCTCCGTATGATGCCCATGATCCTTGTGGAACTCACAATATTTAGTCTTGTCATGCAAGTTTTTTGGTGTGGACATCTGTCGTGGCCACTGTAAGTCCTTACGACCCTTTATCTCCATTAGCACCTTTGACCTTGGCATATTCAGTGGCATGTACTCGTTCGAACTCTATGTTTCTTTTAAGTGATAATCCCTTCTTTTTCTGGGACTGGTTTCCTTATGCTCCTTCCCCTTTTCATTATTCCTCTTCGAACTTTCTACTCCTTGATCTTTGAAGCCTCCTGTACCATTCAGGGTTTCTTCACAATCAATATATTTTTCACTTCTTTGAAGAAGCTCAGTCATATTCTCCGGTGCCCTTTTTGATAAAGAAGTCTTGAATCCATGATTTCTCAACCTATTAATCATTGCCGTGATTACTGAAGGCATTTGTAGATTCTTTACCCCCAACACGGCCCTATTGAATCGTGTAACATAGTCTCTCAACGACTCATCTTTGTTCTGCATGACTTGCATTAAGCCAATAGCGCTTTTCTTCTGTCTCGAACTACTGGTGAAAAAGGCCACAAATTTGGTAGCAAAATCTGGGAATGATTTTATTGACCTTGGGGGTAATGTATCATACCAATCCCTGGCTTCTTTCCTCAAAGTTGGAGGGAATGCATGACAAGCTATGGCATCCGGGATACCATGTAGGCGCATCAAATCTTGAAATGCTCGCAAATGATCGATGGGATCCATTGTTCCATCGTATTTCTCAATACGAGGATTCTTGAAAGAATCTGGTAGAGGTACGGCCATGATTTCTGGGGTTAAAGGATCTTCACTGATCAATACCGGCCTTGGTATTTTCTTCTTGTGCAAAACTTCTTCCAATTTACGATCAAGAGCCTCAAGCCTATCTTCCAATAAAATATCGTTTACCTGAGTATGGTCGTTATGACGACTGTGCTGCTTGAGAGGTTTGAATGCTGGCTGTTTGATCGTGTTGGTCTTCCGCTGAGATAGTATTTTGCACATTTTATCCCTGCGGCGCATTTTCTCCTTGATTATTCCCTTGAACTCGATCCACCAGCAATTGTATTTGTGTTTGTAAAGCTTGAAATTGTTTTTGCGTCACATAAGGTGGGTTTGGAGGTGGTGCCAGCAGTTCTAGGGGCTCCAGATTTCCTTGGTTGGGACGAGTGTTCCTTCGTGACATGATTGAATTTAGAAAAGACAGATAAAAATCTTTCCTACAGACGGCCCCAATTGATGTAATCAGGAATTTAGGTCTTCAACAACGGCTGATCAAAATCTCCAAGTCCCTGGATTGCTCCCTTGATCCTGAAAGAAAAATGCGGGGTCTTCTCCCCCATTGTAACTCTGACGTGGCAATTAGCAATGGGAGAAAAAAATAATTGGGCAGAATAGATTCAGTAATCTCTAAAATCATACCTTTCTCCTTTGTGGAAATGAAGCATTTGCAGAGTGCAAAAATGTAACCTCCCCACTAAGTGTTAACTGCCCATTATATAGGAATTAACTTCCCATTATGTAGGAATAACAGCTATTGAGATAGTGGGGGTGGGAAGTGCTCCTTAAATTCAGCATCCACGTGTCTTATATCAATTTGACGGGAATACATCTGATCGTGCTCGTAAATAACAGTCGTAAACGAACTAGCATGATCGTGATCATAAAGCCGAGACACAGATTGATTATCATATATGTATCATAGATCAATGCATGACCCCAAACATGCCAGGAGTTCTTTTTACGAGCTGAAAAATGTATAGGTCCTGAAGATGCCACAAATCCTCAAACCCATGTTGGAACTGAAACGCACGAACCTGACAAAAAAATGAAGGAAAAAGATCACAGAAGGGAACTTAGAAGAAATAATTTTGATAAGAGGAAGGAATTAAAGCATATAGATCGATTTCGCTCTTACTCAGACCAGCTCAGTCTCTTTGTACGTGAAACACATCACTAGAGAACATATTTATGAACATCAAGGATACGAACCTTCTCCTTGAAGCTAAAACTCTAAGGAAAGAATCAGGCCGTTTAAATCAGGTTTGATATGGAAAACATACAACATCGACAACTATAGGGACTTGAAGCATAAAATAGATAAGTTGATCGATTAGGGTCATCTTTGTGAATATGTAGCGTGAATAAATGCGACCAAGAAATCATTAAGTCTACAATTATTTTATCTGTTAACTTATTTAAGTTGGCATTTTCTATTTTACTACATGTTGTAATTTAAGTAAATTTAATTCAATTACAATACACGTGTGTTTAGTAATTTATTGAGTTTAATTAAATTACTCGATTCTTTCTTGGACTATTAAGTATATTTATCTCCTATATTTTTGAAATAATTATTACGTAATAATTGATAATGTTTGGAGACTTATCTTGTTTGATAAGTATTTTGATTATAGTATTCTTGGGTTAGAATTCAATCTTATCACTTATCATTCTCGATAAAGATTCAAGATTGGCAGAAAATCTTGGTCCAATTCTTGGTGTCCAAGTTTGTTTTTATCAATTATGGTAAGATCTTTTATTTCATAACCAACTTTGATTATCTTACCTTATCTTCACTTATGGTAAGATTCTTTAATTTATGATTATCTTACCTTATCTCGAACTATCCTTGATTTAATTCCAGGTAATAGAGATTTTGTGCAACTAGGATTCTTGATGGACAAGCAATCCGATTGCACTTAAATAAGGGAGACTGGGACGGTTTTCCTCAAGAAGTCTTAAGCCAAAAATTCGTGTGGTGCACTAATTATACACGACTTCTACATTATTGCGACATCGGTTCTCAGGAAGGAGAAATCAATCATTAAGAGAAGAAAAAACTTTCAGTTGAAGATCAAACGGGAGGTTTGGATCGAGATTGAACTGGAGTTCGGATCTGCTGAAGATTGTTACAGTATCAAAGAAAGCTACTGAAGAGTGGTGGGACACCAGCTCATATTATACGCCATAGAAGAATCAGGAAGTGATTTATTTATCGGGTGTTTGATAAATATATGCGTAGATTTATCCTATAGCTTAGATTGATTTGTGTAAAAAAAATTCTTATATTGTGATTGATTTTTTGTTTGCAGGGTGCGGGCACGTAGGTTTTCCCTATTAGGATTTTTTCCACGTAAAGCTCAAATATTGTGCTCTTGTCTATTTACATTTCTGCATCGTTTATACTAGTTTATTCACGTTTTATAATCCAGACGAATCTACGTCGGCAAAATTCATCTGGTCATGCTCTAAAACAAAACTTGACATTTTAGTGATAATTCGTAACTGTCCAGACAAATCTGTGACATTCAGTTGTGTCGTAGTTAAAAATTAGACAACTTTAATTTTTCAGTATTCAACACCTCCTGCATCTGAAAATGTTAAACAAGCTCAACCTTGATGATGCGAACCCCTTTGGTGACTAAACCAAAAATTCCCACAACAATTTATGTATCAACCCAAGAAAGTTAAAAATGATAATAAATGAAGAATCTTGACCCAAGTTTAACCCAACCAAAATTCTAAGGAAAGTTAACCCTAACCCAATGGAAAGATTAAGACAAATACCAAGATTGTGGAATGAACAACAACAAATACACAAGATAAACTCTCAATATATAAGTTGAAGAAATTCCAAGAATAGTTACAAGGTGAAGAAAGGATTTACCTCTCTAAAATGCTCTCCAATGGAGGTTCTTCAAATGCCAAAAACAACATAGGGTTTGGAAGCTTTACAAAATATATACAAAAAATGAAAAACAAAAAGTTTGAGAAATTGCACAAAAAACCCCGCTTTTACATTCGGGAAACTTTCGGTCGACCGAAATGGCATTTTTGGTCATACGAAGATCAGCCGAACCATCCTGAAGCTACGTCTCAAATTCCTGCAGAGTTTCGGTTTACCGGAGTGACTTTCGGTCGACCAAAATGTCCTGAGCTTCCAAGATTAGGCAATTGACCTCAATCTTGCTCTCTTCCATGTGGACTTGATTTTGGAGCTTGAAAATGAGTCCCGCCATCGACTCTTGGACCTCTTTAGTCTTGGATCTTGTCATAGGCCCCACCGTTATTCTTATCGAGGGTTGACTGTTTGACTTTGACTCAATTGACTCCCTGGATTCTCATCATCCCCTCCCTCTTGAAAAGGATTTGACCTCGAATCTTCACCTGCATCAAAAGGGGATAAGTCAGAGACATTAAAAGAAGCCGATACATTGTACTCACCAGGGAGGTCAAGCTTGTAGGCATTGTCATTGATCTTCTCGAGGATTTGAAAGGGGCCATCACCACGTGATTGTAATTTTGATTTTCTTTGATTCGGGAACCGCTCCTTCCTCAAATGCAACCATACCCAATCACCGATCTCGAATGTCAATCGCTTTCTACCTTTGTTGGCACTGGAGGCATATTGTTCATTCTTCTTCTCGATTTGGAGTTTGACCTTCTCGTGGAGAGATTTGACCAACTCCGCTTTCCTCTTCCCATCTAAACTACCTCTTTCATCAATAGGTAATGGAATCAAATCCAAAGGAGTTAAAGGGTTAAAACCATAAACAATCTCGAATGGAGAAAAGGAAGTAGTAGAATGAACACTTCGATTAAATGCAAATTCAACAAAAGGTAAACACTCTTCCCAATTCTTTGAGTTGCCCTTAAGGATAGTGCGAAGAAGTTGTGTTAAAGTTCTATTAACCACCTCAGTTTGGCTGTCAGTTTGGGGATGACAAGTTGTTGAAAACAAAAGTTTAATTCCCAATTTTCCCTACAAGACCTTCCAAAAATGGCTAAGGAATTTAACGTCCCTATCCGACACAATGCTCCTAGGAACCCCATGGAGTCGCACTATTTTCCTAAAGAATAGGTCATCTATATGAATGGCATCATCAGCTTTATTGCAAGCAAGAAAATGTGCCATTTTACTAAACCTATCTACAACCACGAAGATGGAATCACTACCCTTTTTTGACCTAGGCAATCCCAAAATAAAGTCCATAGAAATTTCCGTCCAAGGTTCACTAGGGACAGGTAGGGGTGTATATAATCCATGTGGTTCTACCTTGGACTTGGCCTTTCTACAAGTTATGCACCTAAAACAAATTCTCCCGACGTCCCTCCTCATTTTAGGCCAAAAGAAATGTTCTTGCAATATTTCCAAGGTCCTCCTCACCCCAAAGTGACCCATTAATCCCCCTCCATGGGCCTCCCTTACCATCAACTCCCTCAATGAGCAATTTGGCACACAAAGTTTATCTTCACGAAACAAAAACCCCTCATGCCTATAATATTTATCAAATGCAACCCTCTCACATGATACAAATATACTAGCAAAATCCGCATCATGTGCATACAAGTCCTTAATGCTCTCAAAACCCAACAATTTAGTACTCAAGGTAGTAATAAGAGCATGCCTTCGAGAAAGGGCGTCGGATACCACATTCTACTTACCTTGTTTGTATTTGATGACATAGGGAAAAGTTTCCACGTACTCCACCCATTTGGCATGCCTCTTGCTCAACTTCCCTTGCCCCTTCAAGTGCTTCAATGACTCATGGTCGGTGTGGATGACGAACTCTCTAGGCCACAAGTAGTGGTGTCATGTCTCTAACGATCTCACCAACGCATAGAGCTCCTTGTCATAGGTGGGGTAGTTCAGGGAGCTCCACTGAGCTTCTCGTTAAAGTAAGCAATCGGCCTTTTCTCCTGCATCAAAACTTCTCCAATACCTGTGTCTGAAGCATCACATTCAATCTGAAAAGTTTTATCAAAATTAGGTAAGGATAAAACCGGGGCGGTGCACAATTTGTTCTTTATTTCATTAAAGTCCTTTTCTTGAGCCTCCCCCCATTTAAACCCAACATGATTTTTGATACCTCGGTAAGTGGTGAAGCTAGTGTGCTAAAATCCTTGACAAAACGACTGTAAAAACTAGCTAACCTTGGAAGCTTCTTACCTCGGTGACACTTGTGGGAGTAGGCCATTCCTTAATGACTTTGATCTTCTCCTCATCGATCCCTATCCCCTTAGTACTAACTACAAATCCAAGAAAGACCACACTCTCCATACAAAAATTACACTTGTCGAGGTTAGCATACAATTTTTCTTCTTTTAAAACCAAAAGTACACTCCTCAAGTGCTCAATATGCTCATTCAAATTCTTGCTATAAATCAAAATATCATCGAAGTAAACTACCACAAATTTACCAATGAATGCACGCAAAACATGGTTCATTAATCTCATAAAAGTGCTTGGTGCATTAGTGAGACCGAAGGGCATAACCAACCACTCATATAAACCATATTTAGTTTTAAAAGCGATTTTCCATTCATCTCCTTCTCTCATCCTAATTTGGTGGTATCCACTTATCAAGTCAATTTTGCTAAAAATGCAAGACCCATGCAATTCATCTAGCATATCATCTAACCTAGGAATGGGGTGTCGATACTTTACCGTTATGTTGTTAATGGCTCGGAAATCGACGTACATTGTAAAGGTTCCATCCTTCTTGGGCACTAGTAGCACGGGAATGGCACAAGGACTTATGCTCTCACGAACATATCATTTGCTCATCAACTCCTCAACTTGTTTTTGGAGTTCCTTGGTCTCCTCCGGATTGCTTCGGTACTTCGATCTATTTGGAATGACGGTTCCGGGGATGAAATCAATTTGATGCTCGATGCCCCTAATGGGTGGAAGCCCACTAGGCATCTCCTCCGGGAAGACATCTTCGAACTCCTGAAACAAAGAAGTAGCTAAATTGGGGAGGGAAGTGTGAGGGTCATCAAGTGTAAGGAGGAACTCTTTATACACCATCAAAAGAATGGAATGATTTTCTTCTAAAGCTCTCTCCACATCCCCTTTACTCGCATAGAAATTCATTCTTTTCTCGACATTAAATTCTCTTTCTTTTTTCTTGCACCCCCTCATTTTTTTTCTCACTACTTTTCTCCCCTCTTTTTTTTTCACTTTCTTTTTGACCTCCACTCAACTCCATCTTTTTTTTTTCTTCTTTCTTTTTCCTCCTCCTCCTCCCTCTTGAGTTCCAATTGGTCCTTATAAACTTCTTCCAGACTCAAAGGTAGGAGTGTTACGGGTTTCCCATTCATTTGGAAGCTAAACCTATTTTTCCTACCATCATGCAATACTCTCCTATCATATTGCCATAGCCTTCCCAATAATATATGTGTAACTTGCATGGGAACAACATCACAAAGTACTTGATCTTCATATGTCCCAATGTTGAAAGTAAGTAGTACTTGTTTGCTTACCTTCAACTCACCATAATCACTCAACCATTGTAACTTATAGGGACTAGGATGTGGCATTAAAGGTAATCCCAACCTCTCCACATACTAGTGCTAGCTACATTGGTGCAACTTCCCCCATCAATGATGAGACTACAAGCTTTGTCCCTCACAAGACACCTAGTGTGGAAAATATTCTCCCTTTGCTTAGCCGCCTCATCCACCTTAGTTTTGGTGTTGAGAGATCTAATGGTGACTAAAGACTTGGGTGGGCTAACAACTCCCTCCAAGGGTAAGGAAGTGGGTCCAACTTCCTTACCCTTGGAGGTTTCAAAATTGCCTTAAGTGGTGTTTTATCAACCCTTTCACTTCCCCACTTAGACTTCTAATTGGAACTAGGACCCCCCAAAAATTTGTCTTGTCCTTTTCTTTTAAATTGCTCATTCTTCTTCAATTGAGCCTCCACTTTAATGGCCATGTATACCAACTCCTCCATCTCCACATAATGGTGTAATTCCACCACATTGGCTATCTCCCTATTCAATCAACTCATAAATCGAGCCATAGTGGCTTCTCTATCCTCCTCTATGTTAGCCCTCATCAAGGCCTTCTCCAACTCTTTGTAATAATCTTCAACTCCTTTAGTTCCTTGAGTAAGAGTTTGTAACCTTTGATAGAGCCCCCTATAGTAGTGACTTGGTACAAATATTTTCCTCATAAGACTCTTCAATTCGTCCCAAGTATCCACACTACCCTCTAGATTCCTTCTCCTAGTGAGCAATAAATTATCCCACCAAGCTAAGGCATAGTCGGTAAACTCCACTACCTCTAACTTAACCTTTTTATCCTCGGAGTACATATGACATTCAAAAATCAATTCTATTTTCCTTTCCCATTCTAAGTAGGCATCCGGATCACTCTTCCCATGGAAAGAAGGAATTTTCATCTTTATACTTCCAAGATTACCATCCACTCCATCCCTACCCCTAGGGTTCCTCCCATGACCTCTACCAAATCTCCTCACATTCCTACCTCCTCTATTCCTACCCATGTTCCAATTTTGGTCACTACCCCCTTCACTCTTCAATTCATCATCATCAACATCATCATCCTCATACTCGTCTCTAGGTCTTCTCCTATCACCCCTCCTAACATTATCATCCCTTGGAGGTGGAACTTCCCTCCTAGTCTCCAACCTTGCTAATCTACCCTCCAATCTTCCCCCCATATCCGCCATAGTAACCGTGAGAGCTTGTATCATATCCCTCAACTCTTGAGTTTGTGCATTAGAATCTTGTCCACTTGAAGTATGTGTATTAGCCATGGAGTGTAAGTGTACAAGTGTCCTCACAAAATATTTTTGCTCGTGTTTCACTCAATTAGGCTTTTTTCCTCTAATGAGCTCACCACTCTTGCATTTTACCACTCCTCACTTTCTTACCCAAACTTTCCAAGGAACGTAATTCAACTAAATAGAGAGTTCAATTCTTGTGTAGCACAAATTCCATAAACAATAAAGGAAGCAAATGAAGGATTGACACAATAGCAAGTAGAATTTAGTTGCTTGCTACTATACAAGGAAGTAAGGATTTGAACTTGATCAACAATATTTTCAAGGGTATAGTCACAATACTTGATGAAAGACACAAGGAATTCAATTAGGAATGTGTTTGGTAATTGAAAGGTAGGAATCAATATGGAAACACTATTTGAAACATTTTGTCAAACACTTAGGATGCAACTTGAATAGTTTAAGATTTTCAAGTGTTTGTTCAAATGTAACCCTAACAAACTTTCAAATTGATAACAACAACAATACCTAATATGTAGGAATCATGAAATATTCATGGGCATATAAATTTCCCCCATTTTTTTTTTCAATTTTCGGAATATTTTTTTTTTTGAATATCAAGAACAATAACAAGAAATGTAAAGATAGGACTACCAATTTTAGAGTCAATCTCTGATACCAAATGATGCGATCCCCTTTGGTGATTAAACCAAAAATTTCCACAACAATTTATATATCAACCCAAGAAAGCTAAAAATGGTAATAAATGAAGAATCTTGACCCAAGTTTAACCCAACCAAAATTCTAAGGAATGTTAACCCTAGCCCAATGGAAATATTAAGACAAATACCAAGATTGTGGAATGAACAACAACAAATACACAAGATAAACTCTCAATATATAAGTTGAAGAAATTTCAAGAATAGTTACAAGGTGAAGAAAGGATTTACCTCTCTAAAATGCTCTCCAACGGAGGTTCTTCAAATGCCAAAAACTACCTAGGTTTTGGAAGCTTTACAAAATATATACAAAAAATGAAAAACAAAAAGTTTGAGAAATTGCACAAAAAACCCCGCTTTTACATTCGAGAAACTTTCGGTCGAACACCTGGTCGACCGAAATGGCATTTTCGGTCGTACGAAGATCAGTCGAACCCTCCTGGAGCTACGTCTCAAATTCCTGCAGAGTTTCGGTCGATCGGAGTGACTTTCGGTCGACTGAAATGTCCTGAGCTTCCAAAATTAGGCAATTGACCTCAATCTTGCTCTCTTCCATGTGGACTTGATTTTGGAGCTTGAAAATGAGTCCCGACATCGACTCTTGGACCTCTTTAGCCTTGGATCTTGTCATAGGCCCCACCGGTATTCTTATCGAGGGTTGACTGTTTGACTTTGACTCGATTGACTCCCTGGATTCTCATCCCTTGAGATCCATATGCTAGTTAATGAGAACCAAACTCAAACAAGTTTCAAGAGAAAGAGGCGAGAGCTGATCAGAGAAGCTAGGAAAATTACCAAGTGTGTGCCAGATCGTCAATTCTTGATGAGAGTGAATCTTTTAGTTTTTGTGAATAATATGCTAGAGAAGTGTTGCAACCACATTCTGACGTCCTAGTGATAACCATGCCTGTATGTGGAATTAAAATACACATGAAACTTGTGGACAACAGTAGTGTTATAAATGTCTTGTACTGGGATATTTTCAAAAGGCAGAACGTTGTACCATGCCACCTCAAATAGTGTCTCGATAAATTACAAGGACCCATAAGTGATTATATTCAACAAAGGGATTAAATGACTTTAATGGTAGAATTAAGAGATGAACCATGTCAAAGGCACTTTATAGCTGATTTTGTGGTAGTGGACATCCCTTCGAATTATAACGCCATATTGGGGTGACCATTCCTTCACAAGCTAAATACAAATGCCTTAATATACCACTATTGCTTGAAATTTTCCACTTTGCATGAGTCACTACGGTTAGAGACGATCAGAGAGCAACAAGAGAATGCAACCTGGATTACGTCAAAAGAGAGGTTCATCTATTCAACATGAGGAAATAATGGAAGAACTGCAAACCTTAGATCCACGGGATGAAAACGATAACATTCAATCCGGTCAGATGGAAAAATTAGATGTCGTCTAGGTTGATTCCAGTAGACCTGAGATAGATTTCTGAGTTGGTGACAAACTAAAAGATCTTGAAAGAGCTGACCTCATTGAATTCTTAAGAAATAAAACAGATGTCTTTACTTGGACCCACTTCGACATGGAAGGAATAGGATGCGTACTTAGGATTGAGACAAATAATTGAGGCAAATCTAGCTCTTCGACGAGCTAAGACAAGAGTAGAGGCTTTCAATGTTATTTCCTAACTAGTTGGTGTAAATCAGAGTTAACAAAAGTTATAGCTGAACAAAGTTAGGCTGTCAGACTGTACATTTGGTGATGAGAATCATAGGAGGCTCATCCAAAGAAAATTAATCATTCGAGCCAAACAATTTTCAAGTCTATTTTTGAAGGACTCCCAGGGCATCAACGAAGAAGATCCAAGGCTCAAACAAGTAATTAAAGTCAAGAAAATATGCCAAGAATCAAATTGGAAGCAAAGAATGAATTTTTTGAAGCCTCAGCCAAGATCGATCGACCGAAAGTGTGCAGAGAATTTTTGGAGATAGCCTCGATCAGTTTCGGCTGATCAATGTTCAATAGAAAGTGTCCTTTCAGTCAACCATGTGATCGACCAAAAGTGGTTCGGTTGACCGAAATGCACTGAATTAAAAAAAGGGGTTTTTTGTGCAATTTCCTGATTTTCTTATTTCCTTTCATTTTTGTACAATAAATACCATTCAACCCCAAACCCTAGAATGAACTTGTGATGTTCATTGTGAATGTTCCTCTTGAGAGGCTCCTTTGAGGTAAGGTTAAACCTCCTTTGATCTTGTATCTTCTTGAAAATTAATCAATTACATTTTGAGTATATTATTCTTGTGGTGTTGTTTATTTCCACCACCTTGAAATTTTTTTAGTTGATACTCATTGAGCTTGGTTCTTCAATCAATGAAACTTTGGTTAAGATGTTTTATCGCTTTATTTTACCATATTAGCTTTCTTGGGAATATTTCAAATAGTTGTGGGAATTCTTGGTAAGTATATCAAGGGGGTCCTCATTATTTGGTATCAGAGTTTGGCTCTAATTTGGTAAACCTATCATTTAAATTTCTTGTTGTTCATCATATCAAAAAAAAAAAAAAAAAACTAAAATTCACAAAAATAAATAAATAAATAAAAATAAAATAAAAATAAAAATTGGAAAACTTGTATGCCCATGAGTATTTCTTGATCATTGTATATTGGGTATTGTCTTTGTTCTCATTCTTGAGATTGTTAAGGCTTACAATTCATCAAACACTCATAATTCCACGTTATTCAAATTTTGCCTACAAAGTGTTTGATAAATTGCCCCAAATAGAGCTTTCATGTTAAAATCCACTTTTCTCTACACCAAATACTTCCTAATCAATTACTTGTTCTTTGTCAAGCCTTTGTGACCTTGTGCTTTTGAAAATTTGTCCTACCAATTCATAGTCATCTTCTTGTGTTTTAGCAAGTAAAGAAAATCTCACTTGCTCTTGTGTCTATCCATTCCTACATCTTTTGCTTGTATGTGGTTTCATGCTTCACAAGAATTATATCTCTCAATCTAGTTGATTATGTTCCTCGCAAAATTGGAGTGAAACACGAGTGAAATAAATTCTTTGTGAGGACACTTCCACACTTGCACAACATGAATC
Source organism: Ligustrum vulgare (assembly GCA_963555705.1). Taxonomy (NCBI): domain Eukaryota; kingdom Viridiplantae; phylum Streptophyta; class Magnoliopsida; order Lamiales; family Oleaceae; genus Ligustrum; species Ligustrum vulgare. Next base: position 47,480,101 of record OY743171.1, on the reverse strand, counting down.
AAGAATTGTGTGAGATGTCACAAGATCTTTCCACCACTTTTGCTAGGCAAGTAGAGGAGACGGAAAGAAGATTGGAAAGAATGTTGGATAGATTGGATGCTAAAGTAGAGACCCCACCACCAAAGTCTAATGTTGGTAGGAAGGGAAATAGAAGAAGGTTTAGGGATGACTATGATGAGAGCATGGGTCGGAATAGAGGAGAGCAGCATGATATGGGATTTGATAGGGAAACATCTAGGGTCAATAGGAGGGCTCCCAACACCCAAACTAAGGCTAGTGAGTTGGATAAGCAAAGAGAAAATATATTCCACACTAGGTGCCCTGTGAAGGAGGAGAGTGATCCAATTTTGAACATGAAGAGGCAAATGAAATGTTTTGAAGAAGAGTTCATAAATAATGTTGGGACGCAAAAGGGGAATGATAGTGAGGTAGTTGAATTGCAAGAGGTGTCCCTAGATAAGGAAGCTGAAAAGAATGAGGGGGAGTTAAAATTAGAAATAGTTGATGAAGCTCCAAATTCTCACGTGGATAATGAAGATATTGGTGAGGGGGTGCACGTGCTTACAAATGTAGAGGATGTTGTGGAGGTTGAAAATGTGGGGGAGTTGATTGAGAACGATGAATTGGAGGTGGCAATTGAAGGAGTCGAAGAGAAGAGCCTCGTGGTTCAGGAAGGGGAGTTGGAATTGAAATATCACAAGTACAAGGATCCATATCTTGTGTCTTGTGAAACTAACGATCCCGACCCATTTTACTTAAAAAAATTCTTACAGGTCGAATATAAATGGGTGCTTGAATCGCATCAACATTGGCCAATCTAACTAGTGTTTAAATACCTTCTTGCCTCCCAATTGATGGAGCACTATTGCCTCCCAAGGACAAACCTATGATTCGGGACGAATCATCCTGAAGAAGGAGGGTCTGATGAGAATCATATGAGGCTCACCCAAAGAAAATTAATCATTCAAGCCAAACAATTTTTAAGTCTATTTTTGAAGGACTCCCGGGGCATCAAGGAAGAAGATTCAAGGCTCAAACAAGTAATTAAAGTTAAGAAAACAAGTCAAGAATCAAATTGGAAGCAAATAATGAGTTTTGAAGCCTCAGCCAAGATCGGTAAACCGATCTTCCTTTCGGTCGATCGAAAGTCTGCAGAGAATTTTTGGAGATAGCCTCATTCAGTTTCTGCTGATCAATGTTCAACCGAAAGTGTCCATTCAGTTGACCATGTGATCGACTGAAAGTGGTTCAGTCGATCAGTTATATCGACAGAAACACACTAAATTCAAAAAAAGGGATTTTTTGTGCAATTTTCGGATTTTCTTATTTCCTTTCATTTTTGTACAATAAATACCATTCAACTCCAAACCCTAGAATGAACTTGTGATGTTCATTGTAAATGCTCCTCTAGAGAGGCTCCTTTGAGGTAAGGTTAAACCTCATTTGATCTTGTATCGTCTTGGAAATTAATCAACTACATTTTGAGTATATTATCGGAAAATAGTTTGTATGATTAATCAAACTTCAAGAATAATTACTTAAAGCACAAAGTGATTCTTCAAGAACTTGAGAGAAACAAGACTGGGTTTTGAACTTGTAGAGATAATTAGATTTTATTCAATTAAATAATTTAGAGATTGAATGTTAGCAATTTGGATTGAAGATCTAACTCCAATTTATAGATCTCCAATCATCAACCATGAAATCAAGCCAACCATTCATGAAATTTTTTTGAACTTTTCATGAAATTGTGCCCCCAAAAAAAAAAAAATCATTTCAAATTATAGCCTACCGGCTATAAACTTATAATCATTGCTTGGTGTTAATTTTAGCCCAATGGTCAAAATTACTTCCCAATCACTTGGTTATATGGTTTTGACTTGATTTTTATTATATGCATTAAGATGTTCGCCTATTGAATTTTCCCAAGTGATCGCTTGGGAAATTTTGTCTCCGAATTCCAATTTAATTCATTTTAGGCCAATCAATCATCTCTTAATCCATTTTAGGCCCAATCATATTTTGAACAAATATAATCGGGATCTTACAAGATCAACACCAATGGATGTGTCAAGGACGGTGCTGCTATTGGGAGAAAATCATCACAGACCATGGAGGACACAGACACTACATCAAGACATTCTCATCCTTTTATGGGGATTGCCTTATTCTTGAGGCCGAGTTGCGATTTGTGCTTGATGGCATACTTCTCACTTGTTGACTCGATATTCTACACATTTGGATCGAGTGTGACTCCGATGTGTCCATCATTGCATCACTAAGGGCGAAGGACCATGGACGATTCAAGGAGTTTTTTGCCATATTAGAAATGTTTGCTAACCGCAAGTGTATGAGTTGCACAAGTAATAAAGTGAACTTGGAGTCCGGATATTGATCCCACGAGGATTGAGTAAATTTAGTTTCTAGACTAATTACCTTAATCGGAACAAGGAAATTGATGTGATTTTGAAGTTTTGAATAAAATAATCTAACAAACTAAAATGAATAAAATCTTGTGAAAAGAATTCAAGTTATGATTTTATTAAGTGATGTTTAAAGGTGTTGGGACATTGATTTCACATAAGTCAATACTATTAATTCCAATCATCAAATTTTACTCATATCTATATGCTCGACCGAATTCACTTATGCATATGAAACTACTCTCTCGAGTTTAAATAAACTCTATCTAATTAGTCCATTGTGTTTCTAGATAGCAAACCGTAATGGCTAGGTGCATGGAACGCAAGAATTCATTTAACTGTTGTTCACTAGTATTTTGTGATGCAAAATATCTACGGGTCGTGAGAGATAATAAAGTGGACCTAAGAGTTCGGATTATTATCCCATGGAGACTACTGTCAAATACCGAAATATTTTAGTTCTAGACCTTATTTGAATAAACAAAAGAATTTTTGATGTTTAAACAACACTAAAAACTTAAACTAAAGAATTAAAATTCTAGAATTGTTTGTTTTCAAGAATGATTTTAAAGTTGTTGGGATTCACGATTTCACCTAACCAATTAAATTAACTCCAATTCCAGTTTTATTTGCTAAATATGTACTCGGTCGAATTCACTAATGTATATTGAAATTTCTCTATTGAGTTTAAATCAATTCTACTTAAATAATTCAATCATGTATCTCTATAGAGGGTTCAAATTATTTCTTATCTAGATGCATAACATACAAGAATTCACACACGACCGCGATAATAACAAGAGTATATCTCTATCTCTTGTCCAATTACCTGATTTATTATCTTGATCTATGTTATTAACTCACCTCTTGGATTATGAAAATAACACGTTAAATCATGAATAAGTGGAAAGTTCATTCACGCATTGAATCCAATAATAAATCAATATATGCCACGAAGCGTTAAAAAAACAGAATATGGAATTAAAATAATAAAACTAGGTTACATTATTCATCCAAACATGGAGTTTAGTTACATATCATAATTAAATAATAAAAGCAATATTTAATAACGTTCATTGAAAATAACAAAGAAAAATGGAAAGTTTGCACCAAGTATCAATTCTTCAAGTCTCGCCCCTTTGCAATGCTTTGATCTCCCAACAATTCCACGTGAAAAAATCAATTCTATGATGTTCTTAGTTGAAGCAAAAGTCCCAAAGTCGTGCCTCATATGTTGTATTTATAAGCGTTGTAGAAACCTTGGTGAAAGTAGGAGAAAACCTGTTGAAAATCATGGAAAAGCCTAACCCGCGGCCCAACAGAAAGTCGAGCAATCGCGTGGTTCAAAAGCAGGCGATCACGCAGGCATAACGTAAACTCTCAGATTAATTTTTCACCCTATCGCGCTCCTTGTCAAAGTGCTATCACGTGGTATTGACCTTTTGTGCAATTGTCCACTTTGAAGTCCGTACAAGTTGGTCCCTACCTTTTAATTGAACCTCATGTCCTACACTTTCAATTGTAGCGATTGAGTCTCCATACTTCTGAATCTCCTCGATTTGCTCGTTTCAGCTTTCATCTTCTTCAATTGGGTCCTCTAACTCTTAATCTCTTCACTTTAACACCTTGCATCTATCCCGGTTGACATTATTAACTCCTGAATTATCCAATGTAGCTCGAATTAACATCCAAGTGTGCATTTTTCCATCAATTCCTTCATTCTTCATCATTTTGGGACATTTTCTAAAAAATAACAAATAAACACAAATTAAATACTAATTATTTTAAAATGACGACAATATATCCTAATTGTAACATACAAATAAGTGCATAAAATACACTAATTAGCGGTCTCAATACTAATAAACGTATATCTCTATCGTTTATCAAAGTACCAGATTTTATTCTTAGATCTAAGTGTTAGCTCACTGTTGTTGAAAATATCGCAGTGCACGATATCGCGAACAAGTAGTAAAAGGGACTTTTTAAGTCCGGAATGTCGATCCCACGAGAACTAATTTACTTGTTACTACCTTTGATTAATCAGTTTCTAAACTACAAATAAATGTCTTGATTATGATTTTTGAATTATTAAAATAGTGAAAGCATGAAATATGAAAATAAAACGAATAAAACGAATAAAAAGATTTGTTTTTTTTTTTTTTTTCTTATGGATGGAAAATGTTGGGACTCACGATAGTAACTTTGTTATCCTATTCAAATTCTCATCACATGTATTGTTCCGAAACTAGTGTTTAATCGAATTCACAATTTTATCCAAAATTTTCCTCTCGAGTTTAAATTGGTTCTATCTAAATATGTCAACCACATATCTCTATGATGATCAAAATAAGCCCTAAATAGATGCATTCAATAACAAGAATTCAAAATGATTACGACAACCACAACTATGTATCTCTACCCTTTTGTTAGTTGCCGAATTTTACTACTAGGTCTAGGTGTTAACTCATCTCTCGAATTATGAAAACAACCTACAAATCATAAAATTTGTGATCAAGCAATTCATGCATTCAAACACAATAATAAAATCAACACATAAAACAATATGCCCAAAACATGAGAATTAAAATTGAATATTCAAACAACGTTACATCGTTCGTCCCAACAAATTATTTAGCTACTCATGCTAGAATCTAAAATAATAAAATTATGAAATAACAAAATAAAACATGTCTAACAATTAACAATAGAGAGTTTAAAATCTTGCACCATGAAAATCGATACCAATCTTGAATAATATGAAACTTTAGATTCTTAGTGTTTAATCGAATTCACAATTTTATCCAAAATTTCCGTCTTAAGTTTAAATTGGTTTTATCTAAATAGGTCAGCCACATATCTCTATGATGATCAGAATAATCCCCAAATAGATGCATTCAATGACAAGAATTCAAAATGATTACGACAACTACAACTATGAATCTCTACCCTTTTGTCAATTGCTGAATTTTATAACTAGGTCTAGGTGTTAACTCATCTCTCGAATTATAAAAACAACCCACAAATCATCAAATTTGTGATCAAGCAATTCAATAATAAAATCAACACAGAAAACAATATGTCCAAAACATGAGAATTAAAATTGAATATTCAAACAACGTTACATCGTTCAGCCCAACGAATTACTTAGCTACTCATGCTAGAATCTAAAATAATAAAATTGTGAAATTACAAAATAAAACATGTCTAACAATTAACAATAGAGAGTTTAAAATATTGCATCATGAAAATCGATACCAATCTTGAACAATATGAAACTCTAGATTCTTACCTCTTTGCCTTCTGCCTCTCTTCTTGTGAATTTCAGAACCCTCATAATGATTTGTTTTGGTCTTTATATAGGGTATACTAGGTTTTAGACGAATTTTCCAAGTTAAGCCCATAAAAAGTAGAAAAGAAACAAGAAAAATATGAAAACAACGCGGAAATTGGATTTTACAGTCAGACCGCGTCAGCAAACAAGGAAATTATCAAACCGCGGCGCACCCGCGGTGTATTTTTCTATACTTTGCGATTCAGTCCTCATTTTATTTGCAAGCCAAGTCCTCAATGTTTCTGACCTCTTCAATTTAGTCCTCATACTTTGACTTATATTACAGTTGAGTCCTCCCAGAATTGTAACTCAGCTCCTCCATCTTTCTACCATTTACAGATTTGTCCCCATACTTTCTTTTGTTGTATGCTTTAGTCACTTTTATTTGTTTTGTGCCCAAACGCATCCCAATTCAAGTTATTCCTGAAACAATTGAAATAAACACACAATTTAACAATACCATATTCTATAATACTCACAATAGTGCGAGTTTAAGCATAAAAATAAGTGCAAAATTGCACTTATCACTCACCTCTCAGATTATGAAACACTCATGATATTGTGAACAAGTGGTCAATTCATTCACGCATTGAACACGCAAATAAAATCAATACATGAAAATTATATGTAAAACTCAAGTCATGAAATTAATAGCGTAAAACTTATGCTACATCGAATATCCCAACTAATAGTTTAGCTACTCATCAAAAAATAATTAAAAACGTAAGAATAATATATAGACATGACGAGTTTATGCAATTAACAAGAGAATAAAATTCTTGCGCCAAGATTCGGTCCACGTTGATAATCTTCAATCCCCCCCCCCTTTGTCTTGATTTTTCCTTACAAGATTTGAATGATAAAACTATGAATTATATGTGGAATAGGCTGTGCAAATGTTCCCTTCACGTGCATGACCAGTTGTATATATAAGTTGCGGAAGAAACCTAGGCAATTAACACAAGAAATCACATATGGGCTTGAACTCGCGCTAGGCTGGACAACTGCGCGGCCGCGCAGAAGAATATGTGGTGTCCGTGCATGTTGTCAAAATACGGTTCTATTGATTTGACGGTTGGACGTGTAGCCACGCCTTTTGCATCTGGTGGCCGCGGAAGGTTAATCCTCCAATGAGTTTTCATCTTTCAAATGCGTTTAAATCCCCAATTTTTAATTGCCTTCAAGTGCTTCATCTTCTAATTTTTGCATTTCAGTCCCTATATTCTCAAATCTCTTCAATTCTTTTCTTCCAATTTCTCTTATTCTTCAATTGAGTCATCCGACTTTTATCTCTAGCACTTTGCACTTCTTGATAAATCCCGGTTGATATGATAATTCATTTGTCCATTTTAGCTCCAATTATCACCCAAATGCACATTATTTGCCTCAATTTCACAATTCCCTTAATTTTGGGATATTTCCTGAAATATAAACAAATAACAACAATTATGTAGACTTTATTCTAAAACGAAAATAAATAATTTTAATTTAGACATATAAATAAGTGTATAAAATACACTTATCAAAAGACTCTGAGACAGTCTTCACTTCGATCGAGACACTATCTCTCACGTATATCATGAAGAAAATTAGGTGGTTGACTCACTCGCATCTGAGGGTTGGGATCAACGACGCTACTAGGTACATATCACTGTTAGAAAATTTATCACAGATAATTATTTATATATGATCCAAAATAAATCATCATGCTGAATTATCAAGAATTAAATAACTGAAGCGGAAGCGTACCTTAATCAAACGTGATTCACGATAAACAATTCGGCGGTATTTGGATCTTCTAAATCGATACGTAGTCCTTATTTTCTCTCTGATGATGGGATGTCAAAAAGAATGAACAGTACGTAGGATTCAGGGACCATAACCGACTTTATATACTGAATTGGCAGTTAACCTAATCCGGCCCATCATGAATTAGGTAATGGCCTGGTATCTACACATAAAAGCCCACACATTATTTTAGATGCATTAAAGCCCGATATATAAAATCCTTATTAGATCACTTTAAATGGGCTTAACCAAAATTGATAGCCTTTTATTCAATACACAATAATGCACATATAAGCCCACACGATTGATTAAAATCCTTACAATCTCCCACTTGGGCTATATGTGTAACCTTACAATTGTGTATCAATCATAACCTTATGAGTACTCAGAATTTTGCTATCATTACTGAATGCATCCCCAAACAATCCGGTCCATCAATTATATCAACATAGGATCAAAGCGGCTTTCGCTACATTAATCGTAACTAAACCTTCAATGGTCACGTATATCGACATAACTGAATGACATGGATCAAGTATGGATGTGTAGCATGGAAATTACATGTAATGTGATCTTCAACATGCCTATTTCCAACTGGTCCAACTTTAGTGAGATCATCCTCAAACGAGTTCAGAGATAATAAACCTGAAACCTTACAGCTGTAAATAACTTTAACTTTAAACTGTATCCGAAAGGACAATAAATGTGTCTAATGCACCCAAAATACAAACTCCCACTGAAACCAAATATCCTTAAGAAATACAACACCAATATGAGCAATGTGCTCATGAAAGACCTTGGGTTGTAATACTTCAGTAAGCGGATCCGCAATTATGGAGTTTGTCCTAATGTGCTCTTATTGACACGTGTCCACTCTGAACTGTATCCTTCACAACAGGAACTTATGTCAATGTATTTTGACTTAGTTGAGCTCTTGTTGTTACTGGAATATAAATCTGCTGAGTTATTGTCACAATATAACTTTAGTGGTCTTTCTTTACCATACAGAATACGCAGCCCAGTGACAAAATTTCGCAGTTATATTCCATAATTAGATGCCCCCAAAATTGTTACAACTGTGCTGCCAAGTGAAAGAAGCTAAAGTGTCTGTTAAGCACTCCATCCGGAAATAGCTCCAACAACTAGCAGATAAACGTAGCCTGATGTGGATCTTTTACTGTTTTGGCATCTAGCAAAAATTTGGAATCATAATACCATATGATCTCCAACTGATCCAATTTTCTGTATGTGAGCATGTAATCTTTTGTTCTCTTTAAATACTTTATAACCCATGTTTGACTGCTTTCCAAATGATCCATCCCAGGGTTACTTAAATATCTCATTAGTATCCCGATAATGTATGCAATATCCGAACGCATACAAATTTGAGCATACATCAGATTTTCTATAGCTTAACTATATGAGATCCTCTGCATTTCTTTAACTTCAATATAACTTTTCGGGCATTAGTTGAGACTAAATTTGTCTCCCTTAGCGATAGGATTGTCCCCTGATTTACTGTCTTGCATGCCAAACCTCTTAAGTACTTTATCGATATAGCCCTTTTGTGACAATTCATGAATACCCCAAGAACAATCCCGGTGTATCTGAATTCCTAATACAAAAAGAGACGTCACCAAGATTTTTAATCTCAAAATTCCTTGACAAAAATCTCATAATTTTATGTGACATGCCTATATCATTAGTGGCAAGCAATAATCAACATATAAAACCAGGACAATATACTTACTCCCACTGAACTTGTAATACAAACAACCATCAACAACATTAATCTCAAAACCAAATGAGATAATTGTTTGATGAAATTTGTATTACCCTTAACGAGAAGCTGGCTTGAGCACATAAATGGATTTCTTTAATTTGCAAACCGTCTCATCAATGTCTCCATTGAGAAACGTCGTCTTAACATCCATTTGATGTAACTCGAGGTCAAAATGTGCAACAACCTGACTTTCCTGAAAGAGTCTTTCATTGAAACCGAAGAGAAAGTCTCTTTATAGTCAATGCCATCAATCTGTGTAAAGCCCTTAGATACAAGACGAACCTTATATCTTTCCACATTACCTTTCGAATCCTTCTTGGTTTAAAAATCCATTTAAGACCAATGGGCTTCGTACCTTCTGGTAATGGGACAAGATCCCAAACTTTATTGTCTTGCATATGCTTATACTCTTTATTTACGACATCAATCCACTTCCGAGAGTTAGAACCATGCATGGCCTGATGGAATTGATTGGACCATCTTCCACCATTCCATTATTTTCCTTATGTTCTTGGAGAAATGCTATTTAATTATCCGGAATAGCATTTTTCCCTTTCTCTCGTGGATTTCCTTAATGGCTTTAGTTATTGAGGTTGTTGAGTTTGTACTTCTGAAATTTACCTTATTTAGGATGGGAGGTTCTTCAACATTGTCTAATTGAGGTTCCGAATATGCTTCTTGATCAATGACATGTATAGAAACTTGCACATTATCAAAAGCAATAGTAGGAATCAAAACCGATCCTTCCTCAATTTCTTCCTTAAAGAAAATATCTCTAACCTTATTTCTCCCCCCAAACTTAACATCCTCAAAATGTTGCATTTCCCGTTTCAAAATTGACTTGAGTGTGGGATAATAAAATTTATAGCCCCTTAAACGATTTTATTTTCTTTATTTGTTTTCTTGCCCTTATCTTTGAAGGTGTTTGCCAAGTAAAAAAAACTTTCAGTTATGTCCTGCTTCAACTTTTCTTCCTCTTGCACACTAAATGGAATGCGCTCATTTAGAGTTTATTTCTCCCTTTGATAGTTACAACTGACATTAAATTGATTGAATTGTGCAAGAAGCTTGCACACTACGAAATGAGCTCATTGAGAGTTTATTGCTACTTTGACAGTTATAACTAACCTTAAATTAACTATATTGCGCAGGAAGCGATATCAATACCAAATGCACGAGCAAGTCATTAGACGAGTCGAGTTTTATTTCCTTAAGTTTTGAAGCAGTGTGAGACATCTACACGATGTACTCCCTTATTTTCCCATTGCCTTTATACTTTATTGAAATCAAGCTTTGCATAAGCGTGCTCGTTTCAGCCTTATCGTTTTTCACAAAACATTTCTTAATTTCGGCAAGGAATTCATTGGCATCATTTACCTCCTCAGATACTATGCCACTAAAGGCTTCCGGAATGCCGCACTTAATGATCATGTGATTCACATAATTTAAGCAATCCCACTTCTCAAAGTTCCTCATTTGATTAGATGAACTTTCATCCGTAAGAGGAGCAGGTTGCTCAATCCTTAGTACACGGTCTAGATCCATGCAGCCAACGAAAAGTTAATGTTGTTGTTTTGATCCTTGAAGTTTGTTCCATAAATATAGGGATTAAATTTGAGCTTGTAGATATACTACTAGCAGAATTTGAAACCGAATAGAGAACACTTAAATAAAATAGCTCACATAAGTACCTTATTATGCAAATCATACTTTCAAATAATGGTAGGGTCCATCACAAGATACCTAGCACAACATCAATATTTAGTCTTTGGACAGAAATATTGACTTGTAAGTGGTACTCTTGGTGTAGTGATCAAACACTGACAGTAAGACATGTCAACCAACAAACCTTTCTTTGGACCGATTTATTGATCACACGTAAAACCAAATAACCGTCACGTATTTATCACCACAAGCTCATGTGAAATTCGGGCCAAATATTGACCTTCCTTTGGGCCGATCAATATCCGCATGAGATAACACACAAACACCCAATTTTCCCTTAGTGTAGTGATCAAACACTGGAAATAAGACATGTTAACCAATAAACCTTTCTTTGGACCGATTTATTGGTCACACGTTAAACCAAATAATTGCCACGTGTTTATCACCACAGGTGCATGTGAAATTCGAGCCAAATATTGACCTTCCTTTGGGCCGATCAATATCCGCAATGAATAACACACACAAATACCTTCTAATATTCAAAGTTAATTAATATCCACAAGAGAGGTTGCTTTGGCAACATGTTGCTTCGACTAACTTACTTTCGAATATTATATCTCTCAAAAGATTCCGATGTACCAAGATTTGAAACTGAAATCCATTGATTTGCATCTATATTTGACTTTAGGATTTGAATTATAGAATTCAAAACTTTAGAATAAAGCAATCCTTAAGTTGCGAGAGTCTAATTGCAATATTCTTAAACTTTTGGTGGCCAATTGTTAAAAAATTTAAGTTTGAAGGACTTAAATTACAATTTTCCCAAAACTTTATTGGCCAATTTTGAGAAATTCCAAACTTTAGGTCCCAATTTGAAAGAAAAACAAACTTTAGAGGGCCAAAATAGGAAATTTTCAATCTTTAAAGGTTGATTTTGAAAATTTTCAAACTTTAGGAGCCAATTTAGCAAATTCCCAAACTTTAGGGACTTAATTTTAAAAAGAATTCAAACTTTAAGGACCAATTTTGAAAATTTCCAAACTTTAGTGACTGAATTAGAAAATTCTCAAACTTTAGGGACCAAATTAAAGAATTTCAGAACTTTTAGGTGCTGTATTAGAAAATTTTCAAACTTTAAGGGACCAAATTAGAGAATTTTCAAGCTTTATGGACCAATTTTGAAAATTCTCAAACATTAGGGGCTGGATTGAAAAAATTTCAAACTTCAGGGACTGAATCATAAAATTCCATAACTTAAAGGGTCCTGACTTAACTAAATTATAACTTTAGGGGGCTTAATTTTAAATTCCTGAAATTGAAAGGTCAACTTAAGTAACTTCATAACATTAGAGGCTGAAGTTTATAAAATCCAAAATTTGAGGATTTAAACTTTAATTCAAAAGAAACAGGGAGGACTTGAGGTGCAATTAGATAAAAAGTCCAAAATTGCACAGCGGTCCCTGAAGGCTTCAAATTTCCGGCGCAGCCCCCTCCCCAAAATCTGAATCGCAACTGCTAGGATTTGTAACCTTAGCCGCAGCCGCCGTTTCCAAAACCGGCAGAGGCGCAACGCCACCACCGAACCGGAGAACGCAGCGCCAGCCTCCATCGCCTGAAGCGCCATCGACGGCGCTGCACCCAAGAACCACGCCGCGCGCTGAAATTCTTCGCCACAGCCAGTGGCGTCTCCACCAACTGCAACGCCATCGCGCGCGGCGACGCTGCAAGCCGCGCGCAACCACTGAAATCCGACACCGCAACGCGCGGCGTCCCCACCAACTGAATCCATTCCATCGCGCGCGGCTACCCTTTCCACCATCGTCCTCAACCAACAACCACATAACCAACATAAATCCATACACAACAATACATATTGAATCCATAACCATACACAACAAAACTGCTGAACATGTATATTTCTCAATCATGAAATCACACTGAGTATGTATATTTTCTCCTTTTGAAATCAATCTCGCCGAATCCATTATATTTTCGAATTCAGAGGCCATTGCTGCGTGTATGTATAATTCTCAATCTGCTCTTAATTAAAACTTAGATCTGATAATTCAACATGAAGGTGGCTCTGATACCACTTGTTAGAAAATCTATCACAGATAATTATTTATCTATGATCCAAAATTAATCATCATGCTGAATTATCAAGAATTAAATAACTGAAGCGGAAGCGTACCTTAATCAAACATGATTCACGATAAACGATTTGGCGGTGTTTGGATCTTCTAAATCGATACGTAATCCTTATTTTCTCTCTGATGATGGGATGTCAAAAAGAATGAACAATACGTAGGATTCAAGGACCATAACCGACTTTATATACTGAATTGTCAGTTAACCTAATCCGGCCCATCATGAATTAGGTAATGGCCTGGTATCTACACATAAAAGCCCACACATTATTTTAGATGCATTAAAGCCCGATATATAAAATCCTTATTAGATCACTTTAAATGGGTTTAACCAAAATTGATAGTCTTTTATTCAATACACAATAATGCACATATAAGCCCACACGATTGATTAAAATCTTTACAATCACATGATCTATCTCGCCTACTTAGGGCAATTGAACAGATCATCAGATATGAACTATCTAACTTCAAAGGCATCTAACATTGTTTGTATTTACATTCTTTTCATTGTATGGGAGTAGTACTTCATCATTTACTAGGTTGGAATTTGCAAAGAAAAAAGTAATAAATGATGTGAGAAACGAGGTAGGTAAAGTTGAAAGTAGTGGGACTGCAATTAGTAAACTTACTTTAAACTCCACTTCTACCATTGGAAGCTTGCAAATGCTTTGACTGCTATGAGGACTATAACGATGGTGCCAATGAGGATACCGTGGGGTAGGTAATGTTGAAAGTAGTGAACTGCAATTAGTAATCTGACTTCAAACTCCACGTCTGCCATTGGAAGCTTGCAAATGCTTTGACTACTGTGACTTGTGAGGACTATAACGATTGTGCTAATGAGGATTACCGTGTGGACCAAATGGGCTTTGCTAGTTCCACCGATTATACTGAAATTATCGGAACCAGGCGGGGGTATAACACCATTGTTAACGTCACTTTTTGTACCGAAGCTGATCAACAAATAAAAGGGGTATTATCTTTTAAGATCTGCTATTTAGGGATGATTATAATATTTGTATTCTTGTGATTGACAATTCCAATATTCCTTAAGGTAATAAAATTTGGATAAAATATGAAAATAGATATGACTTGAATGCTAAATCAGATCAATAATGAACTCGAGCAATAATCGAACAAATCCACGTCTAGTTCAGTACTGATATAATATTCAGGTCGGTTTACGATATTCAAATGACAAAAAGTTGAGAGAGTTTTTCAATATCACATGCCCTTAAATGAGCATTTACTCCTTCTATTTATAGTAGTTGAGAAGGTTAAACATAATCATTACAATATATCACTTCTGCAGGAAGTGATTGATAAGGGTGACTGACCCTTCTGACAAACATACATCAAATGATTATACTGACATATTACAGAAAATGATGATTACTGACACATAATACGGCTAATTTGACAATGCTACATATTTTCATATCCTCTTCATTCTTGGCCAATGAGGTCGTCACGTATACTTTCACCTCGGTCACTTAAATCACCTTGGCTCTTATAATTCACGTCGGTCACGCGGATTCACCTCACAGGCACAATTCACCTCGGTTCAAACAATTCACCTCGGTCAAGCTATTTCACCTCGTATGCATAAATCACCTCGGCTAATACATTACTTCGGTTATGACAATCCACATAAGTCATGATGCAGGTGTTGGATAAAATTCAATAATGTGGGGTCAAACATGTATATAATAAAATGTGTGGTACTATCTTAAGGATTTAGTCAATAAAGTGATCCACTAAAGATTATTCAGGATTAATGGGTATTAAGTGTCGTGAGATTAAAGTGTAGAGACGGATTCAATGTTTTAAATTGATGAGGGGCCAATTTAATAACATTGAAATACGATAGCTTCCCTACAGCTATTTATACAGGTCATGGTCCCCGATTGAGCGTGGTTTTTCATAATTCTCTGCATCCCCATCAACAGAGGACAAAATAAGGAGAAAACCACGAATCAGTTGGAAGACCATAACCCCGTTCGATCAAACACAATAATGGATTCAGGTATGCTTCTGCTTCAGTTTCGATCTGATAATTACAGCATGATGTTTGTGAATTTAGATGAACAATCATCTATATTAAATTTAATTTTAACAAGTGGTATCAGAACCAACATCGTGTTGAATTATCAGATCAATTTTGTACGCATATATGTAAAACCAAATTTATGTGCGTATGTATAATCAAAACCACAGGCTGCTGATTTCGAAATTATACATACATAGCAAAATTGAAAATTTGAGAAATATACATATACAGCCAAATCGTTATCTCTCAGTATGCATATATACGAGATCTTGGTTTTCAAAATTGAGAATTATGAATTTAGTAAATCGTTTCCTCTCTGTGTATGTATACATGTGCGAAAAAATTCTTGGTTTTAATCAAATTGTTTCAGTCTTGATTTTTTCTGTATATTTCGAATTGGAATTGTTGTTTGTTGTGTATGGTGTTTGTTGATGATGGAACGGGTTGCAGTTGGTGGGGACGCCGCCCGTTGCGGCGTCGAATTTCAATGGTTGTGCGCGGCTTGCAGCGTCGCCGTGCGCAATGGGAGTGCGGACGTTCACAGCGTCGCGCGCCGCGACGCTGTGTTCTTGGTTGCAGCGTCTTCGATGGCACTGCAGGCGACGGGTGGCGCCGGTGATGGCCTGGCGTCCTTGGAACTAGTGTGCGGGGGCTAGGGTTTGGTTCCAAACCCTAGCTGTTGCAATTTTTGGGTTGAGGGGCTTCATTCGGAAATTTGAAGTTTTGAAGGGCCCGGTTGCAAATTCACGAAAATTAATTTTATTTCACATCAGGTCCTCCTGTTTTGTTTTAATAATTAATAAAACCCTAAACTTTTGAAATCTTTTAAATCAGCCCTTCAGACTTCTTAATTTACAAAATCAGCCCATAAAGTTAAGAAATCATTTAAGTTGGGTTTTAAAGATTTTGAATTTCACGATTCAGTCCCTAAAGTTTCTGATTTTAATTAATTGGCCACTAAAGTTTGGAAAAATTGCAATTTAGTCCTTCAAGTTTAAAAATATTTCATAATTGGCCAATCAAGTTTAATTAAATTGCAATTTAACCATCCAACTTAATGATTACTTAATCCTAAAGTATTGAATTTCATAATTCAAATCCTAAAGCCTTAAATATATGCAAAACAGTTAATTCAGGTTCAAATTTTGGTATGAAAGACTCTTTTGAGAAATATAATATTTCGAAGTGAATTAATTGAAGCAACATGTTTCCAAAGCAACCTCTCTTGTGAAAATTAATTAACTTAGAGTATTAGAAGGTTTCGTGTGTATGTTGTTCATGCGGATATTGATCGGCCCAAAGGAAGGTCAATATTTTGCTGAAATTTCACATGCACCTGTGGTGATAAACACGTGACGATTATTTGGTTTAACGTGTGATCAATAAATCGGTCCAAAGAAATGTTTATTGGTTGACATGTCTTATTGTCAGTGTTTGATTACTACATCGAGAGTACCACTTACAAGTCAATATTTCTGTCCAAAGACTAAATATTGATGTTGTGCTGGGTATCTTGTGATGGGCCTTACCATTATTTGAAATTATTATTTGCATAATAAAGTACTAATGTAAGCTATTTCCATCTTCTTCTCTATACAGTTAATTCATCTGCTACCACAATATCTGCAAATCTTAATTCAATTCACATGCTTGATGGGTCAAACTTCAAGGATTGGAAAGAGAACGCACTAATTGTTCTCGGTTGCATGGATCTCGACCTTGCTCTCAGGGTTGAGCAACCGGCTTCTCTTACGGATGCAAGTTCACCTGATGACAGGAGGAACTTTGAGAAGTGGGAACGCTCACATCGCATGAGTCTAATGATCATTAAGCGCGGCATTCCGGAAGCCTTTAGGGGCGCAGTATCTGAAGAGGTAACTAATGCCAAGCAATTCCTTACCAAACTTGAAAAGCGTTTTGATAAAAACGATAAGGCTGAAACAAGCACGCTTCTGCAAAGCTTGATTTCAATGAAGTATAGAGGCAAGGGGAACATAAGGGAGTACATCATGAAGATGTCTCATACTGCTTCAAAACTTAAGGCACTAAAGCTCGACTTGTCTGATGACTTGCTCGTGCATTTAGTATTGATATCGCTTCCTGCACATTTCATTCAGTTTAAGGTCAGTTACAACTGTCAAAGGGAGAAATGATCTCTAAATGAGCTCATTTCATATTGTGTGCAAGAGGAAGAAAGGTTGAAGCAGGATCGAACTGAAATTGCTAACTTGGCAAGTACCTCTAAGGATAAGGGCAATAAAAGAAAAACAGAATATGAAGCTGCTAAGGGTCCAGATCAAAAGAAGCCACATAAAGACAAAGAGGGTTGTTTCTTTTGCCTGAAACCTGGACATTTAAAGAAGGATTGTACCAAATACAACGCTTGGCATGCAAAGAAAGGTACATTTCTTAATTTGGCCTGTTCTGAGGTTAATTTAGCTTCAGTACCTAGAAACACTTGGTGGTTAGATTCTGGTGCTACTACTCACATAAGTGTTTCTATGCAGGGTTGCATGTTCTGCCGAAAGCCAAATGATGCTGAAAGATTCATCTTTGTGGGCGATGGAAAATCGGTGGAAGTTGAAGCAATAGGCACTTTTAGGTTATTATTGGGAACTGGTTTTTATTTGGATTTGAAAGACACTTTTGTTGTGCCGTCATTTAGACGGAATCTGGTTTCTATTTCCTTATTGGACAAATCTGGATATTATTGTTCTTTTGGAAATTGTCAGTTTAGTCTTTCTTTAAATTCAAATATTGTTGATAATGGTTCATTTTGTTCATATGATAACTTATATTTGCTTGATACTATTGCATCATATAATGAAACCTTGTATGTGGAATCACGTGGTACTAAGCGAAAACTAAATAAAGAAAATTCGGCAAAACTATGGCACAAGCGCTTAGGTCACATCTCAAAAACTAAAGTTGAACGACTTGTGTCAGAAGGAATTTTATGTCATTCATAGACGATTACTCACGTTATGGGCATCTATATCTTATTCATGAAAAGTCTGAGTCACTGGACATGTTCAAAGCTGAAGTTGAGAATCAACTCAACAAGAAAATTAAAAGCGTTAGGTCTGATCGTGGTGGTGAGTACTACGGCAGATATGAAGGTTCAGGTGAACAACGTCTAGGACCATTTGCTAAATTCCTAGAGGAATGTGGAATCGTCCTACAGTACACCATGCCAGGTTCTCCTATCATGAATGGTGTAGCTGAAAGATGAAACAAGACTCTTAAGGATATGGTAAGGAGTATGATTAGTCATTCTACTTTACCAAAATCACTCTGGGGAGAAGTATTAAAGACTGCAGCTTATATTCTGAATAGAGTACCAACTAAAGCTGCTTCTAAAACACCTTATGAGCTTTGGACAGGCAGAAAGCCCAGTCTAAAGCATTTCCATATTTGGGGATGTCCAGCTGAGGCAAAGCCTTATAGGCCGCATGAAGATAAATTGGACTCCAAAACTGTTAGCAGCTACTTTATTGGTTATTTTGAGCGATCAAGGGGCTACAAATTTTATAATCCCACGCTTAAGTCAATTTTTGAAACGGGAACTGCAACATTTTTTGAGGATGTTGAGTTTGGGGGAGAAATAAGGTTAGAGACATTATCTTTGAGGAAGAAGCTGAGGAAGGATCGATTTCGATTCCTACTGTTACTTTTGACAAAGTGCAGGTTTCTATACCTGTCATTGATCAAGAAGTATATCCGAAAACTCGGCATGATAATGTTGAAGAAACTCCCATCCAAAATCCAGAAGTACAAACTCAACAACCTCAACAAACAATACCATTAAGGAGATCCACTCGAGAAAGGAAAAATGCTATTTCGGATGACTATATAGTATTTCTCCAAGAACATGAGGAAAATAATGGAATGATGGAAAATGATCCAATCAATTTTCATCAGGTCATGAAGGGTTCTGACTCTCAAAAGTGGATTGATGCCATTAATGAGGAGTATAAGTCTATGCAAGACAATAAAGTTTGGGATCTTGTCCCATTATCAGAAGGTGCGAAACCCATTGGTTGTAAATGGATTTTTAAAACCAAAAGGGATTCGAAAGGTAATGTAGAAAGATATAAGGCTCGTCTTGTAGCTAAAGGCTTTACACAAAAGGAAGGTATTGACTTCAAAGAAACTTTCTCTCTGGTTTCAACGAAAGACTCTTTCAGGACAGTCATGGCACTTGTTGCACATTTTGACCTTGAGTTACATCAGATGGATGTAAAGACTACGTTTCTCAATGGAGACATTGATGAGATGATCTATATGGTGCAACCAGAAAACTTTGTGTCAGGAGACTCGAAGAATATGGTTTGTAAATTAAAGAAATCTATCTATGGACTCAAGCAAGCTTCCCGTCAGTGGTACTACAAATTTCATCAAGTGATCATCTCGTTTGGTTTTGAGATAAATGTTGTTGATGATTGTGTGTATCACAAGTTCAGTGGGAGTAAGCATATTTTCCTGGTTTTGTATGTCGATGACATACTGCTTGCCACTAATGATATAGGCATGTTGCACGAAACCAAGAGCTTTCTGTCAAAGAATTTTGAGATGAAAGATCTTGGGGACGCCTCTTTCGTATTAGGAATTCAGATACACCGGGACCGCTCTCGAGGTATTCTTGGATTATCACAAAAGAGCTATATTGATAAAGTTCTTATAAGGTTTGGCGTGCAGGATAGTAAACCAGGGGACACCCCTGTTGCTAAGGGAGACAAATTTAGTCTCAATCAGTGCCCGAAAAATAATCTTGAAGTTAAGGAAATGCAAAAGATTCCCTATACATCAGCTGTTGGAAGTCTGATGTATGCTCAAGTTTGTACACGTCCAGACATAGCGTTCATTGTTGGAATGCTAGGAAGATATTTAAGTAACCCTGGGATGGATCATTGGAAAGCAACAAAGAGGGTTATGAGGTACTTGAAGAGAACAAGAGATTGCATGCTTACATATAGCAGATCGGATCAGTTAGAGATCGTAGGATACTCCGATTCTGATTTTGCGGGATGCCAAGTTAGTAGAAGATCCACATCAAGCTACATATACCTGCTAGCTGGAGGAGCCATTTCCTGGAGGAGTGCTAAGCAGACACTCGTAGCTTATTCCACTATGGCAGCAGAATTTGTAGCTTGTTATGAGGCATCTAATCATGGGATATGGCTGCGAAATTTTGTCACTGGGCTGCGCATTCTGAATGGAATTGAAAGACCATTAAAGTTATATTGTGACAATAACTCTGCAGTGCTATATTCCAATAACAATAGGAGTTCAACTAAGTCAAAACACATTGACATTAAGTTCCTGGTTGTGAAGGAAATGGTACAGAGTAGACAGGTTTCCATAGAGCATATTGGGACAAACTCCATGATTGCGAATCCGCTTACTAAGGGATTAGCACCTAAGGTCTTTCACGAGCACACTGCTCGTATGGGTGTAATATTTCTTGAGGATATCATGATTTAGTGGGAGTTTGTATTTTGGTTGCTTTATGTTTTGGTTTTGGACACATTTGTGTATTTGGATAATTTTCTATACAGAAATAAAGTATTCAGTTCATTCTACTCTGTTACATTATGTTTGGTATTGATCTCACCCAATGAATAAAGTCGGACCAATTGAAAATAGGCATGTTTCGATCACATAACATGTAATTTTCATACTACACTCTCATGATTGATCTATGTCATTTGGTTGTATTGGTATACGTGACCATTGATGGATTTAGTTACAATTAATGTAACGAAAGTCGCTTTGATCCTATATTGATATGATTGATGGACGAGATTGTTTGGAAATACCCTTAATAATGATATCAAATTTTTTGAGCTCATAAGGTTGTACACATTTGTAAGGATACATGTATGGCCCAGTGGGAGATTGTTGGATAAAATTCAATAATGTGGGGTCAAACATGTATATAATAAAATGTGTGGTGCTATTTTAAGAATTTAGTCAATAAAGTGATCCACTAAAGATTATTCAGGACTAATGGGTATTAAGTGTCGTGAGATTAAAGTGTAAAAACGGATTCAATGTTTTAAATTGATGAGGGACTAATTTAATAACATTGAAACACGATAGCTGCCCTACAGCTATTTATACAGGTCATGGTCCCCAATTGAGTGTGGCTTTTCATAATTCTCTGCATCCCCATCAACAGAGGACAAAATAAGGAGAAAATCATGAATCAGTTGGAAGACCATAACCCCGTTCGATCAAACACAATAATGGATTCAGGTACGCTTCTGCTTCAGTTTTGATCCGATAATTACAGCATTATGTTTGTGGATTTAGATGAACAATCATCTATACACTACAACAAAAAAGGGCTTTTGCAACACTTGAATTGCAACATTCGGCAGTTGAATGTTGCTAAAGAGACATATCGCAACATTTTAAGAAGTGAATGTTGCGATTGGTGTTAACAATTGAGCTTTAGCAACATTTGTCAAGTGAATGTTGCAAAAGAGACTCATTTGCAACATTTATTGAATGTTGCAAAAGAGTTCAACCTTTTGCAACGTTTTTTAAACGTTGCAAAAGGGGTACCTTTTGCAACGTTTAGAAAATGTTGCAAAAAGTACCCATTTTGCAACGTTTAAAAAACGTTGCGAAAGGGGTACCCTTTCGCAACGTTTTTTAAACGTTGCAAAAGAACACCCTTTTGCAACGTTTAACAAGTGTTGCGAAAGGGTACTCATTTGCAACATTTTTAAAACGTTGCAATAGCTTAGTTTCAAGGCTAGATTTCACATTATCTAAAGTTGGGTGACTAAATTGATTTGAAATAACTTTAAAAATTGAGGGACTAGTCTGCAAATTCTGAAAATTTATAATATATTCTCAGATCTTATTTCTCTCCCTCTCACTATTCTCTCTCTCACTATATCGATTCAGAACAACGGTGATAGGGAAGCAAGGGAGAAATCCGGCGAGTACTGCGCAAATTCGTCGGTGATTCCACGGAGGTATCACCGCTGCTTCGTGACAGTGACCAGGGGAAGGTGTTGGTAGCAGAAAAGGGCACGATTGGTGTCGATTGAAGGTGAAACTAGGGCTGGGTGTGAAATTTCTTTCACGATTTTTCCGGCGAAGAGACCGACGATTGAGGTAAGTAACTGGCTCCGTCTATTCTTCTCAGTTTTGGGTTTGAATTTGGAGTTGGGATTCCGGTTTGGCAGTGGAGGTGGCGGTGGAGTTCGATGCAGTGGTTTGGCCGTCTATGGCTATGGTGCTTGGTTGCAGGCTGTGATGATGATGAAGATGATTCATTTGATGGTTAAGTTTGATTAGAATATGACAGTGGGCGGTGAATAGGCGGTAGTGATGGTGTTGCTATTGAAATCGGTGGCTGTGCTTGAACTTGGAATTGAATCTGTATAGTTTGTGTCTTGGTGGTGCAGATTATTGGTTTTTGGCAGCAAGAAATTTGATTAAATTAGGTGATCTGCAAATTGGTTTCAGGTCTGGCGGTTAGGTGGTGGAAGCAGTGATGGATTCTGGTGGTTGGTGAATGGCTTAGCAGATTGGTTGGTGGGGATGATGATGATGGCTGCTTGATGGTGGTTCGGTGATGAATTTTGTGTATTGTAGGAAAATCTGATGATAGCAATTTCAGTCCCTATCTTCCACCTGCACCATTCAACACTCAGCAGTAGCAATCCCAGTAGTAGGAAGCTGCTGTCACCATCTTTCACTCCCCGGTTTTACCCCTCTGCAGTTCCTATCAGCTGCTGTCACCAGCTGCAATCAACCTCCTCTTTTCCTGGTGTATGGATTATTGGTTTAATGTATGGCTGACAGAAGTTCTTCCTGGTGTATGGATTATTGTGTATCTGTGGTTTTAATAGCGAGGAGGAGGCTAAAAGGAAGATATATAATGTGTCATGTGAGAGGTACTTTGGATTTGGATGTGAGATTGATGAGGAGACCTCAAACAAGCTTGAAGGTTAATTCTTGCTTCTTGGCAATTGATTTTTTTTTTCCATCTTTTGAATTTAATTCAGTTATCCATATGAATGAGCCATTGAAATAGTTTTATACGGTTTTTTCATTTCATTTTTCCAACCTTTTTCATTTTTTGTGTAGGATTGCCTGGTGTGCTGTTTGTTCTTCCAGATTCTTATGTTGATGCTGAGAATAAGGACTATGGAGGTAATTTATAATCTTTTTTATGATCTGCAGAATTTATAATATAGAACAAATTGTTTTGAAGGTGGGATCTTTTCTACTATGGGAATTTGTTTGAGTGCTAGAATCAAAGCTGAAAGCAGCCCATCTCATACGGGTAAATGGTTACTGTGATTTATTTTCTTTAAAATCTTCAAGAACTTCGCTAATTTTTGCAATAAAAGGTCTTTTTGATGTGTTGTGGTGGGATTTATCAGGGAAGTTTATGTTGATTCTGTATCTAATCTTAATGCTTATGTTAATGAATAAGATTAACATTTCCAATATTTCTAAGTTTTCCTTTTATTTTGTTGAGTTATAAATTTCTTTGAGAGTTGGTAGTCACGGACTTACAGTAAATAACTGTGTTGGATAGCATCTTTGCCTTTTTTTTGTTGAAGTTTCTTCTCAAAACATGATTTGTTAACAGAATGATGTTCAAAATTGTTTAATACTTAATAGGGATGTGCTGTTCTGCTGCAAAACACAGTGATTTCTAGTATTTTACATATGTTTTATTGATTGAGTTTTTTAGGGGAAAATGCAAAATTCGATGGAACGAACGGGAGCGATTTGAGCAACTTGAGTAGCAAGGTCTTGTCAGTATCGGTGCCACCTACTCCTCGGAGCGAGGACGAGATCTTGCAGGCTTCAAACTTGAAGAGCTTTAGTTTTGCTGATCTCAAAATGGCCACTCGGAACTTTCGACCCGACAGTGTACTCGGAGAAGGTGGATTCGGCTCAGTCTTTAAGGGTTGGATTGATGAGAACTCCTTTGCTGCTGCAAAGGCTGGGACCGGCATGGTTATCGCAGTAAAAAAGCTTCACCAGGAAAGTTTTCAGGGCCACAAGGAGTGGCTGGTGAGTTTCTCCGAAATTTAAATCAAAATTTCCACTCAAGTATAGAAATGTTCGATAACATAAGGACTTTAATTTACTTTGTGTGTTCTTGTAGGCAGAAGTGAATTATTTGGGGCAGTTTTCTCATGCTCATCTTGTGAAACTGATTGGCTATTGCTTGGAGGATGAACATCGACTTCTGGTGTATGAATTCATGCCTCGTGGCAGCTTAGATAACCATCTATTTAGGAGTGAGAATTCGACTGTGCAAATATGTAATGATAAATATCCGAATATTATTCTAGCCGTTATTAAACTGATGTAGTAACTTCAATGTAACAGGAGGCTCTTATTTCCAGCCCCTTTCCTGGAGTCTTCGCCTTAAGGTTGCTCTTGGAGCCGCAAAGGGGCTTGCTTTTCTTCACAATGCCGAAACGAAAGTTATTTACAGGGACTTAAAAACTTCCAACATATTGCTCGATTCGGTAAATATTCCTATCTTTCGGTAAATATTCCTATCTTTTAGCGCGCCAAAAGAAGTACATCAATAAACGAGAAGTATTCCAAGAAACTTCGTATTACCTTGGCTAATTTTGTCAAACTTCTTTATCATATGATATGGCAGGACTACAATGCAAAACTCTCTGACTTTGGATTAGCCAAGGATGGGCCGACAGGTGATAAAAGCCACGTGTCCACAAGGTTTTTTAATCTAGCTTTACATATTGTTTATTTAAATTTTTTTATTATATCTTATTTATTTTTTCTCACATGCCAAATATTTCTTAAGGAAGTCTTGAGAAGTAACTTATATATTGTGCATATACATTATAATAGATAGAGTTGATTATTGAAAACTCATATTTTCTCCCCCACGTTTCAAGTGGTCATGAACTGAGCAAAAACACTGGAAATGCTAGTGGAAGAGCTTCTTATGGTAAGAAACGTTTATTTATTCAATGATCTTGTGTAATTCTTATTTATGACTAACTTCATATGAGTCTATTTGAAAACAAGCTTAATTTGAATTCAAGATTTTTGTTAGCTATTATTAATTAGTTTTAAATTTGATTTTGGTTTAGATAGAATTTATTGTTGAATTTGTGATGTTGAGGAGTTAGGGATTGATGTTGGAAGTTGTTTGAGGTGTTGATTTGATTTTTAAATTATTATGTTGGTTATGATTTTTTTTACAGGTTGACTAAGTCCAATTTATAGGGGAGGTTCTGTCGAAATTTCTGTAGAATTTTTTACAATAGAAGGGAAGGAAAGAGAAGTTAACACGTCTAAGTTTAGGTTTTACACTTTGGGTGAAAGCTCATTTTCCTTGGTGGTAGATCTAGCATCTAGCTGACATCTGTCATCGATACACTTTCACGTCTCTGGTCTAGTAGATTGATTTAGGACAAGTCATATCAATTTCTATGAAATCACATTTGAAAGATATAAATGTATTTTGCTTTTAATTCTATTTTTTGTTTTTTCTACCATTTATTAAGTAAAGTGTGACATTCCCTTATAACTTTGTTCAAATTTGTTATAGGTGTAACTTTGAAGATGGACCGAATTTTGCGATCTAAAGGTGCTGTTATATTGCGTGATGAAGTTGATATTCACGTAGTAATATATTTCTTTTGTCAAATGATGATGTTCTTTTGCAACATTATCAACACTTTCTTTCGTGGATTTGTTATTCTGTATTGTGGATTTATTAGACATTATCAAGACTTTATTTTGTATAGATTTGAAAATTCATAATGTATTTACTTTTGTATTTTATTTAAAGTACCATTTTAATGAAGTAATTACAAAAATT
This sequence comes from Ligustrum vulgare, assembly GCA_963555705.1. Taxonomy (NCBI): domain Eukaryota; kingdom Viridiplantae; phylum Streptophyta; class Magnoliopsida; order Lamiales; family Oleaceae; genus Ligustrum; species Ligustrum vulgare. The sequence goes on along the minus strand of OY743171.1, from coordinate 47,454,062 downwards.
TGGGTTTTATAAATAATTTGTTCAATAATATTTTTAAAAAAAAAATATATATATAGCAACGTTCAAAAACGTTGCAAAAGGGTTTACGGCAACACTCAATAAATGTTGCAAAAGGTTGGGTTAATAGTTTTTGCAACACTTAAAAAACGTTGCAAAAGGGTCTATCGCAACACTTAATAAACGTTGCAAAAGGGTCTACGACAACACTTAAAAAACGTTGCAAAAGGGTCTACCGCAACACTTAATAAACGTTGCAAAAGGGTCTACGGCAACACTTAAAAAACGTTGCAAAAGGGTCTACCGCAACACTTAATAAACGTTGCAAAAGGGTCTACCGCAACACTTAATAAACGTTGCAAAAGGTCTTTTGCAACGTTCAAAAAACGTTGCAAAAAGTTTTTTCTCTACGGCAACACTGCGATTTGCAACACTTGCCAAACGTTGCAAAAACCTTTTGGCAACATTTTTTGAGTGTTGCAAAAGGCTATTTTTGTTGTAGTGATATTAAATTTAATTTTAACAGCAGGACCTCGGTAGTATTGTTAGGTTCGTGATTTGAAATACCATGGGTCGCTTCGTCAATTTGGAGTAACTATTTGACAATTGACTGCTTAATTTATTTTCCACCTCAGATCGAGATATAACAGCCATGCATGTCAAATCCTGAAGAAGCGATCTCAAAGGATGTTTTTAAAGTAAGGATTATGTTGGAGATGATGTTATTATTGACAACTTTCTCACTGTGATCCTTGGGAAAAGAACTGCAGTCATTGGAGGTGCTATCTTAATTTGATTAACAAAAAAAAAAAAAGGGTGTAGCCCACACCTTGAGGGCCCTAACCGATCCTGCTCTGGGCCATTGGTTAAGAAGGTAAATCACAGGTTATGCCTCCCAGAGCCAGGGTGGAGGTGTGGTAAGTCATAACTTTCGCTTTCCACATAGCACAAATTCATTATTTCAGGATACGAACCCTGCCCCGACTGCACTGAGCACTTTTCCATCCCCTCTTTGCCACTATGAGATGTGTCCTGAGGGCCTTAATTTGATTAATATATCAACGATGAGCAGTGAACCCTCTACAGCACGAACTTGATATATAAATATGTTTTCAAAGCATTAATTCCATCCTTGGAATGATGCTATGACTTATACCTCAAATTCATTTATTTCTTACCTAAATATTTTGCAATGAACACGGTAAGTAGAATTTTGGTAATTACTCAAATATTTCCTAGATTAGTTTAAGGTCGTAGCAAGGCAAGACAATATGTAAATATTCTTATTTCAAAAAAATATATATATATGTAAATATTCTTACTTGATAACATATTTAGCTAATCTGAAAATATATGTCATGATAAGAAATCAAGAATAATAAATGAAAATATATCTTGATACATGGAATGCGATTTTAACTGGAACTTCCCAAATTTAGCGCATGGACTTAACATTCTTAGTTCATTAGAACTTACCATATTAAGTTCTTTACAGAACTTGCTATTTCCACTTCCTCCCATGCATGGTTCTTACCATATATGGTTTGAACCTGTAACTTTCAATAATACCACCATTAAAAAACAACCCATGAATTAAGTGAGCCATTAAATAAATATGGTAAAAATAATTCATATTTTTCCAACACAATCAAATGTACATACTTCATAATTTTATTAATGATGATAAAAGTTTCTTAATTATGGACTATAATATACTTTATTCCTATTCTTGGTCCTACGTACCCTTTAACTTTGCTTAAAATAGAAACTAGACCTACTACAAAAGTGGATCAGGGTCTTGTCTCTTTCAAAAAATAGTAAAAGCATTTAAAACTAACATAATTGGACTCATGGAATAACTTTCTAATGACAGTTGTAATGTTCCCTTTAGCCTTTTTCTTAAAAAGGTCGAAGCCCCTATATTTCATATTCATGTGAATTTGTAAATAATGTAAATCGCGGGATGTATTTTAATGTAATAGAGTTGATAGATTACTGTTTAACTGTATTTGAAGAAATCTCATCCATACTAAGAGTCTATTTGGTAATGTGAAAATTTTTTATTTTTGTAATTTTTTTATTTTTTTTGGTATTTTAATGGATGTATAGTTTAAAAATATTTGAAAAGTAAAAAATGGTGTGCTTGACTAAGAATGAATGATTGAGATTGAGTTTGAAAAATTGTGATAAAAATTTTAACATTACCAAACAAGCTCTAAATGTAAAATTAGAACTTCAAATCAGCTCAATCAAGATTTCTCACTCTCAAATTTTAACTATTAAACTGTGCCCCAGGGCCCTTTAGCTTCTTTCTTGATTTGCTAAGAATCCCATATAACTTATAAGGAACAAAGACAAGCTTGTGATTCTATAAATATTTGGTTAGTTTATTTTAAGTGAAAACTCAAAAGGGCATATCTGTCAAAATAAGAAAAAGGCAACCTTTGAAGAGTTGAATACTTGAATTGAATAAACAAAATTCTCCACTCCTTCAAGAAAGAATAATTTTAGGAAAATATTTTTTGAGAATATTTTTAAGTGGTATTGTGACATGTAACACATTCATTGAGGATGAAAAAGTAAGTGATGTGATAAATATTTTTACCACCCAATAAATTTGTAACATATCACGTCACTTAAAAATGTCTCCCTAGAATTATTGTTTAAGAAACTCCTAATTATAATTAATTCCACTACACGTAAACACAATTTGACAAGAAGTCCCTAATTATAATCAATTCTGCTACTAGTAAACACAATTTGATGCGCTGTATGATTGACACAATCCTATTAATTCACATATCAAATCAACTTTTAAATCAATATATCTACAAATTTACTAACTCATTTTTTGATCATCCTCTTGATCATGTTTTATGTACAAATATCATTTTTCTAATTATAATAGAGTTGTGCTATATGCATCACATCAAGGGTGACCAAAAGGTAGAAGTACAATTAGCATTATCCTATTATTGTACAAGAGCATTCTCCATTGTGATATTATCAATGTTATTAATGGGATAATGGTAATAATTGTCTATGCCACGTAGGATCTAAATGAGAGCCAGTTTACTAATGTGAAAATATTTGATATTTGTAAAAAAAAAAAATTTTTTTTTATGTATGTGTAGTTTAACAATATTTAAAAAGTAAAAAATTGTATGCTGACTGAAAATGGATGGTTGAGATTAAATTTGAAAAATTGTAATAAAACTTTTAGCTTTACCAAACAAGCTCTGAATATCATCGATTTATGTAGCAACACCAACAAGACCACACCAATACCACATTTTCATTGAAGAAAAATGCTTTTTGATTCTATTGAACGATTTTGGCCTCATTTTGAGACATTAGGTATTATCCCCTCACATGAGATGTGTGAGACTGTTGTCATAATGAACGACTTCACTCTCATGTAAGGAGATAACACTTAGTGTGACACCGAGTATGATAGAGTAGCATTACTCTTACATAAATGTCATCATTTTATGATTACCCACCCCACGCTGCCCCCATCCTACGCCACCCCAAAGAAAACCCTTACAATTGCCCCCTTATATACGTACCGCCCACCCCAATAAACAAACTCCCTTCACCCTCAAGAAAACACTCATTAATCCTTCTCTTAATCCTTCTCAGCTCCACACATATTTTCTGCGTAGCTCTTTTTTCCTGCATCTTCTTCTATTATATATAGTATATACCATTCACTTTCTCTCTAGTACTAAAAAGATTCTCAGATTTTGCAAATGGGCAGTAATCCAGTTCTTCATGGTCTAACACAAGAAGAATTCACAGTGCTAAAGCCCATCATCCGCGCCTACCATACCTTCGATCAATCGCCAAATACATGCACATCCCTCATTTTGCAACGCGTTGATGCACCAGCAGCACAAGTCTGGCTATTCGTGCACCGTTTCGACAACCCGCAGAAGTACAAACACTTCATCAAGAGCTGCAACATAGTCGCCGGTGATGGTGGCATTGGCAGCATAAGGGAAGTGACCATCGTGTCGGGGCTGCCCGCGTCCACCAGCACTGAAAGGCTAGAGATTTTGGATGAAGAGAAACGCATTTTGAGCTTTAGGGTTATTGGGGGAGAGCATAGATTAAATAATTATCAATCTGTTACATCAGTTAATGAATTTATTGACGGAGAAAACAAGGTTTACACCATCGTTTTGGAGTCGTATGTAGTTGATATACCAGAGGGAAATACAGAAGAGGATACAAAAATGTTTACTGATACAGTTGTAAAGCTGAATCTTCAAAAGCTTGGAGTGGTGGCTATGGAGGCTTTGCATGGACCAAAATAAATTATCAAGTCAACTATAAGTTGAAGGATTGTGTTGGAAAAGTGTAATAATGGTTGTGCAAATTATTGAAGTTGGTTGCGTCTCGAATTTTTATTTGAATTATTTGTTTAGTAGTTGTTAGAAGATATAAAACTTTCCATATAAGTAAATTAATTATCTCGTTTATAACTTTTTAAAACGAATAAATGTTCTGAATGAAAATCTTGTTGCAACTCATTCATAAACTTGTGAACGTACGAGGCACTTAAGGAGAATATATGAAATTAATTGAAGATAAATGTAAAAATTAATAAACGTGTTTAATTAGTTTGTAATTTTTCTTTGTTTGGCAGGTTGTAGGTTATAAAGTTCTTTAATTAGGTTGAACTGAATGTGAATTCAGTTTAGGTTTTGTCTTATGCTTAGAGCTTGATTGGTAAACATAAAAGTTTCAATTAAATGATTGGATAAGAATTTTGACTTTGGATATCTTTTTTCTGGAGTGGGCTTTCCAGATTTCAATGTCATGATGATTAGGAATGACATAGAGACAGATTCCTCCTTTCCCGCCCCACGAGAAATAAATAACAAGCCCCATGTCGCGAATTTCGGGCGGGTCAAGGCAACTTGTTGCATTATTTTTCAATCGTAAGTGTATGGATCGCACAAGTAATAAAGTGGACAAAGAGTCCATGTATCGTTCCACGAGAATTGTGTAAACATATTATTTTAGATTAAAAACTCAATAATTTTAGGAAGACATTTTTAAGTGACATTGTGACATGACGAACATTTATTGGGTGTTGAAATAGTAAGTAGTGGTATAGTTATTTTCACAACTCAATGAATATATGACATGTCACAATGTCACTTAAAAATATTTACAAAGAATATCTCCCTAAAATTACTCTTAAAAATCTTAACCGGAACTAAAGAAAATCAATTTGTGTTTTGAATTTGAATAATAAAATTAAGTGTCTGTTTGATTTTATAACTTTTTGATAAAAAAGAAAAAAAAAAGAGTTTTGGAAAATCGTGTGGTTTGAAAAGTAAAAAATTGTGGGCTTGACTTTTTTGGGTGGTTGAGATTGATTACTATAGAAAAAAGTTGTATTTTTTATGTGAAAGTTGTAAAATCAAACAAGGGCTAATGATAAAAACATGCTTGAATTGAGAATCAACTTTACTTCAATCATTCATACTTTGATATAACCGATTGACTATAATTCATGATATTTTGAATATCAATGTTTCTATTTTTTTTTTTTAAAATCTTCTTTCAAACGGTGAATTAAATCATATTTCTACATATGATCCGACTATATTAATTTTATGACGAATGTGAACATACAGAAAAGTATTAACATTTTGTGAACACTTTGAAAGATATCATAAAGTATAGCAGTATATTTCTATCCCCCCATCGAACTTTATGACAATTAAAACATGTATAATGCAATCCTAATCTTCCGAACTTACGAAAACGTCACAATACTTATATAATTACTGTACATATAATTATAGATGAATGAAAATCAAATTTAATTGCTCAAACCCATAAATTGAATTAAATTAAACAAGTATCAAAACATGAAATTCCGAAAGTAAAATTTCGTCACAATTCTAATATAAACGTCTAGAAACATAATTGAAGATAAATAACAACAAGTATTATTGGAGTTCATCACCCGGATAATGATCGTATTGTAGAAATCTTCTAATTTGCACTTGACTACAATTGGTTCCTTGATGATTCGACAGTGTTTTGATATAATATAGTATGATTGGGAACCCCCAAATTCGTGCCCCAAGATAGGTACATATAGGCAAGGGCGAGATATAGGTTAATTACAAGAAGATTAGACAAAAAACAGCGAAAGCCACGTGATCACGTGGTAGAAAGTCTAGCGATCATGTGGTCAGATGATTTCAACGCTACTTGTTTTTAAGATGCTGGCGCGTCCGTGCGATATAATCTGACACGATCGCTTTGTTCTACCATTCCTGTGCAATTTTTATCTTTAACTTTTGACAAGTTGATCGTTATTCTTTTATTGCACCTCATGTCCTTTATCTTCCGGTTAGATCAATTTAGTTTCTAAACTTCTGATTTCTTCCAATTAGCTCCTTTTTTGCCTCGAACGACTTCTTGGACTTCCCATTTGTATACTCTAGCATCTCTTTATCATCCATTTGCTCTTTTTATTCCCCTCAATTTCTTCATTCTGTTGACTTTGAGATTATTTCTGAAATATAAACAAATAATAACTTATGTAGCTTTTATTCTAAAACAACAATATAATATTCTAATTTTAACATGTAAATAATATATAAAGTACACTTATTACAACCCTGCCACCCAGTTTATTTTTTATTTTTATTTTCTACATTTATTCTTCTTTTTTCTACATATATTTTTTTTCTAATAATAATTAGGGGCAGGTCAGGAAAAACCCGCCCTGTGACCCGATCAGTATCCAATCCCGACTGCATGACTAGTTTTTTCGCTCCATTAGAGTTGGAGCCCTGTCGAGTTCCTAGCAGGTAATTTTTTGCCATCTCTACTGATGACTCCTTTGTTTATATTATAATGCTTAAAAGTAATTTAAAATTATAAATTATTTACATATGTATAATGTATCTAATTAATTTTTCAAAAATATAATTTGTAGTCGATGACTACAATACGTAGTCTCCTTACGTGATATTCTATTTGTGATTATCATTGTTATATTATTATTATGAAAATTCGTATGATTGTTTTATATTTTAATTATTAAAATCGCGACACACAAGATATTCATGTTTTCGTTTGGTAAATGTACTATTTTTGGTTTATAAACCAATTTATTAACCACATAATTTCTCAAATCACTTTTTAACCACACACTTTTCTCTCTCCAATTTTCAACCACTACTTTTTATCTCAAAATTATAAATAAATCAATTTATAAATCAAACAGTTACCAAAAGTTAAAAATTGTATTTCAATTAATTATTATGTCTATTAAATATTTACAAGATATACTATGAAAGTACTAAAAAATTACTAGATGATAAGTGCTTTTTTTTTTTCTTTGATGGACTGTTCGGCGGCGATCATCACCTTTTTTTTTTTTTTTTTTTTTTTGGTGTTTTTTGTGTTTTCCAACATATTAACAAGGACACCGCAACTTGTATTAAGTTATGGCAGGATGATTCAAGAAAAAGGAATCGTTTTCCTAGCATTCGTGACGTGCACTCCAACATAAAATGTTTTGAAAAAAATCACGAGGATTCGATTGCTTTCATGTTTTCCTATCTTAAAATCCAATGGCACGTTGAAAGGCCTTTGTTTTAAGTTGGCGGGGTTAATTTTGTCGAGGTGAATCCATTTAGCTTTAAAACATGAGATCGTGTGAGTTGCACTTTGCCACTCTCCGCACTTGCGATCCGAGTAAAACATTTAAAAAATAAAAATTAAAAAAAATCGAGGAACTTTCAAACCCCAACTTCGAATATTTCGACATAGACTAGATCAACCAACTCGAGAGAAATTGCAGAAAATATCGAGCCACTTTGACTTTCCACTAAGTTAAGGGACGTGTCGTGTGACTATTAATTTGTTCAGCCCCATGAATTGTACCATTCATCCATGTCTTTGATTTGTCATCCAACGCACCAATTTTAGCATCTATTATTTAACGAAATCATTACATTTCATAAACCACGCAATTTTTCAGAAAACTGTACATCATCATTCCCTTTATCGATTTAATTAGGTAAAATTCCTAGTTACTTTAATTTTTTGAAAGGCATGATCCAAAAAAAGAAAGGTTGAGGAGTTCGAGACAATATCTTTAAATGGGAAAGTAATGCAATATTGCATAAGATGTTGCCATCCAAACTTAAGGAACCAAGGAGTTTCTCAATACCTTACATTATTGGTGATTTAAAATTTATTAAATTTTTATGTGATCTTGGTACAAGTATAAATTTAATTCCCTTATCTATCTACAGAAAGTTAGGATTGGGAGATTCCAATTCCATGTCACTGATATTGCAGTTGGTTTATCGCTTAATTAGATATTTATAAGGGATCATTGAATATGTTCTGGTAAAAGTGAACAAATTTATATTCCAAGCTGACTTTGTGATCTTGAACAGGGAAGACGACAACACGATTCCCTTGATCTTAGGCCGACCTTTCCTTGCAACGGGAAGATCATTAATTGATGTAAAGAAAAGGGAAGTAAGATTTAGGGTAGATGATGAGCATTTGACATTCAATATGACTCAAGTGGAGAATAAGATCCATTTATTCAAAACTGAAAATTTAAAGTTGTCTAAATTTTATATTTAAACGAATAGACTGTCACAGATAAGTTTGGACTGTAACAAATTAGCAGTGAATCGTTAAGATTTGTTTTAGCTCAAGACCAGATGAATCTTGCTAATGAAGATTCGTCTGGATAGTAAAACGTAAACAGACAATATAAATTATGCAGAATTATAAAGAGACAGGAACACAATATTTGAGCTTAACGTGGGAAAAACCCTAACAGGGAAAACCCACGTGCACGCACGCTGTGGACAAAAATCAATCACTATTTTAAGAAAAGTGTTTATACATATCAATCTAAGTTATATGATAAATCTACGCATAGACTTATCAAACACTCAAGAAATAAATCACTCTCTGATCCTTCTATGACGTGTAATATGAGTTGGAGTCCCACCACTCTTCAATAGCTTTATTTGATACTGCAACGATCTTCAGCTACACGAACTCCCGTTCGATCTTGATCCAAACCTCTCGTTTGATCTTAAGGCTGAAAGACTTTCCTTCTCTAAGTGATTGATACTCTCCTCCCGAAGAACCAACAACACAAAAATGTAATGGACGTGTATTTTTAAGCTCCACACGAATTTCTTGATTTCTACACGTCTAGGGAAACCATCCACGTTTCCCTTATTTATGTGCATTAGATTGCTTGGCCATCAAGAATCCTACTTACACCAAATCTTGATTTCCTGCAATAAAATCAAGAATAGGATAAGGTAAGATAAATCAAGAATCTTACCATAATGGACAATAAGGTAAGATTATAAATCCAATAATCTTACCATAAGAGATGATAAGGTAAGATAATCGAGGTTGTTTGCAAATCTTACCATACGTGATAAACTTGGATACCAAGAATGAAATCATCAAGATACTCGGCCTAATCACAAAATTATACTCGGCCACATCACAAGATTATCACAATATTTCGTGATCAACATTTCTTGATTCTAATTATAAAAGATAAGCAACAAATCTTGATCAATATTTCTTGATTCAAACAAAATAATCATTATCTCCAAAATAAAATGATTATCACAAATATATAGGAGATAAACATATTATATCCAAGAAATATTTACGTAATTTAATTAAATTTAATAAATTACTAAATAGACGTATTTAGTAATTAAATTAAATTTTCTTAAATTACAAACTTATAGAAAAATAGAAAATGTCAGCTTTATTAAGTTAACAAAAACTGCTCCAAAATAGTGTTTGAATCACAGCGTGGGGATGAGGAAAGCTTTGAGGTTCATAGTGGGCTAATTCATGAATTTAATTGGCAGAGAGTCAAAGCAAGTGATAATGCCTCAACTTCTCATTTCATACCACCTTGAGGAATTCTGTCAAAGAATTCTAAACGATAAATTAAGTACTTATTGAGAAGCAACCTAATTTTCTAACCCTTTTATTTACTATATTTTATTTACTTTGGTTGTTTATTTGCTTCACATTAGGAGTTAGGATTGCATGCATTCCATGTTTTGCATTCTTGACATTATTAGTTTTTAGTGTCAATTTTTATTTAGTTCATAACACATCATCACTATTACTAGCATAAAATTTTGAGCCTAGAGCATGAACACACTGATTGGAGGTAGGTTGCACGCATACGGGATGAATCAGGGTTGAAACGGATTGTGCAATAAAAAAAAAAATCGGATTATGTATTTTCACCACGCCACCACATGGTAGTATTAGTGCGCGATCGTGCGACTGCACTAAAATTAAGCAGAAGCTACTGATTTATGTCCACGCCATTGTGCAGTTACTTTCTGGACATTTTGGAATGTTAGATCGATGGTTTTGAAATTTCTTCAAATAGAGTACGTGACAAGGACACCATCACAACATAAACTTGTTCCGTGTTTTCCATCACGAGTGTATATACTATATCTTATTAAGTAATATAATAAACCTATGAGCTCAGATGATCATTCTCATTAAGATTATTAATTTCTAATTTATTATTTCTAACTCCATAGTGATGAAAAACAAGAAATAATTTGTATTATGTTATCTAAAATACCTAATTATACTATTTTTATCCAGACTTGATTGCACAAAAGCAACCAGATTAGGATTTTTAAGTACGAATGTGCATGTTAGGACTTACAATTTCATATCATGATCACATTTAGTGATCGAATTAGGATTCATTACTTATTGTAATATTTTATCAAATTCTTTTAAATTGATTTCTTATTTAACCAAGTAAATTCACCATATATCTATATGAATTATAATAGGCTTCAATCAAACGCGTTCAATTTTTAAGAATTCGTATAACGGTCTCGATAACCATAAAAATATATGTCTACACTTTTATTCAAACTAGTTTTGGTGCGTGGGTTTCACGCATATTGCCAGTATTTTTTTATCAGAGAAACTTCGAATAATGATTTCTTGTTTGATACTCCACATATCCTATAAAGATAAATTCATATAATTTTACACGAATTAAGAAAAAATAATTATTATATGATGGAACTATAAATTTGCTTATATTTTACTTAATATACCCTATATGTGTTTAATTGGATGAATATTGCATCAAATTGTTGCATGCATAGTGTTTAATTGGATGAATAGTGCCTATATTGATGGAAATCCCGGCAATTTGCCCGCGTAGTGTTTAATTGGATGAATAGCAGTATTTTAAAAAACGTAAAACGTGACAAATTGGCAAGGTCGATCTTCAAGCTTAAGCGCGAAAAAGCATGGCAACGCACGAGCGAAGCGCGGAGCGTGGCAAAGCGTGAATGTCAAACTTCAAGCTTAAGCGCGTCTAAGCGTAAGCGTAAACAAGCTTTTTCGAACATAGATGAATAGTGCATCCAATTGTTACCCGCATAGTGTTTAATTAGATGAATATTACCTAAATTGGATGAATAGTGTTTAATTGCAGTTTGATGAATATTTAACTTGGATCAATAATGTTTAATTGTAATTGAATGAATATTGCCATGAATAGTACCTAAATTGGATGAATAGTGAATAGTGTTTAATTGCAATTGGATGAATAGTGTCAACTGAGATATTCAATCTTTTATATATAGAGATAGATAGATAGATTATCAAATTTTACTATGTAGTTAAATCTTTAACTTACCTATCGGTTAATTATAAATTCACAAAATCCATACAATAAATTAAACTATAAGAATCTTGAAAATTAAAATAAAGAGTCACATATAAATTACATTATTTGTCCTAACTATTAGCTACTCATACTAACGAAAAAAATGGAGTTCATAAACGAGTTTTGATATCTTGATGAAGGAGATGATCGAATTTTGTGTTGGGTCCCAAATTCTTTGTTTCGGGTTGAGCTTGAATGGCCCATTAAGGTTTTGTGAGAAGTGCCGAGAAGGAATGAAGAAAAAGGGAAAACAAAAGAAGGAGTCGTCGCACTAAAGGGGTTCCAAGCAATCTCCTAAGATGTATCAAGATGTACCAGATGATCGCGCGATGCCTGTTTTCTAAGGTAGTGGCATTTTGAAAAGCACCAAGTGATCGCTTGTATGTAAAGCTGGGGCAAAATTTTTGTGATTTTCTTTCCTTATTTGGTTTATTCCACTTCAACAAGGAAACCTTTTGAGACCCCAATTCTACACTTTTTTGGAATTCTCTCTACCTATAAATATGTGTATTAAGGAGAGCCAATTGTAGAGTGCAATATATGTGACTAAAAAGAGAAAGCTGTGAGCTCTATTTTTATAGTTTCTTGAGACTTTTTTTGGTATGATTCAAATGATAAAAACTTGTGAGTGATAGGAATTCATTTTTAATATTTTTTCTGTAGTTAGTGGGATTGATTTGGTAAGTGAGAAAGGCTATATATTTGTAACTATTTAATATATAGTGGAAAAAGCTTTGGCGGTCCAAATTTTACGTTGTTGTTTTATTTTTTTGTTTGCTCAAATATTTTTTGAATATCAAAAGTTCTTGCGAGTTAAGTAGAGAGTGAATTGACATTAAATTCCAAACAAATATTATTAGAGCATCAGGTGGTTCGAAGAACTGGAGCAAAAAAATGTGTGTGTCGGTTACGACGTGAAGAAATTTGATTTGAGGATCAATTTTGGCTTGTGTCAAGTGTAAGTCAAGGATATATTGATTTAGGCAAGACTACACAAAGCTTTGAAGGAAAAATCAATCCCGAGTTCTGATAAAGAAACTGAACCTTGTAAAAGTGATGAAGATTGGGAAGATTTGGATTTAAAAGCTGCAAGCATGATATGTCTTTGTCTCGCCAAGAATGTTCTTGAAAATATTAATGGAATAACTGCTGTAAAGGAACTTTGGAAAAAACAGGAAGCAAGTATTAGATGAGGAGTCTTTCAAATCAGTTGTATCTGAAGAACAGTTTCATTCTTTGAGAATGAATGCATGTACGAAAATCTCAAACCATCTTAGTGTTCTCAATGGATTTTTTCTAAGCTGGAATCTATTGGAGATAAAATTAATGATGAGGATAAAGCATTAAAGCATATCTAATCTCTTCCATCCAGGTTTGAGCACATCAAGCCTATTTTGATGTATGAGAAGGAGAAAGTGGATTTTTTCAGAAGTTACAAGTAAGCTGATATTTCAAGAAAAGAGAAAGGGTGGAAGTGTTGGAATTGTTAGTTCATCTGAAAACCTTTTACTTGTTACTGAGAAGTGGAAGGGCGATAACTCCATGAAGAGGAAGACAACATGTTGGAACTGTGGACAATTCAAACACGTGAGAAGAAATTGTCTAAAGGGTGGAGCAAACTCGGCTAGCTGTTCCAATTCAGACAATGCGGCTCTTTTGGCATTGGTTTGATATAGATGCATACAGGTATTGGTATGATAGTAGGGTGTGTGATCTGAGCTCTCAGTGAAAATAAACATGGGAGTTGCATCATAATTTTTTTCAAAAATTTTGTTTAGACATGAGCGGATGTTAAGTTTGAAGTTCGCTGATAATTTTGAGTGATTATACTCATATGGTGGAGTATATGATTGTCAAAGTGTTAATTGGTTCCTGATTATCCCATGGTTGAATTTGAATTTTTTTGGCTTAGAAAAATTTGTCTCAAGGTGGAGATTGTTGGTGATGAGATTTGAAGCGCGGAAAAAACGTCGGAAAGTTCCGACCCCAGGTTGTCGATGGACGGTGGAATCATGACCCAATATTCACGACGCGATGGCTCGACGATGCGGAATAAAGAACCACGACTTTCGAAACGCCACAAGGAATCGTCCAATCTCCTTGATAAGTCTCTGATTTAACGCCACAAATATTCTAGCAAATATTTGATAAGTTCGATATTTGAACGCCACAAGAAATATTCTTGATAAGTTTGAAAAAACATAGGAATCCACCTATAACTTTTATTGAATCATCAATAAAAACTGTTTATATCAAAATCAAAGTCTGATTACAATGAATGGAAAAAGCGTATAAATAAGCAAAATAAAACCCTAGTCGCTAATCTACTCAAAATCGAATTCTAATTAGACTAAAATTCTAAAATAGGCAAACAAATATTTAAAAACGGAAAAATAATCAAAATCTCCAAAAATCCGGAAAATTAGATTTACGGCCATGATGAACTCATTTACGGCCGTAAATGACTTTCTGTTTAAGACTTACGGCCGTGACCATATTCTTTACGGCCGTAATGAAGGTTCTGCTCAAATTTGCGATAACTGTGTTACTGCCGTAATTCCAAATGTTACGGCCGTAAAAGGCCTGCTGCTTAATTTTTTGGTTCTTTTCGACACGGTTTAATCTTCAAAGCTCGTCGAACCTCTTGAATTCTTGTTTTGACTTGAATATTTAAATTTTCCCGTCAAACCTGCTACGACTCCGATTGTCGAGGATTCGGAACACATCAGTTGGATTTTGACCCAAGTTCTTGGTTTTCGAGGTGGAATGACTGATGTGATCCGGACCAGGCATCGAAGGGCGAAGTCGAGCCATCGGCAATATGATAGTGATCTACGTGCAAAACGGAGCAAGTTCCGTGTTGGAATCGAGCCGAGAAGAGGAAAGAATCAAGCCGCACGGAATTGTTTATGCAGAAAAGGCCTTACGGCCGTAAGGGAAATTATTCACGGCCGTAACTCATACAATCACGGCCGTAAAACCAACAATCACGGCCGTAATCAATTGACGAGGAAAAATGAAGATTTGCTGCAGAACGAGGTTTACGGCCGTAAGCCTGGACGTTACGGCCGTAACATTCAAAAAGGGCAACTTCACGGCCGTAAGAAATTCGTCACGGCCGTAACTAATATCACAATTTGATCAGAAAGGCCTTTACGGCCGTAAGAAGGTTTGTCACGGCCGTAAGAGACGCAGCGCCAGATTTTCCGGGGATTTTCAATTAATTTATTTCCTTTTATTATTTTAGGTTATTTTCCTATTTTAGGATTTTAGCATAATTAGAATTCTATTTTGAGTAATTAGATGCTAGGTTTTCTTGCTTATTTATATTTCTTTTCATCATTGTAAACATTAGACAAGTTTGAGTTGATTAATAAAATTTGTGAGAGGATTCTCCAAAATTGAGATGTTGATTTATTCCCTTTTTCTTGAACTTATCAAAGATCCGTCTTTGTGGCGTTCTTCCAGCAAACTTATCAAATATTCGCAAGAATATTTGTGGCGTTTCCAAATTCGATACTTATCAAGGAAATTGACAAGTCCTTGTGGCGTTCACCAATCTTGGTTCTTCAATCCGCATCGTCATAAATTGCGTCGTGATTGTCGGGTCAAGGCTTTACCGTCGTTCTATCCTTATTTTTCGTTGTTTGTCTTGTGTCGATCTGATTTAGATCTTTCCTAGGTTTTAATTATCGTTATTCCGCGTGTTCGACAAGATTCCCCGACTGGGATCGCGTCAATGACCCATTAGGGTTTTGTGAGATGGGCTGAGAAGGAATGAAGAAAATGGAAAAACAAAAGAAGAAGCCACTGCACAAAAAGGGGTTCCAAGCGATTGCCTAAGATTTACAAGGCGATCGTGTTGTGCCTTCTTCTAAGGCAGTGGTGTTTTGAAGAACATCAAGCAATCACTTGGTTGTAATTTGGGGCGATATTTTTGTGATTCTCTTTCCTTATTTGGTTTATATCACTTCAACGAGGAAGCCTTTTGGGACACGAATTTTGTACGTTTTGGGAGTTGTCTTTACCTATATGGAATTTTGTACGTTTTGGGAGTTGTCTTTACCTATATGTAACTAAAGAGAGAAAATTGGGATCTTTATTTTTCTAGTTTCTTGCGACTCTTTGTGGTGTGATTCAAATGGTAAAAATTTGCGTGTGATAGAAGTTTATTTTTAGTATTTTTTCTGTAATCTTTGGGATTTGGTTGGTTAGTGAGAAATGCTATATACTTGTAACAATTTAATAAATAGTGTAAAAAGCTTCGGCGGTCAAATTTTGCGTTGTTGTTTTATTTATTTTTTTAGCTCGATTATTTATTGAACATCAAAATTTTCTGTTGGTCAAATAGAGAGTGAATTGACTTTAAATTCCCAACATTTTGCACCGAGTATTATTTTCTTCGGTGTGTGAACCCCCATTCACCAAAGATGAATATTGAAATTGTGGTTTTTTAGAGTGTGTGTGGTAAAAAATAGGAAAATATTTTAAGTTTATCTGTGAATTATTTTATTGATGTAATTTATGGTTAAAAATGAATTTGAGAAAAATGAATTTTTTAACAATGACACTGAAATAGGAAATATTTGCGTCTTCCAATTTTAAAGGAATAACTTGGCCTCGGTTTGGTAAAAAAAAAAATTTGAAAAATAAAGAATGTGATATTTTCGAGATAAAATGTGTGGTTGAAAGGCGATTTGAAAATATGAGTGTGTTAAAAAGTAATTTTAAAAAATCTGTTGTTTACAAACGTTTAATCGTTTATAAACAAGTGAGCAAACGGAAAATTATATATAGAAATCTAATAAATCAAAAAAAAAAAGTACTCTTCTTTGTGAATTTAAATACAAGCAGCAAGTAAACAAAAGATGAAATTTCTTCCAGTTTCGTGCATTTTGATCCTCCATATTAATTGACTGTTAATTGCAAATCCTTTTTATTTGCACGATTTATTTGCACGATAGGTTCTCAATTTCAATACTTGATTATTTTGGTGTGTCTATGTTTCAATTCAATTTGACGTGATTCCTTGTGGAAAGCACGTAAAAAGCGAAAATTGTGATTGCAACGTTTGGAAGTTCTAAATTCTAGTTGTAGATGATAATAATGTGACTTGGGCCTAGCGATTCAAGAACTTGAGTTATATCAAACCTTAAACTCATTGAGATGAGGAAACAAGAACCATAAATGAGTGAACGTCACAAATGTTGCATAATTCTTTAATAAGTTCAATGAAGAACGAAGAAAATAAGAGAATTCCCACCTTAATTGATAATAATTTCTTAATAATAATAAAGTCAAAGTTATGTTTTGAATAAAAGAAGGGAAATAATTGTAAATAGATCCAATAACTATAATATTTAGTAAAATAGACTTTGAAACAATAATATTGTAAAAATAGACTTTGACTCCTTAATCTTACAAAAATACCCTTATATATAGAATTTGCAATACAAACCATTAAAGTATGGAAAGATTTCATTCAAGTCCTTAGAAAAATTTGTTTACATAATTTTAAATGATTTTTATATGATTTTTGTTCGCTCATAGTAGCACCCTCACTTTGGTATCAGAGCCATATGGCAGATCTAAAAGATAAATATTATACGACAAAAAATAAAAATAAATATATAATATATACATCAAGATTTATAATTATGCATACACTAACAATACCCGATAATTATAAAATAGAAATCTTGAATACTTTAAGAAATTTAGATAAAGATATAAGAAGAGAAATATATGATCTAATAAATTTCGATATAATAAAAGAAGATTTTATCATAAACGAAATATTAGATTTAATCCACAAAGATATACTAGAAGAATTATACAAAAATTATAGGAATGGATTATCATAGAGGAGAACCCTTATTAATCAAATATCTAGATATAAAAACAAATGAAAAATTAGATTCCATAATAGAACAAAGAGGAAATCTATTAGACCAAATGATAGAAGAAAGAAATATAAAAAGAAAAGGATTTCTAAGACTAAAATCATTAGAAAGTAAAAGAAAATACTTTAATATAATTCTAAAACAATTACCTAATATACTTATGATTATAAATAACAAAGAAAAAATCAATATGAAAAAATATGATATAACTGGAGAAATAAAATATTACAATAAAAGTTATAGAGCACAACAAAGAAAAATTATGTTAAGATCAATTGAAGAATTTTGTGAATATAATATAATGATATGTAAAGAAGTAAAATATGATACAGAATTAAGATTAGAAGTCGAGCATATCAAAGGAAAAATTTAATGACAGAATTTCCAGAAATAAAATTTGAAAAACAAATAATAGAAAAACATAAATTTACAAGATAAATTAGCCGTTGAAGAATTACAACAATTAAATATACAGGAGATGAATATCAAAGAAAAATTACAAAACATTCAAAATAAACTAACAATACAATTCAAAGAATTAAAAGAAATGATAGGAGAAGTTAAAAATATAGATCAAGAAATCTTAAAAGAATTCCAAAGAAAATCAGGAGAATTAATTAATCAAGATAAAATTGGAATAATTATAGAAAAAATAGATAAATTAAATGAGAAAATAAGAAAGAATGAAAACGAAAAAATCATATCAATAGAAGAAAGAATCAAAAAGTTAGAAATAAAAATAGATGATATGTATGACAGACTATTTAAGGTACAAAAAACTCAAAAATCAAGAGTATAAAATGTCGATAAGTGAATATATTGAAGATTTAAAAACATTAATAAAAACATTAATAAATGATGTACAAGAAGTAGAAAATGAATTAAAAGAAGTAAGAAATGATATAAATATACTAAAACTAGAGATTAGAGAATTCAAAGAAAATAATAAAAGCAAAGATAAGAAAATAGACAAAAAACTCATAGAAAAAGAAATACTTAGAATAGGAAAGAAGCATTTCGAACAAGAAAAAATTATAATAGAAACAGGAAGTATGGATGATGAATTTAGAAGAAATATATTACCAAAAATATTAGAGGAAGAATTAGAATTACAAAAATCTATAGAAAAAACTTTAGGAAAATTAAAAGCTGAAGAAAAAATTGAAGAAGAACAAAACAAAAATGAATGAAGAATTAGATTTGCTTATAGAAAATTTTGACCAGTTAAGTATAGAAAACTTTAATGAATACCAAGTTTTAATGAATACTGGAGGAGCACCTAACCCTACTCCTATAGGAACTTCTAAACAAGAATTACCAGATCCAGATGAAAGTTATGCACCCTTATATAACAAACCACACCGACAATATTATGATAGAATCAGAGATAGACAACCACCTAGAGGAAATAAATATAAAGATAGATTTGAACCAAATAATAATTATGATAAACCTATTAATCATGGAGGAACAAAATTGGATCTTGATTGTAAAATAGATACTAAAAAAGCCTTATTAACTTGGGCAGATTCAATGATACTATTCTTTTTATACAATAAAGATGATACATGGGAAAATACTGATAGAATGATAAATTTTTTAATAGCATCTTTTGAAGGACATGTTAGAAATTGGTGGGAAGGAATAAGTAGTGATACAAAAGCATTAATAAGAAGAAATGTACAGACAGAACTAATAAAATCAGATAGAAAAGGAATAGAAAAGATAGTAGATTATATTGCGGATGAATTTTTAGGAGAAAATTGGATAAGTAATTCTGAAGCAGAATCAATAAGAGAAAAAGATAATGCAAGAGTAAGATTAATAAATTTAACAATATGTGATATGTGTAAAATTAAAGAATATACTTGTGAATTTAAAGAATACTATTATGTCCAATTCTATAGTAATGAAAACCAAGAAGTATATAGAGATATATATTACAATAAATTACTAGGTTCATGGGGAATATACTTTAAAATAGAATTTGAAAAATTTATTAGAGATAACCCTGGAACACCTAGAACATTAGGATCAAGGATAAAATTCTTATTTGAAAGATTAGCATATATATGTCAACAAAGACAATTATTAAAGAAATCAGGAAAATTAACTAGAATATGTTGTGAAGATATGGAAAAACCTACCCAATGGGGATGTAACCCTGAAAGAAGAAAATATAATAATAAAAGAAAATTTAAAAATAGAAAATTTAAAAAATTCAGAAAAAGATATATAAAACCTAAGAGGAGATATTACAGATATAATCCAAATAAAAAACAGAAAAATAAAACTTATAAGAAAGATAAAAGCCAATGCAAATGTTGGAATTGTGGAGAAATGGGACATATAAACCCTGATTGTAACAAAAAGAAAGTTAAAATATTACAAAATGAATATCTAGAAATAGAAAGTGAACTAAGTGAAATATCAGATATTGAAAAATACTATGATCAAGAAGTCTATATAAGCGAAACAGATTCAGAAAGCAATGAATCAGAATCAGAATAAAGAAATAGAAGAAATAGAAACAAATAAGAACATAGATAAGCAAGAATATGAAGGAATAGAAGGTTATGGATTAAAAGTAACTTTTGATAATAATAAGTTCAGAAAAATACAAAAATTATCTTTAGATTTGAAAATAAGAAAATGGGAAATATTAGACAGAATATGGAAAAGAGAAAAAGTAGCAATAAATGAATATCATAAAATTGAAAGAGTAATAGATGTTAGAACTACTCAAGGAACACACAAATTAAATCTTTTAACAAAAAATACAGTTGCAGAATTATTAACAAAGATTAATAGAAAACAAAGTGAAAAGATTCAATATGTTTACTTAGCAGGTATCCAAATAATGTTTAAATCCCTGTTTAGAGAAGGATTAGATTCGCCTTTGACTGTAAGTTTACATGATGGAAGAATTATAAATTTAAAAGATAGTCATTTAGAAACAGTGGAAGGAAATCTAGCATATAAGAAGCTAATATTTACATGTTATCCAAAATATTGTATATCGTTAAAAGATAGAAACTTTAATGAAGTTTTAGGACTACATTTCAAATTACATAAGGATGACATAATGGAACCAGGAGATAAAATTATGACTATAGAATACAGAGCATTATACACATTTACTAATTCTAATTATGGAAACATTTATTCTAAAAAACCATATATTGAAATTCATAAAGAATGTAAAGATTTTGGTAAAGCTGTAGAACCAGATAAACAAATAAGTTTAGTTCCAAGAAATTATGAACTTACTATAACAAAAAATAAACCAGAAATCATTGAGTTACGAGAAGAAGAATACCCTAATAATAACATAACATTTGAAGATGGCAGATTGATTAGGAGATCAGCAAGTTTACCTAATAGAAAACAATTAGGAGAAACTAGTAATATAAAAGAAATAAAACTTAATAGAAATGCTGGAAATATGAAAAATAGAAGGTGAATATTTTAATGGAATAGAACATATAAAAGGATCAAATATATTAATTGACACAGGAGCTAGTGAATGTCATATAGCTTCAAATAGAAATAAAGGACTAATATCTCATAGAACCGATCCATATAGATATATAAATTTTGATGGACAAATACATATGACTGAACTTGAAGTAAAAGTACCAATAAAAATAGGAGGAATAAATCTCTTAGTACCATGTCATGTAGATAGTAGTATGGCAAACCCTCATGTATTATTAGGTATGAGCTTTCTAGATGGACTAGAAGATTATAGTATAAAACGTGAAGGATTATATATAACTCATAATGGTCAAACTATACTATGTAGAAAGGCTGAATAAATGAATAACCAAATAAGTTTTCCATTAGCCGTTTATATACAAGTTACAATTGTTGAAACAAATATAACAACATGTGCATTAATTGACACGGGAAGTAATATAACAATATTCAAAAGCTTCTTAATAAAATCATGGAATACTAATGGAAAAATAAAAATTACAGGAGTAACAGGAGAAAGTACTCATATAATTAATAGTGCTGATAAAATTGATATAATACTTGGGAGTAAACAAATAGTTGTAAATAAAGTATATAATTATAACAAATTAGAATGTGATATATTACTAGGAAATGACTTTATACAACAATTTCAATATTATAAACAAAATAATTACATGGTAATGTTACAAACACCTTGTGCACATTTACTAAAAATACCACGAGAATTTAGACCTTACAGAGTTCAGCCAACCCAACGTGGTGATAAATGGGAGAAAAAACCCATTATACAAAATGAAATAAAAAATAAAAGAATAATGTATAAAAAAGCCTTAAAAACAAACATACAAACAAATATGGAAAAAATCATTGATCAACTAGAAAAAATTTGTGGAGAAAATCCATTATTATTTTGGAAACCACATCATCCAAAAGCTAAAATAGAATTAACAGAAAATGTTATTATAAGAGTTAGACCAATGATGTATACCATACAAGATACACAAGAGTTTAAAACTCAGATAAAAGAATTACTTAATCAAAAATTAATCAGACCTAGTAATGGACCCCATAGTAGTCCAGCATTTATGGTCATGAAACATTCTGAACAAAAAAGAGGAAAAGCTAGAATGGTAATAAATTATAAAGAATTAAACAAATATACTAAATTTGACGGATACTTTTTACCCAATAAAGAGGTACTAATAAATCTTGCAAAAGGAAAACAATATTATTCTAAATTTGATTGCAAATCAGGATTTTGGCAAGTAAAAATGGAAGAAGATAGTATTCAATATACAGCATTTAGTACACCTCAAGGTAAGTATGAATGGATGGTTATGCCATTTGGTTTAAAAAATGCACCACAAATATATCAAAGAAGAATGGATAACATATTTAGAAAATTCAATGAATTCTTAATTGTCTATGTAGATGATATATTAATATGTTCTAATAATAGAGAAGAACATAGAAACCATTTAATTAAATTTATAAATGAATGCAAAAAAGAAGGAATTGTTCTTTCAAAAAATAAAGCTATAATAGAAAAACAAGAAATTGATTTTCTTGGATTATCAATAGATAAAAGAGGAATAAAATTACAAACCCATATATCTAAAAAGATAGAAAGTTTTCCAAACAAATTAGAATCAAAAGAACAAATACAAAATTTTTTAGGATGTTTAAATTATGCAGAAGGATTTATTGAAAATCTATCAAAAAAGAGACATAAAATTCAAGTTTTACTCAGGAAAACAAATACCAAAGGATGGAGTGATGAACATACAGAAATTGTCAAATCACTAAAAGAAGAATGTAAAAATTTTCCAAAATTAAGATTACCAGATGAAAAAGATAATCTGATAGTTAATACTGATGCCTCGGATAAGTATTGGGCAGCAATATTAAAAACAGATCTTAATGAAATTTGTAGATATTCAAGTGGAACGTTTAATCAAGCAGAAATAAATTATACCACTCATGAGAAAGAACTATTAGCAATCATCAGAGGAATAAAGAAGTTTTCATTGTTTTTATTATCTAAGAAATTCATTGTTGAAACTGATAATTCTCAAGTTGCTGGTTTAGAAAAAATAAATTACCACCAGAACCTCAATATAGAAGGCTCCATAGATGGCAAGCCTATTTGGCATTTTATAATTTTAATATAGTTTATATTAAAGGTGTTAATAATTATCTTGCGGACTTTTTAAGCAGGAATATTGAATTTGCAGATGGATAATATCAAAAGATCCCTAATAGATGCCAAAAAGCGAATGAACTTCCTCATGGAGGAAGCTGAAGATATAAAGCTTGGAATTGAACAACTTGCTGAAACTCTCCAAGGAAGTTTCAAGCAATTGATGGAAATCTCAACATTTCATCACAATTATACTAAAGAATTGAGCGATAACATAATTGAGATTGAATCTCAGTTTGAATCGTTGATTACCAAACAGGCTGATATCAAACAGGTTATACCAAAAATACAAACAGGTACATCTTCTGGAAGCTGTGGTGGACCAATAATTAAAAGAGATGAACCAAGTCCCAAAAAAGTTGTTATAAATGAAGCCAGTCCTCGAAAAATCACAATCAATGCCAAAGATGAACATACAAGGGTAGTCAGAATTCGTTCTGAAGAAGAAGATGATTCCCCTTTTTTACCAAAAGAAAACGAATATAAAACCACTGTTGAAGTTATATATGAACTTCAAGAATGTGATTGCTATTACATTTCGTCTGGAGACCATGTATACCCACGATTGATCGTTACCCAGGGAGGAGACCCCGTCATGACAAAAATGGCAGCTGATTATGGATTCTTGGATCTTATCTATCCAGGAAAAGATCTAAAAGAAATCGAAAAATTTGATGATTTACTAAAAGGAGAAATTTCAAAGTTTGCTCAAGGAAGATCCATATATTTAAAATTTTATTCAATCAGTCCTAAAATTGATGGAAGGATATATTATCCTGCTGAGCATATTATCACGATTGGGTATGTTGCTCGAAATTTTCAAATTGAAGTTGGAAAAAATACCAAGCCAGTACCAAACATTACAAGATCATGGTTTAGATCCCGAAGGGTGTTGGGAATCAAAGTTCTCTACAACATTGCCAAAAATTTGTATGAGAAAAAATTCAAGTGCATATGCCAGTATAATGGATGGACCCTCCTCACTAATGGAGGAAAAGAAAAATCAACAATCCTGCAAGAATACATCAATAAATTTGACACTCACCAAATCCATGGAAGCTTTGCCACTTTACAAGAGGCGTGCATAGCCAGGAACTGCCCCACATGCCAAAGGAATTGATGGACAGGTGGAAGCTACTTGATGGATCTGTTTCACATGCCAATAAATTGATGGACAAGTGGAAGATATTCAATAGATCTACTTTAATTCAACAATGCAGAATAATGTAGGGGCCATACCAAGACCAAAAAAGAGAAGGATAAGTGTCCCTATAATGTAAGGGTCATGTGATGTAATAAATAATAGAGGGACAGGTGTGTCCTTAGGTGAAAAAAGTTGTAAAATTGTTAGGACAATGATGTAAGCAGTGATGTAATTGTGTCCAATGTAGTATTATAAATAGAGGCCTCCGGGCTAGTTGAAAGGCAGAACTCACTTGAGCACTCAGTTTGTGAGAAAGCCAAAAATCTTCTGTCTTTGAAAAATTCTCTTATCAATCTTGTTTCAATCTTCATATTATCAATAAAATCTCAATCTACTTATCAAATTATGATGAGTTTCTAAATTCTTGTCTTCTAAATCCTATTTCCAAGAAGAAGATATATTATTAAGAAAACTCCCTACACTCTGTCCTAAAATATTTTCCATCTAAAACGTTATACAGTGAAGGCAACCAGGTTCAGCTAATAACCCGTGAAGGCAGGAAGCCATTGAAGGGTGTGGAGCAGAAACATATAAGCCTGAAGGTCACTAACAATAGAAGGAAAATACAAAGATACTAAGAACAGGAAAAGAGGTTAGTATTCTTAATATATCTATCTTTACGGAATTAGGAGGAAGAAGAGTTTTTTAACATGACAAAATTCAGGATTATTAAATTTAATTATCAAAACAGTCCTTACAATGATGAACACCATAGCATAATTGAACTTTTATTCATGTATGAACAGTTTACCAGACCTAATAATGAAATAAAAAAGTTATATCATGTGTATATGCCATGTTTGTTAGTTATCTTTCCAACATTAAAAAGAATATTAGGATTAGAAATTACAAAATCAATTATTTATTTTTGGCTTGTTAGTGATAATACTGAAATAAATAATGAATTATATTTAGGATATGTGTTTAGCAGTGATAATGATTATGACCCTGTAATAGATTATGACAGTGATGGAAGGGATGAATCTTTCTTTACCAGTTTTTGAAAATCTTAATATCATGAATAATAGTAATTATATCATGAAAAAACCCAGAACTAAAAGAGGTCCATATAAAGTTCAAAAGCATATCAAAAGTAAAAAAGGTATTGAATATGAAAATGAAATTAATAAAATAGGATACCAAGAGCAACTATATGCATCACAAGAGATATTAAAAAGTTTTAAAGAAAATTTGATAGAAAACTTTGCTAGAGGTACTGTAAGATCTATAATGGTACAAAATATTCAAGATATAATTGATAAATTAGAAAAGAGAAAGAAAAGTATTTCAAAATATAATATACCATTTGAACCAAGCATAGATATTATGGCTGATATAGATATTATCAATTCTCAAACATTGATAGAGTTTGAAAAATTACTTGAAATTTTATAAATTATTTATCTTTGTATTTATAATGCTTGGATATACTATTGAAGGATTAGACAATTTGTTAAATAGGATAACGGGAAAAATAGATAACATTATATCTCAATTAATAGATATGGATGAATCATCTGAACGATATTATATACTTTTAGAAAATCATGATCAATACATTATAGATTGTTCTGATATATTACAACTTAAAATAGATTTAGAAAATAAAATAGTAACAAATACAGTCTAAACCTAAATGCCAGGGTATACAATAGAAGGACTAGATAATCTTTTAGAAAAATTAAGAGATAAAATGGAAGATATTAAATATCAAATGGAAAATGAAAATATATCTTCTGAAGAATACAATAAACTTTTAGAAAAATACGAACAATATATTGCAGATTATTGTATGTTACTAGACCAAAGAATGGAATTATACCAGAAAATTTTGTATAATAATTTACCAACCCAATAATCTATGAATACTTTACAAACATCAACATCTAATAACTGTGAATATAAACTATATTTAAATGATAAAGAAATTTCATTTTTATCGACTATTGTTGAAAAGTCTAAAAATATACATTCTGTTGGACAAACTAAACTAAAAGAAATATACGAAGATATTGACTATGCAATCCTAAATAGAATAGAATTTAATTCTGTTGAAACAGCAAAAAATATAAATACAGTTCATAAAATTATAGAAGAATACGAAGATATAGAAGAAGAAGTATCAGAAGGAATAATGTTAGGATATATAAATAAAAATGATCATCCTAAAACTTTTGAAAAATTATTACAATATAGAACATTTTTAGAAGAACTTAAAAGATTAAAAAATATAAATATAACCAGAAACACTGAATTAAATCAACCTGACTAAGTTTGGGGATATACCCTGCAAATTAAACAGTCCTTTTCATTAAGGGTAATTTTGACATTTCAACTGAGGGATCTATTTTACTAAACTTATTACATACCAAACCTATTTAACTAAAAATCCCATAAAAGAAAAACCAATAAATGTCTAGGTCTTGAAAATAAGACTGTGGCCGCCAAACAATGGGCATAAAACAGACTAGAATAGCCAAAACGGAATAGAAATAGTCATGGTCACAATTGCTTGAAAGGCCGAGTGTGTATTCTAACCATTGCAACAGTACTCGCGCGATCACCCTTATATTTCTTCCATGCGATCGCATGGAAGGAATTTTGGCCCTTTTGATTTCCTTAATTTCCAACTTGATCTTTGGCCCATATTACTTATATTAGCTTTAACTCTTCTAATATATGTCATGTGTTGATAATAGAGTCTTCAATGTCGTAGTTGAGCATTCATCCATCAAAGCTTACGTGAACTCTTACATGGATTATTTGATCTTCTTTGTCCTTGACATTATTATTGCCCCCACAGGAACATGCAACGAGATTTTATTTGTTGGTCTGCCTAAGTACTTATATTTTATTACTCACTCAAGATATCGTAAACTTGAATTTAAATCCCGCAACATACATATAGCCCTATTTAGTGTAGATTAAAATTAAAATTTTAATAAATCTTGATAAAAAATAATGAAAAGTATGATTGAAAGTCACAAATCACACAAATGGTATGGTTAATATTCATCTTGAGTTGAGATTAAGCCCTTATTCGAGCTCCATTTTCGCATGTTTCGTAACACATTTTTTAAAATCATTTTTAGTTACACAGTTTTTAAAACACTTTTCAACAATAAATTTTATTTCGAAAATAGCAGTTTTTTGTGGATTAAAAAACTTCTACCAAACTAGGACTTAATTTTAATATATTTTTATCTCTCTTTTTTTAACTACAAATTCTCCAATTAAATAATATTATATGTAAATCAATTTTTTTATTTTTAATCACACTCTCCAAGAAATCACAATTTCAAAATATATTTTCTCCAAAATCAAATTATAATGAGCTCAAACAGTGGCCAAGGGGGTGTTTGAGATCCATTGTTTCAAATAATATGTTTTATAATAGTTTTTTTTTTATATAGAAAATATGTGGTTAAAAGCAATGTTTTCAGACCTGATCGAGAGACTAGGTCAGATGGTCAACTCGAAGTTGACTCGAGATCGACACGGGTATTAAATAATATTAAAAAAATATTTAATTTAAAATTAAAAAAAATTATAAAACCCGGTTTCGGGTCGGCCGGGTTTCCCAATCGACTCAGGTCGTTGGCCTGATTTGATCCAACTGAGTTTTATATGTGACTAAGGCCGATTTTTAGGTCGGGTCGTGGGTTTCTGTTTGAAGATAGTGGTAAAAGTATGGGTTTTTTGGGATTTATATGTAAATTATTTCATTGGTAGAATATGTCGTTGAAAATGTTTTTTGGGAAAAATGAATTTTTAAATAATCAGTTTCTGTTTGTTAAAATTTTGGTATTTAAAAACATGTTTTTTTATATTTTCTAGGTAAGATGTATGGTTAAAAAGTGAAAAGAGAAAATATATTTGGTTAAAAAACGATTTAGGGAATTGTTTTGTTTAAAAATATTTTTTTTTTTTTTGCCAAACAAAGGCTTCTATTTGTTAAAAATTTTGTGTTCAAAAACATGTTTTTTATATTTTCGAGGTAAAATATGTAACTATATATTAGAGATAAAATATATATAGTTAAAAAGTGATTTAAAAATTATCTCATAAAAAAATGTTTTTAAACAAATTTACCAAGAGGCTAAATTTGTTTTTAATACATATCAAACTCCGTTTGGTAAACAAAATAAACTGATTTATAAGTTTATAAATTACACAATTTTCAAAATTATTTTTTAACCATATATATTTTTTTTCTCTATTTTTTAACTACTACTTTTTACCTCAACATTATAAATAAATCAATTTATAAATCAAATAATGTTATCAAATAAAGGTAGAATTTTAAGCATTACTATTCTTAGGTCTGCTCTGTTGTTCGAGATGAGCAACAATTATGTTGTCCACCTTCAATTGTAAAGTCTCAAGTGTCTCATTTAAAAATTAATTAAACACTCGGGCTGCGTTTGATAGCGAGGTGGTATTTTGGTGAAAAGAAAATGAATATCAAGGAATTGAATTCTTGAGAATTGGAATTTAATGTATTTGATTAGTTTAATTTTCTAGGTGAAAAAAGTGGAAAATTTGCCAACTTTTCTTGTTTTATTAACATTATTTTCCATCGAAAATAAAGCAAAATTTAGATATTTTAATAATTTTTTTATTTTTCACACATTTGTACTTGATAATAATAATGTTAATATTTGAAAAAAAAAATTAATTAATTAACAACAGCAAACATAATCAAACGTGACGAAAATGACATAAGATTTTTCATGGAAAATAAAAACTCCCTTTTGGAAAATGAATTCATCCAAAACAATGAAAATATCAGATTTCGAGATAAGTAGAAAAATGAATTTTATGAAAAACTTAGACAATTAAATAGTAGAAAGTTGAAAAATCACGTAAAAAATAATAATTGAAAATTGGTGAGAGTAAAATGTGTGATTAAAAATAATTTGAAAAATTGTATATACCAAAAAAATAACAGTTACGAAACGATGGTTATTTTTCATAAAAAACATTACGTATCGAAAGAACCTTACGTATTTTCATTGAAGGCGATTGTTCAATATTATTTGGTACAGTGGAGTTCACACTAGAAATTGCATGACCTCAAGTGTACTAATACCAAAAGACGTAGATAGGTGTTGTAATTGCATGAATAAATCCTGTCAAAGATCTCCCAATGGACCCAGTCAGATCTTCTTCAAAGCCCCTCCAATTTTGCTTGCATCATCATCATTTCTCTTCACAATGACTGAAAGTACACTGCTGGTGCAACAGTACCCCCCGACCCCGCCCCCGCCCCCATCCCCATCCCCACTTCCCTTTCTTTTTTTCTACTTGCCGTAACCCTTAGATTTCAGGTAACAAAAGTATGTTGTTTTCTTACTCTCTTTATTATTCTCCTTTCTCATCGAAATTGGTATTTGCTTTTTCTCAGTATAGTTAAAAAGTAAAGTCTTTTTTTTTTTTTCTTTTCTGAAAAATGGTGCTGGGAGGACCTGCCATGCACAGGAGTTTGAACAGAGAGAATCCAGATTATTTTGGCTGTGATGATGAAGCAGATAATGAGAGATATTGGGTAAGAGGGATGGCCCCTTTAAAAGCTGCAAGAGAAATGAGTGGAACTTCTGCACCAAAAGAGTAACGTATAATGGCCTTCTCACTCCTCTTTCTCTCTAAATCTATCTGTATCTCTATTTCTGTCTCTCTCTCCTTTGTTAAAACACTTGTGTGGCTCTATATGTCTGTCCATTTAGTTCATCCTCTAAAATCCCTAGCTGCCCATTTTGTTGGTCTTTAATGGAGTGGTGTTAATGCACGTTCAATAAATTTATGACCTCGAGTTAAAAATCCTCTGGTTAATGCATCATCAAAAGAAGAGACGTTAAGAAATCATGATTCTTGAGGGTTTTTGAGGCTCTGAATTCTCAGTTTCTTGGATTTTGGGATTCTTGAATCAAATCCCACTTCTATAATTTCTTCCTCATACAAGTAAACAATCGTACTTCTTATTGGGTTCTTGTTTGTGAGCAAAACTTAAGACAAACGTGCTCTGAGAGGTCAGTTGGTCTACTACTGGTTACACGAGGCTTATTTCTTGTTATCTTTTTCATCACTGTCTTATATTCTTCTTTTCTTTATGACAAAAGGGAAGAAAAAAAAGTAGCATTCTTTAATGTTGTTTGTTGGGTTTTGATTTCATGATTTGTCACTGTTTAGGAAGAAAGGAAAAGCTATTATTTTCTCCTGAATCATTGCTTATAGGTGGATTGAATTGAATTTTTTGGCATGTCATTGGCAACCATCAATTGTTCTTGAAAGAACTGTCCTTTTGAATAATTCATTTTTCTCAACAAAGCTTCAAGATTTGCCAGGTTTATCTGTTCATTACAAGGTTGGTTATTATCGTTCTTTTATGGCATGTTTAGCAGGGAGAAATATATACTCGTTGCACTTCTGCCCATTTGCTGGGGTTTGATATGTTCATTACAGCTTCATGCTTCCATTAGGACAATGGAGTCAATATATATTTGTTCATCGTTGTGTTACTTCTTGAGTTTCAAGACTCGTGTAAATCTAGATGAGAAATAATTTACTCCATTAACCTCATTCAATGTAATTCTATATAAACCCAATTCGGCTGCTCCAATATGGCTTATAAAAAGGGAAGTTTTCGAGTAAAATATGTTGTTGAAAAATTATTTGGAAAAATGTATTTGGTGAAAAAGTGGTTTGAGAAATTGGTTTGTATTTGTTTTACAATGTTGCAAAAGCTTGCTCCAAGGGTCGTCAAAAGTGTGTTTTCCTCGCCAAGTATCACGTTACTTTTCTATACCAAATAACCAATTCAAACAGATCCGATCCACAACCAATATATTCTCCCTGGTTGCTTCTCAATCTCACCCACAAAAGACAAGATAATGGTGATAGTTTGTAGACCATAAAGTCTATAAGAAAGCAATGAAAAGAAGGTTCAAGAGGAGAACAACATCGAGTTTTTCGCACAAGGAAGCCAATTTTTCACTCTCAAAGGCAGCCACACACAAATCACAATGGCTAGGGTAGACACTTACAAGTAGCATAGATTAGGTTTTTAATTGGACCAATAACAAGGCTAAATGAGCCAAGATTCAAAGCCATGCAAGAGGTAATATAAATGGGTCGTGTGTAACACTTGGACTTGGTTGTTGATAATCCTTTTATCATTGGCCGAGGCCTATGAAATTGTAATCTGATGTATACATCATAGCCCAGGATTTACTAGGTATAAAAACCCAACATACAGAACACTCTATTAACCAATAGAAGTAGGGGTTTTGCTAGTGTTATATGTGCCTTCGTTTTCATTGTTTCTGATTTGATTTTGTTATTTAGCTCTTGTTTGAGACCCATTATTTGGGAAAAATTATGGTTTGGAATAGTATTTTTGGGAGGATGTTTGGAAAGTAAAAAATAGTAGGCTTGACTAAAATAGATGGTTGAGATTGAATGTTGAATAAATTTGATTTGCAAATAATGGGGGGCCAAACAAGGGCTTAGAGTTTTTACATCTACTTGTAGTTCCTTGCCAAGTAATTTTATATGTGCTGTATTTTACTTCTCATTAGTTTCTTTTAGATCATGTTAAGTTCTCCTTAGTTTCTTTTAGATCATGTACAGCTTAACATGCTCCAAACTGATTAATTGAAGATTAAAAATTGGAAAAACCTTGTCTTCGGATATAAATGTCATGATTCAGAAGCTTCAAGCTCATACTGCATAGTTTCTTGATTACGTTTTGTCTTTGGTTTTTGACAGAAGGTGGCCTTCTCAAGTAGCTCACACGTGTAGCTGGATAACATTCTTCCGTTTCAGACTGAAACTCATTTTAGACAACCTTAATTTGTCAGGGTTACTCTTATTCAGGCGACGAGCCAAAATCAGGCCATGTCTGGATTTTCCTTTCCTTTAGTTCTGCAAGGAGAAGCTATGAACAATTATGCTTCTGATGCTGATGAATATCGGAACTTGCAACCTGGGGAGGATACCATTAGAGATTTCTCGACTGCCAATAGCAATCCGATTCTCGGTCAATTTGTTGAGGGAATTCCCCTTCCCGTTTCATCCATTAATACCCTTCCAGCTGCGAGATATAATACTATGGAGAATCCCAACAACTTTTCAACTTCTGGTCCTTTTGAGTATCCCTTGGAATGCCCAAGAAACATTGTTCCAAGTGACTACACTAACATGATAAATTCTTCATGTGGAACCATGAGTTATGCATGCAATGATTTACCTTTTGATACGAGCAGTAGATGGGACTTCAGCAAATCCACAACTTCTCAAGAACTTGTTGGGACAGTCATGCCCCTTCCAACTGGAAATTCCACGTCGAATGGATGGATATTACCAGAACGTGTTAGCTTGGCAACTAATAGCCCAGGCTTGGCCCTATTTAGTAACAAGCTGTCCCTTAGTCTTGCTACATCTCGACCTTCTGTTATACACAGGACTTCTATTCAAGAACCATGTTTGGAGATGAGCTCGTCTGGTATAACTAGCTATTCTTTGCATCAAAGGCACATTGGTTCAGAACAAACATCTTGCAACAGTAACAACGTTCCATTGAGCTGTAATTCTTCTAAGCCAGTCGAAATTTCACATTTGTTGTTGGGATCGAGTTATTTCCATGTGATGCAAGAAATACTTGCAGAAATTGCTCGCTTCGCACTTCAGAATTTTGATCAAACGAGCTTTTCGACTACTGGGATTGAGAATAGGACAGATATTTCTTTTTCTTTAGCAGGAAGAGACTATTCCAATTTAAATCCTTCTAGTCATCCTGATGGGGACTGTCAAATCATGGATCAAGGAAATTGCATTTTGCAAGAGCGAGAAGTTGAAATAAAGAAAAAGCATCTGCTGGCTTTGCTACAAGTGGTATGTTACTGTGTGCTGTATTAATAATTTCTAAACTTCGAGTTTGGCGTAGCTGTACGCTGAACAATGAAGCTGCATCTGACTCGTAATCATCCGGCGAAGCAGCTAATGAGCATGTTTTGCTGAGCTTACAAAATTAAAAGATAATTTTATCGTTGATGTCAAAATAAGAATTTTTTTTGAACTTTAAACCAATGATAATAATTACTTATTAGAATGAACTGGTTTGCATATAAGCAACCTTATTAAACCTAGTCAAACATGCTCTATGTTTTTATTTTGTCACATCCAGGATGTATTAACATCATACATAGGATCCATTGCTGACATGACGAACGACTTTCATCCTGATTTAATTATTATTTGTTTTTACTTTCCTTCTACTTTGTGCTCAATCATTTGCGATATTGAATTCAGGTTGATGATCGCTTCAACCAATGCTTAGACGAGATCCATACAGTTGTATCTGCATTTCATGCTGTAACTGAGTTGGATCATAATATACACGCTCGATTTGCTCTTCCGGCAATCTCTTACATGTATAAAAACCTTAGGGAGAGAATTAGTTGCCACATTCTTGCAATGGGATCAAATTTTAGTGAGGGAAGGGAAAAAGAAGAGAAGTCATTTGAGGCATCCTTCATTGATAAACAGTGGGCTCTTCAGCAGCTAAGAAAGAGAGATCATCCATTATGGAGGCCCCAACGTGGATTGCCCGAAAGATCTGTCTCCGTCTTGAGGGCGTGGATGTTTCAGAATTTTCTTCACCCGTGAGCTCTTATACTGCATTCTTTTAAACGTTTATGCATAGAAACTTCAAAATAATGCCATCCATTCTTGATGCTACAATGAACGGAATTTCAGTTTCTTTTCCTTTCTTCTGAATATTATTTAGCGCTATCTAATTCATCTTGCCAAGCATGTCACAAGTGTACTAATGGCATATCGTAAGTGTTTTTCCTCTCGTGTTGTGTCTTTGATTCATATACTACTCGTGTCCTTGTGTTTCTTCTAAACTCAATGCTTGGAAAACACAAGTGGATTCAGGATGTTGTCTTAATATCCACAAACTCACCTTGAACCTACTCTTCTAACATTGTCTTTTTGCCTAAAATGCATGTGCAAAGACATTGAGAGCCTATTTGCTAAAGGTAAAATTTTCAAGATTTTTCTCAAATTCATTTTCAACAACCACACAGTTCTATGGGACCCACTTTTCAATCACATATTGTCTTAAAAACTCAAAATTCATCCAAAAATTACACCAAACAAGCTCTGAATTTGATCCTGAGGACATGTATATGTACTTTATACCAATAGAAAGGCAGCTCGTGAGTTCTGTACGACTTGGTTAATAGGAAAACTAATTTTCTGATTACATCTTTATTAGCAACCTGGATTTTGTTTAAACTCGAAATCTCATGGATTTCAGGTACCCCAAGGATGCAGAGAAGCATTTTCTCGCTTTGAAAAGTGGATTGACCAGAAGCCAGGTACGTAGAACTCCTATAACAAGATACATATAATACTTTGATTGATGCAATAAGAACATATTTTCTTATTCTTGCTGTTGTAATTCTAGAACATGTAATATGCTTGAATGATTTTTTGTTTCTCCGCGTATAAATTGTCTCTGACGAGTAGTATGTGTTGATAGCGTCTACCCTATTTTAGTCAATATCTCATTTCACGGGTGCTGTTTACTATCAGGTGTCCAACTGGTTTATAAATGCTCGTGTTCGTCTCTGGAAGCCAATGATAGAGGAAATGTACTCGGAGATGAGCAGGCGAAAAGGTGGCCGGAACAATGAAGGAACTGACAGCAACTATAGAAATCAAATGGTCTTTGAGAATACTAGGTTTACAATGTGAATTAACATGGTAAAGAATAGGATTATTCTGTAATACATGATGGTAGTAGTTAAATTGCAGAATCTAGTTTAAGTTAGTTACAACTGTAAATCTGTTCACAGTGTGACTGGATTCCACCTATAAATATTTAAAAATGCTGGAGGAACCGAAATCCAAGACCGAAAGTTGCACCGAAAATTTATGGGCGGTTGATTTTGTAGTTGATGTGATGGGTAAATTAATGGATGTCTGTCATGTGTGTGTGTAAAATTTTATGTTAAAAATTCGATTCTTGTAGAATGATTGATAAATATTATGTAATCTTTTGAGCATGTTTGGCTAAGCTCAATTCCCAAATATGTTTGTAAGATACATTTTTGTTATTTTGTAAACTCAGCCGAGGTACTAAACATAACGTATGCTAGATACTATTATTTGAAAACAGTATTGTCTGATCGTGACTTAGGGTTTGTTCGGTGGCTATTATAATCAGATTAAATTGATTATCTAAGATTTTAGGTAAAATATGTGTTTAAAAATTTGAGAGAATGTTTAATTAAAAAGTAATTTAGAAAATTGTGCAGTTTAAATGATTTGATGAACAGAGGCTTACGATTATTGAACGCTAGTAGAGATTGATTGAGAAATTGTTGAACATTTCTTTGTTACAACCAGACAGGTCATATCAAGTTGACTGATGAATAATCTTCCTCTGAATTTAAACAAAAATTGCAAAAATAAGTGCTTTTGTCCATTATCATGGTCCAACTTTATTCTTTTTTTCATGAAAAGAAGATCTTATGTCCGAACAATTTCATAAATGTTCTTCACTCAGCAGACAAACTTTTGTTAAATAGAGGTATAATAAGTTGCGCTTTCTTGGTGCATTGCCTCTCTTATCAAAACTAGGGGAATTTTTTACAAAGGCTTAAATTATTAGAATAGAAATGTTCATAGAACGCATTTGTAATATACGCTTCTTTAAGTTTTGAGGTTTTGATTGGATGATTGACACTTGACATTCTTTGGATCATTGGATGAGACTTGTTCTGGACGCTTCTTGGCTTTGCCATACTTGGTTGATGTTCTTGCATGAAAGTAACTTGAGAAGTACATATGAAGGCGATAAATATAAGTTTTGCCTTGATTCTTTCTATATTTTGAACGATTGTATATCTTGGTTGCCATTGTTGGCCCTTATCGTGCAATATCGAGCGAATGTCCACTTACAGCGGATGCTCAACAAGGGAGTATGCTTATAGTCGAACATTCGGGGTTCACCGAAAAATCTTTGTGTCGATATTTTAATTTTCTGCAAATTCTTTAACTTTTATGTTTTCTGAGTTTTGATCTGTCTGGTTCCTTCTTTTTTTGGCATTTTAGAACAAGATATTCAACTTGCAATAATTTATCAATACTACATTAGAAGAGCCGATCTCACATTTACTAATCATTTTTTTTTTGCGCTCCTGTTCATACCAAAATACAAGACATTTGTCATCTAGTTTTGCTTCATCAGTGGGGGATATCTGAAATGAAAGGACGCATTTTTCACTTTATTTCGCCACCTCCATTCACATTGGTTTTGCTTCCGAAGTCCGCATAATGCTATATTTAAAGACAAATTTATGATTCTTTAACAAATATAGAAAAAAATATTTGTCACTTGAAATTGGATCTGCACAAAGAAAATACTTTATATTTTTTTTTGTAAGAATAAAATTAGTACAGAAAATAAAATAAAAATGAAAATCGAAAATACCAGCATACATGTGGATATATCTTCGTATATTATTTTTAATTATTATTTTCTAATTATTTTATGTATTTGTTTACCTTTCAATACTGTGCCTTAACATATATATTTTAATAAAAAATCACTTGCATGATAAACTTATTTTGGAGCATATTATAATTATTGTTAAAATAAACTATGATTTTAAAATATAATTATAAATGCTCAGAAGCTTTAATTTGTTTTCTTTATATAAATAGTAAATATATAAAAAAATATTACAATATTAAATAATTACATGACCTCATCAAGTAATGTATGAGAGCCACAAATGGTGTTTTGTAACACTCAGCATGTTAAATTAAAGATGATAAAGATCCATGCAAATAATAATAATAATAATAATTTCAAACTCATTTAACATGATATCAATGTGTTCAGATTGATAATATCTTAACATATCTTTCTGGTTTTTAAAGATGTTCGACTAGAAATATTTTTATTATTTTTTAGGATATATTCAGTTGCTTCTTGCTTGTTATAGTGTGATTTAGACATTTAGTTGTATTTTTTAGGTAAAAAATGGGGTTAAAAAGTGGATAAAAAATATGTATTATTAAAAAGTAATTTGAGAAATTATATACATTATAAATTGAATTATAATTTATAATGATGGCTTTAAAGAACACACCCAAACTCCATACTGTTGGAATGCAAAAACAATATATATGTACAAAATTCACGTGTAACACAATAATATTTACAGTCACATTCATTTCATGCTTTTTAAAATATTTTCCTCATATAATTTAGAACAGGAGGGAGAAAAAAAAATCATTGAAACGACAAAAACCAGTATCTCAAGAAGGTTCAATAAAAATAAAATCATCATTATCCTTATCATAAAGGGAATCCAGATGCCCCTACCACATGTTAGCTAAGTGATAGCGTTCGTAATCGGCACTACTAACTAATCCATTACCTTATCAGATAACTGGAATCCATTGGAAAAGAACAAAAGAGAACATCTTTTTTAGTGGAAAGAAACAAAGTGAAAGTTCAACACAACAGCTATGAAAAACTTCTCCTAACTTTCATTATTCCTGCCCGATTTATTGCCATAAACAAATGATTATGCAAATATTGTATATATCATTCTGATTCTAAACTAATACTCGTGATTACAAATAAGAAAATTTTAATCCCTTTTGTCTTGTATGTCTTTCCTTTCTTTTTGTTATCTACAGCAGCCGTACGATTTTCTCGGCCTACGACGTTCTTCCAATGACACGTGTACATAAGATTACAAAAACTTGCATACCATCTTCACTTAGACTTCTGCAGGAATTCTAGTTTTGATTGGTTTTAGCTTCAATCCCATGCTTTCCGGCGAGAAAAGCTCGGGCGAGATGCTAGTCGGACTCAAGGGGCTTCTCGGGCTGACATTGTATTGAGATGGCCTGTAGAAACCAAAACCCATGAGGAAATATTCCAAAGGAATTAGCATGGCATCCGGTTGTTCTTCTGTGACAATGGAACCACAAGATTGAACCTGAATAACCAGAGATGGTACATCTAAGTAATGCTCACTTTCTGCCAAAGTAAACAAGAGAATGATGAAAAGTTTAGCATACCTCGACTAAGGCACTGAACCTTCTATCTAGCTTCGAAGTCATATGGAGAGCCTCAAAGTGGAAAGGAGAGTTTTCTCCAACAAATATCAAGGATCGACACTGTAGTCTCCTCAAGCTCTCACTAATATCCGGTCTCCTGTGAAACAGTAGACAATAACCATTAAATCTTTGTAGCTATGCGAGGTTTTTTACAGCAACATACAAGATTAAGAAAGAAAAAGAAGCTAACCTAAAATTTAGCTCCTTATATTGTATAGTGTTGTCTATTATGGTGCAAAAAACATGCATTTGTATTATAGGTGATAGTTGTGGGCAGCTCATGTTTGAAAAAAAACAGAATCCTTTTACATTTTGGAAGCAACCACAAATTAGACTTCTAAAAGATCAATATGTTCATCTTAAAAATGCATGCAAAGTGTTTGCCATTTATAATAAAAGCACTAACATACCCACTAATCGCTTCAAGAAACCTCAATACGTTTGGGCTCTGTCTCTCTCCCAACAACTGCATTCAAAACAATTTCAGTAAAATCGCCATCCATCTAGTATAAGAAAAATGACAAAATAACAAAAGAAGGCACCAACTCTTTTGCATGCTTGAACAACATCCGATTCTGGTACTTCTGTGTTGCCACGGACTTCCTGTTGTATATCGTTAGAAATGTGAACACAATTGACTGTATACAACGATTTGAATGGAAAAATCAAAATTTGGGCCAAAGGGACACCTTGCTAAAGTATCGCATCAGCAAAAGCTCCTTCACCAAACCGCACATGCCACAAATATATAGTAAATTTGACATGACCTGCAATGGGTTTACCACAACACAGGCAAAAAAAATTCTTTCATCTTCTCCCCCAACACGAGCAAACAATTAATTACCTAGTCTACATGCGGACATATAAAGAGAGGGTGGGGTAAAAGTTGAGAAAATTAACCTTATTACATAACCATTCTGTCCAAGATGGTGCTTTGCATAGAGGGGAAACAAGTATCAAACCCATAACACGACGTGTGTATTTTATCTGTGTTAAAGTGGTATATAACTTCAGCAAAAAATTGACATGAATTATCAGGATATAACCATTCAGCTGGTGGAACTAAGGAAACTTACAGCAAACAGGGTAAGAATATAAGCTCCAGCTGTTACCCCCATGCACATCACAGCACCAAGTCTAAAGGAAAATGGGAAAAAAAATATCAGCATGCTTTTGGCCCTCCAGGGAAATTGTCAAAGATTCATTGAATGTTTAAAGAATATGAAGGTAAAAACTATCTGAAGAAATAAAGGGTTAAAAACTAAAATTCAAAAAGGTGTTAAAGAAGTAATGACACTGAAATTACCCAAAATAGTCAAGAATCTCAGCAATCTGATCCGTTAAATCATCAACAGATAAAATAGGTTCATCCGGGCTGATTACAGCAGCTTCTAACTGCAATACTCTTGACAGAAGATTTCAGATAAGAAACAATGTGAAAAGAAGCATTCCACAGAAAATAGACCAAGTAAAAATACTTTCTTCTCGAATAAACAACATCAGTAATCAAGCAAGTGATGTACGGACCTCATGTCCTGGAGGGTTGAGATGGTAAATACAGAAGTTGTGGATAAGCAGAGAAAATGCTTCTGGAGAAAAAAACAATCCTTGGAAACAAGACACATCTGTTCAGAGTTCGGTGATACAGATAAATGAGGAGTTAGATGTCAACAACATTCTTAAAAAGCGCCACTTTTTGAAAATAAATAAATAAATAAAAATAATCAATTGGAGAAATATGCATAGGAGCGGGGGAAGCATAACGCATGACATGCATAAGGTGTGTAAATAAAAAAAAAAAAATGTAAGTTGAAATATTAACATAATAATTAAGTAATAATTCGTGATCCTCGGTCTCGAGCGTATGGCTTGTTGTCTTCTTGAGCTTGATAATATTGCAATTTCAACCACAAGAATTTCTCTAAAGAATTCAAACGGGAATTTGACAAAATAACCAAAAAAATCTTTTAAAATAACTTCCATTCTCCCAAATGTTTGACAATACAATGAGCCCAGTAAAAGAGGGGGCGCAACCGTGCTACATCAGATTACAGGTAACACAGTCTAGAGAAGTAACATGATTTGTAAAAGTTTAACACTCTACTTCATGATAAATTAAGTACGGCTACTTACAATTTAAAGCTAGATCAGGATAGGTGATTAGAGCCGGCTTGTCCAGGTCTCCAAAGACAGTAACAGAGACATAACCGTAGCTAGTCTTAACAATATGTTCCTGTAAACCAATCGGAAAAACCATAATTAGCCAAAGCCTTGTAAAAAAATAAAATAAAAATACCAACAAAGACATATCTTCCACTGTAGCTATTTCAATTTGAAACAAATTTCTGGTGTCAAATGCTTTAACAAGGAATAATTTTCCTTGAAAGCTAACGCTAAGTATCTCTAGTTTCCTAACAGAATTCCCATGTGCAGTGGTCCCTTGTGAAGAATTCCAGCTATTTCATTAGCACGCTTTTCGAGAGGATTAAAGGCCAACCTTTTTTTTTTTTTTTACTTCATTGCATTCAGTAAGAATCAGAGCACATGTGAATAAGCAGAACAAAAGAAGAAAGAATCTACTGAACTCTTTAAAACTTCAATTATCTGAATGCTGCAAATCAATTATAATCAAAGAATTTACACAATATATTATTCATAGTTTTCAAGAACTTCCACAATCACACTCCAGCAACACACATTCGAAGACCCCCATAAATTGCAGCCGACACTAGAGGCCAAGTCGGAGACATATTGCTTGCTTTTTGTCAACATTAAAAAGTCACATTAAAGAAGAGTAATCCATTTATGCAATAATCCAACTATGATCGCAGCTCAATCTATAGACATATGCAAATGAAACCAAAATATTGGTATAATGAACTATTTTTCCTAAAAATCACCAAAATCAATAAAACCTCTCGATAAATTCCTAAAAAATATATTTTTCACCTTGTTTTTCGAAACTTACATTAAATAGAAATTCACAAAATCACTTTGAACGCAAATATAAACACACAAATATGCATAAAAAATCCACACAGTGCATATATATGTGTATAATCTATAATGTGAGTAAATGAGACCTTTCCAGGAAGAGAGATGGACTCCATGTCCACGGAAACAGAGTCGCTGGAGTCCCCCATTGGTCGGTACCCCCTCTCAAATCTCTCTCTCACTAAAACTAACACACTCTCTCTCTCTCTCAAATTCGAGACGCATTGGATTCGGCATCCATAGCTTAAATACCAATCTCCCCCTCTCTCTTCTACACAATGGCCAGTATATATTTATATTTTTGTACGTATATATAACGTATCCAAATGTTTAGTGGATTGAGTTGACTCACAACGTTCACTGAGTCACCGACGCTTTCCTTAACCCGTAACACGATTGAAGTTTAACTATAGTTAGAGGCCGACAGAATTTCTTTAAATAACTCAAATGCCCTTGTAACTCCTTTTTATTATTGATCTAGTCCCTTTCTTTTTTTTGTGTGGTGAAAAGTACCTTTTGACCTTAGCTTATTGTCTAAACGTGCCATGTTTTATTAATATATATGTATAAATATTTTAGCCTCCATTTAACAAAATTTATGAATAATCAAACTTTATTTTCAACGAAACAATGCACATTCCAGGTGATTACTATACCATATTTCAATTTTAAAGTATATAGTTTAAACATTTAACATCAGATGGTAATAAAATATCATATATATTATTATATAAATAAGAACCATCTACCTCACACACTAACCTCCTTCAATCTTTTTATAGTTGGTGTCACTCAAATCGTGCCAACACCACCACTACCACCACCGCATCCACCTTCAACGCACCATCATCAACATCAATAATAATTAATAACTATCGCTTCACCACAAAATACACACACAAATTTGGTGGTGTGTGTGTAAAGTAGATTTTATTAATTAATAATCATATAATCAAGCATGTAGTTACGACATCTTTCCATTTTAAATAGAACTCTCTAATTTTAAAAATCCTAAGAAAATATGTGACCTACGAACTACATGTGACTAGTTCTCTATGATCTGTAACCTGTAGAAATTGATATGACCTATGGACTATGACTTGTGACCTATGAAATATTATTTGTGAGTTACAACATATGAATAATGACTTGTGATCTTAAATTGTGAATTGTGACATGAGCTATGAGTGTGACATGTGACTTTAGTAGAGGGAAAATCATCGCTGCTGCTTCTAATAGCGACGGTCGCTTGACGATCTGGGGTGGTAGGGTCATTGTGGATGAAGGAGAAGATACCGGTAATAGAGGTGGTGATTTGTGGGGAAGAAGATGAATCGTTGATTGTAGTTGTTCGATGAGAAGATAAAACGAGAGGCTTGATTTGTGGTTGGAGATATTTTATGGTTTGTGACTGTGGGTAAAAAGGTTTGTGGCACGCGATGGGGTGGGTTGGTTGGATTTGGGGGTGGGTAATTTATTTTAATTAATGATTGATTAAAAATAAAATATCTATTATTTAATATTAAATAGCTAATTATGATGAATTGTGAGATACAAAATTTATAATGTGAAAAATCAAGTTTGATCCCTAAAAGCTTGTGTCGTAATTTTCACTATATTTAGTTACACATTTCATTCCACTCACAAGTATTATCCATTACTAATTTGATATTTCTATTTATTTATGAATTAAACCATTTATCAACTCTTTCCAAGACGAGGCTAAATCTTTAAATATTTATTATAACTAAACTTGGAAGAATATTATTAGCTTACGAGAAAATTCTTAAACAGAGTTTTTTTTTCATTTCTTTCATTCATATACTATCTCGTTTCAAGACAGCAAGTTCTATCATTTCACACTACTGGCTTCTATTAACTAAAGTACGTGTTTGGTGAATAAATTATTCGGGCAGAACTCAAGTTGGTCAAGTCACTTCACAATTTAGTAGAGTTCTACAAAAGTCATAGCCCATGTTTGGACTCAATTTAACTTGTTTTATAAGGATAAATGTATTTTAGGATAGTGATTTTTTAAAGAATGTGTTATTAAAAAGAATAAGGAAAATTTTGAATTACGTGTAATAATATTTTATGAAAGAATGACCAATCGAAAATGAGTTTTGAAAAACGTAGTTCTAAAAAAATGGAGACCAAACAAGGGTTAAGAGCCTATTTGGTACATGGAAAAGTTTATCACAATTTTTCAAATTCAATTTCAGTCATCCATTCTTAGTCAAACTCATAATTTTTTACTCTTTCGAACTTTGAATTACGTGTAATAATATTTTATGAAAGAATGACCAATCGAAAATGAGTTTTGAAAAATGTAGTTCTAAAAAAATGGAGACCAAACAAGGGTTAAGAGCCTATTTGGTACATGGAAAAGTTTTAACACAATTTTTCAAATTCAATTTCAGTCATCCATCCTTAGTCAAATCCATAATTTTTTACTTTTTCGAATATTTTTAAACCACGCATCCATAAAAAAAAAT
Organism: Ligustrum vulgare; assembly: GCA_963555705.1. NCBI lineage: Eukaryota > Viridiplantae > Streptophyta > Magnoliopsida > Lamiales > Oleaceae > Ligustrum > Ligustrum vulgare. The sequence goes on along the minus strand of OY743171.1, from coordinate 47,409,871 downwards.
CACAAAAATCAAAATTTTTTCATGAACCAAATAGGCTCTCTCCGTTTAGTAAACGGTTTATAAATCACATAATTTTTTAAACTACTTTTTGACCACACACATTTTTTCTCTCCACTTTTCAACCGTACATTTTACTTCAAAATCATAAATAAATCAATTTATAAACTACTAAAATATTGCCGAGCAGAGGCTAATGTCTCAAAAGGAGGGGATTGTATGGAAACTCTTTCCTATTCTTACGTGAAGAGCTCCATTCCATCACTCCTAAGTCCTACGTTATGAACAAAAAGGTGAGGCTGTTCTCTAATTGCTGTCTCCACGACTATTCGTCCAGCAAAACTCAAACCTTTTATATAGAGGTGTGCGTGGGTTGAGTTGGATTGAATCGATTTTTTATCCAACTCGAACCTAACTTATTATGATCGGGTTGATAAAAAATCAACCAAACTCACCCAAATACGAGTTCAAACCCAAACCAACCCAACCCAATCAAGTTTCGGTCGGGTTCGGTTGGATTTGGTGGTTTGGGCTTTGGTTCAATTAACAAAAAATATTAAAATATTAAAAAATTATGCTCATAAATCAACTATTAACTCAAATAAATTATGTACAATACAATAAGCTCAAATATAATAAATTGAATACTTGCTAATGAAATTAAAATATGTTCAAATCATATTTGAGTTTCATCCAAATTAAAAATGGACTTAAGATTCTTGAAATTTAAATAATCTTATATTTTTAAAATTTTGATTGGGTTGAGTTTTTCACCCAACCCACAATCCAACACAATCCGAACAAATTTTTTTTTGTAGAACCCAATCCAAACTGATCGGGTTGGATTGGTTTGGGTGGTTTTGGCGGGTTGGGTGTGATAATGCCCAACCCTACTTTTATAGGTTGGGATCAATTTACAACTGGGATGATAGATTGAGAACCAGTGATGCAATTTACCCCTAGAAAATATTATTACTCAAGTCCCTTCATTTGGTTCACACCGTAATAGAAAATTAAATTTAATTTAATAAAGGGGAAGAATGTTCTGAAAAGGAAAATAAGGAAAGGGGTAGGTACTGTAGGTTAATAATTGACTTAGCAAAGGTACAACTTTGCAATTTATGGTGGGGATCCACTTCCTTCGAGTCATTGCATAAACGGGTTGGACCTTGGCCCTGGTGCTGTTATTAATGGGGTACCATTCATGCAATTTCTATAACAGTTTTGACTACATGTGACAGGCTCTGTTCTTAGCTCAAACTTGTAGAATACAGGTTATTTGGTTGTGATGGATAATTTTTTTTTTTTTTTAAAGAAACTCTTGACAATTCTAAGTCCGTAGAGATTAAATAATTTAAATTAATTTATCAGCTAACCTTGAGTTGAACTCTAATATCTTATCTCTTATATGAGTTAGAAAATGAAAGTTTTGCACTATCGATCATCAATTTTCAACCATATAGATATGGTTCTCATCACGTGTTGAATTTTTTATTTCATGTTGGAAAGCAAAATCTAATCTGACTCCATAAAACTAGATATGTAATGATCGTTAAACAATTTACTCTTTATTCGGCAACTATACCTTTATTTACAAACAATTTTTTTGCTGTTTTGTGGTAAACTATATGGTTGAAAAAGTAGTTTGAAACAATATACGTAATTAAAAGGTGATTTGAGGAAATGTGTTGTTCATAAACAAATTTATAAACAGATTACCAAACATAAATTCGAATTGTTCCTATTATTAGAGAATCATCGCTTAGCGGTTTCTCAGCACTATTTATCTTTTTCATTTTATTTTATTTTATTTTATTTTAATTTTTTGGGGACAAACTTACTGTCGAGACAATAAATGATCATGCTGCTTTGTTGTGCTTAGTTGTAAGCCAGAACGCGCTTAGTCTACAAATCAAATCGAAGAGCGTAGTGACTTTTCCCAATTGACTAAAATAATTAAAATTGACTAAGAATCGAGGAATACTGAATACATCAGATTACTTACAATAGGGTTTCAATTGATCATTTCCATACGTTGGTGACTAATGCTGCAATCACCCTGGAAATGTTGAAGTCCTACTTCATGTCGTTTAAGTTGATTTATTATTAAATTTTAGATAAGGTAATTAACTTATTAGAGAAAATTTAAATCCGTCAAAAGTTAATATTGCAAAATTTAATTGAAAAACGCATATTGAAAAAAAAAATTAAAAGAAATTACTAAAATTTAGCTAATGCAGACCCATGATTCATGAATTGATAGAGTATTTGGTGGGATTTGAAATAAATGATGAGTAGAAAGAAGCCTTTATATAATATAATAAAAAAGATTTAATTACAAGTTCAAGCACATCTCACAACCGAGAGATTATTTTAGCATAATATTTAGCTTTCTCACATTTTGATATGTAAAATAGTAATCAAACTACTTAAATCAAGTTCTTTCAATATATTTTTTTCGATAGAAGTCGTAGCTAATCCATTCACTCTCTCTTGTGAAATGGTTGATCGAAGAGAGACTTAATTAGCTTAACTTTTAAAAGCTCTTTTCAGCAAAGGCAACTTTGACATGATTAGTCAATAAGAGTGTGCTTGATTGCGAAAGTGGAAAATGGGTGAAAGAAAATATTTTTCAAAGAAATGATTTTGCTTGAAAATTATTTTCCTGGAAAATCAATTGAGAGTGTTTGATTGGTTTAATTTTTTAGCTGGAAAAAGTGGAGAATTTTTCAAGTTTCGTTGTTTGATTGACATTATTTTTCATGGAAAATAAAGTAAATTTTTGTTATTTTAATTAATTTTTTTTTTTAACTTTTTTAATATATTTGTACTTCATGGTGATAATGTTATTTTTTGAAAAGAAAATAAGTCAATTAATAACAACAAAATTGATTAAACGTGTCGAAAATAATTTTTCATCTACCATGAAAAATAAAAATCCACCAAAACCCAAAGAAAATATTTTCCACGAAATCAAGGAAAAGGGGCGCGTGGGTGGTGTCCGCGGAAAATTTTCGCAATCAAACAAAGTAAAGTAGAAAAGTTGGAAAGAAATTTCATTTTCCTTGAAAAATTCTGGTCAATCAAACACACCCTAATACTCTATAAGCAACCAAGGCATTTGTAAAACAACAATTCATTCTCTTAATGGAATTTTAACATGTCAATTGCTCTGTTAGTTTTTTGTAGGTATTGCTTATATTAGAACTTTCAACTCACAAAATAATTATACCCAATCAATGTTAGAAACCATGTTATATTTCAAATAATTGTCAATGTTAATGGAAGAAAACTTCAAACTGTCATCGTCAATAGATTTAAAAAATTTCAAATCATACAAAAATTCGAAAATGTCATCATATTTCTAATTTGTTCAAATGTATTTTAAAGTGATGAAAGAGCTTGATCGACTATGTATATGAAATAATTGATCTTAAAAGATTCCTCAGTTGTTTGCATTATCTCTTCATAAGAAGTCTCATCAAATTATTTCTTTCTACGTACAACTCGTTTTTCACTAAATATCGGATCAATTTTCAATTCACTTGCAATCTCTTTAGCATCAATTATGACCGATTCAAATCCAATTTCTCTATAGTTTTTGAAAACTGAAATGAGTCCTTTCAAATGATCAATAGCAACGTCAATATGCATGTCTTCTTTTTGCAAATGTTTATTTACTCTATTAACATTATTCAATACTTCATACCAAGAGTATTTCAAAATTGATTGGATATGTCTAATAGTTGACACCGAGAGTAAAATAATTTAAGTCAAAGAGTTAAGGTGATCCACGTTTTATTTTTGAGTTAACGAAGTGACTAACATTGAAAGTGTTACGACCATGCCTAAAATAAGCCAAAAGGTCACTTATGAGGGCCACGAGACCCAATGGTTGCCGCCGATGCCTAGAACCTAGGGCCTCACAGGTTATTGAATCGCCGGGGTGAAGTATTATCCGAAGCCTTTATGGCCGAACTGATTGTTCCGACCTGATAGAATCTGAAGGGGTGCTCTGGACCGTCGATGGGACCAGTCAATATGTCAGAGAGAAGTGACCCTCCCTACAAACTGTGACCTGATGGGACAACACCTTTATATGGGATGTGATGAGCGTAACTCTCCTATGATAGATAGTGATGATTATATCCAAACAATTGGTTTACCTCTCCAACGGTTAGGGACTTGACACATGTAAAGTGTGACACATGTCACCGTTTAGGAAAATAACTTCAACTATAAATAGAACACTCCTGCTTCTAAGAAAAAGGTTAAAAACTCAAGACTAAAACTTGATATATTAAATCTCATCAATTTTCTCTCTTTTACACACTAATCTCTCTTACCCAAATTATATTTACTTGAAATTGGTACTGACTTAGGCATCGGAGTGCAAATGGGAGCCACCTCAGCACCCATTGCATACTGATTGTTTGTCCTAGTGCGCAGGAGGTCCACGTGTTCAAGAGGGAGGAGTTGAGACGTATTGATCCAAAGTCCTACCAAGATTTTGTGGTCAACAGAAAGTATATTAAAATCGAGTTATCTGATTGTAACAAATAAAAGTTGGGTGACCTAATTAAACCTTTGTTCGGTGGCCCATTATAAGTTGGAATGATTGCAACTTATAATTTACACAATTTTTCAAACTATTTTTTAATAACGCATATTTTATCTCTCCAAATTTTAACCACACATTTTGTCTAGAAAAAAAATAATCAATTATAATTGATTTAATAAGCCGTCGAACACTACCTAAGATTACGCTGACAGATCAGTAACCAAAGTGGAAAAGAACCTAAGGCTGCGTTCTCTTTGTATTTCAGTTTCCTGTTTTCATTTTCGAAAATGTTTTCTGTTTTCCATTTTCTGTGACTTTTTTTTAAATTGCTGAAAACGCGTTTGGGTTGTTATTTCTGAAAACTGTCTTCGAAAATGAAATGTTGAAAAATGCGTTATGTTTAAAATTTTGAAGAAAATTATTTCTGTATAATTGTAATTATATTGTTTGTGAATATAAATGAAATAAAGATATCATATTTGAGTTGCACAACAAAAATAAATGAAATAGCCCCTATCACACAATTTGATTATACCAAAAAAGTTCAAAAATTCATATTGTCCTTCTAAAGTAATCGTTCCATATTTGGGTAGTAATTTTCCCTTCTAAAGTAATCGTTCCATTTAATACTTTATATAGATACATCATTCTAGTAAGCACTCATAACATTTAAAATTTAAGTTTCAATAAAATTTGCAGAAATCAATTTATGTTAATTAATGATGCCCTTACAAAATATGTGTCTACAATACAAAAGTAAAAAGGAAATGTTTAATAATTAAGCACGTGATACATCATCAGAAAGATGGTTGAATTTGGAGTTTGACGCAAAAAACAGAGTACAATTCGGAATTGTACATCAAAAGTTATACATATTTGAAGACAATGACCTATAAAGCAAATACGAGAATGACTAAATTGAAAGAAAAGTAAAATTTGTGAACTAATGTGTAACAAAATCTGAAGTTGAGAGACCTAAGTTGCAAATAAATTAAGGTATTTTCGAAAGAAATTTCAAAATTTAAGGATTAAAATGACAAGTTTTGAAAATCATGGACCAATAATGTAATTAAAAATGACAAATTTTGACAAATTTCAAATTTTTTTGATTATTTTAATTTTTTTTTTAAGTGGAAAACGCGCATTTTCCACTTAATAGGTATAAATTTCAGAAAACGCGGAAAACGTGATTTTCACGTTTTCCATTTCCTTTACAAATTTTGAAAATGTTTTCAAATTTTTTTTCCGAAAATGGCGCAAGAGAGGCTGCGTTTTCCGCGTTTTCGAAATTGAAAAACGGAAAACGGCTGAAAAACGACAAAGAGAACGTAGCCTAAAGTTTTCTATATTTTCTTCATTATACACTGTATATTACTTGCAATTATTGAATCAATACAACTTTTTTAAAATGAATAAGAAATGCACATTATCTCATTTAACACGTTGATACTAAAAATTCTTTCTTATAAAAAACTGAAATATAATTAAAAATCAATACAATGACAAACATTATCACAAAATAATAATAATAATAATAATTTAATGCCCCCAGGAAACATCTCCAAGTAGTAAAAGGAGAAGGTGGAAAAATCTCAACTTTACTTGATGCTGCCTCGTCAAGGGTTCGAATCCTGAAATATAAATTTGGCTCTTAGGTAAGTGCAAGTGTATAAGCAGTCTTCCACCCTTTAACTTTGGAGGTATAAATTGCGATTTACATCCTTCACTAAGACCCGGGCAGGGATGGTGGGGATCGTCAAGGTTGCGGCTCAACCTTTTTTAATAATAATAATTTATTGATGAAGTAAGAATCTACGATTTCGTGAGACATGTAAGAGCATCTCCAATGAAACATTGTTCAAGTTTAAAAAGTGCGTCACATCATTGAAATAGACAATGTTTACTTATTTTTCCTTCAATGTACCCCATGTCATGTTGAGTTGGCAAAAAAATAGTTAGACATTGTCCAACTTTATGTCCAATTCTAGAAAGCATGTTAGACATGCTGACTTTACATATCCTCAAGAAATTCAAGCGGATTTTGACTGCTATTTTAGGTATTCCACCGCCATGACCGTTAATGTTTACTGCCTTCTGATCAAGAAAAGAGTTTATATCATTTAACTTATCAAACTCAACGTTAAACATATTCCTTCATTAGATGCTGAAAAAAAAGAAAATCAACAAAAATAATTGTAGGAAGCAAATGAAGTATGTGTTATAGGAGGATTTGATGATGCAGGAAAAAAAATAGAGATTAAAAAAATGAAGAAGTCCCAAGATCTCAAGGAAAATGATTGGGTTTTATTTTAAACAATATAAATACTACATAGGCATTATAATTTGATTTGAGACATGATGTATTGAAGATTAATTTTTTGTCTCAATGCCTATTTATTAGTAACTCATAAAACATTCAATTAATATATGCCAAATGACACATATTTTTAGGCTTAAACAATGTCTTATTGGAGATGCTCCCTAGGATTCACTACTCCACTCCCAACTTACACCCTGGTGCTGAGTACCTATTTTTATTTATTTATTGCACTAATTATTATTTTTAATAAAGGAAAACTAATATATATATATATATTAGAGGTGGATTAACTTGTTCGTTGTTCTACAAAAATTGATTGAAATTGATTTACACTCCAGTTCTTTTGCGCATTGATTATAATTTATAAACAAATTTATAACAATACAATTTTTCAAACTACTTTTTAATCACACATATTTTCTCTCTCAAATTTTCAATCATTGATCTACCTAAATAACACCAAAACTTCAAAATATAAATAGCGGCTTGAGCCGTCGAACACACTGTAGTCAGTTTCAAGAAGCGATAATCGATTGTACGTATTATACTGTAATTAATGAGTGTATCGCCTTTTGATTCAATCTCTCTCTGTATTGCTTGCTTCATCAAGTAGGTAGGTGGGGTGGGGGTCAAATTCATTGTAATGTCACCATCTTAATGAATGGCATGTCGTTTTAGCGCAAGAATTGCAAGTTTTTTGGTAAGAAGTTGCTACGAATTAAAAAAAGGCAAATTCAGACACAATCCATGAAAGACACTTTTTGGCAGAATTTAAAGTAACCTCAACCCTTTTGTCATGCTGAGGATCACATAAAGACTAGCAAAATAATTTGAGCATGATGGAAATTAATTATACTAATATATTTAATTTTCTTTTTCAAAATAAATTCATTATACCACAAACATGAACCCAAATATATGTTGGAAATGAATGAAAATCAGTTTCAAAATGAATGAAAAACAGTTTCAAATGATAAAAGCCATCCTTCAGCCATCAGTTTCAATTTCATCCGTTTTCCCCATTTCTTCAGTTTTTTTTTTTTCAAATCATGAATAAATGAAATTCATTGCTGATGGCCTATAAATGGCAGCATACTCTTCTCGGTTAAGTAGACAGAAATAGAGAAAACACAGAAAAAATTTTCCAGCTTCCTTTTCAATTTTCAGCAGCCTAAATCCTTTTCTTTCTTCATTCCTTGCCAAATTCTTCGAGAGATAGACACAGTAGTTCGACAGGCGGTTAACGAAGTGCAACGCTAGCCGACAACCGATTGTATCCTGGGAATCGAACACCGATCTAAACCTCGTGCACCCCGGTGAGGCGGCGAATTCGATTTAAGGAAACCGTGTAAATACGGGCTTTCGGTTTGATTATATATTTTATTTGATTCTCTAAATTTTACCCAACAAGCTTAAATCGATTTCTTTCCCCTTTTCTTGAATTTTAGAGAATCAAATTTTTTTTTGTTTACTGGCTAATTTTACAGGTTATGTTTACTGTAAAACAGAGTTTCCCATTTCTAGGTTTTAAAGATCATGGTTACTGTTTAAATATATTGCAGTAAGGTTGGAAAATAATAAGGTGCAGAAAATTAATTTTTATCAGCAGCCTTTTTTTTTTAAACCATCAGCTTCTGTTCATATCCGCATATATTCAGCACTTAGGTTGATAATCTGTGAAACTTACTGTAAGGTATACTGGGGCAGGGTCTTTGAAAATAAATAAATAAAATTTGGTTTACTGTTACACAAGTTTGTCTGCATGAATAAGTTGAGAAAATATGGTTTGTATGGGTTTTAGATTTGCATGGTCTACAGTGTTTGCATGAATCACTTTAGAAAGTTATGTTCATGGTTTTGTACTTGTGTCTGCATATTCACTAACCTGCATGAATTTTGGTAATCTTTGCATATTATAATGTCTCTCTCTCTCTACAAGATTTAAAAGGTTTACGGTTTTGTAGTGGTTTTGCATGATTTATCATTATTTGGTAATGATTGGTCAAATCATTTTATAATAATAATTGCCATAAAAAAAAAAAAAAAAAAAAAAAAAAAAAAATTACAGATTTTGTCTCTCGGCTTTGCATGGTTAATAGTGGTTTTGCATGGATTTTTAAGTAGATTTGCATATACTTAGATGGTTTTGCATGAAGTTCCATTATTATTTAATGATTGCTTCTTTATTCTCATGATTGGGCTCATTATTTTAAATGATTGCAAGGTTAATTATTTGACAAAAATAAATTCTATATTTTAATCTTGTGATTAATCTGTTTCGAACCGACAATATAGATCGTGAATTTATTCACATTTACTTTAGTCTAAATATTTCTTGCTGATTCTTAAGGTTAAATGGCGTCTCATGGAAATGACGATGTGAACAATGGAAGCAACACTGTTGGTACCGGTGTACCAAATCCTACAATGACTGCGGTTAACCCTGTTGAGACCTCGACTGGCGTTTCTCCCGTTGATGGGACACTTGGTGGCGGTATTCCTCATGTTGGAGTGAACCCCATTTTTCCTACGGCTGCGGCCTCGGCAATTCAATTTGGCACAATACCTTTGCCAGTACCTAGGGCTGCGGCCTCGGTACCTTTGCCATCGTTTCCGGCTCCATTTCCTGTGAATCATGCGATTCGACCGGACAAGTTTGCGGGGACTGATTTTAAGACATGGCAGAACAAGATGATTTTTTATCTTACAACTTTGGGCCTTGCACGTTTCCTCACCGAGGATGCCCCTGTTGTGGCTGAAAACGACACTGATTTGCATAGGCGTGCGGCTTGGGATGCATGGAAAAGTGCTGATTTTCTGTGCCGCAACTATGTCCTGGATGGCCTACAGAATTCTCTGTATCACGTGTATGTGGTAAAGAAATCTGCGAAGGAGCTTTGGGAGTCCTTAGAAAAGAAGTATAAAACCGAGGATGCTGGGTCTAAGAAATTCTTAGCCAGTCGGTGCATGGACTTCAAAATGGTGGATTCACGTTCAGTGGTGAGCCAAGTACAGGAGTACCAAGTGCTTTTGCAGGAAATGCATGCTGAGGGTTTGACTATGTCAGAATCCCTACAAGTGGCTACTGCTATTCACAAGCTACCTCCTCAGTGGAAGGCTTTCAAAAGCTATTTGCAGCATAAGAGGAAAGAGATGTCTTTCGAGGATTTAATTATCAAGCTGCGTATTGAGGAGGATAACAAATTGGCTGAACGTAAATCGGAGAATTCTTACTCTGAAAAGGCAAATGTACTGGAGCACGGCCAGAGTTCTGGTACCAAGAAAAGTCAATCTTTTAAAGCCAAGCAGGGTAATGGGAATCGAAATGATAAAAAGCAGGCCATGAAAGGGTCTCAGTTGAAGCCTACTGGTGGCGTAGGAAAGAAGGCCAAGTTCCAGTTCAATGGAAAGTGCTTCAATTGTGATAAAGTTGGGCACCGATCAGCAGACTGCCGCCAGCCTCGGAGGGATAACAAGCAGCGTCCTCAAGCAAATATGGTTGGAAATGAGAGAGATCATCTCTCAGATGACATGTCTGACCTAAACCTTACAGCGGTGATTAGTGAGGTTAACTTGGTGGGATCTAACCCAAAGGAGTGGTGGCTGGACACTGGGGCCACTTGCCATGTCTGCTCCAACAGGAGCATGTTCACTACTTTTGCACCAGTTACAAATGGTGAAAAATTGTTCATGGGAAACTCCGCAACATCTGAAGTGCTGGGTAAAGGCAAGGTGATCCTGAAGATGACCTCTGGTAGAGAGCTTACTCTGACAAATGTGTTGTATGTGCCAGAGATTCGCAAGAATCTGGTTTCTGGGTCTCTTCTAAGCAAGAATGGTTTCCGCATGGTCATTGAGGCGGACAAGCTGGTGATTACCAAAATAGGAGTTTATGTTGGGAAAGGCTATATGACTGATGACCTATTTAAATTAAATGTAATTGTTGTAACCCCAACTGTTATGAATAATGGGAAAACTCCTTCTGTTTACTTGCTTGAGTCTCCTAATCTGTGGCATGGTAGATTAGGTCACGTAAATTATAATGCAATTCGTAGGCTAAGCAAGCTAAACTACTTGCCCAGGTTTCAAATTGATTCGAATCACAAATGTGAAACCTGCGTTGAGGCAAAGCTTACAAGGACTTCGTTTCATAGTATTGAAAGAAGTACCGAGCCGTTGGGACTAGTCCACAGTGATGTGTGTGACTTGAAATTTGTCCAAACAAGAGGCGGCAACAAGTATTTTATTACTTTTGTTGACGATAGCACGAGATATTGTTATGTGTACTTGCTTAAAAGCAAAGACGAAGCTATCGAAAAATTCATTCTTTATAAGAATGAAGTTGAAAATCAACTTAGCAAGAAAATAAAGGTACTGCGAAGTGATCGTGGTGGTGAATATGAATCACCATTTGGTGAATTTTGTGCTAAACATGGAATAATTCACCAAACCACTGCACCTTATTCACCTCAGCAGAACGGAATCGCTGAGCGTAAGAATCGAACATTAAAAGAAATGATGAATGCTATGTTGATTAGTTCTGGATTACCACAGAACATGTGGGGAGAAGCTATTCTTTCTGCGAATTACATTTTGAATAAAGTGTTAAGAAAGAATATGGATAAGACTCCGTATGAACTTTGGACAGGCCGAACACCTTCGTATAAATACTTACGAATGTGGGGGTGTCTTGCGAAGGTCGCAGTACCTCCTCCCAAGAAGGTCAAGATTGGACCTAAGACAGTTGACTGTGTGTTCATTGGCTATGCACAAAATAGTAGTGCATATAGGTTTCTTGTGCATTATTCGAATGTACCTGATATTGATCCAAACACGATCATGGAGTCTAGGAATGCACAATTCTTTGAGAATATATTTCCTTGTAAATCTCCTAAACAGTTAACTCCTATTAAACAGACTATGGAATCTTCTGCTTCTGGTAGCAGTAAAGATCCAGTTGAAAAAGGTGAGGATGAGCCTAGACGGAGTAAAAGGACCAAAACTTCTAAGACTTTTGGCCCTGACTTTCTCACATATTTGATGGAAAATGATCCTCAAAGCTATAAAGAAGCTATATCTTCTCCCGATGGTCATCTGTGGAAAGAAGCCATCAAGAGTGAAATTGATTCTATCCTTCTGAATCATACCTGGGAATTAGTAGATCTTCCTCCGGGCTGTAAGCCTTTGGGCTACAAGTGGATCTTCAAGAAGAAGATGAAAGCGGATGGATCCGTTGATAAATATAAAGCTCAGCTAGTAATCAAAGGTTATAAGCAAAAAGAAGGCTTAGATTACTTTGATACTTATTCTCCTGTGTCGAGAATAACTTCTATCCGGATGATAATTGCTATTGCAGCCTTGCGAAATCTGGAAATACATCAGATGGATGTAAAAACAACTTTCCTAAATGGAGATTTGAATGAAGAAATCTACATGGATCAACCAGAGGGGTTTTCGGCTCCAGGTCAAGAAAGGAAAGTCTGTAGACTGGTTAAATCGCTTTATGGTTTAAAGCAAGCACCGAAGCAATGGCATGAGAAGTTTGATAATGCTATGCTTTCTAGTGGCTTTAGAATCAACGAGTGCGACAAGTGTGTATATGTTAAGGACACTAATGATGGATATGTCATACTGTGTCTGTATGTCGATGACATGCTCATTGTTGGCAGCTCTGATAAGATTATCAAAGCCACTAAGAATATGTTAAACTCAAAGTTTGACATGAAAGATATGGGTCTCGCGGATGTCATTTTGGGAGTAAAAATTACTCGAACTCCGAATGGACTTGTGTTATCTCAATCTCACTATATTGATAAGATACTAGACAAGTTCAACAAGTCAGATACCACTGTGGCCAGGACTCCAGTGGATTTGAGTCTCCATTTATCCAAGAATACTGGTGACGGCGTTTCACAATTAGAATATTCTCGGATAATAGGGAGTTTAATGTATTTAATGACTTGTACGAGACCGGACATAGCATACTCAGTTAGTAGACTGAGTCGCTACACGAGTAACCCAGGTGCTATCCACTGGAAAGCTATTTTCAGGGTGTTACATTATTTGAGGTACACTCGTGATTTTGGACTGCATTATTCTAGATACCCTGCAGTAATCGAAGGGTATGCTGATGCAAATTGGATATCAGATATGTCTGACTCCAAGTCTACTAGTGGATATGTCTTCACTTTTGGTGGTGCAGCTGTCTCTTGGAAATCGTCCAAACAAACTTGCATCGCAAGATCTACAATGGAATCAGAATTTATCGCGTTGGATAAAGCAGCTGAGGAAGCAGAGTGGCTTCGACAGTTTGTTGAGGATATTCCAAGATGGTCAAAGCCTGTGCCTGCAATTTGTGTTTATTGCGATAACCAATCAGCAATTGGCAGGGCACAGAGCAATATGTATAATGGTAAGTCTCGACATATTCGAAGACGACATAATACCATTCGACAACTACTCTCACAAGGTATTATCACTTTGGACTATGTGAAGTCAAAGGATAATGTTGCGGATCCGCTAACCAAAGGGTTAACTCGAGAACTAGTTGTCAAAGCATCGAAGGGAATGGGCTTGCAGCCTATGACGTTGAAAGGTGTCATGGTGGAAACCCAACCTAGCTGAATGGAGATCCCATGATCTAGGTTCAAAGGGACAACTAAACCATGTATATCTGTGTAAATCACTGAGAAGGTTATTCTTCTGCTCATTCCTATGGTGCTCACAGTGATTAAAAGATGTAGGTTAAGCTATGCTTTTAATGACTCTTAAGCGTGGTGGTGAAACGTTGAATTAAGAGGTCACCTATGTGAGTGTGAAGTGGGGCCGCTTCTATAAGGATTGGAAAGGTTACATCCTTGAACAAACACTTGCAGAACCAGGCGACATGTTCATGGCCAAAACGAACACAACTTTGAGAACTACGCTGTGTCTAGAATGATCCTGTGTGAGGTCTATTGTCTTGGTTTACACAAAGGGAGAAACAGTTCAAGGCATCAGATCCACTGGTTTGCTAGTAATACCCGATAGGTTTCACAAGGGAAGGTTCAAAGCTAAACGCTACCTATCCTATGCAGGATTGATTCGTCTTACTCTCTCTTTCTCTTTGAGACTTCGATTTCCGCATATTTTCATTCATGTGGGGGATTGTTGGAAATGAATGAAAATCAGTTTCAAAATGAATGAAAAACAGTTTCAAATGATAAAAGCCATCCTTCAGCCATCAGTTTCAATTTCATCCGTTTTCCCCATTTCTTCAGTTTTTTTTTTTTCAAATCATGAATAAATGAAATTCATTGCTGATGGCCTATAAATGGCAGCATACTCTTCTCGGTTAAGTAGACAGAAATAGAGAAAACACAGAAAAAATTTTCCAGCTTCCTTTTCAATTTTCAGCAGCCTAAATCCTTTTCTTTCTTCATTCCTTGCCAAATTCTTCGAGAGATAGACACAGTAGTTCGACAGGCGGTTAACGAAGTGCAACGCTAGCCGACAACCGATTGTATCCTGGGAATCGAACACCGATCTAAACCTCGTGCACCCCGGTGAGGCGGCGAATTCGATTTAAGGAAACCGTGTAAATACGGGCTTTCGGTTTGATTATATATTTTATTTGATTCTCTAAATTTTACCCAACAATATATTCCTAATTCGAATTTGAATGTTCATGATGTATTAAATCATACGATCATTCAATAGATTGCGCACGTTATATTGTTATTCCTAACATATAATGTTCTTGTATTTATCTTGTTGCAGTCTAAACTTATTATTATGAATTTTTCAATCATACAACAAGCAACTAATTATTTAATTGGTGATCAACAATCAAATAATTCAATGAAAATGCAAGATAAATCAAGAAACACGAGAAAATATTAAATTAATGGAATATTGAATTAAATAAATAAAAATTAGGTTTATCTTCATCCAATACAAGAGAGTATTTAGCCTAACATATTTAGATATGAATTACACAAAAAATAATTGGAAAACCATCACCCGATATTTTAAACAATGAAAGGAATTGATTAATTCAATATTTTCTTCTTGAATCTTCAATCCGGATTTTGAATCTTTGATTTTTTATGTGTTCTTTGATTTCTTGTTGCTAATCTCTCTCAATATGGCCTCCAATTCATGAAGTGTCAAAAGGCTCTTAATGTAAACTAATAATAAGTATATAATATGCTCCAAGAAAACACTAAAATCGTGCCCAAAATGGAGTAAAAATAAAATAAAAAGATGTCAAAACGAAATCCTAATTAATTTGAAAAAATTGATTTCACACATGTTGGAATCAACTATGCGATCGCATGGTTATAATCATTGGAATTGCATGGTCATAACTATTATGATTCTACATTGTTTTTGTATTGCTTTGCGATCGCAACTTCGCAAGGCGTTTTGCCTATGCGAAACATTCTTCTTCTTTTTTTTCTTTTCATTTTAGTCCTTGTGTATTTGCACCATCGGTCCTCCATCTTTCTAGCATCTTCAATTTTAAACTTATATTTTCAATTTCATTTCAATTAGGCCCTTTATATTTGCAATTCAAGTCCTTCAACTTTTGAAAGTTTACGAATTGGTTCGCATTTTGCCCTTTTTGTATGATTTTAGTCTTTTTTTCTCTATTTAACCTTCAACCATGTCCAAATTCAAGTTTTACTCAAAACAAAATGAAAACGAGTAGATAAATAAGCAATATCAAACTCTAAAATACTTATAATTGTCTAAATTTAAGGCCTAGATAAGTACAAAAATATACTTATCTAATCCCACAAACTTTAACTCTCGTTCGTTCTCGAATAAAATAAAGCAATGACAAAATGCATGGAAATTTAACTCTTCCTCTTGACAAACGATACGTGTTAAACAATCTGTCGTATTTTCTTTCATCATTTAAAATTGCTATTAATCACCAAACAGTATACAAATAATGTTATACAAGTTTTAATTTAATCAATGCTTGACGTGTGTGTTTTTTAGTCAACTCAATCATTTTAGTGTGCTACATAAGGTGATCTCACAACCTTTAGTGGTTAAGTTTTCGCTTTCCCTTTCGTGTGATGCACTTCCCCAAAATTTGTCATTTTCTCTCTAATTCGGATTATAATTTCTAAGGTTGTTTCCTAACTTACTAACTCATTTCCCGCTCAAGTTTGGGTGGGTCTAACCAATAATAGCCACTACTTAGGTTTGAGCTGATTGTCCTTTATTTGAATGCCCCGACCTTTAAATATCCAATAGGCAATTAAAACACACCAGCCATCTCAACCCCTTTATGCAACTTATCTACTAAGTAATAAATTCATGTAGTACATCTCTCCATTAAGTCTTTAGAAGAACCATGTTACGAGCTTTAGACAAGTGGCTACCAAGTCAGATAACTTTAGGACACAAGGTATAGAAATACTCCTTCGGGTTTAATGACTCGAGTCAACTAAACTTCGAAGAAAGGTGTCAGATATATACAATATCCTAACAAAAAATTATTTTTCCAAAATAAATCTACATGAATTACCTCTCGCTCTTAAGCTTTCTTATTAGCCTTCGTTGTAACACCCAGGCCAAGAAAGTTTAAAATATTTGATAGGTACAACTCATACCAAGAAGGTGCACCTTCTTTTTCTAAAGTCCATCGTCAGAAACTCCACAATTAAGCGTGCTCGGCTTAGAGCAATTCTATGATGGGTGACCCCCTGAGAAGTTTTTTAGGGGAGCGTGCGAGTGAGGACAAAGCATGCTGAAAAGATTCAAGTTGGTATAGTGGGGACAGTACGTCTTCATATAATGGTCGGAACAGCCCGTTAAGTGGGACCCGGGTCGTTACTAATGGTATCAGAGCCGACCGTCAGCCCAAAATTGAGAACTAAGTGCTATGCCACAAGGCGGGAGCGACCTCTTGAACCCGTAGGAGCCACCTCTAGAATCCCAACACATGACAACGGATCCTCAAATGGATTCTCAAATGGTTTAAGCGCGATGAAGACGTCGTGAATCTAACGGGGGATGATCGTAATACCTAGGCCAGAAAAGCTTAAAAGATTTGATATGTACTACTCATACCAAAAAGGTGCACCTTCTTTTCGGAAGTCCATCGTCAAAAACTCCACAGTTAAGCGTGTTTGGCTTGGAGCAATTCTATGATGAATGACCCCCTGGGAAGTTTTCTCGGGGAGCATGCGAGTAAGGACAAAATATGCTGAAAAGACTCATATTAGTACAATGGGGACAGTACGTCGTCATCTAACAGTCGGGACAGTCCTTAAGTGAGACCCGGGTCGTTACACTCGTAGCTTTAGGGCACCAGGTATTAAAATACATTTACAGACTTACTGACTCGAGATATTTACATGCTAAAAATAGGATATTATATTGTTGTTTTGGAATAAATGGTATTGATTTCTTTCTTATTTGTTATTATTTCAGAAAATAGCTCAAAGTCGAGAAAATAAAAAATTTGAAGCTAATACATGTCAATTGAATGACAATTGGAGCTAAAATGTGCAAAATGGAAGATTACAAAGCCAATCAAGAATCAAAGTGGAGCTAAATTGGAAGAAGTCAAAACTTCAAGAATTCAATTGAAGAAATCAAGACAAAAGGAGAAATTGATGACATTCACAAGTATAAGGGCTAAATAGATGAAATCAGAAGTTGTGGAATTAGTCGCAAATAAGAAAAATGGCCAACTTGTAAAGATATCAGAAGCGGAGGACCAAGGAAAATTTGGATAATCACGCGATTGCGCGATCATTTCAAAGTTAGCCAGAATGAAAAATGATAATTGCACGCGATTGCGATCTCTTATACCAGCCATGTCTCTTGTATCTCGTTGGTTTTTTCTATGTTGTTTAAAAAAAAAATCAATTTCAAGATCTATTGGAAGAAGTCCGATTCCTCATTTTCTGAAAGTACATACCTATACCATCCCCATTCCAACTGATATTGACCCAATTGACCCGTTGACGATTTGGGCCACCCGAATGGTATGAGCCGCAGCGGGGAGACCCGTACGTACGATTTTTAAGGTTTCGTCAAAATCTTACATGAACTATTAAATGTCTAAAAAGAGCAAATCACAAGAGATTAAGAATAGCTAAAATGAAATAATAATAATAATAATAATAATAATAATAATAATAATAATAATAATAATAATAATAATAATTAAATAAAAAATTAACTAATAACTATAGTAAATAAGTTATTCCCCAGCAACGTCATCAAAACTTGTTTGTATAAATCCCGCAAATGTACGAGATCGTTGTACAAGTAATAAGATTTGTGAGTTAAGAGTATCGTTACCATGAGAAATAAGTTCTACTTATGTGTTACTAGCAATGTTGTCAAACCTGGCCCGGCCCGGTCGAGTCGACCCGGAAACCCGCAATCCGGCAAAAAAATCAGGCCGCGTCGCATTAAAAACTCAATCGAGTCAAACCCAGTCAACGACCCGGGTTGACCCGAGAAACCCTGTCGACCCGGACCTGAGTTTTATATATTTTTAATTTTTTTTTAATTTTTTGATTTTTTAATATTAAATAATGCCCTGGTCAACCCAGTCTTTCGACCAGGTCGATGCCCGGACCGAGTCTGAAAACATTGGCTAGTCAATCAATAATTAATCTTAAATTCCAATTATGTAAAGTATGATTTGTAAATATAAGGAATAAATGTATTGGAATTTGAATCCACCTAGTGATATCTATTTCAATTCTCAATTATATAATTTAACCTGTTCATGCATTTTAATATATTTAATTTTTTAAAACAAATCAAACCTACCACAAACAAGACTTGAATTTATTCTTAGTCTGAATTCGAATGTTCATGATACATTAAATCATACGATCATCCAATAGATTGCACACGTCATATTATTTTTCCTAACATATAACGTTTGTGTGTTTATCTTGTCGAGTTCTAAACCTACTGTGAATTTTTCAATCCCAAGCAACTAATTATTTAATTGGTGATCAAGCAGTCAAATAATTCAACGTGAATGAAAGATAAACCAAGAAACACAAGAAAATAGTACATTAATGGAATCTTGAATTAAAATAAATAAAAACTAGGGTTCATCTTCATTCAAATGCAAGAGAGTATTTAGCCTAACATATTTAGATACGAATTACACAACAATAATTAGAAAGACATCACCCAGAATTTAGAACAATGGAATGAATTGATTAATTTAATCTCTTATTGGATCTTCAACTCAAATTTTGAATCTTCAATTCTTGATGTTTTTTTTTTGATTTCTTGTTGCTAATCTCTCTCAATATGGCCTCCAACTAATGAAGTGTCAAAAGACTCTTAATGTAGACTAAGAATAAGTATATATAGGCTCCTAGAAAACCCTAAAAACATGCCCAAAATGGAGTCCAAAAAGATGTCAAAATGGAATCCTACTTAAACTGAAAAACTCATTTTACGCTTTCCGGAATCAACCATGCGATCGTATGGTTATAACAATTGAGATCGCGTGGTTATAACTCTTTGGGTTCTGCATTATTTTTGTATTGTATTGTCTTGCGATTGCATAGGCAACATTCATCTTCTACTCTTTCTTTCTTTTCATTTTGGTCATTGTGTATTTGCACATT
This sequence comes from Ligustrum vulgare, assembly GCA_963555705.1. Classification (NCBI taxonomy): domain Eukaryota; kingdom Viridiplantae; phylum Streptophyta; class Magnoliopsida; order Lamiales; family Oleaceae; genus Ligustrum; species Ligustrum vulgare. The sequence continues at coordinate 47,390,382 of OY743171.1, read as the reverse complement.
CGGTTCTCCATCATTCTAGCATCTTCAATTTAGTCCATATATTTTCACTTTCATTTCAATTGGGACCTTTTATATTTGCAAAGCAAGTTTTTCAACTTTCGAAAATTTATGTATCAGTTCCCACTTTGTCATTTTTGTACGATTTTAGTCATTTTTCTTTGTTTAACATCCAACCACGTCCAAATTCGAGTTTTCCTAAAAACAAATAAAATGAATATATAATCCAGTAATATCAAATTCTAAAATACTTACAATTGTCTAAATTTAAGGCCTGAATAAGTACAAATGTACTTATCAATAATTCACTTAATCGATAAATTCGTATAACTTTGGAAAATCACTGGACACTACAAGATTTATAAAGTTTTCATTTACAAAGCCTCTTATTCAGTTGGTGTTGGATTTTACAAATGAAAAATGGTCGTTAGATATCTTGTTGGTATAGCACTCGATGCTAAAGGTTTTGTAACATAAATATATTTCTATTGGTAAATACATACCAACGACTGCTTGACCGTTGGTATTTTGTAACGAAAATTATGTCCGTTGAAAAATACCAATGATTGTTTGATCGTTGATATTTCTAAAGGAAATAGCCGTTGGAAACATCAACGGGCCATGATATATGTTGGAAATAATTTTCAATGATACTTCTTTATGTTGGAATTTAAGGTATATTAAAAAAAAATCAATCACAAGAATCGATAGAGCATTAGAATTAAGCAAACATAATAAATAATTTTCAAAATCTAGTAGATATTTTACCACAACATTCAATGTGAAAAGTTCTTAATAAATTACTACAAAATAAAGATATGATGTTATAATATTCTTGTCACTTTATCAAAGAGAAATAACTTGAAATGAACATAACAAGAAACAAAATTACTACAAAGTTCTAGTGCATGACACCTAACCATGTCGACAACCTCCGGTTGTGAAAATACAAATTCAAGAAATTCTCCAAGCCTGGTAAGAAATCTATCTGAAAGAAACCAATTCTCTAATTGAGCATACATCCAATTATGGTCAGTCGACATACTGCACAATATCAAATAGGATAATAATTTCAATACAATATAAAATAACGACATAAATAATAAAATTGAAAAGCACATGTAATCTAATTAAATAATCAATAGATTTTATTTAAATGTAAGTTCTTAATATAATATAACTCCTAATCTAATTCAATGTTATTAATCTAATAAACATTATTATTATACAAACTATTGTACTTAGTCATACACACTAATAAATTAATTTAATATAGATATTAATTTATTAACTCATACATATCAACATACTAAATTAATTATATACATATTAATATACTATTTTTTTAAATTACATATTAATACTCCAAATAAATAATAATTTATATTCCCTCTTAGTCGAATAATTACAACAAGCTAATTCAATATATTTTTTTAAATGTAAACTCTTACTCTAAATATATTGTTTTTAATCTAATATAATTCTTAATATACAAATTATTATACGTAATTTAACTTGCATATTAATATACTAATTAAGCAAATATACGTTTTTTTTTACATAATATAGTAACATAATTGTTAATCGTGTGAAAAGATCAAAACTCCAAACATATATGAATATAATCTTCAAGAACAATTAAAAAAATACCTTGATTTTAATGAAATTATTGTTTTATCCACTTCAAAAGTAGTTTCTACAAATTGAAAACTATTATTTTGTGCTTTTAAAGAGGAATATTAAGGTATTGTAATATACTATATAGTAGGAAAAATATGGAAGAGCTCAGATGTCTGCTTATATGAGGTCGAAATGGAAGAAATGTGACATAAAGAGATCAACAATGCAAAGAAAGAAAAAAAAAAACAGCAACGAAAAAAAATCCATTGAAAATTGTAATGAACAACAAGAGTGGTTGGATAATTACCAAAGGATAAATATTCAATGGTAGCAACAAACAAAAAGTATCCATTGTTATTTTCCAACGACTGTAATTTCTGTTAGAAAATACCAACGTTGGGATTTTCCCAACGAAATTTACTGCTGTTAGAAAATACCAACAGAAGCGGCTCTATGTTCCGTTGGTATTTTACCAACGAAATTTTGGAAAATATCAAAGGACATTTTTATTGTTGGAAATTTTTCCAACAACTTGGTTTTTGGTTGGAAATGTCCAATGAATTGTTTGTCTGTTGGAAAAATTCATGACTAATACTCCAATTTGTGATAGTGGGATGTTAGTCTCTCGATTAATCAATGTTCCTCAAGCGTCAAAGATGGAGAATGTGGAGTTGTTGCCTCTTGTATATTTCTCTAAACACTTCAGATTAGTGGTTGCGGGATAAGGTTGTGTTTGCAACTTGATTCTAACAGACTGATTCTAATTGATTGGAACTTTTGGTAATTGTTTCAGTTGGTACCTGATTTACCTGTATTTGTTAGATGGTTAGGTCTATAAATAGATAAAGTTGGCTGGGAGAAATCTATATAGAGAGAGAGAGTTAGATTGAGAAAAATAACAGTGCATTTTTCTTTACAATCTAGTAGAGTTCTCTGTTGCTTGTAAGAAGAAGAAAATCTCCCGTATTTCTATGGTGTTTCAAAGTCATGGCGTTTAGTCATTTGTTAATAAAATTGACTGAGGAAACTAATTCAATTGCCTCCTGGTTATACTTCCATATTACTTCCTGTTCATTATCCATTTTCTGGTGGAAATCTGGTTCTTGTTTTTCTGGTTCATCTTATTCTCCAACAACTAAGTTCTTGGCAACAGATTGGAAGACAAAATCGCCAACAATCTTGTTTCAAACTGGTTACTAACTTGTTTTCCATTTGTCCGCAAAGTTAAAATTGACATCTCACATTAAATATATTTAAACTAGATGAAACTAAGTTGTGGATAAATGAATAGTATTCGTGGGATTCTTAGAATGTGTTGATAAAAAATGATTTGGGTATATTTCTAAACATCAGCTAAAGTTACCAAGTTGAAAAGAAGAAAAAAAATATAACTTCAACAATTATTTTGAAACAAAATAAAGTTGGATAATTGACATGAAATTTTGTAATAAGTGATGTTGAATTTGCCCTACCATTGAGGTGCTTATGGGTCGCTAACACATGACATTGTCTGCCTTAGGAAGTGGTTTTGTTTCACACTAGGTGGACATCTTCCGATTCTTTGTTGCATGCATATTGATTGTTGGCATGTTTAGATTATAAAAATATTTATAAAAAATTAATCGAACGTAGGCTATAGTAAGTATAAAAAAAAAAAAAAGAAAAAAATCTCTATTCATATTAATATAAATATAAAAATTAAGTTTTTGTATCTTAGGAATTTAAATTATTATTATTGTTGTTGTTGTGAATATGCATGGAAAAATAAATTAGGGAAGTTTGAAACAATAGGGGAGAATTACGCAAGGAAGACAAGTGATGGAAGACCTTTTGTATTGATTACCCAATTTTGGGATGCAACAATCTTTTTTACAATGGAATTTATCAGTGTTGAATGAAAATAATGATTTTCGCAAAAAAATATAATTTTGAGGGTGTAAATATCAAAATTGAAAGACTAGAAACTATCTTCGCAAGTCATACAAACTCTAGGATCGTTTTGTATTGTTTCCTCAAAAAATAACTTCAGTAAATATTTTGAAAATAAGGTTGATATTAAAAAGAAAAAAAAAATTGTTTATATACAAAAATTGTGGTTTTTTGAGGTGAAATATGTTAAAAAAAAGTTTAGAAAAACATGTGTGATTAAAAAGTAATTTGAGAAAATTTATTGTTTATAAACGGTAAATAGAAGCTTACAAGAAATTTTGAAATGAGTGACTTGCATCCTTTTTAACACAGCAGTGTATTTGTCTTGACTCTGTTGCATACATATTGGTTGTACTACCTTGTGAATTTGTTGTACATTCATGGTTCTAGAGAATCGTTGACTGAAATAGCCAATGCACACATCAAATAAGATACATTGTCCCCTCATTAACCTCCCAACCTAATTTTTTCTTAAATTCTGTCCAGGCAAATTTCTTAAAGTAACACACTAACACGGTGTAATAAATTCATTGGTCTAGCTTTATGCTTTTTATGCCATTATTATTATTTTGTGACATTGACAAACATTTTCCTTTTTTATTATGCTAATTTTGTACTAGTTTATAACATTTGTTTGTTTGAGAAAGCTTTAGATTAAAACTAATGAAACATGTGGTCCAAAGTACGTCTTATAAAGCACGTGGTTAAAAATTGAAGTTTAACCAATTGAAATATTAATAATTTTTTTGGCACTATATTTTGTTCTTTTAATAAGTTTTGATTTTATATTCACTAGGAAATTCACTTGTACTACTTTAACTGAGTCACTGAGTGCAATCTATCATTTCATTACATATAAGTTTAGAGCATCTTCAATAAACTATTTATATTTAATGAGTATATTCTATATAATAGAGAGCATTTACAAATTTAAAGAGCGAAATTTTTTACAAGCTCCAATAAACTCTTTATTTTTTTATCTTTATTTTATTTTATCATAAAAATATTCATTGTCTTTCTTTATTTTTAGTTAATTTTTTTTTTTAAAAAAAGTGAATGACCAATGATATTAAATATGTAATAAAGAAAGCTAATGTAGTAACATTGAAAATTGAAACTTTTTGAATGCATTTAATAATAGAGAGTGTGTTTGACTCTCTAAATTTGGGGAGCCAAACTCACTCTCTAAATTTAAGTGTTAAAATAGAGAGCATATTGGAGTGAAATTTTAATAGTTGACTCTCCAAAATAAAGAAAATTTGAAGTTTAAAAAGCCTATTGGAGAAGCTTTTAGACTACTGGGCTATCATCATTTATAAGATTCTTTAAAGTGGTAATTACACCACGACAGGTATATGTTAGCCCTATTTCACAAATCAAGAAACAAGTTTAATAGTTCATCAATCAGGTCTTTAATCATTTTAATTTTTTATTAATAAAGTTTTCAAAATTATTATATCCATCCATTCTAAAACCAACCCACAGACCTCAGCCTCCTCTCCAACTCTCTCTCTCTCTCTCTAGAAACATTGCAAGGACCCACTATACAGCCATATAGGAACTCTCCAGCTCTGATGTTTCAGATTTTCGCCGGCGAATATCTACTGGAAAATCACGTCCACAGAACCCCTTAGCCTTCTCTCCGACTTCATCTCTAGAAACATTTCGGAGAGACCCACTCTACAGGAACTCTCTAGCCGACTATATTAAGTTCGATTGGTCGAATTTTTGCCATTTCCTTCGGCCATTTTTTGTTCTGTCAGATCTGGTTGTTCAATTTTCTTCATTTACCGGGTAGTTTTCATTCTCTGATTTCTACATTGATTTGGTCAGACCTTTCGTCGGTTACTTCCATATGTGGTGTGGTGGTTTTTGTGGTTGTGGATGCGATGGGAGAATGAGGCTACAGTGGTTCGGTGGATGTGCTGTATGGTGGTTTGTGGTTGTTGCCCTGTAATGTACGGCGGCGGCTGGGATGGAGCTAGTGGTGGCTGGTTGGAGGTGTGTGCGCTTGAGGAGGCAGCGATGGTGGTGCGAAGGAGGCAGTGGTGGGCGGTGATGAAAAGTCAATTGTGGCTGCAACTGGATTGTGGATTTGGAGTGGCTACCAAACTGAGATTCAGATTCCAATTGGATTCAAGTCACAGCTAGTAGGCATTTGTCACATGGTTGCTACTGCTTTCATTTCCGTGGTTGTGATGTGATTCAGTGGGCAATGTCAAAGGTCACACTTCAAATCTTGAGGTCACATGTCACATTTATTGCATTAGGTCATGGGTCACACTTCAAATGTTTAGGTCACAAATCATATTTGATGCATTCAGTCACAATCACACTTCACATGCTCAGGTCACAGGTCACATTTGATGCATTCAGTCACAATCACACTTTAGATGCTCAGGTCACGGGCCAGTTTGATCCATTAAGTCACGGGTCATACTTCAAATGTTCAAGTCATAAGTCACATTTGATATATTAGGTCACGGATCATACTATACATGTTGAGTCACATTTGATGCATTAGGTCACATATTACAATTGATGCATTTGATGAATTAGGTCACAAATCAAAATTTGATGCATTAGGCACGAGTCACACTTCAAATGTTCAGGTCACACATAACAGTTGATGCATTGAGTCAAAAGTCACACTACACATGTTCAAGTTACATTTGATGCATTAGATCACAGGTCACATATGGCGCATTAGGTCACATGTTCAAAAAATGTTTCAGTCTTCTTCTTTTTCTGGTTGCATTAGGTCTAAGATGGTGGTGGTGGTGGAAGTGGTATTTCGGAGATGGTGGTAGTGGTGGTTGCTGTGGTGGTGGTGGTGAGTCGAATGTCACGTTGGAGGTGGTGACGGTGATGATGACGGTGGTTGGTGGTGGTGGTGGTGGTGGTGATGATGATGATGATGGTAGTGGTGATAATGACGATGAGGCCTAGACAGTTGCAAAAAATTTGAATTAGGTAGGGGTGGGGTGGATTTTCATAATATATTAAATATATTATTTACAACCTGATTCATGTAATTTTAAACTTCTTTCTTCAAGTTTAAAATGTGGTATAATAACCAACTTATTTGTGTATTATTCCCTTCTTTAAATTCAATCTAATTTTATCAGCGTCTATTTGATAAAATTGTAAACAAAAACTGATTTATTTATAATTTTGAGGTAAAAAAAACATTGATTGAGAATTGGTGAGAAAAAATGTATGTGGCTTGAAAAATTGTTTAGTTTTAAAATTGGGGTAAAATATGTTATTAAAATTATTTATTGACTTTGATTTACTTTTTATTATCCTAATACATATAGAGAGTCTAATTCTCTCCATAAAGAAAAAATCGAGCCTATAATGACAAAAAAGAAGAAACATTATGGGTCTATTATTTTATGCAGTCATTGTAAATTATAATTCAATTTTAATATAATGTACATAATTTTTCAAATCATTTTTTAATCACACATATTTTTTCTCTCCATTTTTCAACCACACATTTTACTTAAAAAATACAAATAAAATAATTCACACAAGGCCGCCGAATAAATCCTATATCATCGAACCCCAGAAGCATAGTTGTCCACTTCTACAACTAGCATTTTGTCTTGTTACACAAAATTGAATAAAAAGTTCATAAACTAAATAAAATTAGAGGAGTTGCATAAAATTGAATTTGAGCATTTAGAAGTTAGAATAGTCGTGGCCTCAATTTTTGTATGGTTGACATGGTCAACAGGTCTCGTTTTCCTCACACTCGGGTAGCTTTGGTTTTGTACACTTGGACAAATCGTTACAATAGCCTACTCTGATGGGGTGGAGGAGGCCGTGTGTATTCTAGCAATTAAGTTAGTCAACAATATATATATATATATGGACACGGGACATGCAAAGATGTGACCACTTTTCGATTACAAATGGGTTCAAATACGAAGTGTATGAGAGAGAGAGAGAGAGAGAGAGAGAGAGAGAGAGAGAGAGAGAGAGAGAGAGGTTATTTGTGAGTATGTATAGTTGCATTACATTCAAATGACACAAAATGTGAGCTTTTATGCTAAAAGAAATGAAGTGGTGGCTAGGGATGTCAACGAGCTCAGCCGAGCCGAGCCGGCTCGCGAGCCGAAGATCAAGGCTCGAGCTTTTAGGGGTCGAGCTTTTTTTGGCCCGAGCCGAGCCTCGTCCCCAAAAATAAGGCTCGACTCGAGCTTTAGCTCGAGCTTTTTCCTAGCCGAGTCGAGCCAAGTCCCGAGCTTTTAATTTTTTTAAATTTTTATAGCAAAAATTCATAAAATTTGTTTGAAAATGTGTATATATAGCAAGTTGGATCGAGCTCGTGGTCGAAATTCATTTCTCAAGCTCCCATGGAACTTTTTTAGCGGGCTTTTTTTTTTTTGCTCAAGTCGAACCGAGCCGAGCCGAGCCAAAGCCCGTCTCTCAAAAAAAAGCTCAGCTCGAGCCACGAGCCGAGCTTAGCCCGAGCTTTTTCTGAGCCGAGCCGAGCCGAGTCCAAGCGGCTCGAGCCGACGAGCCGTTTTGTCATTCCTAGTGGTGGTTGTTAGATGAAATGACACATGACTTCATCTTAGAGGTTGAAGTCACTATCCTAGCTATCAATATCAATCCTAGTTCGATAGTTAACAAATGCTTCTGACAAGAATCCACCCTAAAAGCTATGTTTGTTTATGAGATGCAAATTGACGATTTGACAGTTGGGCGTCTATAACAAAGATGTCACATCAATTCAGTATGGAGAAATCTTATGAGATATCCCTTGGGAATAATGGAATTGCTTCGCAGTAGATGTCAATGTATCGCTTTGAAAAGTTATCCTCTTCGACCTTTTGGAAATGACTTCCCTATAATAAATTATCTGTTTCAGTTAGATACCTATAAGTGAAGACGTGGAGTGTAAGCCTTTGGTTGGTACTTGGTAGTCACACATCCTAAGCTAGTTAAGCTTCGAAAGATAGAGCGTAATACAAAGTTTCAAATTTCACACGAATATGAGTAACTATAGAAAAAACTTGTTACACACATTTGCCCCATTCTACCTATCAATCCAAAGAGATCAACTAATGACATCTTCAATGAGGGGTCAATTTAGCGCAAAACACAAAATTTGGTGTAAAACATTCTCCAGTGAGAGGTCAAATTTGGTGACACTATTCATTTAATTTGGTGTAATACTTATTTTTCGACTTTGCCATTTGTTTTGTACTATAAAGAATTGTAGTTCCTTCTATATCCTTTTTTAATTTGATTTTTTATTTGATAATTAACATTTATTTTTATTTATTTGTATGTGACTACTATTTTTAATTAATATTAATTTATAAAATATCATTAAATATTAAGCAATAAATATTTTCATTACATAAAATTTAAATGCTCATTAAATCTAAAAAGTTACAAATTTGATAATTAGAAATTAAGAAGAAAATTTATTTGCAATTGGATATAAATTCTAATTTAGTAATAATTTCATTTGTAATTAAATAGAAAATGAAATAAATTAATTGTAGAGATATAAATAATAAATAAATAAATGTATTTGACGTAAAATTTGGTGCAACCACGGGAGTGAATTTATAATTTATTATTTGGTAATACCTGGTGTTACAATTGGAAATGCCTACTAGTGTTTTTCCAAAGAATAAACCTATCCATCTCACTCAAAGAATTGAAGAATAAGCACATGTTCAAGCCCTATTTTCCGGAGTAGATTTTACAAAAAGTATTTTTTTGAAAAATATTAAAATATATATATATATATATATATTACATGTAAAGTTATTTTATTGAAAAATGTATAGTTAAAAATGAATTTTAAAAAATATAACTCAAATAGGGGCCAAGTCTTTTTCCTCTCATCATATTACCCCTCCGGGTCCGACCCCCCACTCAAATAAGGGGGCTGAGGACTGTGCCAAAAGCCACCGAGTTCGAATAAACTGCCAGTATAATCTATCAGTTCAGTTCTACTAACAAGTAACAACTGTAGCAAAGAATACTGTAGCAACTAGCAACATCCAAGTACATCTTACACATCTCCTCAGAAGATGTTTTGTTCAATGCATTTATCCTCGGTACAATTACATATTATGTGTATTACATATTAAGGAAAATTTGGCAAAAGCCAATAATCTCAGTTGCAATTTCATGTTAATTGTTCATCCTATCACTTCCATATCATCATCAGATGCTAAGTTCTTAACCTCATTCCCACAGTACATTCTATCATCATTTGGAAAGGGCAAAAGTTTCTCCGAAAAAGAACTTCCAAGAAAGTCATACTTCAAATGCTTCACTCTTGATTCTCGTATGTCGTTTAATCCATCTTTCCGTTTTCTACACTCATCGATCCTTGGATTCCTTGTGCAGACAGAAGCTGGTAATCCTTTGTTCGACAAACCATCCATTTTTTTATCCTTATTGCATCCATTTTCATGGTATACTAACATATTCTGCTTCAGGTTCTTCGCATCAGACTTGATTTCAGGGAACTCACCATCCATTCTTGTGCTGCATGTTACTGCTTTGGCATGGAGTGTTGATGTGTTATGATCAAATACTCTAAACCCTTGATCTTCAAGGACAAAAAGCCACTCTGTAAATGAGTTGACGGCGATTAGCTATCTTTTATGACAGTTAAAACCAATAATTAATATATAGCCTGATCCACCAGTAAGAGTCAGAATGTAAATGAACCAAGAAACTTCTGCATTTAAAAACTGAATATATCATGTACTGTGTGGGAGCTAGTCATAGTGTTTACAGCATGTTTGGCTTACTTTTCATGAGAATTGTGGTTTCCAAGCATGTTTGGACATGTTATACTTATTCCTCGCTTATAAGATATTTTGACATTAATTGAAGGATTACTTCCGACCACAAAAAAAGTTACTTATGTCTTTCAAGCTTCTCCAAGCATTCCCTAAATGGCCAGAGAAGATCAGGCAGAGAGTAAAAAGAAGTAATGCCGTAGTAGTATCTCACTGATAAGAGCTTTTGGAGTGCTTGGTCTACTGCTTTCCTCCTGCATTCCAGCTTGGGCTGTTATCCATTTGATTAGCCCTGTCACCAACCGAGATCCGGAGAAAGCATTTTCATAAGAAATGGCCCTGTCTTGATCACATGTTGCCCTGCAGTCGACAAATTTCATACATTGTTAGACAAAACATACTATAATTCTGTATGAACCCTGGACCAGACAAAACATACTATAATTCTATGTTTGAATCCTGGACCACAATACTTTCCCCATACCTCGCCAAACGTATGGCATTGTCTGCAACTAATGACCATACCAGAGCTAAATTTCTTGAGTAGCCAGCTACTGACTGAACACATCTATTTGTTTGTAGAAACGAATTGTCAACCAATATAACTGCATCATACAGTGCTTTTTGTAGAAAAATTCCATCCTCAGAACTCTGCACTAATATAGAATCATTTCACAGAGAACAAGAAGCTTTCATGTTAGCACCTCACTGCATAAACACTTCTACAGCAGCAAACATATGCAGAAGTCCACGACAAGAACTGATTTGAACACAAAGTTTGACTATGCTACAGCCTTTTAAAAATTAACAGCATTTGTTGGAAACAATTTTTCAGCCTAAAGAGTTTCAGTGTGGAAACTATTTAGTTTGACAAGTATACTGACCAATAGAGTGGAAACAGGTAAACTTGGTTCCAGCAGCACGTTGAGAAGCATTTCTGGCAAGAAGCACCATTAAATCAGGAGAGCATAAGAATAAACAAGAGATACAGCTCTTCACGTGAATATTACCATTTAAACATGAAAAGGCACAAATTAACACTGCTCTTCCACACTTTATCATATGAGAAAAAAATGTAATGAACTGCCAAGATGAATGAGATCTATTAGAAGCAAACATGAATAATGCATGCCAAGATACAATTGACCAAAATCACTAAAGAACAAAAATTGAAATCAAAGAACCACAGCATAATTATATCTATGCCAACAATGTGATTCAAGTTTACGGCGCAAGATTTATCAATAAAGGTGACCAGTCTCTACTAGAGTAAAGATTCTAAACAGACGTAATGGTCTGAATAGACAAATATTGATTATCCCTATGCAAGTCCCATTTAAATCCTTGAGAAATTTTCAAGGCACAAGCTCAACAAAAAATCTATGATTCGTAGCACCCAGCCAAGCACCCAGAGCTGACACCAACTCCCTTCCTTAACTCTTTGGTCGGGATAACCTCAAGAAAACTGCAAAATATCCGAGATATTTTGAACCACTTTAAGGTTCTAAGATAAGAAGTGACGGATTGAATTTAACAACCATTTTTTATAACCCTACTGACAATGAACGAGTTGGCAGCAGGTGCACTTTTGTTTTTCTTCAACTAGGGTCAGGCTAAATGAAATGAACAGTGGCTCAATTTGGCCCCTTTTGATAACTAGTATTTTTGAAAATTGAATTTTTGAATAGTGATTTTTAGGAAAATGTGTGGTTTGTAAGAAAAATTTTGGGTTTACGTGAAGAATATTTTATTATGTAAATGTGATTAAAAATGAGTAATGTAGAAAAATAAGTTTTAAATAATGGTTGTCAAACAGGGGCTTGGTAGTGTGCGGACAATTTGAAGGTTGGAGAGCAGTTTTTAATTTCGTGGACAGCTAAGAAAAAAGTTGAGTAATTTGAAGACCAAATAAGAAGAGAGACATTATGATGTGAAGCCAGGTCTACTACAGCAAAAAATTTGGAAGAAATAGATGGGTCTACATGTCTCTTAACAAAGAAAATTAATTAAGCAAAACAGTAGATTAGAAGAAATGCAAAATCTACGAGAAGTCTAACAGTGTCCTTGTATAAATCACTGCAAAAAAAATGATTTTAGGACAAGTGAGGCAAGTATGGAGTTCCTGGCTCTTGTTGTAACTGAAGGATCTGTAGTGTTTTTCCCCTATAGTTGACTCTTGATATGTGTCCCTCATTATTGATCCTACAAATTTATGAGATGTAACTTCTTCAAGGTATTTTCTCATCAACTACCTTTGACAGGACTGCTTGTATTAGTTGATACTTGATATGCTCACGTACAAACCAACAAGGTTCCTTACTTATATTAGAGGTTTATTCAATAAGAATAAGTGTGTCGTCAGCAATTCATTACACAGTGTTAGCTTGTCCACTTAGCCTTTCTCCAGTGCGTGTGTACAAATGGAAAGAGCGACTATACTTAACACAAATGTTTCCATTGACAATTCCAAATAGGGAGAAACTACTAGCTGCATCTTTTTCGTTCCCTCTGTCAATTGATAGATTCTGACTTTTTTTTTTTTTTTTGCGGGGGGGGGGTTTGCATATCCAAATTAGTGGTGCATAATTCATATCCTAATTTGAAACATTAAAGAAGATAAGCTTCATAGATTATAGAGTATAAATGCCAAAAAAAAATTATTCTAATTTTCTAACAAAACAAATGTGCAAGGAAAATACGAGAAACCTCACCTAGAAAATACAAATTCTGAAACTCCTTGATTGTCCGAACTGCCAGATTTTGTGTATCTTTCAGCAACTCCTGTCTACTCCCACCCGAACCAAATTTAAGACACAGCCTCAGCAAAAACACTTCATACAAGACAATCCCAGCTAATTCCCCAATCCCACACCTCGCCTTCATTCGATTCCAAACACCATCGCCCAAAACAGGGAAAAAACCCCTCAGATTTTCCCCAGATGTACAACTCCACTCACCTCGGTCAACAGTCCAAACCTTAACTAAATCCTCAAAACACAGCACTGATTTATCAATCTCAACAATACCATTTGCATAATCATCGATCCCACAGTATACCATAATATAGCTAACAATTTTCTCTACCAAATCTCCAACCTCCATTCTCAAACTAAACCCATGTTTTGCAAAATCATACAAAAAATTATACAGCTCGTATACAACAGGTGCAAGCAGCGCGATCTTTTTCGACGCGCTACTCAAATTAGAACACGAAATTAGTAAATTCAACAAGTCTTTAGCTACAGTAATTCGAGTGGAAGGATCATTTTTTTTGGGTCCCAATTTCGAAGTATGGAAAGTCACAGCGGAGTAAAACCAGGTGATTTCGAGAGGTGGGTCAAGCATGGTTTGAATTAACCTGAAGAAAATCGACTCAAAAGCCGTAAAATCGGAGCCTCCAGTTTCGTACAGGGTCAAGAAATGTTTGATTGAGTCTTTCAACATGGGTTCATGGTTTAGTAATTGGGGATTCATGGTGGGTTTTGGAACTAACAGATGAATTTGTGAGAATGCGATAACGGGGTTTTGGGGAGGTTAACAGTATGATTAAACCCTAGCAACGCGGAGAAGGTGGGTGGGGGCAATAAAGGGAGGGAACATTTGGGGCTTCTTGTAACGGACCAATTTTTGAATTTGGGTCGTTGAAACTTGAAAGCAGATTTTTTTATTTTTTTTTAGGGTTTCTGAAAACAAAATGAAAATAAAGAATGTTGGATTTCAATATTAATAATTTTATTGACATTCACTAATCATAATAATCAGGAGGACATTTATTTCTCTTGAAAAAAGATTTTTGGATTTTTTATTAACAATAAATTAGGACGATGATGTAAAAACGAATGTTTGATTATATTGACACAAAATGAATAGCTCGACTCGATAATAACCCACTTGTGGAAGCCCAATTGCAGTGGTCATTTGATTGTGGTTGTGTCTCGGACTTGTTTAGTGGCTCATTACTACATCCAGCTCAACTAAATGTTATACATAACCTAAGTGAGTCTCATTTGGCAAGTTGGGTTTTGAATCTCAATAGAGGGGGGAAATGGGGAGAAGTCGTTCTTGATCGAGAGTTGAGGTTCTTCATTTCTTCCATTGCTTGTTTCCAACATCCTTTCTCCCTTTCTGATATTGCTATTATATATTCACTCTTAATCATTGTGTAGACTAGAGTATATTGGAGCAACCAAGGTGACTTTGAGTCAAGCTTGATGGTTTGTGATTGATTTTGAAGAGTTTACCGAATCTAAAAAAGTATATCGAATGATCCAACAATTTCAACAAAGATAATATTGTTGAATGAAATAATTCTTGCAAATATATAATAGAAATCAGTTTACAATTATTGTAACGTTGAATTAGTCTTCGTTTTTAAAAAAAATAAGGAATTTGCGGCTATAATTTTTTTTGCTACTTTGAGTTGAATAATGTTACTATTCAAAAAATTTAGAAAAGTGTCCATTTATTATGAAATTGCCCTGAATAACCATAACACGACTAGGAGCGGTGCCAACAATTAAAAAGCGGGTTGATCAAAAATTTCCAATTAGAAAATTGTGTTGGAATATTTTGTGTATAATGACGTCAAAGAAATAGAATAATTATACGAAAATTCAAGCAGGCAAATGAACAAAGTAACAATAAGGAAACAAGAAAAAGAAAAGAAAAGAAAAGATGCGAAGTCGAGGCAAAGGTTGAACACTTTGTCCTTAAGTCGAATTTGTCCCGCAACGGTGTCTATGATTTATGGCAATCAACTTCCAAGATACAACGACTACCACTTGTGTTTATAACACTTCAAAACACAAGCACGACGAACCAAAATGTGGCTTTGTACTCCAAAATGAAAATAAAAGAAAATCAAATTTATACAACAAGTATGCAGGAATTTTGTATAAGAGAAGATGAGAGAACGATAATATGTTTGCATATCATTGGTGTGAAGAATAGGACATCTCAAGGATCCTATTTATAGATGATGAAGGGTTGGAAACGAAGTGGTGTGGAGTCAAATCATGCAACCCTTCGAAAGGACGTGATTAAATGTTAAATGTGGAATGTGGAATATAGTGGTGGTCCACTTAATTCACATGGCACCCTATGATTGGCACTTCACTTACCTATGGGATTTGAATTTGAATAAGAGGGGGAAACCTTTTCTTGTTTTAAGAGTCTGGCACATACTTGGGTGGAAAGGTAGAAGTGGGAGAGGTCCAATATCTCCGGCGAAATCTTGCTACCTCCGGTGAGCCTAGATCCGATTTCCATTTCTCGAGGACGGCGGTGTCATGTTCCGGTGTGTTTAAGTGGTCATAAACTGAGCTCAAACAAGGAACAAGAACAAGGCTGCTGGAACGTTCTTGTGCTGGGTCTTCTTCTTCATCTTGCTGGGAAATGAGCTTTGGAGCTCAACAAATTGTATCAGAGCCAATGTTGGCTGAAGCATAGAAGAAACGGGCTAAAGAAAGCAAGAAGAGAAGCACATACCGCTGGAAGCAAGGAGGAAAGAAAAAGAAAAAAAAAAAGGTTGTTGTCCATTTTTTTAGTTTCTGGCCGGACTGAAAAAAGTTGATTCCGGTCGATCCAGAACTCCGATCGACGATCGACCACCACCATCAGAACGGGCTTGTCGAGGAGAAGACTCTTCTGAAATTTGGCGCCGATTCGACGGTTGAAACAGAAGTTATTCGCCAGAGAAGAAGAAGTTGGTAAACTGAAAAACAGCGATTCCGGCCGATAGGGAGATCCAATCGCAAAACGGTCTCCACCGTTGGGTTCGTGACGACGAGTAGCATCTTCCTGTGATTTTTTGGAATTTTCCGGCAGCGGCGGTAGAACTCCGGCGCGGTGGTCCGACGGCGGTCCGTCGAGACGTTTCCCGACAGAATCTTCAGCTCGACCTGCTGATTCCATTTCCGAACTCCGTTTTGCCATATCAACTCTCGATAATACGGACACAACAAAGTCCGCTCGTTTTGCATTGTCTATCCCTTATTTTCATTACGTATTTCATATTCTAGAGGCTATTGTGAGGTGGCCACATAGTGTTGGGGGTTACCTTACCGGTAACCATTGCTTGTTTGGTAGAACTCACATAGGATTGGAATTTGACTACGTGCTTAATTTCTTGAAATTGTCATGTGTTACTTGTTATTATATTATTTGTGTGATCATCTTGAAGAGTAATTTCGGTGAAATTGGTTTGATCTTGCATTTGAGTGTGGGCAATTGCTTTGTGTTAACTTGTTTGAATTTTCATTATTTGCATTATAAGTTCTCATGTTGAATTGTCACAATTTAACGGTAAGGGAGATTATTCCATTTGAAAGCAAAAAATGAAGGCTATTTTAATTCAACAAAGAGTTTCTAAAGCACTTGAGGACCCTAGTACTTTTTCAAAAGCATTGCTAGATAAACTTGATGAAATTGCTGAGATGAATGAAATTGCACATAGTTGTATAATATTGCATTTATCTGATGATATAGTGGGACAAGTTGAAAAGCATACGACTGCTAAAGATTTGTGGGAAGCACTTGACAAAATTTTTTTAACAAAATCTTTAACGAAGAAGATTCACTTAATTCAAAAACTTTTCAACTATAAATTGGATCAAGGAAAGGAAGGATCTTGAATCTAATTTGAGTGAGTTTAACAGTCTTGTCAAGTGTTTGACCCACAATGGAAAGAAATTTGATGATGAATATCTCGCTGCTATTATGCTAAATGCCATGCCTGAATCTTATAGAGTTGTTAGGAATGTTATCACATATGCTAGAGACACTGTGACCTTAGATATTGTAGTTGAGGCTTTAAGGGCTAGGGAGCTCGAGATGAAGAGGGAGTCAAGGGGTAGCAACTCGAGGGAAGAGAGTTTTTTTAGTGGTTTTAGAGGGAGAAATGAGTTGAGAGAGTCGAGAGAAAACCACTTCCAAATGAAGAAGGGTAGAGGAAAATCGAAGGGTAGGTCCAAGTCTTGAGATAAGAGTTTTAAGAAATACTACTATTGTGGTAAAATTGGACATTTCAAAAGAGACTGTGATGACTTTAAGAAGAAACATAGACCTCAGCAGAGTGATTATCAGAACCTAGTTGCTGTAGGTGATGCTTTTGATAGTCTTCATATGATGACTGTGACATTTGATGATGATAATGTCAACAATACCCTTGATAGACCACAAGCGATGAATGTGTCTGAAATTGATTTTGATAGTGAGTGGGTTTTAGACTCGGGTGCCACTGTCCATATGAGTCCTGTTAAATCTTGGTTTTATAACTATAGAGAAGTTAAGCCTAGGAAAGTGTACTTGGGGGACAACTATACACAGACTGTGGAAGGAGTTGGTGATATTGCTATTAGGATGCATGATGGCATGATCAGATCTCTTTTGAATGTTAGTTATGTCCCAGGCCTCGCGAGGAACCTCATTTCCTTTGGCATTTTGGAAGATGAGGGTTATGAGTACAGATCTCATTTCGGTACTGTAAAAGTGAGTAAAGGCTCTCTAGTTGTTATGAAAGGTCCCAAGAGGAATGGATTGTATATCCTTGAAAGTAAACCCTTAAAGGCCTACGAGTCTGCATTATCTACAACTTATAAAGATAGATCAGATCTTTGGCATAAAAGGATGGGACACATAGGAAACAAGGGGTTGAAGTGTCTTAGTGATCAGAGTTTGCTAGGAAAGGATAGTGTTACACCTTTAAGCTTTTGTGAGACATGTGTTCTAGGAAAGTCACACAGGGTTAGCTTTGGGATAGGTGAACACAACACTAACAGACCCTTAGAATACATTCATGTTGATTTGTGGGGACCAGAAAAACATCCTAAAATAGACAAACTGAGAATGGGGAATCTTCTACTGAGAAGAAGATTGACTTTGAGGTGAAGAGATTAGGTGAAGATAATCCAGAGGGTAGTGAAACCCAACCTCAAGAAGAAGCGGAACAAGAAGTCATGGTAGAGCAACCTGAACTTGAAATTCCTGAAATTCCTGAAACGGAAGTCCCTGATCAAGAAACATCAGCATGTACTAATTTGGAAAACTACCAATTAGTGAGAGATAGGGAGAGGAGACAAGTTAGACCAAATATGAAGTACGTCTCTTCTAATTTGATTGACTATGTCTTAGTTTCGGTGAAGCCTTAGATTCAGTTGAACCTGTTTCATTTGAGGAAGCGATCAATTGTGAAAATTCTGAAAATTGGAAAAAAAAGCTATGAAGGAGGAAATCCAGTCTCTGAAACAAAATGAGACTTGAAAGTTGGTTGAAAAACCAAGGAATCAGAAGGTAGTCCATTGTAAATGGATCTACAAGTTGAAAAAAGGAGTAGAAGCTAATGACCCTTTAAGATATAAAGCTAGATTGGTAGCTAAAGGATTTACTCAAAGAGAGGGGATAGACTATAATGAGGTGTTTTCACCTGTTATTAAGTATAAAACTATCAGGTTAGTTTTAGCCTTAGTTGTCCAATATGATTGGGAATTAGAGCAACTAGATGTTAAGACCGCTTTTCTTCATGGAGAATTGGATGAGGTGATTTACATGGCTCAACCTCAAGGGTTTGAGGTGAAGGGTAAGTCGGAACTTGTGTGCTTGCTTAGAAAGTCCTTGTATGGCCTTAAGCAGAGTCCCAGGCAATGGTATAAGAAATTTGATGCTTATATGTTTAAAATTGGTTTTAAAAGGAGTGAATATGATGCATGTTTGTATTATAATAACTGTAAGATAAGCTGTGAAGTTTATTTGTTGTTATATGTGGATGACATGTTGCTTGATAGTTCTAGTAAAGCTGAAATTGTTAAAATGAAAAACCTTTTAAAATTGGAATTTGACATGAAAGACTTGGGAGAGGCAAGAAAGATTCTTGGCATGGTTATTAAAAGGAATAGGGCTGATAATAGACTGACTATTAATCAAGAGTCTTATTTAGACAAGGTGATAACCAAACTTGGCATGAAACTTGCTAAGTCTGTCAATATACCATTAGTTGCACACATAAATTTATCATCTGCACAATGTCCTAAAAATGAAGATGAAAAGCAAGAAATGAGTAATGTTCCCTATGCTAATGCCATTGGTTCTGTGATGTATTCTATGATTACCACTAGACCGGACATTGCATATGCAGTTAGTTTATTGAGTAGGTTTATGTCTAACCCAGGTAAACCTCATTGGGCTACATTAAAATGGCTATTAAGATATCTAGCGGGAACTCTTAAAAGGGGGTTAGTGTTTGAAAGGAGAAATGATAAGCTTGAACTTAAGGGATATGTAGATTCTGACTTTGCAGGTGATAAAGATCAGAGGAAATCTACCACTTCTTATTTTTTCTGTTTGGGTGATAATTGTATTACATGGAAATCACAGTTGCAATCTATTGTTACACTCTCCAGCACTGAAGCTGAATATGTTGCACTCACTGAAGTTGTAAAAGAATGCATGTGGTTAAAAGGCCTATTGTGTGAATTGAACTTCTTAAATGAAACTACTATGATATTTACTGATAGTCAAAGTACTTTAATGTTATGTAAAAATCATGTTTATCATGAAAGGACTGAGAACATTGAGGTAAAGTATCATTTCATTAGGGAGAAGTTAGCTTCATGTGAGTTTACATTGCTTAAAATTGCAACTGATGATAATCCTGCAGATGTTGGGACAAAGGTACTTGCGGCAGGTAAATTCAACAAGTGTTTATCAATTCTTCCCAATGATAATGGTTAGTTGTTTTGCAGGTACTTGGCTGGAGTGAGCGATGATGATTTATTAGACCACACACACATGGATAGCACTTGTAACCGGAGAAATTGGTAATGGATTAAGGTGGCCCAAGGTGAAGATTTTTGGAATATAGTGGTGGTCCACTTAATCCACATGGCACCCTATGATTGACACTTCACTTACCTATGGGATTTGGATTTGAATAAGAGGGGGAAACCTTTTCTTGTTTCAAGAGTCTTGGCACATACTTGGGTGGAGAGGTAGAAGTGGGAGATGTCCAATATCTCCGGCGAAATCTTGCTACCTCTGGTGAGCCTAGATCCGATTGTCATTTCTCGAGGACGACGGTGCCATGTTCTGGTGTGTTTAAGTGGTCATAAACTGAGCTCAAACAAGGAACAAGAACAAGGCTGCTGGAACGTTCTTGTGCTGGGTCTTCTTCTTCATCTTGCTGGGAAATGAGCTTTGGAGCTCAACATTAAATTTCCGAGATGTGGAGCAATGTTGCCACTAAAGCCAAAACCCGAAACGCTCAAGGATGTGACTCTTTGTCGCTTTCTGCCACAAGAAACTCCATTCCAGTTGCATATTGATGTACTCCTCGACCAGTAAATTTGGACAATGACTTAAAAATGGTTATGAGATTATATCGACACCTAATTGAATAGCTCGACTCAATAATAACCCACTTGGGGAGGCCCAATTGTAATGGCCCATTTGAGTGGTGGTTGTGTCTTGGACTTGTTGAGTGGCCCATTACTAAACCTAGCTCAATTAAATGTTATATAACCTAAGTGAGTGTCATTTGGCAAGTTGGGTTTTGAATCTCAATAGAGAGAGGAAATGGAGAGAAGCTGTTCTTGATCTAGAGTTGAGGTTCTTCATTTTTTCTATTGCTTGTTTCCAACATCCTCGCCCTTTTTTATATTGTTATTATTCCCTATTAATCCTTGTATGGATTAGAGTATATTGAAGCAACTAATGTGAGGTGGTTGTGAGTCGAACTTGAAGGTTTGAAGTCAATTTTGGATAGCTTACTGAGTCCGAAAATGTATATCGAATGACTCAACAATTCCAACAAAGATAATATTGTTGAATGAAATATTTTTTGCAAATATATAATAGAAATCAATTTACAACCATTGTAACATTGAATTAGTCTTTGTTTCTAAAAAAATAGAAATTTGCAGCTATAATTTTTTTTGCTACTTTGAGTTGAATAATGTTACTATTCACAAAATTTAGAAAGTTGTCCATTTTATTTTGAAATTGCCCTGAATAACCTTGACACAACTAGGGGCGGAGTCAACAATTGAAAAGTTAGTGGATTAATTTCTTTGAGAAGTGAACTGTGTTCGGTTTAACCCAAAATAACGGAATAAAAAGAAGTGTGCTAAAGCCTTGGGTGCAATTGAATACAAAGGGCAAATTGAGTTCTTTAATAATAAGTACGTGCTTTGCACGTTTTATGTATATGACGAATGTTAGAAGAAAGTTTTTTAAGTACTAATATTGTTTTTGAAAGTAGTGACATAATTGATTTTGTTAGAGAAAAATGGTTAATGATAAATTGACTTCAATTCTTAATATATTAATTAATATTTTATTAAAAGTTTTCATCCCGTTCTCCAAAATATATATTAGAAAATTATTTAAAATATCAGTTTAATAAATAAATTGCATGTGACATATCTATACATATATAAAAAAAAAAAAAAATCGTCACAAAAAATACACATGCACTTTCCTACCGAATATTACTTGCTAAATTTGGAATATTTTAGCCAAAAACAAGAGAATTAAAAAAAAAACATTAAAGTACAATGGAAACTGGAACAATTTCAAAATGTAATTGTTGAACAATCCAAACTTCAAAGTGTAATGATTGCAAATTTGAATTACACTTTTGAGTACTACATTTCTAATTTAAATTATTAATCTTATTATATATCCTAACTTCATTTTTTTTTGTGAAAAAAGTGAAAAAATTACATCAAAAGCATCATAAGTCTAATTTTAAAAATAAATAGATAATTTTCAATTGTAATAAAAAAAGTAATCAAAATCCGAAATTTAGAAATTTTATTAGATTTATTAATAAAAAGATTATTCAAAAATATTTAGTTTAATCATAGTGTAACTAATTTGGTAAAGTAATATTAATTTATTTCTAGAGATATAAAATTATATTATAAAATGTGTTGAAAAATTTAAATAACCCGAAAATATTTTAGTTTAAAGAATTTAAGAAGATTCCTTATATTGTGTATTTTTTTTTTATAAGTTTTCCAATTAGATTATATAAAAAAAATTAAATGATCAATCCAGAAATTTTCTTTCAAATCGAATAATTTCATACTTGATTGAATAGATCGAATAATTTCATATATACTTGATTAAATATTTTATATTTTTTGGAACACAGTGTTCATTTATATTATTTTTGATTTTTTTTTTTTGTATACTGATTATGTTTTAATTTGAAAAATATTATTAAAAATTCTATACAAATATAAATTATATATAAGCAATACATTAAAAAATAAACTTCATTAAAAGTTAAAAATATATTACGTTTGAAATTAAATTAACTAAAAATTTATTTTTTTGCATTGTTATTAAAAATTTACGTTGATTGCGTCATGTGCAGTGACAAATAACAAGAGTTAGAAATAATCACTCTCGCATGTTGAAATGTATTTGAAAAATCACATGGGTAACTATCAGTATTAAAATTAAAATTATGTTTAAGCATGTATTCGATAAACTTACATAAATGGTTTATAAATCACACAATTTCTTAAACCACTTTTTAACCATACACATTTTTCTCTACAATTTTCAATCACTATTTTTTTACTCAAAATCATAAATAAATCAGTTTATAAACCAAACAGTGTTACCAAACAGATCATTAACAATTAAGATAACTTTTTATCCTTAATAATGTTATAAATTATATTTTCCTGAAATATGTTTTATTATTATTAACTTTTTTTTTTAAAATGCGTGACACACTGGAGTATTGTTTCTTTTTTTTTTTAATTTGATTAGTGTTGTATTTCTTAAAGTTTCAAATTCGATAAAATTTTCAATTTTGTAATAAATATTACTTGTGCTATGTTTTTTATTTGATTTGATTGTATAATCAACATATTTTCATTCATTTTCAAATAATCAGGGAAAGAAATCTATATTTATATCTATATTCTATATAAAAACAAAGTTCGTGCCAAAAATAACACGCACATATTTACCTTCCCAAAATGACTTTTTAAATCTCGAAATCTATGCAAAAAATAATGTAATAAATATTTTAGCAATCATTATCGTACATTTGTCATTAATATTTATTTTAATGTATAGAATATTTTTCCCTCCCAAAATAACTTTTTATTGTATTATTTTGAAATTGAAAAAATATGTAATATTGATGTCAAATTGAAGATCTCAACGAGAAATTTAATACAAGATAACAAGTGAGAGCAAACAGATCTCAAATATCAAACGTAAAAGTTTTTACTTTATATTTTTTAATTTTCCTCAATATAAAATTATATCATTTAAGTTTTATAATACTATATATAAACTAATTTTTGTAATAATTATTATTTTTTGATAATTATTGCATCATTTTGAAGTCGAGAAATGTGTATGTAAGATAGGTGCCATTTTGAAGATCTCGACAAGAAGTTTAATACAAGATAACAAGTGAGAGCAAACTATAAACACTTTATCCGAAAAAACGTCGCAACGATCAAATGTAAAAGTCTTGACATCTCATTCATTTTTAATTATATTATTTAAGTTATATAATACTTGGTATTCAGAAAACCTAAAATCGGCCCGATCCGAAAAAGGTAACATGTCAAGGATCGAAGATTGAATCAGGTCGAACTGGGGTCGAATCGATTTTAATTAAAAAATAATTATTATTTCAAACATCACAAAATTCTCAAATTAAAAAAAAAAAAAATTATTTTAGGAATAAAGCAACGTTTACTAGATAAAATTAAATACACAAAAAATATAACTACAATATTATTTAATTTCAAAATTACTAATTCATAACAAATATAGATTTACGGTTGTTAATTTTATTTATTATATCAAGAAAAATATGAGTATAATCAGCATTTATTGAAGAAGCTATAGAGTCGATTACAAAAAGTACTAATTTGAGGTTGGCTCGAGGAACCGTTGGTCAAAGGAAAGGTACTGCTGGATTGAATAGTGAAGTTATTTGGGATATATTATATTTCAAAATAAAATAATTTAACATATAAAAAAGATAGAAATAATTTATTTAGAAAAAGAAAGTCCAACAAACAAATAAATAATAAATAAAAACAATTTTTTAAAAGAAAAACAAATTATAAAGAAAAATCCTATGAAGATCAGTATTTCCTAATTTTGATTAGTTTTGTACATGTTGCATTTCCTATTTTGATTAGTTTTGCCTTTTTAAAAGTTTTAAATTCGATAATATTTTGTATTAAAATGTTATTTTATTATATTTTTATCAAAATCACTATCACAAACATATTTAATCCTTTGTCAGGTTCGTCCTCTATTTGATCTATTTTTTATATTTTCAGCTTGGGATTTTAATGATTCTATTCTTTCTCAAAAGTCTTTTTATATCTTCTAGATTTATGTTATCCTTGTCCATTAATTGCATAATTTCAATTTTTATATTATTTAATCTTTTTCTAATAAATTCAATTTTTATTCCAATTTCTCTTTCAATAGTTAATCCAGGCATTATGATAAACTGGTTTTATCTTATATTATTTTGAATCTTATTATACAAATCCATTTTACGGTCTACTATATTAGAATAATCTATCATAAATTGATCATAATTTTTCAAGAGTATATAAACTTTTTCAGATTATTCATCAATATTTTTTAAACGAGATACAATTTCATCCATTTTTTTTAATATTTTTCTTAAAAGATTATTCAATCCTTCAATAATATATCCTGACATTTTAAAGTAAAGCTATAAATTTGTAAACTTAAAGATATAAAATAGATATGAATTTATAATTTATAAAGTTTCAAGTGATTTTTCAAATTCAATTAATGTTTGAGAATTGATAATATCTATATCAGTTATAATATCTATATTAGGTTCAAATGGTATATTATATTTTGAAATATTTTTCTTTCTTTTTTCTAATTTATCAATGATATTTTGAATATCTTGTATTATTATGGATCTAACGTTGCCTCTAGCAAAATTCTCCATCATATTTTCTTGGGTAAACAGCACAAATGGTCCCCAACCTTTAGCTATCTTGCGAAAAGGGTCTCCAACGTTTAGATTTTGACATTTATACCCTCAGAATCACCAAACGTTGCGAAAATGGTCCATATCGTTGTATTCCGTTAGTTTCCACCGTTAAAAATTTACAAATAGTACAAAATGGTCTCAAACCTTTAAGTTTTTTTGCGGTAATAGTCTCTAACATATTAAGGTCATGTTTGGCATATTTAGTTTGTAACGTCCAAACGGTTGGCATATTTAGTCCCTAACATATTAATCTCTTATATTTTAGACCAATTATTTCAAATAATGTGGTTTGTAATTGTAATTTTTTGAAGAATTTGTGATAAAAAAAAAACTTGAATTTATTTGTAGATTATTTTATTGATTGAATATGTGGTTGAAAACGTGTTTTAAAAAAATAAAGTTATTCTGGATTTCTAAAATTGCACAATAAAATATTTAACAAAAATTCACCGCATTAACATTTCAACCTACTGGTAAACAAAAAAAATAATAATTCATGGAGTATAAAAAAACAAATATATTGGACATCAATTTAGGAATTGAATAACAAATATGTTTTTATCAGTTCTACTTTGGATTTCGATTTGAAAAGTAAGTTTGGAGAATTTAGGTTAAAAAGTAAGATTTTTTTTTAAAAATTTATGCATAAATTAAAAAAATTATTATTAATAGAATGTGCGGAAGAAAATGAGTTTTGAAAATAATGAAATTTTGAAAACCGATGTTGATCGGTTCTCAAAATCGAAAATAAAAAAATAGAACTCATAAAAATATATTTGCTATTCAATTCCTAAAACAATGTCCAATGTATTTGTTTGTTTATGTTCCATGAATTTATTTATTTTTTTAACCAATAGATTGAACTGTTAATGCGGTGAATTTTTGTTAAATATTTTATTGTGCACTTTAGAAATCTAAAATAAACTTTGTTTTTTTGAAAACTCATTTTCAATAATACATTCCATTAATAAAATAAT
Organism: Ligustrum vulgare; assembly: GCA_963555705.1. Taxonomy (NCBI): domain Eukaryota; kingdom Viridiplantae; phylum Streptophyta; class Magnoliopsida; order Lamiales; family Oleaceae; genus Ligustrum; species Ligustrum vulgare. The sequence goes on along the minus strand of OY743171.1, from coordinate 47,364,052 downwards.
TTACAAATAAATTCATTTTTTTAATCACGAATTTCTCAAAAAATTTCAATTAAAAGTCACATTATTTGAAATGATTGGTCTCAAACAGAGGCTTAATATGTTAGGGATTAAATACACCAAACGTATAGGACTTAATATATTAGGGATTAAATACGCCAAACGTTTGAAGGTTACAAATTAAATATGTCAAACATGACCTTAATATGTTAGGGACTATTATCACAATAAACTCAAAGGTTAGGGACCATTTGTGCTATTTACACGTTTTTAATGGTTGATACTAACGGTATCTAGCGGCATGGACCATTTTCGCAACGTTTGGTGATTTTGAGGATATAAATGCCAAAATCTAAACGTTGGGGACCATTTTCGCAAGAAACCTAAAGGTTGGAGGCCATTTGCGCTGTTTACCCTATTTTCTTTAAAACTTCTTAATATTTCTTATGATGCATAAAGTTGTTCTTGGTATCCTATCTTATCAATTTCATTTTCATATTCAATTATTTTTTTATTTTTGACATTCTTTTTAATTTTATATGGTCCTCTCTTAGATCTGTGTTTTTTCATGATATAATTTCTTTCATTCATAATTGTTTCAAATTGTTAAAAATTGGTAAAGAAAGATTCATCTCTCTCATCACTATCATAATCTAATATGGGATCATAATCATTATCACTACTGAATACACATTCTAAATACAATTCATTATTTATTTCAGTATTATCATTATCAAGCCAGAAGTAAATAATTGATTTTGTAATTTCAAGTCCGAGTAATTCATTTAATTTAGGAAAAATAACTAGTAAACATGGCATATAAACATGATATAACTTTTTTATTTCATTGTTAGGTCTAGTAAATTGTGTATGCATAAATAATGTTTCAATTATTTTGTGGTATTCATCTTTATAAGGACTATTTTGATTATTAAACTTAATAATTCTGAATTCTTCCATGATATCAAGATATTTCAAAAGGTTCTTCGTCCTCCTAATCAGAGCCGTACATGTGATTCTTAGGGCCCAAAACGAACAGTATATCTTGGAGAAATTGGGTCCTTGCTTGTCATGGCGGACCTGTACGAGGGTAATAATTTTTTTATGAAAGAATAAAAAAATAATGAGAAAATACAAATTCACAAAAGGCAAATATATTAAAAATACGCAAACACACTATAAAAATTGCAAAAAAATAGTAAGCATCTAATGTATTAACAAACGTAAACACAATGAACCAAATATGATATTTTAAATATTTATATAACATCAGCTAATAGTGTCAAAAATATTCACAATAATTACTTAAATGCTGCTCGTCTAGCTATTTTCGAGGCAAAAATATTTATCAAATTTGTGTATAATATATCATTCCATCAATTTCAGGACTAATTTTAAATAAATTGATCTCCCATTGAGCGAACTTTGAAATTTCTCCTCTTAGTAAATTATCAAAATTTGCAATTTCTATTAGATCTTTTCCAAGGTAGATTAGATCTAAAAATCCATAGTCCGCTGCCATTTTTGTCATACTAGGATCTCCTCCATTGGTAACAATCAATCATGGATAACACGTGATCTCCTGATGCGATGAAGTAACAATCGCAATCCTGAAGTTCATATATGATATGGCAAAAAAATTTATATTCGTCTTCTCTTGATAAAAAAGGGGAATCATCTTCCTCTTCTGCATTGATTTTGATTACTTTGGTATGGTCATCTTTGGCATTTATTGTTACTTTCCTAGGACTGGTTTCATTTATTATCATCTTCTTTGAACTTGGACTTGGTTCATCTCTCTTTATCATTGGTCTACCACCGCTTCCAGAGGATGTACCTGTTTATATTGTACCTGTTGGTATATTTGGTAAAACCTGTTTGGTATTCAACGACTCGAATAGTGATTCGATTTCACTAACTCTATCGCTCAATTGTTTGGTATATTTGGTGTGGGAGACAGAAAGTCCCATCAACAATTTAACATTTTGCTGAATGTATTATGTCATTTGTTCAATTCCACCTTTTATATCCTCACCTTCCCCTATGAGGAAGTTCATTCTTACTCTAGCGTCCATCAATGATTCTTTGATATCATCCATCTGCAAATTTTATATTCCTGCTTAGAAAATCAGTAAGATAATTATTAATTATTTTAATATGAGTTATGTCATAATTGTAGAATGCTAAATAGGCCTGCCATCTATGAAGTCTTCTATATTGAGGTTCTGATGGTAATTTATTTTGACTAATCCTGCAATTTGAGAATTGTCAGTTTCAACAATGAATTTTTTAGATAATAAAAGTAATGAGAACTTTTTTATTCCTTTAATAATCTCTAATAATTCTTTTTCATGAGTAGTATAATTTATTTCTGCTTGGTTAAAGGTTCCACTAGAATATCTGTAAATCTCATTAAGATCTGTTTGTAACATTGCTGCCCAATATTTATCTGAGGCATCGGTATTAACTATTAGATTATCTTTTTCATCTGATAATCTTAATTTTGGTAAATTTTTACATTCCTCTTTTAGTGATTTAACAATTTCTATATGTTCATCATTCCATCATTTAGTATTTATTTTTCTGAGTAAAATCTATATTTTATATCTCTTTTTCGAAAGATTTTCAATAAATCCTTCTGCATAATTTAAACATCCTAAGAATTTTTGTATTTGTTCATTTGATTCTAATTTATCTGAAAAACTTTCTATCTTTTTATATATATGAGTTTGTAATTTTATTCATCTTCTATCTATTGACAATCCAAGAAATTTAATTTCCTATTTTTTATTATTGCTTTTTTTTTTAAAGAACAATTCCTTCCTTTTTGCATTCATTTATAAATTTCATTAAATGGTTCTATGTTCTTCTTTATTATGAGAACATATTAATATATCATCAACGTAAACAATCAAATTTTCAAATATGTTATCCATTTTTCTTTGATATATTTGTAGTGCATTTTTTAAGCCAAATGGCATAACCATCAATTCATACTCACCTTGAGGCGTACTAAACGCTATATATTAGATGCTATCTTCTTCTATTTTGAATTGCCAAAATCCGGATTTACAATCAAATTTGGAATAACACTATTTTCCTTTTTGCAAGGTTTATCAGTACTTCTTTATTCGATAAAAAAATATCCATCAAATTTAGTATATTTGTTTAATTCATTGTAATTTATAACCATTCTAGCTTTTCCTCTTATTTGTTCAGAATATTTCATTACCATAAAAACTGGACTGCTATGAGATCCATTACTGGGTCTAATAAGTTTTTGATTAAGTAATTCTTTTATTTGAGTTTTAAATTATTGTATATCTTGTATGATATACATAATTGGTCTAACTCTTATAATAACATTTTCTGTTAATTCTATTTTAGCTCTAGAATGATATGGTTTCCAAAATGACAATGAATTTTCTCCATAAAATTTTTCTAATTGTTCTATGATATTTTCTATACTTATTTATATTCCTATTTTTAAGACTTTTTTATATCTTATGTTTTTATTTTTTTATTTCATTTTGTATAATTGGTTTTTTCCTCCCACTTGTCACCACGCTGGGCTGGCTGAACTCTATAAGGTCTAAATTCTCTTGATATTTTTAATAAATGTGCACATGGTGTTTGTAACATTATCATATAATTATTTTGTTTATAATCTTGAAATTGTTGGATAAAGTCATTTCCTAATAATAAATATCACATTCTAGTTTATCATAACTATATATTTTGTTTATTATTACTTATTTACTTCCAAGTATTATATCGACTTTATTAGCACTATTAATTATATGGGTACGTTCTCCTGTTACTCCCTGTTATTTTTTGTTAAAAGGTTTAATTTACGCGTTCCTTGAGTTTTCTAACATCTATTGCCTTTTCAATTTTATGATATTCATTTTATGATATTCTTTCTCTTCTCCATATTCTAACTAAAATTTCCCATTTTCCAACTTTTAAATCTAAAGATAATTTTTGTATCTTTTTAAACTTGTTATTATCAAATGTTACTTTTAATTCATAACCATCTATTCCTTCATATTCTTGTACCTCTATATTATTGTTTTCTATCTCTTCTATTTCTTTATTCAAATTCGGATCCATTGTTTTTGAAATCTGTTTCACTTATGTAAACTTCTTGATCATAATATTCTTCAATGTCAGATATTTCACTTAATTCACTTTCTATTTTTATATTCTTTTGTAATATTTTAACTTTTTTCTTGGTATAATCAAGACTTATATGTCTTATTTCTCCACAATTTCAACATTTGCATTGAATTTTATCATTTTTGTAATGTTTATTTTTCTGTTTTTTATTTGGATTATATCTTCTTTTATAGTATCTTCTTCTAGGTTTTATAAATTTTTTCTTAAAATTTTTAAATTTTTTAAATTTTCTATTTTTCTATTTTCTCTTAATATTTCCTCTCAGGATTACATCACCATTATATAGGCTTTTCCATGTCTTTACAATATATTCTAATTAGTTTCCCTGATTTTTTCAACATTTGTCTTCGTTGACATAAATATGCTGATCTTTCAAATAAAAATCTTATCCTTAATCCTAATGTCATAGGAATTCCAGGGTTATCTCTAGTAAATAATTCAAATTCTATCTTGAAATATTTTTCCTATGAACCTTGTAATTTATTGTAGTATATATCTTGGTATACTTCTTGATTTTCATTACTGTAAAATTGGATATAGTATTATTTGAATTCACGTGTGTATTCTTTAATTTTACACATATCACATATTGTTAAATTTATCAATCTGACTTTAGCATTGTCTTTTTCTCTTATCGATTCTCATTCTCTATCTCCTATCCAATTTTCTCATATAAATTCATTTGCAGTATATTCTGTTAATTTTTCTATACCATCTCTATCTGATTTTATTATTTCTATTTGTACATTTCTTCTTATTAAGACTTTTGTATCATTACTAATTCCTTCCCACCAGTTTCTAACATTCCCTTCAAAGGACGAAACTAGGAAGTTTATTCTTCATTCAGTACTTTTTCATGCATCATCTTTATTAAATAAAAAGAATAATATCATTGAATTTGCCCAAGTTAATAAGGTTTTTTTGGTATCTATTTTGCAATCTATATCCAATTTTGCTCCTCCATGGTTAATAGGGTTGTCATAATTATTATCTGGTTTATATCTATTTTCGTACTTATTCCCTTTAGGTGGTTGTCTTTCTCTGATTCTATCATAATATTATCTATGTGGTTTGCTATAAAAGGTGCATAACTTTCATCTGGATCTGGTAATTTAGAAGTTCCTATTGGAGCTGGATTAGGTGCTTCTTCAATATTTATTAAAATTTGGTATTCATCTAAATTTTCTAGGCTTAATTGATCAAAATTTTCTATTAGTAAGTCTAGCTTTTTATTCATCTTTGTTTTGTTTTTCTTCAGTTTTAAGTTTTCCTATAGTCTTTTCTATATATTTTTGTAATTCTAATTCTTCTTCTAGTATTTTTGGTAATATATTTTTTCTAAATTCATCATCCATACTTTCCAATTCTATTATAATTTTTTCTTGTTCAAAATATTTCTTTCCTATTCTAACAATTTCTTTTTTTATAAGTTTTTTGTCTATTTTCTTTTCTTTATTTATATTATTATCTTTTAACTCTCTAATTTCAAGTTTTAATATATTTATGTCATTTTTTGCTTCTTTTAATTCATCTTTAACTTCTTGAACATCACTTATTAACGATTTTATTAATATTTTTAATTCTTCAAAACATTCACTCATTGACATTTTATGCTCTTGGTTTAGTGATTTGTGATTTTTGTACTTTAAATAGTCTATTGTACATATCATCAATCTTTGTTTCTATTTTCAAGATTCTTTCTTCTATTGATACGATTCTTTCATTATCCATTTTTTCACTTATTTTTTCTACAATTATTCTTCTTTTATCTTGATTAATTAGTTTTCCTGATTTTCTTTGGGATCCTTTTAAAATTTCTTCATTTATATTTTTAGCTCTTCATATCATATCTTTTAATTCTTGAAATTGTATTGTTAGCTTTTTTTGGATGTTTTGTAATTTTTTTTTAACATTTTTATCATGTATATTTAATTATTGAGGTTCTTTAATAGCTATTTTATCTTGTACATTTATGTTTTTATATGTTTGCCATAAAAAAAATACTTATCCAATTTAACTGCATATTGAGAAATTCATTAGATTCTCCCCATGAGCTTAAGGGTTGAAACATGGTTGTATTGGCTCCTTTTATTTGATAAGATCCAATTGGAAGTTTAATATTTTCTATTATTTGTTTCTCAAATTTTATTTATGGGAATTCTGTCATTAGAACATTCCTTTAATATGTTCTATTTCTAGTATAAGTTCTGACTGATATTTTGCTTCTTTATTTAAGTTTAAAGAAGTTGTCTATTAATGTTATTTTATTAATTTTGTTTGAGTTATGAATCAATGGTTAGTCATCCCACGGCCACGTGTGTACTTGATGGAGGTGAAGTTGGTATTGATTTGGATAGATACTAATAGTATGGGAATTTTGACTTCCATATACGAGAAAAAATTTGTTCACCCTCTTTTAACGAGGGTGAACTTACCTTCAAACTTCCGTTAATTTTTTTCAACACCCCCACAACACACAAAAAAGCAAGACGCCCCCTCCCCCTCCCAATTTGAATAGATTTAAATACCCTTATTAATACTTTTTTCTTGTTTTCCTTTTTCCTTAAATATTTTAAAATTGATATTAAAAATAATTTTTTTTTTTGATTTCATATTATACGATTTAACGAAAGATTCAATATGAGTATAGTATTAATATATTAATTTTTGCTATTTTAAAAAAATATATATATTTATCATATACAAATTTTCAATTCAATTTAAAGAATGAGCCTCTGTTTGGTAAAGTTTTTTTTTTTTTTAAAGATTATGATGTTTTTTCAGGATAAAATATATGGTTAAAAAATGTTGACGGGTTCAAACGATTTGGTTCGATTTAACTTAAAAATATTGGCGGGTTAACGTGAAATCAAAACAATGATTTCGATTTGGATTACGGTTTGACAATTTTTTTTTTTTTTTTTTAAAAAAAAAGGAATATGATGTTTTCGAGGTAAAATATGTGGTTAAAAAATGTTGGATAACGGTTTGGTTCGGTTTAACATGAAAATTTTGGCGGGTTCACGTGAAATCGAAACAATGATTTCCATTCGGGTTGCGGTTTGACATTTTTTTTTTATTTAAAAAAAAAGGTATATGATGTTTTCAAGGTAAAATATGTGATTAAAAATGCTGGTGGGTTCAAACAGCTTGATTCGATTTTACTTGAAAATATTGGCGGGTTCACGTGAAATCGAAACAATGATTTCGATTCGAGTTGCGATTTGACAATTTTTTTTTGTTTTCAAAAAAAATGAATATAATGTTTTCGAGGTTAAAAATGTTGGCGGGTTCAAACGGTTTGGTTCGGTTTGATTTGAAAATATTGGCGGGTCACGACTTACGTGTAATCAAAACATCGATTTTGATTCGGGTTGGGGTTTGACGATTTTTTTGTTTAAAAAAAATATGATATTTTCGGGTAAAATATGTGGTTAAAAAGTTATTTTGAAAAATATGTATGGTTAAAAATCTGTATTGTTAAAAATCGTCAAACCACAACCTGAATCAAAGTCGATGTTTCGATTTCACGTGAACCCGCCAATATTTTCAAATCAAGCCGAATCAAATTATTTGAACCCCCAACATTTGTAACCACATATTTTACCTCGAAAACATCATATTCATTTTTTTTGAAAACAAAAAAAAAATTGTAAATCCGCAACCCGGATAGAAATCATTGTTTCGATTTCACGTGAACCCGTCAATATTTTCAAGTCAAATCGAACCAAACCATTTGAACCCACCAACATTTTTAACCACATATTTTACCTCGAAAACATCATATTCCATTTTTTTTTTAAAACAAAAAAAATGTCAAATCGCAACCCAATCGAAATCATTGTTTCGATTTCACGTGAACCCGTCAATATTTTCATGTCAAACCGAACCAAACCGTTATCCAACATTTTTTAACCACATATTTTACCTCGGAAACAACGTATTCTTTTTTTTAAACAAAAAAATTGTCAAACCGTAACCCAAATCGAAATCATTGTTTCTATTTCACGTTAACCCGCCAATATTTTCATGTCAAAGCGAACCAAACCGTTATCCAACATTTTTAACCACATATTTTACTTCGAAAACATCATATTCTTTTTTTTAAACAAAAAAAAAAAATTGTCAAACCATAACCCAAATCGAAATCATTGTTTCGATTTCACGTTATCCCGCCAATATTTTCAAGTTAAATCGAACTAAACCGTTTGAACCCGCCAACATTTTTTAACCACATATTTTATCTTGAAAAACATCATAATCTTTAAAAAAAAAAAAAAAACACTTTACCAAACAGAGGTTCATTCTTTAAATTGAACTGAAAATTTGTATATAATAAATATTTATTTTTAAAATAGCAAAAATTAATATATTAATATTATACTCATATTGAAGCTTTCGTTAAATCGTATAACATGAAACCAAAAAAAAATTTATTTTTAATATCAATTTTAAAATATTTAAGAAAAAAAGGAAAAAGTACTAATAAGGGTATTTAAATCTATTCAAATTGGGAGAGGGAGGGGGCGCCTTGCCTTTTTGTGTGTTGAAGGTAAGTTGACCCTCGTTAAAAGAGGGTAAACAAATTTGTTCTCTCCATATACCACTATCGGCTATCCCGCTTAAAACTCGGTGTAACCGTGATTGTCACTAATTAATATCCCATAATTCATGACCTCTTGCCAAAAATGATTAAAGCCTCTAAAAATATTTTATGTTTCTCAGTAGGGTATCTGCCACAAATCTAGTGTACCCTTTTTGCACATAAATTTAAGAAAAGAATTGGAACGTGTTGCGTACAAATCTTATTTTCTTTCCAATGCCTAAGGTAAGAGTTGCAGTTGATTTTATCCCGTTTAAATTATTTTTCTATGTTGTTTATTTATCATGCTTATGAAAGTTGATGATATGATATGATATAATATTTTATGGCCATCCAGTACCAAAGATATGATATGATTGAGCTCTTACAAGTTTTCTAAAGATATGATGACGGTATGATATTCTTGGCACATGTGTTTAATATTTTTATTCGGGGTAGCACCGTGATTTTCGTGTCCTACTGAGTATTTTATATACTCACTCCTACTTTTTACAGATTAAAACGGGTCGTTGATTGGCGGTTGATGCGGTGCTGTCGAGATGCCAAGATCTATGGATTTCAATAATTAAATTCAGAGTAATTTTTGATTGGACAATTTTATTTCCACCAGTATTTTGTTTTATTCAAGTTGTGGATTTCTATCTTGTTTTGTCTTATTTATTTGAGATTATGAATTTGAAACAAGATTTAAATATTTGCTACAGCGGGGTTATTTACGTCTCAAAACAATTTATGATTTTCTTTCGTTGATAATTTTATTGTCTCGGACAAAATTTCCATGGATCATAATTTCTGTTAAGAACTCCTTATGATTTTGAATTTTTTAAAAATGACATACTTTGGTCAATCATGCATTAAAATTTGTGAATTTTTTTCATACATGTTCTAAAGACACTGACTATATATATATATATATATATATATATATATATATATATATATATATATATATATATATGATGATGATGATGATACACGTACTATATATATATTCCATGTATTTGACATTTAGACCAATTGTATCTTGATTTTTAGTTTAAATAGATTTAATAGATTTTTAAGATTGTTTAGAAAAGATTTTTTTTTTTAATAAGTGAACATTGGTAACGAATCAAATTCTATTAGAATTTGGGTCATTACAGACCCTGTATTATTGCCTCTTCCAACTGAATATCCCAAGAATCTCCAATTCTTGTTCTGTTCCTATGTTTGTAGTCCAAACTTCCTCAACCTCCAACAACATTTGAAGTTTACAATTGGGAAAGTTTCTTCCTTGATGTGTTAAGGAAGTGTGTATTTTAGATAATGAACAATGATGTTTTCCTAACACGTGGTTGTTTAGATCTCAATAAATTATGAAATTAATCTCTGGTAGAAAGTGTCGTGCATAGGGATTAGGTATATATAGTATAAAGTGTTTGAAATAGTTTAGGATTGTAGGAACCTTAAAATTCGCGAAACAGAATCTGTCCAGATTCAACAATCTTCGGTATTTTTGTCATATCTTTCTTTCCTGATATTCGATGGAGTCAATTTAAAGTGAATTGGAAATATAAATCAAATATCTACAATTCTTGTATAAATAGTATTTTTCCAATTTGACGCGATCCCAGTCGGGGAATCTCGTCGAACACGCGGAATAACGATAATTAAAACCTAGGAAAGATCTAAATCAGATCGACACAAGACAAACAACGAAAAATAAGGATAGAACGACGGTAAAGCCTTGACCCGACAATCACGACGCAATTTATGACGATGCGGATTGAAGAACCAAAATTGGTGAACGCCACAAGGACTTGTCAATTTCCTTGATAAGTATCGAATTTGGAAACGCCACAAATATTCTTGCGAATATTTGATAAGTTTGCTGGAAGAACGCCACAAAGAACGGATCTTTGATAAGTTCAAGAAAAAGGGAATAAATCAACCTCTCAATTTTGGAGAATCCTCTCACAAATTTTATTAATCAACTCAAACTTGTCTGCCGTTTACAATGATGAAAAGCGTATAAATAAGCAAGAAAACCTAGCATCTAATTACTCAAAATAGAATTCTAATTATGCTAAAATTCTAAAATAGGAAAACAACCTAAAATAATAAAAGGAAATAAATAAATTGAAAATCTGGAAAAATCTGGAAATCTTGAGTTACGGCCGTGAATAACTATCTTACGGCCGTAATGAACATTCTGCCTCAAATTCCAATCATGTGTTACGGCCGTGATCAATATGTTACGGCCGTAAATGCTTTCAATTTCATTTTTACGGCCGTGAGGAATATATTACGGCCGTAACAAGCGTTCTGCCTGTTTTTGCCTGAGGAATGTTACGGCCGTAAGAATGGTGGTTACGGCCGTGAATCACGTGCTGCTTTATTGTTTGATTTCCGGTCTCGGCTCGATCTTTTCCTCTTCTCGGCTCGACCCCAACACGGAACTTGCTCCGTTTTGCACGTAGATCACTATCATATTGCCGATGGCTCGACTTCGCCCTTCGATGCCTGGTCCGGATCACATCATACTCCCTCTCTTGAAAAGGATTCGACCTCGAATCAATTTTTTGTCGGCTTTTCAAGCTCCTCCTGCTTTCCTGGGCTCGATGATCATTTTTAAGCTTCATGCAATCCTTTAGCCTCTTGGGCTGCTTATTTTGACCAATAAATTTCTGCCCCGTCTTAAATCCATGGCTTGATTTATGTCCCTGCAAAACAGATTTTAAAGAACTGGGGAGGGAATTGTTAGCTCGGTTAAGTGCAAGGCGTGGATCCCTGTACACCAACCTATGTGCAAATAAACTCAATTTGGGGGTGGACTCTCTTTTCTTTTTGCACTCATTCTCTCCTTTTTCTGAGGTCGTGGCCTCAACTCTCTTGTTTTCAACTTTCACACCCTCTCCTTTTTCTGAGGTCGTGGCCTCAACACTCTTATTTCTTTTTTCAAACTCACTTTTGATTTTCAATTGATCCTTTTGAGCTTCTTTTGGAGATAACGGAACAAGTGTAAATTTCTTCCCACCCTTCACAAATGAATACTGATTCTTAAACCCATCATGCACTACCCTCCTATCATGTTGCCAGGGTCGCCCCAACAATATATGACCAACATGCATAGGTACCACGTCACAGACTACCTCATCCTTATAACCCCCGATGGCAAAATTGACCCTAGCCTGCTTATTTACCTTAATTTCCCCCGACTCGGTCAGCCATTGCAATTTATAAGGGTTTGGATGTTTCATCAAGCTTAAGCCCAATTTATTAATCAACATTGTACTAACCACATTAGTACAACTTCCCCCGTCAATCACCATACTACAAGCCTTTTTGCCCACCAAGCACCGAGTATGAAAAAGATTATCCCTTTGCTCGCCAATTTCATCTACCCGAGCCCTAGCACTAAGGACACGCCGATTAACAAGTGTTTCTTTTTCAGGATAGGTCAATCCTTCCTCATCACTACTACTAGCCCCAACATCCACTAACTTAGGCATTCCCTTAAATTCATCATCGGAACTAATTTCACCGTTATCACGTAAGATCATTAGTTTCTTATTTGGACACTGGGATGCTATATGACCCCTACCCAAGCACTTAAAGCATTTAACATTTCTATCCCGAGTAGTTTGAGAATCAGAAATATTTTTACCTTTCGTTGTAGGCTCCTCCTTCCCTTTCGGGTTATGTTCATCGTTGGATTCCTGCTTAGGTTGTGATGTAGGATAAGAGTGTGAGTGTCTCGCTGCCCCCTTTCGCTTTAGCTGTCTTTCCACCTTCATGGCCATGTGCACCATGTCCTCTAACTCCACGTAATGTTGCAGCTCAATGACATTGGCTATATCTCTATTTAGCCCACTTAAAAATCTAGCAATCGTAGCTTCCCGATCCTCCACCACATTAGCCCTAATCATCGCTACCTCCATATCCTTGTGATAATCCTCTACACTCCTCGATCCCTGAGTCATACCCTGCAGCCTATGGTAAATATCCCTATAATAATGAGTTGGCACAAACCGCTTCCTCATTATAGTTTTTAATTCACCCTAAGTCTCCACCGGTTCCTCAAGGTTCCTCCTCCTACCCGTAACTAGTTGATCCCACCAAATATTTGCGTAGTCGATGAATTCAATCACGGCCAATTTCACCTTCTTCTTTTCCGAATAATTATTACAATCAAAAAGCCGTTCGACCTTTGTCTCCCAATCCAAGTATGCCTCCGGATCACTCCTACCCTGGAACGATGGTATTTTCACTTTAATTTTCCCAAGGTCGTCATCAACATCACCTCTACCCCCACGATGCCTCCTAGCATCCCGACGCTCCCTATCATGCCTTCTTTCGTGCCTATCTCCTCTATCCCTCCTTCGCATGCTTCCCAACGATACACTTCCACTTTCACTACCCATGCCTTCATCATCCCTACCAACCTCACGCCTATTATTTCTCCTAACCCGAGAACCATCATGAGATTGATCCCGTTCGGTACCCCGATTTTCCATCTGTGCCATAAGCCTCTCAAACTGAGCCCTCATTGCTGCCATATCATTGTTACCCTGTTCATTTCTTCTGTTCACACCCCTGGGCTGTTTTCTGTCTCCAATAGAAGATGAAGATGTGGAAACCTCTCTATCAGACATTTTTAGACACAAACAAGGAAATTTAGAATAGTTGGGAATATTTGAAAATTTTCGGATTTTTTTTAATCTGCCAAGGAATTGGACTACGAGTATGGCAGAAAAAACGGAACTGGATTTGGACGAAAAACGAAGAAGAAAAACACTTTTGAATTTTTGGGACTGACTCTTATGGATCAAACTGAAAAAATTTATGACTGACACGAAGAACGCGAAGAACACGAAAAAAATCAAGAAAATCAAGAAACGCAAGAATCTGAAATAGATCCAAGCTCTGATACCAGATGACGCGATCCCAGTCGGGGAATCTCGTCGAACACGCGGAATAACGATAATTAAAACCTAGGAAAGATCTAAATCAGATCGACACAAGACAAACAACGAAAAATAAGGATAGAACGACGGTAAAGCCTTGACCCGACAATCACGACGCAATTTATGACGATGCGGATTGAAGAATCAAAATTGGTGAACGCCACAAGGACTTGTCAATTTCCTTGATAAGTATCGAATTTGGAAACGCCACAAATATTCTTGCGAATATTTGATAAGTTTGCTGGAAGAACGCCACAAAGAACGGATCTTTGATAAGTTCAAGAAAAAGGGAATAAATCAACCTCTCAATTTTGGAGAATCCTCTCACAAATTTTATTAATCAACTCAAACTTGTCTGTCGTTTACAATGATGAAAAGCGTATAAATAAGCAAGAAAACCTAGCATCTAATTACTCAAAATAGAATTCTAATTATGCTAAAATTCTAAAATAGGAAAACAACCTAAAATAATAAAAGGAAATAAATAAATTGAAAATCCGGAAAAATCTGGAAATCTTGAGTTACGGCCGTGAATAACTATCTTACGGCCGTAATGAACATTCTGCCTCAAATTCCAATCATGTGTTACGGCCGTGATCAATATGTTACGGCCGTAAATGCTTTCAATTTCATTTTTACGGCCGTGAGGAATATATTACGGCCGTAACAAGCGTTCTGCCTATTTTTGCCTGAGGAATGTTACGGCCGTAAGAATGGTGGTTACGGCCGTGAATCACGTGCTGCTTTATTGTTTGATTTCCGGTCTCGGCTCGATCTTTTCCTCTTCTCGGCTCGACCCCAACACGGAACTTGCTCCGTTTTGCACGTAGATCACTATCATATTGCCGATGGCTCGACTTCGCCCTTCGATGCCTGGTCCGGATCACATCACAATTCGAATGTTTGCTATGAGAAAATTAAGTCTCAGTATCCGATTAAAAATCTGGATCAATATCATTGCTGGATTTGGATTCATTTTTAACTTCTAATTGCATCACAAGTCTTCTTGAACACTTATTTGTTCTTATTGAACCCAAACAATAAACTAACTCAACTACCATATTTTTACTCTAATTGAGACTTTATAAGTGAGTCTTTTTGTTCACGAGATTGTCAATTACATAAAAAAATCCTACATTAAGAATGGTAACATTTAATCTAGGCTTAAAATAATAGTGTAACATTCTCGTAAGTCCAAAGTCGATTAAGAATTTAAAATTTAAACCATCCTCATTTAATTAGGGTTTGGGATTGGCTACAATTAATTCCTTGTAGGCGGAATTAAAATTGTACACGAACAAAATGAGACGGGTACAATTTTTTTATTTGAAAGAAAGAATTGAAAATAGGAAAAAATAAAAATGCATATAGAGTAAATATGTAAAGACAATATTAAATAACTACTAACCAATACGGTTGTTCTTCGAATTCCTCGGTCATAACTTCACTTATTCTATCTTGTATCCGTTTCTCCGCAGATTCCCAATCCTTTAAACACATTAAGCTCTCCAGTATATCTTTTTTAATTCTTGACCTATAATTAGATAGAACTCTATCACCTGTACTAAAAGCAGTCTCTGATGCTATAGTTGATACCGAAGGTGCTAGTAGATCTCGTACTATCATAGAAAAAATGGGTATTGACGCTCTTTTTGTCTCCACCAATTAAGAATGTCGAGATTATTTCTCTCTTCATCGTCTAACAAGCTAATAAGGTCGGGTGAGAAATACCTAGTTAACTCGCTCTAAATTTCATCTGAACTATTAGGAAATGTACTAGAAGAACTAGAATCACTAGAAGTTACCATAATAGTTATAAGGTATGAAAGTAAATCATTGTCTACATTTGGTATCACATTAGAGGTGAAAGTGGTTCCTCTAACAATTTTACCTAATTTTTTGACATTGATTTTATACATTTGACATGAACATTTTTTTTTTTTAAAATCTGAGCATGTTATCAGGTCCCAAAAGTTAATTTATTTGACATTGCTTCTTATAGTGTGTTTAGTTCCCTAAATTTATTCTATGGTCCTTAAGCGTTGCTAATGGAAACAACGTGGGTAAATTTTCCCAATATTTTCAAAACTTAGCCCCTGTTCTCTTTGCTATTTTGAGGTCGTTTTCTGTTTTTATTTTCGAAAACGCTAAAAACACATTCTCTTTACCATTTTCGAAAACGCACTTTGGAAAATAAAAAAAAAAAATTGTACACAAAACGCCAAAAACCTCGTTTTGAGCGTTTTGTGTGTATTTCGACAAAAAATGTCCAAAACGCGGAAAAAGCGTTTTGGGAAATTTTTTTTATTTTAAAGAATTATCTTAACTTATAACTAATCTTAATATAAAGTTGTTTTTTTTTAATAGAATTATCCCAGCTTGGAATTAAGTCTAAATAAAGAATTTTTTTATTTTTTTTATCCTAACTTGGGACTAAACTTAAATAAAGTTTTATTGAATTCAATATCAACATTACAAAAAAAAAAAAAATTAAGTGAGAATTCTTGTTGTTATATTTCAAAAAATGCACTGATAAATGGACTCTGTTGGTTTTGAAAGAACTTGCATTTTCTGGATTTTAATAGAAGTAGAGCTTTCTCAAATCCCGAATCTGACCAAACTGTGTTAATATAGACTCTTAATGCTCACATTAGTGTGTTGCATGTAACCATGTTTTTAGTGTATTGTGAAAGGAATTTTGAGTTTGAGTTGGTAGTATTCTGCAAGCAAATTAAATAAAAATAGTTTAAGTAGTATTCTGCAAAATTTCAATATTCTGCAAGCAAATTAATTAAAAATAATTTAAGTAGTATTCTGCAAAATTTCTGATAGAACGTGTTTTCCAACTTTTCATTTTCAAAAACAGTTTTCAGAAATGACAAACCAAACGCGTTTTCAGCAAAGTTGAAAACAAAAATGAAAACAGGAAATACAAAATAAAATACAAACAGAACGCCACCTTAGTTTCTATTACTACAATAATTTGAGAAAAAATAGGAAATAATTTGTACTTGTTAAAATTATCAGCAAATGCAGTAAAAACGCTTCAACCCCAAAGGACTATTGGGATAATAAATATCGGATAATTCATTTGTAGCATTATAAAAGGGTTTTAAAAATATTTTAACATGAAATACAAGTTCTCAATCACTAACTAGTAAATCGAAATTTGGACCATATGAGTGTCGATCGTTGTAATATTGACATATTAAATCATCATAACCTTGACAATGTTCAAACATTAAATAAGTTGAGTTCCATCTATGTCCTCCATATATAACAAATGATCATGCAGGTTTATCATATTCTGCACAATGTGCATCAAAAGCTTATTTTCTAGAAGATGCTATCATAATAAAATTGTAAGCATATATATATATATATATATATATATATATATATATATATATATATTAAATTCATCTTCTATAAGTGATGAGAATTCAGGGAGTCAATCGAGTCAAAGTCAAACAGGTCAACCCTCTATCAGAATACCGGTGGGGCCCATGACAAGATCCAAGGCTAAAGAGGTCCAAGAGTTGATGGCGGGACTCATTTTCAAGCTCCGAAATCAAGTCCACGTGGAAGAGAGCAAGATCGAGGTCAATTGCCTAAGTTTGGAAGCTCAGGACATTTCGGTCGACCGGATAGACAGGAGGGTTCGGCTGAGCTCTGTACGACCGAAAGTGCTATTTCGATCGACCTGTTGTTCGACCGAAAGTTTCCCGAATGTAAATGCGGGGTTTTTTGTGCAGTTTTGCAAACTTTCTTTCCTTTCATTTTGTATATCTTTTGTAAAGCCTCAAACCCTAACTAGTTTTGGATGAACATTGAAGACTCCATTGAGAGCATTTAAGAGAGGTAAATCCTTTCTTCCCTTGTAACTTTTCTTGGAATATTACTTCAACTTGTATATTGAGAGTTTATCTTGTGTATTTGGTTGTTGTTGTTTATTCCACAAATCTTGGTATTTGTCTTAATCTCTCCATTGGACTAAGGTTAACTTTCTTTAGAATTTTGGTTGGGTTAAACTTGGGTCAAGATTCTTCCTTTATTACCTTTTTAGCTTTCTTGGGATGATACAAAATTGTTGTGGGAATTTTTGGTTCAAACACCAAAGGGGTTCGCATCAATAAGCTTAAGCCTAAAGGCCATCTTAAACTATCAAATTAAAAATGTGGCACAAACAACGAACATGAAACAAAACTCCACCAAATTCAGGATTTATGTGATTAGCTAATCTATCTACCACTACTTTATTAACAATACGAACTTTACTATGACAACTAAATTCCCACGACTTCATAAGCCAAATTCAAACTGTCCAATATCCAATTTTTCTGTTTGATCCAAGCCCAAATCCTTTTTTTTTTCACAAGCGGAGCTTTTAATAAGTCGAACCGAGCCAAACTCAAGAACTTACGATTTTTCCAGGTCACTTGCCACCCCTACATCCATATTTGAGCACATCGAGCCTATTTTGATGTAGGGGAAGGAAAAGGTAAGTTTTTCCGAAGTTACAAGTAAGTTGATTTTTGAAGAAAAGAGATAATATGGAAATGATAATTCATCTGAAAATGATTTGCTTGTTACTGAAAAGTGGAAGATGGGTAACACCATGAATAAGTAGGTAACATGTTGGAACTGTTGACAATCCTGTCACGTGAGAATAAATTGTCCAATAGGTGGAGTAGACTCGGCTAACTGCTTGAAGGTGGACAATGCAACTCTTCTAGTGGAGGGCGATGATAATTTACTATGAGTAAGAAGATGGTGACATCCTCATGGCATAAGGTCGGTTGCCATGATAGAGGATGTGTTCTTACAGGTAAGTGCATGTGTTCGCACACAACTTGGATGCAAGATATATGACTGAATTGATGTCGATAACTGATGAGTTCCCATGGAAAATTAAACAATAAGAGTTGCACCATAATTTTTCATCAATTTTGTTTCGACATGAGTCGTGTAAAGCTGGAAGTTTGTTGATAATTGTGAGTGGTTGTACTCATATGGTGGAGTATGGAATCGTCAAAGTGTAAATGTTTGCCTGATATTACTCAATATCTGAATTTGATTTTTGGCTTGGAGGAATTTTGTGTTAAGATGGAGATTGTTGGGTTTTGACATAAAATAATTTATGGGCCATAGTTTATTAGACGGGCCATTATAGCATGTCTAAATTCTTCCTCTTTTATTTTGAAGTGGTGAAGCGTGTAATAGGTTGGTGCAGCCTCCAATATTTGATTGTGCCTTGAGAAGGAAAGATATCCTGCAAAAGGAGTTAAAATATATTGGTGGCTTATAGGTGTGTGTGCACGCGCCTTGAAATTAAAGGAAGAAAGAATACAATCGTCCACATGTGAAATAAATGGAAAAGTGTAACACCCCAAGTTTAAAATCTAAAACCTAGGCGTGTTAATTTCCATTCATATTGTATGCGAAAATAATCATTTAAAACATTTAAACGTTTCATTTACTATTATCAAAATTTTACAAAAAATTTGACAGATTCTCCTCTATAATTTGGACATAGCCAACCTGTAGAGGGATATCATACCTACAATACATATACAATTCTCAACCCATTTAAATCTAACATTCAACATCCAACCAAAATTTCAAAATTTAACTCCAACATTAATTCTCAAACTCCTCAACGCAAAATTTTATCTCAATAAACTACAATTCAGAGAAATAAGTGATAATATAAACAATACTAGAAGTATCATAACTTGTTTAAACTAATTCCAACCAAAACCATTTAAAGAATGAAAGATTAAAGAATGCCCAATGAAAACTTATGAAAATTCCTTAATTAAGTTTTGAAGAAAATAACAAATTTCGGATACTTCCTGAGTCTGTCGCCAAGTGCTCTCCTCGTCTCATCTAGCTTTCATCACCTGAAATATTGGAGAGGGATTGGGGTGAGCTAAAGCTCAGTAAGTAAACTTTATGCACGTGATGCATGCTCATGACATGAAATTCCTTAAACCATTCAAAGTAATTACCCTCATTTACTTTACTTTTCAAGACATTCATATTTTCCAAACTTTCACTTAAACATTTCAAAAAAAAACTTTAACTTCATTTCTATCGTGAACTCACTTAGTGTATCTTCTAGCCAGTCAGAATGCAGTGGGCACATTTTCTTATTCAATACAAGGTTATCACTTTTCCACCGCATAGCGATTTAAAATTTTGCCACCGTCAAGCGGTTTAACAATCGTCACCGCAAGGCGGTTTAATATTTGCCACCGCCAAGCGGTTAAGCAATCGTCACCGTGAAGCGGTTTAATATTTGCCACCGCCAAACGGTTAGACAATCGTCATCGCAAGGCGGTTTAATATTCACCACTGCAACATCAATTTAATTCGAGTACGCCAGTCTCCCGCGCCCCATTTCCCACTCACACTTTTCATGGCATAGAAGTACACCCATTCTTTCTTAAAATTTGGGATACATACTTTTGAGAAAAAATCTAACTTTCCAAACTTTTCCTTTAAAATCATTTGACTTCCCCAGTACTCAATGACAAATGCATGCTTGGTGATGCAATTAACATAAAATATATGAATACTTGGACAGTTTCCAAATTGAACAATATATACTTATATAAAGTAACGAAAGCGAGCAATATACATATAGCTGTCACATGAGCACAGTAATTTCACATTAACTTTCAACTTTAATAAAAATAGGGGAAGTTTACTTACCTGAAGTCCTTAGTAGTCACTTTGCTAAATTGGCAAGTGAAAATCTTGGTTGCCCGCGATGTCAATGTACCAATTCTCCTAATTATTTCCATTCATAAATAAAATATGCTTTTAGTTTAAAAATCACAAATCCTATTCTTCTAATATTTAACAAAACTTCTGATCGAGATCCAAACCTCACACTAACCTAAGTGGGACCTTCAAATATGATTAGCACATACATTATCACATTCGAAATAGAGGATTAACTACATGTACTTTAGAAAGTTTCCTTATCTTTTAAATTCAAAAGAATCAAATTTACATAACTCCAACAGAAGTTCATAAGTATAACAAATCTAAAAATTTCTCAAATACGGTTGCCAAATAACTCTCAAGTCAAATATAACCTTAAGATCTTAATTTCCAAAATTGAAAATAAACATTTATAATTCGAACTTTAAATTAGAAGTTTCAATTGAACCATCTAAACCTATGAAACCCAAATCTGAAAATATAATAATTTAAATCAACATTTATACCAAACTATTAATCAATCCACAAAACACACCATTTTTTTATTTTTTTTTGAAATCTGAAATCTATAAATATATAGCATAGACACACACACACACACTATCCCAAAATTGAACTTTAACCACTAAAATCCGAAATTACAGATAATCTAAAATCTGAAATTTACACACAAGTAGCATATGCGTACGTGTACATACATAGAATCAATATATAAGCATATGTGTGTGTTTGGGTGTCTGTGTGTGTGGGTGAGGTTGTGTGTGTGTTCGGGCCACTGTGCTTGTGTGTGTAGGGTCGGGGGAAAAAGGAAAGAAGAAAGTCTACCGTGTGTGGAGACTGGCGAGGTGAAGACCGGCGAGGTGTTGGCTGGTTTACTACCGGCGGTGTGGCGCTGGGGTCGAAGGGGAGAGGGAGATGTCGCGAGAGAGAGCCGAGAGAGTGAGTGTGAGCGCGAGGGGTGAGGGATGAGGGATTAGATTAGGTTTTGAATATTAGGAATTTGCAATTTAGTCCCTCGCTTCTCTCCATGTGCATAGTTAAGTCCATAAGTTCTAATTTATTCTCCAATTGCCACTAAACTTTCCTCCAACTTTCCATTTAACACAATAAAATAGAGAATAGCATGTTTAGGCAATAAAACAATTAATCACATAAAATTACACGTAAACTATTAAAATAAACAATTTATAAACTTTTAATTGGCACACTGGTCGATAAGGCATCCAAGTCCTTCCACTGCAAAATAATTCAAATTATCGACATTAAAAATATCACTAAATTTAAAATTTATAATAACATTAACCTAATTATTTCGTGAAATTTAAGGATGCACGTAAAAATGAAAAGCGTTGTTACAAAAAGTCTTCTTTTTTTTGGGGGCACAAATTCTACATGTTTTTAGAGCTGTTTTTACCTATAAATATGTGTGTGTTAATGAGCCAAAATGTGTGTGACTAAATAGAGAGAAAATTGTTTTATCATTATAATTTCTTGCAATCTTTTGTGGGATAAATCAAATTGTAGAAACTTGTGTTAAATAGAAATTCATCATTATTATTATATCTGTAGTATGTGAGATTGGTATTGAGTTGGCGAGTGATTAAATTGTATATGATCATAACAATTTATTATATAATGAAAGACTTTGGCGATTCGAAATTTTGCGTTGTTTTTATTTTCTTGTTTGCTCAATTATTTTTTAAATATAAAAAGTTCGTTCATATTAAGTATAGAGAATTGACATCAAATTCCCAACATTTATCCCAATTCTGGAGTGGCTCTTATCACGACTCGTGTTGCAGTGGTTTAAACACTCATGAGCTAGGAGGGAAAATCCATGAATAGTAGGACTTATTCTCTCTTTTAAGATAGGAGGGAAAAGGAGCGGGACAATCCGTGAATAGTAGGACTTATTCTCTCTTTTAAGATAGGAGGGATATAGATGAACATAAGTTATGCATAAGGAATGTAATCAAAGTAATTGATTGAATACATTAATCTGTCAATCAATTATAATCAATCACAACATTGTAGATTGGGAGTAGTGTCTTCAATAAGTTTAAATTAATTTTATTTAATTAGATCAACCAAATATCTCTATTATTATGTCCATGTTTGATACTCATTATTTAAAATCTCATTTTTACTCTCAAATTCTATCAATAAAATAATATATATATAAATCCAAAAGGATTCCATACTTTTTCAACCACACATTTTTACTAGGGGTGTAAACGGTTTGGTTGGGGCGGTTTTTGATAATTTTTCAAACCAAACCGTTTAAAGCGGTTTGATGTTTTTCCAACACAAACCAAACCATTTCATTTCCTAAACCAAACCAAACCATTTTTTGCGGTTTGGTGCGGTTTTAAACCACGGTTTGCAAACGAAACGAAACTAATATATGTAAATCGAGTTAAAATAACTATTGAAATAAAATTTTGAATTAAGACATCAAAATTAATTGCAAATAACCCAACGACATTACGGATAAATGTTATAAGACTAACAAAATTAAAATATATGGGTAAACAACTTCTAAAATAGATACAAATGCACGATCACAAACAAATTATCACAATAATATCAAAAAAACTTAATAGATAACACAATCCATTCTCAAGTTAGATTTTCCTATTATTTCACAACAAAACAATTTAAACTCAAATATACTGTATTCCAAGCAAAACTACTGAACTACATGATGAAAGAATGACGCTTTAGGAATTTAGAGTTTGATGAATTACGGCTGATGATAAAAGATCTCAAGTACAACTAATTTTGCTTAGATAACCATAAATACTCAAGTCACGACTTGCTAAATTAACAGAAGACAAATATTATAACCAAGAAAAAATAAATAATGAGCAAGTTTATGCATACTCCCCCCAAAAAAATTATAGGATAAAAAACAAATAAAGTAAGAAAGTCACCGGTAATACTTAGTTGTTAGTACTAGCAAAATGTCTTTCTTAACAATAAAGGAAAAGTAAGGTGGCCCTTCATATAAATTGAAAATAAAAGCAATAAATTATTTTGTATTTTTGTAATTAAAAAATTAAATTTTAATTGTAATTTTTTAGCGGGTTGGCGGTTTGAAACTGGTTTTGAAAAATGAAACCTAAACCAAACAATTTGAAAGCGGTTCGGTTTAGGTCAAAACCGAAACGTTGACGGGTCCGCGTGGATCCGAACCAACGGTTTCGAAATTGCGGTTTGATATCGGTTTGGCGGTTTGACGGTTTCATTGTACAGTCCTAATTTTTACAAAACTTACTATTCTAATCTTTGTTTGGTAACACTGTTTGATTTATAAACTGGTTTGTTTATGATTTTGAGGTAAAATGTTATGGTTGAAAATTGAAGAGAGATAATACACGTGATTAAAAAGTAATTTGAAAAATTATTTAGTTTATATAATCAATTTATCTTTTTTACTTACAGATGCCACATTATTTAAAATAATGAATCCCAAATGTGGTTAGATAATGAAAGAATTGAGTCCAATGTTAAGTACTCGTAGTTGAATGAAGCTTCTCAAAAGACGGAACTTCAATGCATGAATCGTGCCTCATCCAATAAAGAATTCCCTTTTTTTAAAATCTTTTAATTAAGCCTTTGTTTGATTACGCTATTTCGTTTATAACTTGTTTTATTTATAATTTTGGGATAAAAAATAGTGATTTAAAATTGAAGAGAGAAATTATGAGTGATTAAAAAGTAATTTAAAAAATTATTTTATACAAAATAATTTTAGGGGGACATTTTTTATTTATAAATTAGTTTCTTTTGTTTACCAACCAATATCGCACCCGTGCGTTGCACGAAAGAATAATATAAAATGATTTTACTATAAGTATCATTACAAAATAGGAAAAATTGAACACATAATTTACTTTTATTAATGATATAGACTGTCAACGAATGCTCAAAATAGAAATAAATTACTATTCTCATCAATTTTGAAAAACCTTTTTAAATAATACATTGTTTGTACAATTTTTAGTTGCTCACACCCGTGATACACGAAAGTTGCTATAGACAAAACATATTTAAACAATTGCTCGAATTTAAATTAAATAATGCAATTTCAAATATATATTGTATAGAATAAATAAAAAATTCCGTTCAAATATTTTTGACTAACATGAATAGAAATAATAACCCTCAAAATATTACAATTTACATAAAATAAAGTAAAATGAATTAAATGTAACAAATTAAATATATGCGGTCATATATATAAATAAATGTAACAAATTAAACAATATTGACGATACTCGAAAGTGAAAATCAATATCAAAATTTGTGGTGCACGAACGTGAAATTCAGCTTAATAGATCATTCGCGTGATTAATAATTTTTAATTGTAAACGCGATACATTTAATTTAACATAATTAAATGCATATTTAATTATATGTTAATAAAATTATTAATGAAAATATAAATAAAATATATATAGTGAATCTTTTTGTCTATATATGTTAATAAAATTAAGAAATAAAGTTTCACCATTTTTACGGCATATAATTATTTTTTAATATTTTAATAAAATTGTAAACAATTGAATTGTTTTATCATCTTTACGAAAAAACAGATCATGAATTAAGTGTTTTAGATATTGTACTATAAACATATCAACTCAATTTCTGAAATTATCAATAAATGAAATTTTCTTTTTTAAAAAAACTTTTGAACTACAAAATTAGGCTCATACAATACATGTGCAAAAGTCAACTTACATATTCTCCTTAAAATCGAAGCTTTTTTTTTTTTTTTTTTTTTTTTTTTCATATATTGTTCTTCATCATATTCTTTCCAAAAAAAGGTGTAAGATAGATTGTTTTGAAATAATTTGATTTTTTAACCATTAATTATTAATTTCAAGTGTTTTTCTAAAAAAATAATCATTAGTTTTAATAAATATTGTTACATTAATTGACTCTTCTTTTTTCATACTGACAATTTCTTTATTCATATTGTTACATTATTATTTTAATAAAAATTACTGATCGATCAATTGTTTAATAGAAATTATATGAACTAATTGTTAAAATCTATTATATATTTTTGCATATTTTAGTTATTTAAATTTATAATGAAAAATAGAAAAATGAACATAATCAATAAATAAATAAAAATAATGTGAAAATGATGATTGAATTGTAGAAATCTTAAGCTTGTAAAATTAACCCAACTTAATTGGATTTACATTAAAAATTCGTATAGTTATTATTTATTTTAATTTGATGAGAAAAAATTGGAACTAAAATTAATCATTTATAACTAAAATGAATTTAGTTAACTATATAGATAATATTATATGACTTAAATGATATAATTTAAAATAAATTAGATATTAAGGAAAAATATAAAATAAAACTTTACCTTTAATTTTTGATATGATTTTACGGATAATATATATTTACAAATTGCTCTCAATTGTTAGATTGTGTTGCATTAAACTTC
Source organism: Ligustrum vulgare (assembly GCA_963555705.1). Taxonomy (NCBI): domain Eukaryota; kingdom Viridiplantae; phylum Streptophyta; class Magnoliopsida; order Lamiales; family Oleaceae; genus Ligustrum; species Ligustrum vulgare. Next base: position 47,338,125 of record OY743171.1, on the reverse strand, counting down.
TCACTGTGATATTTAATTTGACACCCATATCACATATTTTTCGATTTCAAAATAATACAATAATTATTAAAAGCATAATAATAAAATAGAAAAAATAATATTTTGATGTTATTAATAGCATAGCACGGATGTCAATGCAATTAATGATACATGTAAAAATAATCATTGTTAAAATATTTAATATACTATTTTTTAGCAAATTTTTTTTAAATTTAGAAAGTTTTTTTGGCCTGAAACTATATGTGTATTTTGATGACAACTATTCTACTTTTATATAAAATATAAGATAAGATTAAAATTAAGATTAAAATTAAGAATTAAGATTAAGAGCATGTTTGGTCTATGATTTGTTTTACCAAAATTTTTCAAACTCAATCTCAACCATTCATTCTTAGTAAAACCCACATTTTTTTACTTTTCAAATCAATCTAAACAACACATCCATAAAAAAATACAAAAAAATTACAAAAATTAAAACTTTTTCATGGATCAAACGGGTGGTAAGATTAAAATATTAAAATTAAGATAAGATGCTAAGATGGACAATTTGAACCCCAAATTTGGCATTTTTTATTTTTTTTGCAAAAATATCAACATTTGTATGAATTTGGGCATTTGCAATGGTTCCCCCTGATAAAATTCTCCGCTTGCCCTTAGCCCAACACTCCACACTCTTCTGCCTCTAGGGTTTCACAACCCGCAACTACATAAACATAACTTACAATATTATTATTATCCGGAAGTTGCCCATACGAGCTACAGCAATGGCAGATGAGGCACAGTACGCATCGGGAGGCGGTGAATCTAACAAGCGAAAGTACGAGGATAATCAGACGCCGCCGCCGCCCGTGCCGCGGAGGCCTACCGGGTTCTCGTCGACGCCGGAGGTCGCCGTCCCGCTTCCGTCCTACAACACCGTGCCCCCTCCGATGAACGAGATCGAGCTGGCCAAGCAAAAGGCACAGGAGATTGCAGCCAGGCTCCTCAACGACGTGGATGCCACAAAGAGGGCTAGAGTCGAGAATGGAGCTGGCAGCGGAGGCTATGATTCCAATAATGGGGGCACAGGATTCTCCTCTTCGCCGTTCCCGCCCTCTGGTACGACTTCTTCTGCTTTCTTTATATCTTTTCCTCCATGTATGTTGTGTTATTTCTAACTCTTTTCATCTGTATTTGCGATTTTGGAAATGTTGGTTAATGTATCTTGCTTCTTTTTATCTGTACTTTCATACTTGCCATTATACGTGATTCTTTGTAACTGGAAATTTTATTGTTTAAATCGACTTGATATCTTCCTTTTCATGCTAAAATTTGCCCATTCTGGGTACGCGTAAACACATATATTTATGTTAATATATTATCTCTACCCACAAATGTTAATTATGCGGGATTGAGGGTTGTGGATTACTTAGCTTATGTGTAGTGGCAGAATGATGGAAATTTCTTAGATGGGCAAAAATTAAGTAGCAGCCTTTTTTATTTATTTATTTATTTATTTTTGGAAACAGTGTACAATCTTCATAACTACTCACATGGGAAAACAAAATAACACTCCGTTCTGTAACCTGTTTATAAATCTCTTTATAATTAACGCAGTTTCAAACTACTTTTAACCACGCATTTTTTCAAAACACTTTTCAACCATATATTTTACCTCGAAAACAACAAAATTCTATTTATCAATAATGGGCCAGCTGCTGAACATGCCCTACATATAGACATGTTTTACTTTGACACAGAAGTTCTACTGAAATCTTATTATGAAAAATGAGGGATGAGCTAGTTTTAATGCATATATGATATATAGGTGGTTGATTAAATAGCTTTAGTAAGTTGTCCACCTTTATGTTGGGTATGCGAGCTTATGTAGCTTGGTAAGTATGGATGAACAGTTGCAAAGCGGCAAAATTTTGTTTGGAGAGGAACTAGCAATTTTTTGGGGCAAATTTTGTGCAATCTTAATAATTAGTCAGTGCTCACATATCCAAACAAACTAGTTTTGACATGTTATTTGACACATAAGTTGGAGTGAAATTTTGTAATAAAAAATATGGAATAAGCAATTGGATTTTTCCCTGCATTAGTATGTTTCTTGTGTTTGCACATGTGATAGATAACACTAGTACAAGTTAGAGGCCTGTTTAATGATATTATGATAGAAAATTGGTAGTAGAGAAATTCTATTTTATTTTTTTTAATATATTATTATTTTGAGATCATTACGAATCTACCAACAAATAAAAGAAAACAAATTGAATAATGTATAAAAATTACAAGGAAAAAGAGATTGAAAATGCAAGTCCAGAGGAGAATATTGTAAAGAAAGCTCAAAATAGAATTTAAAAATGGGGGCCCACATACTAATAAATGATTCCTGCCATGACTTGGAAAGAAAGCTCAAAATATAGAATCAAAAAATGGAGGGCCATATGCTAACAAAATAGTCCGGCCACATCGTGGATGTAGTCATGGTTTAAAGAAACACAATTGAAACCTTGAGGCCCTCCTCAGATTGAAGCATGAAAATAACGCTTCAAGGCGTTGCCGATGAGGCGATTTTTTGATGCCTACGTCTTACAATGACCCACAAAACATAAAAACTCTAATGTACTCATCTTGAGGATAGTTTATTTTCCATTAAAACATTAAAAAAATTGTTTCTCATAGATCAGATCAGATGTGAGAATAGTGAACTACCCTCGCCATCTAAAATAATAGTTTCTTTATAAATTTTTCTTTTGCTTATTTGCACACTTTATATTGTTCTATTATGAATTTTAAAGATTGCTTATGATGTAATATAAGCATATTTTGCATTTTCATAATCTTGACATTTTTGATATACGGTAAGGGTTACGCCTCAAAGCACCTTAAGGCTTACGACTCGCCTCATGAAAGAGAAACGCTTCAGTACTCAATTCCGTCTTTTAAGACCGGATGTAGTGAGTTTCGTTGTGGACAAAGTAATTTGTTTAAAAAAAATTAAAATTTCTAAAACTTACGGCCTCCAGTGTAATCTGTCTTAATTATTATTATTTTTGAAATTTTAAAATCTCAAAAATTTAGTAAGGGCGACTCCGTCACCGTGGATTGAATTAAGGACTAATTTCATCATATCTTCTTGTATGCCCAATCTGAAACCTACAAGTACGATTGTTTTATGTAATTTCCATTTCATTTTTTGTTTGAATTCAATTGAAAAGACTTGTGAATGCACTATACATTATAAGATGACATGTCCCTTAGCTGTTTGAATTTCTTTAAATGCTGTGTAGGTCAAAAGCCTATGGGTTTGGGTCTTGGAGGTCCAGCACAAGGTGCTTCATATGGTTACACAGGTCCAACCCAAAAGATTGAGATACCAAATGGCAGAGTTGGTGTTATAATTGGCAAAGGTGGGGAGACTATTAAGTACCTTCAACTTCAATCTGGGGCAAAGATTCAGGTCACTAGAGACATGGATACAGACCCTAATTCTTCAACCAGAGGAGTCGAACTCACGGGTACACCTGATCAAATAGCTAAGGCTGAACAGTTGATTAAAGATGTTCTCACTGAGGTAATAATTAGAGTAAATGAACAATTAATCTCTCTACGCGTACATTTGACCAAAACCCATTTCTTCAAAAAATACTTGGCTCAGAAGTTTCTCGTTTAATTAAATATGATTTGTTAAGATACATTTCATCTTGGTGCAATGTAATGTGTCCTTTGTGCTGACAATTTGTTATCGTTGAGACAGGCTGAATCAGGTAGTTCTGGCACAGTTTCTCGGCAGTTTACTGGACAGCCATCTGGAGCTGAACAGTTTGTAATGAAAATTCCTAACAACAAGGTGAATTGTGGTCGAAGTTGATCATCATCTCATTTTTTATTCGAATTAGTATTCTTTTAATCTGTATGAATTGTTAGGTGGGACTTGTTATTGGTAAAGGAGGTGAAACCATTAAAAATATGCAAGCAAGTTCAGGGGCTCGTATCCAGGTAGTTTTCGTGTACTGCATACTTCTCTGTAATTTAATCGGTTTTTAGGGTTTCAAAAAACATTTCTGATGATAGAAATTTCTTTCTGGAACATTGCAGGTGATACCTTTACATTTGCCACCAGGGGACATGTCCTTGGAAAGGACTGTGCAAATTGATGGAAGCAGTGAACAGATAGAGTTTGCGAAACAGTTGGTCAATGAAGTCATCAGTGAGGTATGTCCTGCTCTTGCGTTCTAGTGCACGTTGACTGCTCCGTTGCATAATATAACATGAGAAGGGACTATTATATTTTTTCTAGACTGTGATTTCATTCTAGGAGACAATCCTAGTATTGGGATCTGTTTAGTATCCTATATAATTTATATAAACCCCCTCTATATTGATTTTTTTTTTTTTTTTTTTTTGAGAATGGATATCCTTTCTATTTGATATTTATGGATTTTTTTATGGCTTTCAATTGTATTTGCTATAGGCGCACATGTTTTTTTTTTTGTGTTATGCATTTATGGTTTTATTTGTTGAGACTAGTCTGTCTCCAATTTAGGTATTATTTTATCTGACAATTTTTCCCTGAATTTCACGTTGCTGCATCTTTCATCTTTTATAAGATCCTTTCCTTGATCTGGTAATATTTGCCAATGGATATGCAATATGTGCGTCGTCTGCTTGTCTTTCCCATATAGCCTCCAAAGGCTTGCAGATATATTTTGCTATTGCTGTAGACAAACAGATTGGTAATTGAGGACTAAGATCCCTTCTCAAAGTAGTCCTACAATAAAGGAACAAGCCTTTTGCCATTCTTGTCTGTCTGAAGGGAGAATTCTTTAACATCTGGTTTGGACCCTCTCTCCTATAGTTTCAATATAGGACCTTTGGATATTATATTTTTGCACTGCAATATAATTACCTGTATCCATCTGTATCTGCTGGATATTTGGCTTGTTCCATACACGTATTATCTGCAAATAGATTCCCATCACATTATTTTTGATAAGAATGTTTATTATAAGGGCCAAGGGTTGATCCTTGAGATGTTGCCTTTATTATTTTTTTGGATATTCATATTGGCCATTGGGTTTTGCGCGAGACGGGTCTTGCGTGAGCCTTCTACCCTGAGGTAATTGAGTTGGTAAAAATGCTTCTTATAATGTTAAGGATATGTTTAAATTTAGTATTTTAGCCATTCTTAGCTGGATGCACAGTGATTAGTGTTCAGGATTACAGCCTATTCTTATATTGATTGTGTTGATTTACTTTGTTACTGAATTACTAATATCGTTATGAGGAACTATTGTAGGGATTAGTAGGTAATGGTCAATTGCTGACACCACCATGGATCTTTTAATGTTGGTGTTCCCTTTGTACTTTTGCAGTGTGGTCTTAAACTCATTTCACAATCATTATACAGTGCTTTGGTGGAGTTATAGACTTCACATTGGTGGAATAGCCCTGTTTGGTTCCGATTAAAAGCTGATTTTAATCTCAAGTCAAATTCAACAATTAATTTTAACCACACATTTTATAGGATCCACAACTTCACAACTTTTCAACCATGCATCTAATCAATTTTTATCAAAATCTAGTGAAAATCTGATTTTACAAGCAGGGGCATTGAAGAATAAACCTTCAAAACTTGTAACCAAGATCAAGACTAGAGTGTCTTAGTCTTATAGTATCTAACTTTAGGTTGATGTATAATTTAGCATTTGTTTGGTAAAAAATTTTTGTTAATAAACAAAGAATTTGCTATTTTCAAAGTAAAATGTGGTTGAAAAATGGTTTGAAAAAATGTGTTTAAAAAATGATTTGGAGAAATGTATAGTTTATAAACAAGTTACCAAACGAACAATTACTTGTAAATTTTACACAGCTGGTAAAACTATAGATGTCTTAGATTATCTCTATATTTTTTGTGCTTTCTTTAGACTGACATATTAGATAGTTGCACATTTTGTCATTTAACATAGTATTGAAAAGTGGTTTGAAAAAATGTGTTTAAAAAATGGTTTGGGGAAATTTATGGTTTATAAACAAGTTACCAAACACACAATTACTTGTAAATTTTACACAGCTGGTAAAACTATAGATGTCTTAGATTATCTCTATATTTTTTGTGCTTTCTTTAGACCGTGACATATTAGATAGTTGCACATTTCATCATTTAACGTGGTGTCATCCCAATGATTTTGATTACTGAAAACATTTTGATTAGTTTCAGCTCTTTGTTTCATATTTTGGTGTTGAAGAGTCCTCTCCTTTTCACCTGGTAGATATGGTTTATATTCCTTTTATGTTTTATTGAATGAAGTTCTATATTTTCTTATGCATTGATGGTTGACTGCATGATATTTTAGAAGCCAGGAATTTATGTTTATATAGGTTGAGTGAATTTGTTCTTTTTTAAGATACTTAAGGTTATGATGCTAAATTGAATTGGCCTTTTAGTCTTGTGACCCCATTACACTATCCAAGATTTGCTGATTCTGCTGTTGGTAACGTAAAAATGGTTTGACTACATTTATTTGTTGATATCTAGTATGTCTTTTGCACATGTTGCCTTGTATGCAAATGGGTGTATAGGGAGCCAATGGGGCTTCTGCAGGAGTGAATCGATAGTACCAGTCAATCATCAGTACGGTATGTAATCGTCTAATCTTGGCCTCAAGTAGTGTGCAACTTAGATTGTACTCAAGTTGACAGCATGAGAAGTACTCCTAATTTCCTGTGTATATTTGTACACATTTTATCTGGATGTCCATTTCGTTTATATATTTATGCTCATTTTTTATGCTGTTTTCCCGTGTGTGGGATCAGTTCTTGGTTAATTTTAGTCAATGATTTTATGCAGAATCGCCTTAGAAATCCAGCAATGACAGGTGGCTATGCTCAGCAAGGTTATCAAAATCGACCTCCTACAAGTTGGGAACAGCCCGGTGCACAAATGCAGCAACCCGATTTCGGCTATGTTCAACCCGGTGCATACCCAGGTCCATCGCAACCCCAATATAACACAAGTCAACCACATTATCCCGGTTATCCTCCTCAACCCACCTCAGGTGGATATGCTACTGGCTGGGACCAAACAACTGCTCCACCAAATCAGCAAGCTACTCAGGGAGGTGGCTATGATTACTATAGTCAGCAGCCACCCGCTTACAGTCAAGGACAAGGCTATTCCCAAGATAGCTATGTTGGATATAATTCTATGGTGCATCAAGCTAGCTATGGTCAGCCACAGCCAATTCCAGTTCCGGGCTATGATCAGCAGCAACAAGGTTACAATTCTACCTATAGTAATGTCTCGAACCCAACATCCGATGGCCAGACCTCTGCATATGGAACCACGGGTGACGCCATTGAAGCACCTACATCTGACCAGTCTGGTTATGGGGTCCCCCCGACTTCACAGGGTGCTTATGGAACCCAACCCACAGCAGGTTATGGACCACCACAAGGTCAAAAACTTCCTAGTCAGCCAGCCTATGGGCAGCCACAGCAGTCACCAAGTGCCCAAGGAGGGTATTCTCAGCCTCAGGTGCAGCCCAGCTACGCTCAGTCTCAGCCTCCGCCTACTCAGCCGGGTTATCCCCAATCAGATTCCAGTATCCAGCGACCATCATCGGGTTATCCAACATCTCAGCAAGGGTACGGCCCCCCACCTTATGGAGCACCACCCACTCAACCGGGGTATGGTCAACAGCAGCCACCATTGCATAACACAGCTTATGGTGGTGGTTATTCCCAACCTCCAGTTTACTCCGCTGATGGTTCTGCAGCTGGTGGTGCGCGTGGAACTTATGATGCAGCTCCAACCTCTCAAACTGTCCAGCCTAGTGTATCTGCTAAAGCCTCGCCACCCAGTTGACGTGTTGGTACCTGGGTATATGCCGTGATCTCAGAAATGGTAAGCATATGGTTTAGATAAAGCTCTGCTTCATTAGAATCAGAGTGAATTGAATTTACCATTTTATTATTGTTTTTTTCATTATGGGATCAAGTATCTTTTTCACTTTGTACTATCATTATCCTTGGATATCATTGCTCCGTTACGATTGTTGGGATATAATTGCATTGCTCTAGATTTTGTTTCATTAAAATCATACGGTGTTGACACATTTAATAGTCGGGCAGGCGAAGATGAGTGATGAACCAAAAAAGTCAATCTGGTACGCAATTGAACTGAGGAATATTTCTGTTTTTGAGAATTGTATGTAATTTCTTGATTTGTTCTTACTCACGAATACGTCATTAGAATCGACACTGCCCATAATATATACAATCAGGCAGATATAGCAACTTTAACTTGGTAATCTTTGGCTAATGTACTGTATACCAGACATGGACTCGTAACAATCATCATTGACGCTTACACAACCAATTCTTCTGTTACCTGAATTCAATAAATATTTGATTTTAGCATAATCAAAATTTACAGCAGGACGCTATTTCATAATATCTTCTGACCTAATAAAATCAAGCCACTTTTATCCTTGACGACTATGTTAGGTCTGTCCAATTTGACACAACTACACTTGTCCATTTGAAAAGATTTAATGATAAAATTATAGTTGAATCAATAAAAATAATGTTATTGCAGCCGAAACTGAATATCATGCCAGTACTGGAGTCATTTGGGGTTTTGCTTTGGAACTTCTCCGTCATCCAAAGTTATTTTGTGATCATTACATATATTGCTTGCTTCATATCTAAAAGTAAGCTAACAATTTCTTTTGAAGATTTTCGTACTACTGACAACGGGAATGGATCATCTTCGTACTCATGGAATTATATCATACTTGGACTGACTCTTATCACAACATATTTGATTAATTGGCTTCCCGGTGATTTAATTCCTTGTCGAGAATATTGAAGAATTGATAGCCAACTATTTCTCAATGCTCAACAAAAATTCTTCAACGGCGAACAACCAGTTCAGATATTCATGGGACAACCTTTTCAACAAATTACAAGCTACTACGATATGAAGTGTTTTTTCCCAAGGGCAAGAATTCTATAGTACAACGAGATAGGGAGTGTTACCGATATAATCTCAGAAATATATATTACAACTATGGTCCCTGGCCTAGTAAGAGCACCTAGAAAAGAAGTTGAGTCTTTTTGAAACCTTCTACCATTTAAACCAATTTTTAAGTGTGGTGCGGAAGTACACTGAAGGAAGACTACTAAACAGAGGTCTCTGACTCTCTTATCACTATAAATAAAAAGGGAAAAAAAAAAAAAAAAAAACTCAGTGCAGTAAAAAGGAACACAATTCTCAATTTATTTACTCTTTTGTACGATTAGCACTAAGCATATCAGTGTTGATAACAAGAATAGAATAAAAACAATTGATTCAGGTAGCTGATGGCAGAAGTGCGGTCGGCGCGTGGATGATAATTTGGAAAAAAAATATATATCCAATAAATTTATGGTAAACCCTCTCTGTACAGATGAATTGTACGGGGAGGCGTACAGATGCATGCGTGGCAAAAGAAGTAGAAGAACTTTAGGCGAGACAAGAAAAATCACCACTGCTATTATAAAATTACCAACTTTGCTAGCGACCAATCACTGATTTATGTAATTTCTCATTTTTCTTTTGAAAATGACATTCTAGTCTACGATTAACACATGTAAATAAGCAATTCTGGATTTTTAACTTTAATCTTGCACGATAAAATGGAAGGATTTCTCTCACCAAATAAAAGCATTCCTTTATACCATCCACCAAATAAAGACGTTTTCATACATGACAAATGACGATGAAAACAAAAACAATGTGCCCAACTCTTTCTTCAACCATTCAAAAAGGAAAAATTGTATAGAATGTGATTGAGTAATTTGATGGATAATTAAGCTCATTCGTCTCCTGCAAGCAAATCATCATAGGAAACTGGCTTCCGTATTCGATCATGAACAGGCGCACGTTTCTGTGCATGTTCAAGCTGGTTGTGTGCATTAGATTCAAGTTCCAGTCCATCTGAAAAATTGACAGTAAGTTGATCTGTTGAGTTATGAGAAGAAGCTTCTTTACTTTCCGTCGATTCTTGTTTTCTGTGGACTTGCTGCTTAAATTGCTTCTGCAAAATGTATGTACATTTAACTGCTTGCGTATAAAATACTGTGCAACCTATCACTTGCAAACTTATGGCCTGAACTGAATACTCAAAAAGATATGCAATCAATAACCATAAAGACAGGAGAGGAATTGTGAAACATCAAATCCCCAGAAACCTATCATTCACAACTGATTTTCTACACATTTCATTGCCCTTAAGTTTGAGACCTATTATTTCAAAATAATGTGGTTTCTAATAGTAAAATTTTTGGAGAATGTAGTTAAAAAGTATTTTTGGGTTTTATGTGTAGATTATTTTATTGGTAGAATATGTACTTAAAAACGAGTTTTGAAAAAAATGAGGTTTGAAATAATGGGTCTCAAAAGGGGGCATAATGTGAATTAAAATACCTATACCGCCTAAGGTTTTGACATACACCAAATCTAATATTTGGCCGTACTTAAAAAAAAAATACTTTCTCTAGAAATTAAACTAAGACTTTCTTTCAAGAAAAAAAAATGACTTTTGTTAGGAAAAAAGTAACTTTGAAAATCATGTTTGACGTGATAACTTAAAAAGGCTTGCTTTACTTTTAGCACAACCAAACATTTGATGAAGAATCAACTTAAAGTTAATACATGACAGAAGCAATAGCAGAATGACGATTTATGTAACCTATTACCTTCCAGTATGTGAAATTACCTTCCTAAATAAAACAACCAATCTCTTCCATTTTTTTTCTTTTCTTTTGAATATACTACAAGATTTACTGTCAAAATAAAAAAGTAACCATTTTAAGCCAAAAAGTAGAATTAAGTCAAACGTGTTTAGAGATAAAAATGTTAAACCTTTCCTTTAGCTTAAACACACTCTGTGAGTTCGCGCATGAGCCTTATATACTCCATTTTTTACCTATGTAACTGAAAAAAATGCAGGATCAAAAGCAACTAAAACAATCAAGTTTAAATGGCCAAAAAGAGAGAGAGAGAGAGAGAGAGAGAGAGTTCGAACACACCTCAAATTCTTTTCCCTTTTTCATTATCTCTTTATAGGCATTGGGATCACGCACTTTGATGATACTCCATAATATGCCACCGCCACTTCGAAATCGTCTGCCATCAGCAGTCTTCTGACCACCACAGGCCTGAATTGCATCTACCTACACGATTATTTCCCATGATTTATATGTCAAAGGAAACCATCATAAAGTGCAAAGTGCAGTTAGCCAAGTACTGATGACAATCTCATTCTCGGAGAGCATGAAAAGGAATATCCAAATATAGCAAATTTATCACATGATTGATTAAATATATGGACTAAATAAAAGAGCTCATAATCGAACATCTTGCCTCCATTAGCAGATAACTAATCTAATTTATCATATGATTGATTAAATAAATGGACTAATGAGATAGGGCAATCAATCAATTTGTCTCAACAGTTATCTGATCTTAATAAATCTCCAAGGCCAACTCCTAACTTTCCTATTTTGATATGCTTGCTATCTAATCACAAGCCTCCACCTCACAGATACCCTCAAATAAAATCTCGCTGGTTTAAGCACGGTGCTCTCTTACTATCTGGGAATTATATAAGTCCACTGAGCCATGGACAATTCTATAAGCATACCATGTGATAGAAGTTGGAAAATCACTTGAATCAACCTATATCAATAGGAAACTATGAGTGGTTCAGCCAGAAGCTATCTCAGATGAAATGTTTGTAGATGAAATGGCTTCAGCAAGATGTATCTGTAGTGCAAGGAAACAACATTATCATCAGAACTAAGAAATGCAGCAGATCCTTTAATAGATTCATACACGAAATGTCAGAATCTCTCACCTTTAGTTGGAATTTTGACATGAATATTTCTTGATCTTACCATAAAAAGAGATGATAGATTCTACTACTTCCAATATCAAGCAGCTCTGTTGTACGGACACTTCAACTAGGGTTGCGTGTCTATATCAGACACGTGTCGGACTTCAATTGGAAATGACACTCTACTATGACCATTTTTCTTTTTTTATAAGAGTGATCATATATTTTTCTAACTCAAACTTATTATTAAATTAAAAATATGTACTCAAAGTTAAAAGATTTCAACAAGAAAAATTAATAACAAATATAAAACTAAATTTATACTATAAGAATGAAAAAATTTAAAGATTTTGATTAACATGTCGTATTGATACTTTTTTGAAAAATTGCGTGTCAACATGTCCAACATATATTGTGTCGGATACAAGTGTCCGTGTCGGTACATCATAGTCAATCAGTATTAGAGGATATATACAAGCTTCAAGGAGCGGGAACCCATACGATAACCTCTGTCCGCTTAGAAAATACCAGTCTCTAGGAGATGCTTGAGCAAACATGAGGCATACACTGATGGGTCTTAATAATAATTTATAACAGACACCATCCAAATTAAAACTGAATAATCAAGTGAAAAGAAAAATATTTATTCCAGAGTAAATAAACATCAGGACTCCATCGGGAAGAAATTTTTGTGTACTTCAGTGAATTCAGCATTACAAAATTACTAATTAAGACAGAAAACAATGTTGCATGGTTAGCAAAAAAATTCAGACAGTGGCATTTGATATGATTCTATTTCCCCCCATCATTTATCCATGCTGTGGACTACACAAATACAACAAAACCCTATGTCAGTTACTTCTCAACAAATCCAAAATACATGCTGAAAGCATTGTCATTATCTCCGATAATCCTAATCTGGACACAAACTTTCAGGGTCTATAACAGGCACTGGTCCAGATCAAGTTAACTGGAAAACCTTATTCCAAATGAAGATCAATAGTCATCAATGTCAAGCCATTAAAAGGTTCAACGATACTGTACAACACATCAACATGCAGAAAGAGGAAAGGAAATAGTACCTCTTTGACAAGATCGCTCAAAGCAGATACCCCAAGACAACCAACAGCAGTCCACACAAGATATGATTTTCTCTCCCTTAAGCGCTTGCAGACATCTGAAACAAACCTACACATAAAAGAATGCAGAGAGGAATAGTCACCACCCATGAACATAAATACCTCAGGTGAGAAGATAAAAGCAATAATCAGTCTAGAGATATTTTATAACTCCCTATTTAGAAGAGCCAAAAAGCAAAGGGCTCATAACAGTATATGATTTAAACATTTTCCCAATAAAAGATATAGCACTTTATGCAACAAATGGGCAGACTACATGTGCCTTCAATTACAAAGAAAATAAGCTTCCATCTCCATGTTATTTTTACAAACAAATAGTAAAACCCTTCCATCAGGATCTAATAACATAAGAGATATTCCCAGGTTCTCAGATGATAATTCTCCAATACACAAGGCTAGCTATCTAAAAGAGAAACCTACTCTTGGACCACTATACTTGAGACACAATAAATGAAAACCCCCATAATGGTAAGCATGAAGTGGTGATAAACAAATGAACAACATGTACAATTTTTTTATTTCTTTAAAGATATCCTGAGGAAAACAGATAACCTGTCAATGTCGGTGACATTTGGGCCAGAATTGCCTCGCCTTTTCTTGTTCTTTTTCTTCTTCTTCTTCTTATTCCTTGGATTCAAATTATGAGATTCGTGGTTAATTTTGTCAATGTTAGTACCACAGCCATCTCCTAATTCAGCCTCTGTGGCTTGGTCGATCAACTCTCCTTCTTCAACATCATACATCTCAACATCTTGGGCATCATCTTGACTCTCCTCTTCAAAAATTGTGTCCAGTATACTATCTCCTCCCACCATCATATAAGTAACCTGCATTAGATTTAAAGATGAAGTCATATCGAATTGGACATCGGTATATGTACGAAATATATATGCATTTGAAAACAATGAGAATGGCAATCCAATTATGTAATGCGTAAAACCAAAATGCGTTGATGAAAAAAATTGTACACATTACTTAATGAAGTAAAGGAAAATGTAAAATCAAGAAAATTGCCTCCCAAACCAACATGAAGGGCAGAAAGAAGTTAGTAAAATTTATGTAGTCCAGAGGGGTAAGGTATGGGACTATGCAATATCCATGTGAAATATAATAATTGGGTAGCAATTTTTCCCATTTTCACATGTGCATAGACTCCATACAAATTGAGCATACATGCATATATTTGGAGCCAAGACACTTTTCAATGAATTAAATAATTCTATCAAAATTTTATGACTATATATGTATAACTGAAACATTTTTTCCAAAGTGTAATTTTATTCACCTACTGATCAAACTAGGCTAAAAACAGCTTCCTGAAAGGCTAATAAATCTGGAAACTATTGTAGCCGTGCAAGATACATTTACATAATACCAATTTAAAAATCGTCCTAAAGTACACTAACTTGATTGTTAAAAGTTTTTTTTGTTTAAAAACATGTTTTTTTATGTTTTCTATGTAAAATGTTTGGTTGAAAAATGGAGAAACAAAAATTGTGGTTAAAAAGTGATTTGAAAATTTGTGTAGAAAAAAACTTGTTTACCAAACGGAGATAACCTAATGTGCGAAAATCAAAACTGCCAAGTGCCATCCTACTCCTACTAGAACAGTAAACACAAATTCCAAAAACTTATACTATTTTAACCGTATATACAGTATATTACTAATGATATAAAATTATCTAGTTTTGGATGCAGGCATAAAATACCGATGCAGTAAAAGAAATAAAAAAATATGATTCACCTCAAATGCTAAGGCTTCCGGATGGAGGCTGGCGTCAAAAGGAAATAGACGACAGCGGGAAGTGGGTACGGTACGGGCCTGGCGGCTGCTGTTGCCTTGGTGGGAACGAACTGGATTGGATGTGGCGAGGAGTTGGAGGTGGAGTCTGTCTAGTTATTCTCCCTGGATGTTTCGGGGAGAAGGAAGAGATGAGGGAGTAAGACTTGGGTTCAATTTGGGCCGTCTCTAAGCCACGGTGTGGGCTGTGTGGGTTTAACGGATCCGAAAAGATTAACAGGATTTTTTTTTTCTTAAATAAAATTTACAATTACAATATATTTTGGTATATCCTATCCTATATCAATGTAAATGTATTGGTAAAATATCATTCAATTTAAAAAAAAAAAAAAAATCAAATTTCAATTTATCTCTTAAATATCTTATTTAATTAATCACCACTAATTAATCAAAAGAACTACTCTATAAATAGGTTACTAGGCAGTTCTCAAGTTTTTTTTATATATGTCTAAATGTGAAATTTGAGAGTATTAACTTATATTTGATCTTCAACCCTTCCCCTTAGGGTGACAATGGGCACAGGGAATCATTGACAATGACGGGGATTGATCAGAAATAGGGATTGCTATCAAGTCTTTTTCCCCGTCCCAAACTAGTCTCGAAACCACCCCGATCAATAAGTTCAATTAAAAAAAATACAAAAAAGTTAAAAGTGTCATAAACCAATCAACGCCAAATTATATAATTTCAAAACTAAACCCTACATTTATACTCTATACTACTCTTCATCTCTCACTCTCGAGTCTCATCTCATTCTCTACAAACATATTTCTTAACACACTTAAAATTGTACTACTCTATAAAAGCTATTATGAGTTTTTTTTTTTTTTTTTATTAATGTTAATCATTCTTTAGAACTGTTAAATGAGAATTTTATAAAATAATCATACTTTAAGAAAAGAATTGTATAACTAAGTTTTGCTCGAAAACATCAATGCTCATAGAAAATGAAATAATACTTTTATATCATTTTCTTTAACTCGTGAACAGATATCAAATCGAAAAATTAGTTGTTCTCTTATGCATTATCATCATTTGATAACCATAAATATATTTACTAATATGCTTATTCATACATTTATGGTGCACCTGCACACATTTTTATCTAGTTGAGGAGTAATGTTCAGTATTATATGCTAAGAGGAATTTCATTAGATAGCCGTTATAAAAAGATGATGAATGCTAATCGCGAGTGTACAATATTGCATCCAAGTAATAAAATAGACATTTGAGTTCGAGTTATCGTCCCACGGAGATTGAAATGAAGTATCGAAATTATGTTAGTTTTCGCTTTATTTGAACAGTCGAGTTGTGATAAATTGTCAAAACTAAAATATAGAAAATTAAACTAAAGAAAAGCAAAAGAAAAGATTACTCATATAGATTTTCTAAATTGATATTTGTAAGTGTTGGGGCATTCGATTTCACATTAGCCAGTACTTTTAATTCTATTTATCTAGTTTTATTCATATTTATGTGCTCGATCGAATTCACTTATATTGTTATACATATGAAATTCTTCTCTCGAGTTTAAATCAACTATACCGAATTAGCCAACCGTGTTTCTAGACACCATGTCATAATAATTAGATGCATGAAATACAAGAATTCATGTAGCGATCGAAATAATAATAAACGTTTATCTCTATTGTTTATCCAATTATTGAATTTTATTCTTATATCTAAGTTATTAGCTCACCTCTCGAATTATGAAAACAACCCATTAAATGAATGAATTAGTCGCAAATTAATTCATGCATTAAACAAAAAATAAAATCAACACATGCAATGAAAGTGCAAAACTAGATTTATTATAGAATTAAAAGCGTAAACAAAGTTATATCGAATATCCCAACTATTAAATTAGTTGTTCATCAATTAATAAATAAATACGTAAAAATAATAATAACTACGCATGTAGAGTTTATCAAATTAACAAGAGAAATGAATTATTGCACCAAGATTTTGCTCCCCGTTGATAATCTTCAATTCTCCCGCCTTTGTCGTGATTTTCGTCTCCAAGATTTTAATGATAGAATAATGAGTTATGAATTTGAGAGGTAGTGAAAAGATTTCCAAATGCTCTCTTTTTCGTGCATGAGAAGTTGAGATGACAATTTTTCCCACGAGACCCGATCCCTGCGGAGACCCACTCCGAATGGGGGTGGGGATGATAATAATTTTATCTCCGTTAAGGGTATGGGGATAGGAACGAGGTCCCCCGATCGATCCTAGCCCCGTTCATAATAAAAATTCAACATATTTTGAAAAATCACATATTCTTTTAAACTAACTTGAATGATTCCAACCTAAAATACTAATTTAAAGACATTGGATAGTAAGGTTTACTTCCCCCCCCCCCCTTTTAAGGTTGATCCAAATAATAATAATAATAATGAGGTTTAAACGGGAAATTTTAAACTCACGCACCGCCCGATCGGGCCCCACCCCACATGTAACGGGGATAGGAATGACATCCCCGAACCATACCCACCCTGTTCGCATCACTAATGAGAAGTTGTATATGTAGATGAGGAGAAAACCTAGTAGAATAAGGGAGAAAATAGGTCAAAACGCGCATGGACCGAAAACTCCCCGCTGGGTAACTCCCCGCTGGGTCGGATAAGGGTGCAGTCGCGAATTGTACTTTGTCGGGCTCGTGTGGACTATCAAAATACGGTTTTGCAAATTTGACCTTTTGACCTCATGTCGCGCGGCCACCGGTTGAGTAGGCGTGGCCGCGCAGGGTAAATCTTCTAACGATATTTTCAACTATCAAATGTATTTAAGTAAGTCCCTGATCTTTATTTGCGCGTGAGTCCTCCATCTTTTAAATGCAACAATTTAATCCCAAAATCTCATAACACTTCAATTCTTCTTCCAAACTTCAATGCATATTCAATTGAGCCCTGATCATTGATTTCTTGCACTTTGCTCCTTTTGACTTTCCCGATTGACATCATCAACTCTTATTTTGTCCAATTTAGCTCAAATTATCCAAAAGCTCGTCTTTTCCGTTAATTACCTCATTCATGTGATTTTGGGATAATTTTTGAAATATAAACAAATAACGAACAATTAAGTAAAATTTATTTAAAAAGACAATATAATTTTATAATTTAGACATATAGATTAGTAGTGATGACAATGGGGCGGATCGGGGTGGATAGGGGTCGATCCAAATTCACTATACGAAATTTCGGGTCGGATCGGATCGGATCGGATCAAACAATAAAAATCTTGGATCGTGTCGGGTTCGGATTAGGTCGAATCAGAACAAACATTAAGAAATTTTCGTTATATAATTTCGTTAACGACAAAAAAATCAATACATAATTCATAAAACAATTAATATAATATCTAATTCATACAACAAAACATTACATATATAGAGAATTAGAGACTTTGTACCAAATTCAATAAAAGATTATATATTTTAGATTTAATAATTAATTTTTTTACATATTTTTTTAAAAAATAAATTGGATCGCGAATCGGATCACCCCCGATCTAAATCTGATCCGTCAGTCCACAGATTAGGAATTTTTCGGATCGGGTTGGGTCAATTTTTTTGCCACCTCTATAGATAAGTGTATAAAAATACACTTATCAAAAGACATTAATGAACAACAAATATATAAAATAATAAACGGGGATGTAAACGTGAATTATGACATCTCCGCCCCGTCCTCGTTTAAGTGGGGATGTGGCAGGGATGTTAATAGGTTGATGGTAAATCTCCGACGGGATGGGGATTAGCATCCCCGCCCCGTTGCCATCCCTTTCCCCTAACACTTTCTCTTACTGCAATGCGGCCGGGCTTTGTAGATGATGTTTTCTTCGTCAAGTTTCCATATAAAACACTTAAGAAGAAGAAAGAAGTGGGTTCTCCAATAACAATAGCGGTTATGATTTTTCGAAAGCTATTCAAGAGCTCAACAAGATATCTTTTTATGTGTTAGTTTTTTTTCTTCTCTTCTTTCATTCATCTAGTTGTAACATAAACACTCTAGATCAGACAGTAAACAGGTAGAAATATACAATATTTGAAAATTTGAATAATGAAAAATAAATGGTATTACGATTTGTTATCTAAAACTTAACAAGTGGACATAAAGTTCTTTTTAACATGTCAAATAATTGTGTTTAAAGTAAGATGGAAGGAGTAATTCTAGTTGAGAAACTCTATAAAATGAGATAACAACAATTTCAAAGACTAATAGATAATGTTGTAATTTGATGTAGGACAATCGAAGTATGGCTCAAGACCTAGAGTTTGAACCAACTCACTTGACCTAAAGTACATCAACATCTAGCTTGACTCATATTGACAGTAGAGGTGAAGCCCAAATGATAGATATCTCACCCAAAGAGATAACGAAGAGAGTGGCCATTGCAAGTTGCAAAGTTATTCCAGGTCAAAATGTGTTTGATTTGGCTCAGCCAACTAGATGGAAAAAGGAGATGTTCCTTTTGTAGCCAAAATTGCCGGAATTTGTAGTGCGAAACAAACGAGCAATCTTATCCCACTATGACATAATATCATTATTGTCATAAATTGCTTTAAATTTGACAATGAATTTGATAAACCAAATTACATTCCTGTGACATGATATCATGTCATTTTTACTCTATTATTATGAATGTTCGACTACAAGTAGAGTTTCAAATTGAAAGTTCTTAGGATTGCTTGACACTTGCAAAAGATGAAAAGATCAAAGTGAGCAATCATTGTTTAGTTTTTGTACCTTTGGGTGATTTTTGAATTTTTCGAATTGGAAATGAACGGAAACAATGAATGAACTCAACACTAAGTGAAGTGATATCTTTCAATTTGGTTTGATTCTTTTTTAATATAGCTATCAAGAAATCCTTTATGCATACTACAAACAAAGAAGTGCTAGATATTACAACTCAAAGTACGAGAATTGAGATTTCACATTGGAGACTTGGTCCTCCGAAAAGTATTTTTAGCTATCGAATATGTGTCATTAGACTATTGGCCTCACTCCGGGAGGGTACCTTACAAAATAGTAAGGACACTAATCTAGAAGCGAAGATGTTGGCAAGTTCATGGAACACATTACACTTGAACTTGAAGAAGTATTATCAATAATTTATTTTTGAATGCATAAATGAAAGACCAAATGTTGTAGACGCTATCAATGAATGAAGTCATTTTTCAAGAGACAACATTGTAAACTCAAATGTGCAAGGTCAAAATATACATTGTAATAAATCATGTCATCCACCCATTTTAATATAATAAAAAAAGGGGAAGATAGGTCATGAAGGGATCCCCCAATATTTTTGACAATTAAGTTACTACATATTAAGAGGAGAATACATAAGTGATAAGTGTACTCCAGATCATGCACGATCTGATATTCACTTCTTTACTAGTTTTCGACTACATAGCGACACTCATCTCATATTTTTTGTTGACTTGGAATCTATATATTTCAACGTCAACGCTTTGCTTAAAAAAATATTATTACAAAATCTATTCTCCAAATAGTTTCAAACAAACCTACAATTTTGCCTCCATTTGGTAAACTTGTTTACATCTCTTCAAATCACTTTTCAATCATATACTTTCGTAAATCACTTTTCAACCATATATTTTAATTCAAAAATACCACATTTCTTTATTTATATATATAAAAAAATTTACTTCGTTCCAATTTTTAACTTGTGTCACTTGAAAAAACTATAGCTACCTAGATCAAAAAGAGTCACAATTGAAGACCACAAAAAGGATTAAGTTGTTACACGTCTCTAATCTTCGAATCATATACTTCCATTTGTTCGGTAGAAGCGATTTGCAAGATACTAAAAGATTCCATTTCCAAATTCCGACTACGATAATGACTTTATCTGTCCCAAATTGTGGATAGATAATTTTAAATAATAACATAGCTTTTAGCCCTTGTTTTATCCCCCATTATTCTCCAATAATAATGTATTTTATAATAGATTTTTTTTTTAAAAAATGCGTAGTTAAAAAATAAGAAAAATTTATAAATTTAAGTATAAATTATTTTATTAATGTAAAATGTACGATTAAAAATAAATTCAAATTTTTTTTGGGCTAAAATCAGGGGCTAATTGCTATAGGAGCCAGCCATTGTTGACAAAACATCAAATTTCGCTATCCAAGTTTCTTTCTCACACTCTTTCAATATCAATATCTACTACAGAGTTTAGTTGATTTTTATGGCGAATGACGTGTTAACGTAAATTGTGATTTTTTTAGCCCAATAAATCAGCAAATGGTAAGACAAAATAATACATCATTAGATTACATGTTCAAAAGTCCATCTAATTAAAATGATAGTGTAGGGCGATATTTTCGTGTAAAGCCAAATAACACGTCCCTAGTTGAAGTTATGATTGAACGATACTTGTAGTTGTAGAGATGAAACTTTTGCTCCTCATAAAATATATAATAAATATAATTACCTTCAAATAATTAAATAAATATAAGTATTATAATGACGTAAATATTTTCACAAATAACAAAATATATTATGATTCGATCAAGCGAAAATATTTTTGATTCAATTTTTTTTTCTGAGATTATAATCTGAACAGATTTTTTAAATATGATTTCTTTGAATTCATTCATAACTTTATTTACTTTTTAATTATGAGTCTGTTTGTTCCTGATTGAAAATTAGATTTTTATCAAAGAAAAAATTAACAATAAATTACAACCACATATTTCATGAATTCCACAATTTTTTAACCATACATCTCATCAACTTTTATAAAAAATATGATTTTATTCTTTATCAAACAGGGGCTATATTTTCATGGATTTCACAAAATAATTTCATGAAAGCTAGACCGAGCAGGGAAAGTAAATTGGTTGAAATAAAATTTTAATACAAATAAATTGGCTAGAACAAATTTGTTACCCTCCCATGACGAGGAGGGTAGGGCCCACCCCATGTGAGGGGCGGGCAAATTTAACTCCAGTGACGAGGAGGGGAGCAGAATTCTTGACTAGAAATATCTATTGCATAGGTCCTCACAACTTGCTCCTAGTCCAAGGACTACAATCTTCAGAGTTCACTCATCACTGCCCCGGTCACCATCCAACTAGCAAGATGGCCCGCATTAGGAAAGCACCAAAACCAGTATCCAATCCCCACCGTTGACGTAGCATCAGGTCATATCGTTGAGCTCAAATCGGGTACAACTAATTCCTGCGTACGATCTATTACATAAACCTTCCATAGTTGTACTATACGAGGAAAAATAGTACGATCCCTATACATTTAACATGAGCAAATTACTCCTCAACATTTAAAACCCCATACTTCTGGACGACTGATTCTTATGGTTGAACATTTTTGTACATAATTCATCTGGTAGTTCTCAAGATTGAGAACCGAATTAGAATTTAGTTCAATTCTTAGTTTATACATATAGATCTAAAGCCGAATTCAATTTTAATTTAATTTAATTTTATAATTTTCAGATGCACACATCATTAATTATGAGTTTAAATAAAAATCACTGCTTAAAATAATTGACTTACCTGAAATGTAAAATGTGAATTAAATAATAAAACTTGAAATTAGTTTTTACCTTCCGATTATTATTTAAAGTGTGAAAGGAATCAAACCAAATTTGAAGCATCTTGTCATGGCCCGATTTTTCCCTACTCATGAGCGCAAAAATGAGCATATATTGTTGGGTATTTTGGATAATACATTGACCTATGTACTTACAGGTATATATCAATAAATCCCTCTCCAGAATTTTGTTGTACATGCATTATAAGTTATAACTTGCTGAATCGTGTATTAGGAATGGTGACCCGTATGCTTGCGAGCTTCACGGATGCCAAACGTCAAGTCCATTTCAAGTGGTATCAGAGCGGGACCATTCAAACATTGCGTTATTGGATGTGGCAAACCAATGACATGCGTTCTAAGGCGATGATTTTGGGCCGTCTAGGGAGTGACTTTGCCAGGAGCAAAATGGCAAAACGGTGGTAGTAAGCTAATCATCAATGGAGGAAAACTTTGGGTTGAGGAAGGAAAAAAGGCATGGTTGGTGCAGTCATGCTTCACGTTTGTTTTGTTGAGTGTGACAAAGTATTGAGGGGAATCCACCAAAAGAGACAATGCATTAGGAATTCTTCGACAGCTGTGGGAAGCCATGACCAAGAGGAGTGCTGTCCAACTGAGGAACTAATGCAGGGGGCACAAGGTGAAGGTTGACGTTGAAGGCGGTAAGTGCTGGGCACTACGAGATGAGGTGCGGGGGCGCTATGGACTCTCATTAGCTATGCGAGGATCGAGCGGTATAGTAAGTGAAGAAAATTTGGTAAGTCCTTTGAGGTGGAGGATCATTTAAAGAGGAAGGCTGGGTGTGGACACGAGGCAAACACACCGCTGCGAGGACGTTAGCGGATGGGTGGGGAGAATTTTACGTCCCGATTTTTTCCCTTCTCAAGTGGCACGGCAAGGAACATATATTGTTGGATATTTCGGATGATGCAATGACATGGCCTATGTACTTACATGTATATATCTATAAGTCTATTTCCAGACAAGTCCGTTTCAATCTGTGTAGTTCAATTTCATGAACAAAAATTTCTATTGATAATCGTTCCAATTTTGATTTTAATACAAATCTTCATAAGACGTCATTTGACTATATCATTTTCAATTTTTATGAAATTAGATTTTTACGTCCAATTTGACCGTGTCTCAAATTTCTTAGTAAGACAAACTTTCATGAGATCACATCACAGACAAGTTCATCAAGATTTGGTCTCCGTTCGAATACTATTATAGCATGTAATTATTGGTATTATTTGTATTTTCTAGGTAGAATTCGTGGTTAAAAAGTAGCTTGGAGAATGTGTGTGATTAAAAAATAATTTTAGGTATTTGTGTTAATTACAACACTACAGTTGTCGAACGGAAGCTTGAACAATATATATTATTGAAGATCTTCGTTTGATAAATATTTTTTTGTTTATAAATAAAAAATGTGATTTTTTTGAGGTAAATATATATAGTTGAAAATGATTTGAAAAAATATGTATAGTTAAAAACTGACCTGAGAAAGTGTGTTTGTTATAAACTAATTAATATTCAGGTTTACCGAACGGATGCAAAATGTTTGGATGAACTTGTTCTTTTTTTTTTTTAGCTGGAGACCGAAACAACATGCTTGGGACCATTCCTAAAATTTCATTTTAACAAAAAAATCTACAGGAACGATTGCACATATTCGCATGGCAGGTGATCCGCCCCGAATCAACCCCGGGAACTTTGCATACACGTTTTGCCTATATATTCACGATAAACCATCAGCTTTTTTGCACCAAAAAAATTATTTTAATAAAAATTCATCGTCGCCGGTCATCATGACTCATTACGCTGCCGGAGTACTTTTCCTCATCGCATTCTCAATCGTGTCCGTCTCCGATGGTCGGAATTTAATTAAACTGCCATCGGAAGCTTTTGAAGTATCGGGCAACGGTGGCGGTGCCGATGAAGATTCTATAGGGACCAGATGGGCTGTTCTGCTCGCTGGGTCCAGTGGCTACTGGAATTACCGGCACCAGGTGATCATTAGCCCTTTAAACAATTTATTGCTTTTATTATTTATACGTGATTGTGAGCGTAAGTTACTTTTTCAGTGATACTGATGAGTGATGACAATCGATCATAATCAGGGACGGATTCTGGTGTTAGTTTTAATTTTTGGTACTCGTTGAAAATTTTAATTGAGACATCAGCTGAAACGTTGTAATTTAGAACTATTTTTTTGGTTTGAGGTTCAAATTGATCGAGCGAAGTAAAAGAAATTATACTTTACATCAGCACATATTTCTACTTTCATAATTTTATACTCCCTCATGATAGACTCATTTCTATTTTTAGTAATCGAGAAAAAAAACATAATTAATGGATGTTGTAAAATAAATTTATTTTCATTTTACCTAATATACTCCTAAATTAAATAATGAGTAGATCACATTTGATAACAACGCATATTATATTAAATAGATTACAACGCATATTATATTAAATAGGAATATATTAGAAAATTAAAAAATGAATATACTCTTAACCAGGAAAATTGTCTATAATTTGGGACAAATAAAGAAAAAAAGGAGCCTATTAGAGGGAGTATTTATTTTGTTGTAGAAAAAAAAATCTTTTGGCGTATTGGACATTCAGAGTTGAAGAGTCTGAAATAGATCATGATAAATATTAAAAAATAATAATATTAACCCGATTGGAAAGATACTTGCAAATCCTGTTCCTTATTGTTCTGTATTTTCTACTTGGCAAATCACGATTTGCAGGAAATGCATATAGAATTTATAGCCAGTTAAAGTTGAGAAAAATTCTAAAATTTTTCTGTAAGGAAAGGATGAGGATGAAAATCAACTATAGCTATTAACATAAGAGCATTTTCGAGTAAAAAAACTAGATGGGATTATATTGAAGAACATTTTGATTTCTTTTTATTCCTTTTGCCCATAGCTGTGGAGTTTGCCTTCTCACGTCTATTGAAAATTCAAAGTATCTTTTTATTTCATAAATCTTATTTTATTATTTTTTATTTTGTTTTGAAAGACACAATGTCTTATTAATGTCATTAATAGATGTAAGAACACAGCAGATCAACAAAAGGCAAATTTTATATATTTGTTTTGTTTTCCAGTTACACAACTAAAATTAATTTGTTTGCTATGGTACAACTGTGTAATTTGCTTTCATGGTGTATTGTTTACATCTTATGGAAGATCTTTCACTCGCTCTCCGTTTACATGTGTTTAATCCTTTACTTGAAGGACCACTTTGATGTTATAGCTGTTATGTGGACTGAACATCAAGAAATAATGTTTCACATGGGAACGATTTTCAAATGCTCTATGACAATCCTTTCGCAATATGTATATATATTTTTATAAATAAAATGAAAAGTAGAATAAAGAAAATAAATAAATAAATAAACACTAAAACAAATTGAAAAATAGATGTGGATGAGCAGAGGGATGGCAAAAAAATCCGTTTCGACCCGAACCCGATGGGGTCCTGAACCTAACGGGCAGAAAGAAACCGTCCCGCGGATCAATGGGACGGGTTTGGGTTTGATATCAATTACCCGAAACGGGGTTTGGAGCGGGGCGGCTTTTGGTTAATCCGCCCCGCAAATTTATTTACTTTAAAAAAAATAATAATAATAATTCAAAAAATGCAAACAACACACTTTCAAGTACAATTTCTTGCTTATGATAATATCTTTGATTCTGCGATGAATTGGGTGCTTGATTCTTTTTACTTTTACTTCTTTTGAGTGGGAAAAAAGTTAGAAACTTGAAGAAAACTATGTTAAAAAAAGGTCGGGGCGGGGCTGTGATGCCCCGTTTTGATTTAACAGGTAATGAGGCGGGTATGATTTTGATAATCTTCTCATGGGGCGGCGGGGTACCCTCTCCATTGCCATCTCTTCAGCAGATTTCACCATCTTACCGAAATCTATAGACCTTTTCCAAGATATTAATTAACTAATATTCTGGTTTTTAGTAGCTGACAGTCTGGCACTTGAAAAATGAAAGATTCTTGTACAGGACTCCTAATGGATGGAATAAGACATTCTTTTTAATTTGAACTGCAAATACTTGTAATGCAAAATGTTCACTTGAAAGCCTATCCTTGGTCAGAGACTCCCACCTATGTAGACAAAAATGCTTCAATATTAAAATTATTGTTTTAATTTTAACATAAGGATGTATTCTTTTAGGCTGATATATGCCATGCATATCAAATCCTCAAAAAAGGTGGTCTCAAAGATGAAAATATTGTAGTCTTCATGTATGATGACATTGCTTACGATGGAGAGAATCCGAGGCCTGGAGTCATTATTAACAGCCCTCATGGTGCAGATGTTTACAAAGGAGTCCCAAAGGTTTGTGTTATTCCTAGTATGTAAGTAGCTTGTGGAATGTGGAATGTTGAAACTAAATTTCCTTTTCCTCGTGCACTGATTTTCTTGAGGCAGGATTATACTGGAGATGATGTTACTGCTAATAACTTTTTGGCTGTAATCCTTGGAAATAGAACTGCACTCACCGGAGGTAGTGGGAAGGTTGTGGATAGCGGTCCAAATGATCATATTTTCATATTCTATTCAGATCATGGTGCTCCTGGGGTACTAGGTTAGTAGCTACCTTATATTCTTTTCAATGTAGCCATTTATTGGCATGTGCTTTTTGATACATACTAATCTATTTTAATGGAATGAACCTTGCGGTAGTATTTTTTTTAATGTAGAATAGAAATATTTTGCATTTTGTGCTTGAACTTGACACGTAACCCTATTGACAGTATTTCCTTCCGTACATGCTTTAATATCTTTTGGTAGATGTAGCACTATAATGGTTTAACGAAGTGGACTTGTGCTTGAGTGCTTAGAGAGTGTATAGTATCATGCTTCTTATTATTGTTTGTCTCGAGTCTTCATAGGGGACAACTTGGAGATTATATATCGTTATTACGCAACTTAAGTCAATTTAACTACTCTTTGTTAGTTGTTCGGGGTTGGCTAACTTTATCTTTTGTTCTTTAGTTTGCAACTCCTATTTCTTAGTGCGAGTGAGAACGAGTAAGTTTGTTCTTTGAAGGTGAAGTAATGTACTGAAGATATTAAAAGATGCTCAAGAGTCTAAGAGAATAAGATAACATGTCAACCTTTTTTCTCTTAATAGAACATCTTTTATATACAAGGACGTACCTGTTATATATTGTTCAAATATATATACAATAATAAAAGAAAGAAATTTAATTCAAACAAAGGTGAAAAATTGGCCCCATCCTGGCCAAAATTTACTAGCCATTAGGCTAGTGCAGATTTCAAGTGGAGGCAGGTCTACATCCCATACAATTTATAAGCAATGGCATGGAGAATAAGAAACACGTTGCTCTGTCTGTCTGGCAGATGCCATAGTGTATCCACGTGGAATGGAGAAGTTTTAAATTGCAATATAGATTATTGACCTATGTAACAATATAAAACATAAACCATCAAGCACATTGAGCTTCACATTTTCATTGTAAAAATGAAAAGGCTGTTCTTACAAATATAGTCACAAAATTCTCAATCTAGCAACCCCTACTTCAACTTTCTAAGTTCAGAAGTTTACATTCTTTTGTCAATTGGTATTTATATGTTTGATTTGTGAAAATCCATGTAACAAAAGTACTTCATGGTCATTTCATGAGTTCCAGTTTCAATTTCAAAAACTACCTTATACCGTCTGTCATTCGTTTTCTTTTTTGAGGTGTGAATGACAATCAGTATTTGCAAATATTGGTGTTCTTTAGAAGTTGTCTTTCCTACTGTCTTTTCATTTGTGCTACTGAAGCTTAAATTTACTTTCAGTTTTCTAACAGAGACTAGTTATACAAGTTGCTTATTTGTGTTATTCTCATACGTTGTCAGGGATGCCCACCAGTCCTTATGTCTATGCAGATGACCTGGTAGATGCTCTGAAAAAGAAGCACGCATCTGGAACATATAAACACATGGTAAATTATTTTATTAATTTCATTAGACGAGTAAAACATTTTCCAGTCAAGCAAGAACTACAATTTTGCAATTTTCCCCCTTAAATAGGTATTTTACCTTGAAGCTTGTGAATCTGGAAGTATCTTTGAGGGTCTTCTTCCTGAAGGCATGAATATATATGCAACCACTGCATCCAATGCAGAAGAGAGCAGTTGGGCAACTTATTGCCCAGGAGACGATATTAGTCCTCCACCCGAATACGAAACCTGCTTGGGTGACTTGTATAGTGTTGCCTGGATGGAGGACAGGTATGCATTACATTTTTATCGTGTCATTCATCATTAAAAGATAAACATGGGTATCTGCGGGAAAAAAATTATTTGCATCATTTAGCTTGTCCAGGCTTTATCTGGTGGAAGCAGAAATAATAGTTGGCACGAGTAGAATCAGTAGAGCATTATATAGTTGATAAATTAAAAGAAAAGAATAGGTTATCTTGCTGATAATATAGTGTCGAGGGATTATGATTAGGTTATATTGATCGTATTTGGCTTTGTATTCACATTCAAATCTATTTCCTCATGAGCAGTGACATACACAATTTGCGGACTGAAACTTTGAAGCAACAATACCAACTGGTAAGATCTTGAGGCTAGCTATATGTTCAACTTGAGCATTTTCTTTAAACTAGTTTCACTTTAGTAGTGAGAAAATTGAAATTCCAGTGTATTTTAGATTTCGAATGAACATGGAACACTTGACATGGCATCATTCGCCATTTTGTTTATTTTTATCTAATGGATTTATTATGTTGGCATTTTGGCATTTTTTTATTAGGTTAAAAAGAGAACTTCAAACGATAATTCTTATTACGGATCCCATGTCATGCAATATGGTGATATAAAGCTAAGCGTGGAGCATCTTTTCCTATATATGGGTTCTAATCCTGCAAACGATAATTTCACCTTTGTGGATGACAATTCCCTGCGGCCATCTTCAGAAGCTGTTAACCAGAGAGATGCTGATCTTTTGCATTTTTGGGATAAGGTATGCATAGCTTTTGTTTCTACCATATCTAATCCTTTTTATGCTTCAATATTTGTTTCTAGAAAGTAGCTTTTCGGGGGTGAATGTATAGAAACTGTGTAGAAGCTTCAAGAATTCCCGAAACAATGTAACGTGCACCAGAGTTTGCTTAAAGAATCAGATGCATACATATATACAAGTATATGTAATATAAGCCAATTTTTTACACTCATTTGCCGTATTCTGTCCCCAATTTGATGTGTGTATAATTGACTCTGCTAGATAAATTCATCACATGACAATGTTGATTCGAGAGTGAATATCAAGTTTCAATATACCATCACCTTTTTGTGGGCAAATCTTATTTACATGTACTTATTCCATATGTTGCAGTTCAGCAAGGCTCCTGAAGGCTCTGCTAGGAAATTTGAAGCTCAAAAGCAGCTGGCTGAAGCTATGGCACACAGAACACATGTTGACAGTAGTATGAATCTTATTGGAAAACTGCTATTCGGAATCGAGAAAGGTCCTGAAGTATTGAAGACCATTCGATCTGCTGGAAAGCCCCTTGTTGATGACTGGAGTTGCCTTAAATCACTGGTAACGTTCATAGCTCATTTACCATATTATTAGTACCATAAGTAACCAATCTGCACGGCCTTAAATACTCTCTTTTGTTGACTTTGATAATATAATTTAACATCATATTGAAGCATGGTACTAATTTAAACAAACACGAGTTCATTTCTAATAATTTAAACTTTAAGACGAGGGGTTCAACGTAAAACACCACGGATCACATTACATCTCTTTTGATACAACTTCTATGCGCAAATCCTTTTAGACAAGGTCAAGGACGGGGATAGCAAAATTCAAATATTTACTTAGAATGTAATGATTTAACACCATTAACTGGATAAAATCATGTTATTTTACAAGCGTCATTATTATTTAGCACAATTTCTCGTGCAGGTCAGAACATTTGAGCAGCATTGTGGATCACTATCCCAGTACGGGATGAAACATATGCGTGCCATTGCTAATATCTGCAATGCTGGTATTGGGAGGGACCAGATGGCCAAGGCAGCCGGACAAGCCTGTGTCAGCTTTCCTTCTAATTCTTGGAGCTCTCTCCACAGGGGCTTCAGTGCATAATTTGATGCCGAATCCGCCGTGAAAAGAGACTTACGATCTCTTATATGTAGTAGCTTGTTTCTTACATGTTTGTAAATAGATTACTATGATGAACTTAAAGATATAATAGCTTCAATGTAATGTAGCTGAGAAGCACATCTATCTGCTGGATTTCAGATTTATGTATAAAATACATTTGAGTTGTTACTAAATCGGGTGTTCTATTTATTGAGATTCATAGCCATTTGCCTAATGGATGTCCATCAAACAAAATAAATTATTTTTATTTTAGCTCAAGTCTCTCTCTCTCTCTCTCTCTCTCATTCTGTGCAAAAAGAGAAGGATGGAAAGAAAGTAGTGGGAGAAGATCAGGTGATTTATACAGAGAGGGCGTGCCCATGTTTAAAGCAGAGAGAGGCAGATGCTCGACGGTACAGGCTGGTCATTGCAAGGAGACAACTTGTCAATTTTAGAATTTAGATTAGATTATTAGATTAGAAAAATGCTCGGTTGTGAGTTGTGGGCAACATAAAAATTGTCCACATTCAATGTAAAATAGCTAAGTGTCTCTAATATTTAAAACTAGTGAATCACCCGTGCGATGCACGGGATGTAATGTCTGATTAAAAGAAACATTAATTCGATAATACATGATTCACTGGTTAAGATTAAATGAAATTAGCAAATAAAATGTTAATTTCGCGTTATTACCAATTTTGGAAAACTTCTTAATAAACTACATTTGTTGTTAAATGTATTGGTCTTCCCTCATCACAAATCAACATCTTCAATCCCGAACGACTGGTCACCCTAGAAATAACAACATAAAGTTGAATATGAGTAAACACGGATCTCTTAAATAGAAGTCCAACATGGGAATAATAAATAAGAGTTTACAAACATTTAGGCCCAAAACAATAAAATATAACAAAAACAGAAAGGGGGGCCGGGGGGGAGGGGAAATCGAACTTCGTTTTTAATTGTCAAAAAACAATATCAGCTCAAATTCAGCACACAAAATTAGGACCAGCGACTAATGTATGTTAACTCTGACCCGATCCAAAATGTACTACCTGGCCGAAACCATTTAATTTGTACAGATATGTCATATAACATTCTGATCCCCATATAAATAACTCCTTCCCGATTGCCTGCATTCCAATTGCGCCGCTCCCTTATTATTTCCTCCATGGCTTCCTCTCGTAAACCTTAGCAAATTTATTTACCCAGAAAAACTTTGTCTTCGAAGTTATGGCCGTTATTATAAGCAGTCACTGATCGACGGATCTTTACCCTATGTGTCGCAAAATTAGAAAACTCATGGATGTATTCCACGATAAATTCGAACCCTATTGAAAATCGCAAGTGTACGATATCGTTAACAAGTAATAAAAGTGATTTTTGAGTCCGGGTTGTCGATCCCACAAGGACTATTTATTTGTTATCGATTTACTTTGATTCAATAGAATTCCTAAATTAGAACCAAAACTAACTAAGAAAATAAATTGCAAAATAATAAAAACAAAAACAAAAATGACAAGTAATTAGGAAATCAATGAAATAAACAATGCAATTAAAATGAAAATATAAAATTAAACTAAAAGCAATTAAAAAAAGCAAGAAACAAAGTGGTTGGATTTCTAGCAATTGAATGAATATCGGGACTAACGATTTCGAAATAACGTTCTAACTTAATTTCTCATATCAAGTTATTTTTTAAAATTGTATTTGGTCGAATTCACGCATATATCTAATTTACCTCTCTCGAGTTCAAATTAGGCCTATTTAACTAAGTCAGCCATGTATCTCTACAGCGGGTCAGAGTTCTCCTTAGTTAAATGCATGAAATTTCCTAGGAATTCATAAGTGACCACAAACAACCACAAATTCATATATCTATCTTTTTGTTGAAATTGTCGGATTTTATTACGCGATCTAATTGTTAACCCACCTCTCGGTTTATGAAAACAACCATTAATTCATGAATTGGTGATCAAGCAATTCAAGCATTAAACGCAATAATAAAATCAATACATAAATATCAAAACACCAACTTGAGAATTAAAATCAAACAAGAAATATTAAATCTACATCGTCAATCCCGATATAAAATTTAGCTACTCATGTTTGTGAAATAGAAAACAATAAATAATAAAAATAAAACTTGGAGTTTAAATAATTGAAGAATTAACATCACCACAGTACACAGCCGAGTTCTGCCAAAGTTGTGTCAATTAATTCCAATTCCAAAATACACGTATATGCCCAGCAGACTTTTGTTTTCTCCCAAAGCAACCTCCTTTTGATTCCAAGCAAGCTCCGCCAATGAATTCTGCCAATTAACTCCAGCTGGCTTCTCTCCTATACCCAACTAATTAATTCCTTCAATTAACTTTCCACTAATCAGATCCTTCAATTGCTTTCTCATACACACAGCCGACCAATTTTTTTTGTCTCCACCAATGTATTCAACCAATTAATTCCTCTCTTTTTTCATGGCTCTATTTTGAATTCAATATTCCGACCACTGCCTTTTTTCTCGACCCACGACTGCGGCTCTTTTTTTCTTCTATGCTCCTCACGGCTGCCCCGAATAGTACTCTCTCCTTTATTTTTCTCTCACGGCTGCCCTAACTATTTTTTACGCTGCTCCCCTTTTCACGGCTGCGCAGCAAATATGTATATATAAATATACACACAATCCAACCCTAAGGCCCAAGTAAAATTTCTTTTAAGCCTCTTAATTCTTCCAAATTTGATAAGTTGGTCATTGAGTCTTCAATTGTTCAATTAAGTCATTGAGTTTCAAAACGTCTTCAATTAGCTCCACTTTCATCCAATTATTATGTATTTGCTTCAACTTCTCATTTTTCTTGATTTTGAGATAAAGATTTGAAATAATGAAAAATAATAACAAATAAGTAGAATTTATTCAAGAAAAATATTATAATATCCTAATTTCGACAGATAAATAAGTATATAAAATACACTTATCACCTATCATGAATCTAAGATTTATGAAGAAATCTCATGCACATACTGTAACTATTATAATTTGTTTCTTATTTGGTTAATTTTCTATGATGACTGAAAATTTCTTGATTTGTGATTTAAAACCTAGCTTATCTATTTTTCCATACATTAAAATATTTGGACTTTAAAAATTTGGACCAAATTAATTTATTTTTTTAAAAAAAATTAAATAAAAAGTGTAAATCTGTATTTTCGGTTCGGATTTCACATTGATTTATAACTTGAAGTTTTTTCACACAAAAATCATTCAAATTATATATTTCTTAAATCAATTATTTAATAAAAAATCTTACCACCATTCTAAATTTTATACTATTCTTAAATTAGTCTTTTCTTTTCAAAAATAATTTCAACTATTTGAAACTGTCTCATGTAAAATTAATAAAATTTATCCTTTATATAGTTTTTGGATATACCATATTTTAAAATATAGAATAGAAAAAATATAATTACACGGAGCATTAGTTTTTTCACTTTTGTTGCTCTGTTTTTTCCTGTATATTTCTAACTGAAAGCTGATATACTTGCATCTTCATCCATTTTGCTTTAGTACGGTCCTTATGTTTGATAGATAAAATATACCAACATCGTTTCTTAAGCCTCTGTTTGGCAAAAATGTTTTTAAACATATTTTTAAAAACACAAATTTTCAAACAATTTTTTAATCACAGATTTTTTCCTCTCATTTTGCTTTAGTACGGTCCTTGTGTTTGATTGATAAAATATACCAACACCGTTTTTTAAGCCTCTGTTTGGAAAAAATATTTTTAAACATGTTTTTAAAAACGCATTTTTTCAAACCACTTTTTAATCACATGTTTTTTTCTCTCCATTTTTAACCACGTATTTTACCTATAAAACATAAAAAAATATGTTTTTAAGTACATAATTTTTAACAAACAAAGTCTAATGTATTTATCATAGAGTAGATTTTTTCTATTAGGATATGTTTTTTATATAGCACATCGCATTTAGAAAACAAAACAATATGTATTACTATTTGAAAACAAACACAATCTGTAATTAGAAACAAAACAATCTATAATTTGAAAATAAAACAATAAAAAATATTGATTGTTATTGTAGTGTCAAAACAATAACCTCTTAAGGAACTTGGGAATGTTGTGTAATCTGTGCTATTTTTTAAAAATCCAATTACTGAAAAATGTTTTGATGTTTTATAGACTTTATGCATATTATTTGATTCGTACATCAATTGTTACTATCTACTTAAACTATTATAAGTTTAAATTCATGATTAATATAGATGTTTGAACCATACATAACAACTTCATGCATATTCATTCAATCATATATCAATTATTAAAATCCTTTTAAACTGTTGGTTTTAGTTTTTATGTATGATTGTTACAGATTTTTTTTTTTTTAAATGGTAAAAGATATACTAATTAATCAAGTGGACACCTTGTTTGTAGTTAAATATAATTTTTACAGCTATAAAAAAAATCATGATAGAACAATGTAAGAAAATAGCAGCAATAGACATAATATACGATAGATAGAATTCGTGCAAAAAGCTCAAAAATTGGAGAAAAAATAGTAATGATAAGCAACACAGATATAATTAAGTAGATATATAGTCTTCTTATAGTTGAAATTTTTTTGACGCTCAATATGTATGAAGTGAATATTATAATTAATTGTGAAATTTTTTTTATAGCCTTCTGAAAAAATTTGAAAAGCAAGCGTATATATATGTGTGCGCGCGCGCGTGCTGAAACCGAGGTGATTGAATTTTGGTAATCAAAGTACCAATGTTGAAAATCGTGCAACATTGAAGTCAAATAATAATAATAATAAAAAAAAATCTGATGAAAAAAAATTTGTATGTAAACTCTCTTTTGGACAATAACTTTTGGTGGGAAATATGTAATGGGACTCGCATTATCTCAGCTATTTTTATATATAATATAGATATAGATATTGAAAATCGTGCAACATTGAAGTCAAATAAAAAAAAATTGTATATAAACTCTCTTTTGGACAATAACTTTTGGCGGGAAATATATAATGAGACCCGCATTAGCTCAGCTACTTTTATATATAATATAGATATAGATTTGACACTTGGTTGTTTTTCATTGGATATGGGCAATTATTATGTTGTCCATATTTAACAATTGTTATGTTGTCTGGGACTGTAGATTAGATTAGATTAGACACACTAATGGTATATTTTTACAGCCACTTTGATATTTTACAAACAATATATTTTTTTTCCAAATTTTCTTTAACCAAACATTTTTTAAAATTACTTTTTAACCACATATTTTATTTTAGAAATAGTAAATTCTTTATTTATAAATAAAGAACTGTATTTTACAAAGTAGAAGCTTACATACGTGCGCATTAGGTGAACAAAATTAATTAATTATTATTATTTTATTATTATTATTATTATTATTATTATTTACTAGTTCTAAATATGCTAGCATATATTTTAGGTGTAAAGATTATGTCTTTGTTTGGACCCCATTATAATTTAATAGTTTTTTCTTACTTTTAATCGTACATTTTCAAAAACATTTTCTCTCTTAAATTTTAATCACGCATCCTCAAAAAATTACCAATTTAAAATAAATTTTGTACAAAAATCTAATTATAATATAGCTCAAACAAAGGCGTAGTATCAAATAACAATTAAACAAAAGATAAAACTTTATTTATTATTGTGAATTTATTCCCGATAAACATTAAAAAATAAAATAAAAAACTCTTTTAATCAGAATAATAATCTCTTCTAGATCACAACATACGTTAACATAAGCAACTATAGTGAAATTCCTGCAACGTGATTAATCCCCTGTTTAGTACAAATTAAAATTTAGATTAAAGTCAGCAATCAATCTAAACCACATATTTAATGAGATCCTCAACTTTTCAGTCACACATTTCATCAACATTTATCAAAATTTACTAAAAAATCGATTTTAATATTTTTCAAACAGGGGCTTACTCTCATCTAGGCGGTATGAATTCTTTTAGTTTCCAACTTGATTAACAGTTTCGATTTTTTTCGGTAATTATACTGTCACCACAAAATATTTTCTACACCACACTATGTCCACACTACAATTAAAAACATATTTTTAATAAATATACCACAATAAAATTACAATTGTATTATGACATTAATTAACAAAGATGCTCCTTCCATTTAAAAAAAAAAAATTCATAAACCTCCCTTGTGATTTATTTCTTGGTAACAAATTCTCCCATATAATCTAAAAGTAAACCCTCTATATTATTTTAAAAAATTATATTATAATATTTAAATTATATATTTTATATATCTTAAATTTCATTTCCCATACTTTCTGATGCAAACCCCCTCGGTATATTGCCAAGAATTCCCACAACTATTTGAATTGAACCTAGGAAAGCTAAAATGGTAAAGAAAGCGATACAACACTTTAACCCAAATTTAAATCTAACCCAAAATTCATTGATTAAAGAACCAATCCCAATGGATAAAGATTAAACAAATTTCAAGGTGGTGAAAAAATAAACAACAACACAAGAATAAACAAACTCAAGATGATGTTGATTAATTTCCAAGTAGATAACAAGAGCAAATGATGTTTTTATCCTCACCTCAATGAGACTCTCAAGAAAGCATTCAAATGAACATCATCAAAGTTGTCTACCTAGGGTTTATAAATGAGTATTTATATTACAAGAAAATAAGAGAAAATAAGAAAATTCGAAAATTGCAAGAAAATCCCGCATTTTAAAAAATTAGGATGTTTCGATCGACTGGACCGGTCGACCGAAATGACAGTTTCGGTCGCACTCCAATCAACCGAAACAGACTGAGGCTTTACAAAAATTTTCCTGCAGACTTTCGATCGACCAGTGAGGTCGACCACAAGGAAGATCGGTATACCGGTCTTGGCTAAAGCTTCAAAATTGTGCAATTTGACCTCAGTCTTGTTTTTTCCTCGTGAACTCGATTTCGGAGCTTGTAAATGAGTCCCCCCATCAACTCTTGGCTCTCTTGGGCCTCAGATCTCGTCATTTGGCTGACTGGCACGGGCATTGAGATTTGACCAGCTCCCACTGCACGTGTTTCGATGTTTGACTTTCCAAGATCCCATCATCCCCTCCCTCTTGAGAAGGATTCTACCTCGAATCTTGTTGGAAGGTAAGGTCATGAAATTCCTTAACCTTCGAGGCTTGACTTTCTCAATTCTCATCATAACAGCCATCTCGAGGAAGAGTCGACCGCGAATCAGCACCTACAACAAAAGGAGAAAATTCAGGCACCATAAATGTAACTGAAATTTCATACTCACCTCGCAAAATCGATTTGTAGGTGTTGTCAAGAGCTTGAACCAGATTGACACCACCTAGTAGCAATTTGGACTTTGTTTGATTTGGAACCCGCTCTTTCCTTGAAAGGAAACATTTGCAACCACCCGGATCAAATATGATGCACACACCTAAGCTAACTCTTTCATCAATAAATAAATGCATCAAATTCAAAAGAGCCGACGATTTAAAATTATAAAGAATTTCAAAATGAGAAAATGCAGTAGTGGAATGAATACTTTGATTATAAGCAAATCCAAAAAAATATTGACCTTGTTTCCCACACTTTAGGTCACTCATAAAGTTAGTGCAAAGGAATTGTGTTAAACTTCATTAACCATCTTGGCTTGGAACGTGGTTTGGAAAGAAGAAATTGTTAAAACTAGAAATTTGGTTCTAAACATCCCCCACAAAACCCCCACAATGTGATTAATAAAATGTACAATTATACCCAACAACATTCCCCTATGGACAACAAGTAAATGCACTACCTCCTTAAAGAGAAGATTTTTTACGTTGGTAGCATCATTGGATTCATGAAAAGCAGTAAAATGTAACATTCTAACAATCCTATCAATATTCACAAAATTAGCTTCATTCACTTTCTTTGACCTAAGTAAACCCAACATAAAATTTATAGAATTGGTAATCCAAGGTTTACTCATGATGGGCCAATATGTATGAAATTTTTGGGGCAAAAACTTGAACTTAGCCATTTTGCAAGTTCGGCATTTGCTACAAGGGCAAACATGTTCATCACCAACTTTCAAATTAGGCCAATAAAAACAATCACAAAATATTTCCAATGCCCATTTGATTCCAAATTGTCCCCGCAAACAACCAACGTGTGCTTCCCTCATTGGCAACTCCAGCATAGCACATCTAGGAGCAAACAATCTAATATTCCAAAACAAATAATGATCATGCTTATAGAATTCATCAAAATCTCGCTCATCAGTCACCACATGATTCACAAATGTGAAACAATTTTTGATTATTAGTTTGCAAGCCCTTACTAAATTCAAAACAAGAAGATTTGACATTTAGGCAACTTAACACATACAAAAAGTTGGATTTACAACAGAGGAATTCATCATGCCATTGATCTTTACTACAAGCAACATTTTTACTAGACAAAAATACATTTTTCACACCTACATCAATGTCATACAACCCTCTAATATATTCAAGACACAGTAACCTTTCATTCAAAGGATTGTTAGAGCATACCTCCTAAATGTTGCATTGGTTATTTCTTTTTCTTTACCTCGGTCGTACTTTATGTTGTAGGAAAATGTTTCCATGAACTTCTTCCAATCAGCATGCTTTTGGAGTTTCTTGTTGCTTTAGTAAGTAGGTCTCACAATTTCCTGCAACAAAGGGGTAACCAAATTAGGGAGGGTATTGTTAGAATATTCAAGAGCAAAGAATGTCTTGGAGTGATATCTTCTCTCAATTTCTTTGGTGGCTCTCTTCACACTCTCTCCTTTTTCTGAGGTAGGAACCTCAACCCTTGGCTTTTCACTCGCCTCTTTTTTTTTCTGGAGTCATGGCTCAAACTCTCATTTTCTCACCTTTTTCTGGG
Source organism: Ligustrum vulgare (assembly GCA_963555705.1). Taxonomy (NCBI): domain Eukaryota; kingdom Viridiplantae; phylum Streptophyta; class Magnoliopsida; order Lamiales; family Oleaceae; genus Ligustrum; species Ligustrum vulgare. Next base: position 47,298,660 of record OY743171.1, on the reverse strand, counting down.
CTCGTGGCCCCATGTATTTTTCATTTTCCCTCACTTTTGCCTCTTCAACAAATTTTTCAATTGAAGGTTCTTTTTCTTTCACCTTCTCCTTTTTTTCTTCAAACTCCTTCTTGAGTTTCATTTGATTGTTGTTAACCTCTTTCGGACTCAAGGGTAGGAGCACAACTTTCTTCCCATTTAATGTGAAGCTATACCGGTTCCTCTTTGCATTATGTTCCACATTCCTATCCATTTTCCAAGGTCTCCCCTAAATTATGTGAGTAGTGTGTATGGGAATCACATCACATAATATTTGATCACTATAAGTACCAATGTTGAAGGTGAGAAGAATTTGCTCACTCACTCTCACTTCCCCATAGTCACTCAACCTTTGCAATTGATAAGGATTTGGATGCTTTATTACCGGTAGCCCCAATTTTTCCACCCTACTAGCACTCACCAAATTCGTGTCACCCTCCCCTATCTATAATGAGGCTGCATGCCTTATCCCTCACAAGGTATCTAGTGTAGAAAGTATTTTATTCATACTTCTCCCTCTCATTAGTATGTGCCAAAGATGTTGGTGACCTAGCATTCATCTCCAACTCGGCCTTCTCATTATCACCCCTCCTATGGAATGATGAAATCTTCATTTTTATTTTATCAATATTATCATCAATTACATCTCCACTCCTATCTACTCATTCTCCTCTTTTCCTATTCATGCTCCCATTTTGTTCACTATCCCTTTTATTATCCCAAACATCTCCCAATTGATCATCCACTCTTCTTCTATTTTTCCTCACCATTCTCCCAATTTGTTCCCTACTCCCATCTCTATACACATTATTTTCAAATTTCTCCCTCACTCTTCTTTTATTATCCCTTCTTTTTCCTATACTACTAGTTGATGTACTTCCCTCTCTTGTTTCTAATATTTCCAACCCTCCCCCAATTTTCTCCATTTGCCTAGCCATGGTGGTTGAAAGATTTAACAACATCTCCTTCAATTCTTGAGTTTGAGCATTGAAAATGGACATGGTGTGCAAGTGTGAAAGTGTTCTCACAAGAAAATATTTCTCTCGTGTTTCACTCTAATTTGGCTTTTACCCTCTATTGAACTCACCACTCTTGCTTTTTTCCACTCAAAATCTCATTTCTCAAGTTCTCCGAGGAAGGTAATCAATTAAACCACAAAGTATAATTCTTTTGGAATCAAAGAAGTCACAAACAAGGAAGAAAAAAATTATAACAAGTAGACACAATAGCAAGTGAAATTTATGTGCTTGCTATACTCAAAAGGAACAATTGTTACATGGGATAAGATGCTAGGAACACAATTTCAACAATGTGATTGAATAATCACAAGTAATAGATAAGGCATAGATGTAGAGTAATAAGCACGAAAAGTGTAATTTTCAATTAGGCAATTTAGCAAATACATTGTACTCAATCGTGAAGTGGTCTTGAATGGATATAATGTGGATATATGATAAATTCCCAACAACCCAAATGTGGTAAGGAATTAATGAATAATAATTACCCAATGTATGGAGCAAGTGATATATGGGATAAAATGTCAAGAACACAATTTCAATAATGGGAATGACAACCACAAGTATTTAGCAAGACATGCGTATTGAACAACAAGACATTAATAGAGTAGTTCCCATTGAGGCATTTTACCAAACACTTTGTGTGCTTACTTTGAATAGTGTAGGATTTCAAGTGTTAGATCAATGTAAGCCTCAACAATCCCAACTAAGATAACAATGACAATACCCAACATATAGAAATCAACAATTATGCATGGGCATACAAGGAACTATCAAGGAAAGTGTTTAGTGTAGAGAATAGTATTTTACACTAGTGTAGTTTCTTTGAGGGATTTCATCAAACACATTGTGTCTAAAACTTGAATATCATAGAAATGGCAATGTATGACTATTTTGATGACCCCAACAAACTCAATGATGATAATAACGATAGACCCAATATGTAGGAATCACAAATAGCTTAAGAACAACAACTTTCTCAAAAAAAATTCAACAAGAAATGTAAAGATAGGTTTACCAAATTAGAGCCAAGCTCTGATATCAAATTATGTGAACCCCTTGGTATATTGATCAAGAATTCCCACAATCATTTGAATCGAACCCAAGAAAGCTAAAATCGTAAAGAAAGCGATAAAACATATTAACCCAAGTTTAAACTAACCCAAAATTCATTGATTAAAGAACCAAACACAATGGATAAAGATTAAACAAATTTCAAGGTGATGAAAAAATTAACAACAACACAAGAATAAATAAACTCAAGATGAAGTTGATTAACTTCCAAGTAGATAACAAGAGTAAAGAAGGTTTTTATTCTTACCTCAAGGAGCCTCTCAAGAGAGCATTCAAATGAATTTCATCAAAGTTGTCTACCTAGGGTTTGTAAATGAGTATTTATATTACAAGAAATTAAGAAAAATCGAAAATTGTAAGAAAACCTCGCGTTTTCAAAAATCAGGATGTTTCGGTCGACCGAACCGGTCGACCCAGTTTCGGTCGCACTCCAATCAATAGAAACTAACTAAGGCTTTAAAAAAAATTCCTGCAGACTTTCGGTCGACCGTAAAGAAGATCAGTCGATCGGTGAGGTCTACAGCACGGTGGATCGGTCAACCGGTCTTGGCTGAAGCTTCAAAATTGTGCAATTTGACCTTAGTCTTGTTTTCTTCCTCGCGGACTCGATTTCGGAGTTTGTATATGAGTCCCCCGCATCGACTCTTGACTCTCTTGGGCCTCGGATCTCGTCATTTGGCTGATTGGCAAGTGCATCGAGATTTGACCAGGTCCCACTGGTACGTGTTTCGATGTTTGACTTTCCATGATCCCATCACTTTCACTTATGCTTCGTTTGATAACCCAAAGTTTTTCATGGAAAATGCATTTTTTTAGGTGATTTTTCAAATTTTGCGCTGTTTGATTGTCTAAATTTTTCATGGAATTCGTTTTCTAACTTGTCTTGAATCCAGTATTTTCCTTGATTTTGAGGAATTTGTTTTCCAATAAGGGAGGAGGTTTTATTTTTCATGAAAATATTTTACCATTTTTTTCACTTTTAATCATTTTTGTTGTTGTTAATTGATTTATTTTTTTTCAAAAATTAACAATATTATTATCAAGTTGTGAAAAAATAAAAAACTATAGATACTAGATAGCAAAAAAATATGTTATGAAATATCTCTACACTTCAACCCTCCAAGTCTTTATATTTGGCCTAAATGAGTCTTGTTCCTTGTTTTAGAGTGCTTAGGTTGCTTTAGATATGTGAGAATTTGAAAGTTGAATTTAAAGCAACAAAAAACCCTCTCCACTCGTGATTCTTCTACCCGGAGTACGGTTCGAAGAGAACTGATGGACGTGGACCATACGGCGCACTGCCCCCACCCCATAGGGGTTGGGGCATGATTTTTGTGCCTGGACGTGCACAATCAAGTGCATGTTAGATGTGCACCTGATCATTCCTGACGGTTTGTATGCCTGAGACCAATGAAAAACAATAATGTCCATGATAATTAGCTACTACTTGGTCTAGGAGTTTTTGAACAACTTCTCCTTGAAACTCATTTTTAACCATACATTTTTATGGGACCCACCAATTTCATATTTTTCAATCACACATTCTATCAAAAATCAAAATTTTCCCTCAAATCTCTTATACCAAACGAGCTCTTAATCTCACTATGTAATGGAATAAGGGAAATTCCCCTTGTGCAGGGGAATTGTACAGGGGCCTATATTAAAAAAAAATTCTCCCCCTCTCCTTTACAGTGAGGGGGCTTGTAATATAGGCCCTGTACAAATAGCATCGCCCATGGAAGAAAACACGTGGTAGGTTCAAGTAAGGACAAAAAATTGGCTCTCTCCCACAATTCAATCAGAATGTCATGACAATAATTAAATAAAAAAATTAAGAGGTTGTTTTCTCTCATAGATTTTTCATTTTTTCTAAGGATGCGTTTGATTGTATCTAATTTCCATGAAAAACAAGATTTTTCATCTTATTTTACCACTTTAGTATGTTTGATGACAACTTTTTCCTTGAAATCCATTTCTTGCATTTGAACTCATGTGCCACCATTTGCATCAAAATAAGGAATTCATTTTCCTTCCCATAGAGGAGGTTTTATTTTATTGGCAAAAGATTATAACAATTTCGTCATGTTTGATTTTTTTTGTTGTTATTAATTAATTTTTTTTTCCCAAAAATTAGCATTATTATTATAAAGTATAAATGTGTGAAAAAAATTGCTTAAAATATCTAAAATTTGCTTTATTTTCCATGAAAAATAATGCTAATCAAGCAATGAAAGTTGGAAAATTTCTCACTTTTTCCACCTAGAAAATTAAACCAATCAAACGCATTAAACTTTCAATTCACAGGAATTCAATTCCCTAAAATTCATTTTCTTTCCCCTCAAATTCCACCATAACTATCAAACGCAGTCTAAATTCATTTTCAATGACACATTTATATGAAATTCATTACTTTTCAAATATACATTCTCTCAAAAACTCTGTTTGGTAACACCGTAATAATTATAAATTAGTTTATTTATATTTTTGAGGTAAAATGAATGGTTAAAAGTGGAGAAACAAAATATGTGTGATTAGAAAAATTGTGTTGTTCTTAAATTAATTTATAAATTGTATTGATTGCGTTAAATTCTTTTTCCCCAAAACTATTACTACCAAACAAACTTTAAGTCTACTAGATTTACCCCGCGCGATGCACGAAAGTTGTTTTTTGTAATAGCTATTTTAATAAGTATTCGTAAAATTTTAATAATTTAATATAGTCAACACAAATATAAAATGCATAAAATAATAATATTATATTGCAATAATTATTAAAATTTAAAAAACAACATAATTAATCCAAGTTATTAAATACTTATTTGGATAGTAAACGCAATTTTTATATTTAAATAATAAACGATTGTAAATTTCAATAATTTTTATGCGTGTTAACTGCGTTGAAAATGTAAATTTACATAATTTATACATTTGATTCTTGTATCTAACATTTTTTTTATTTTCATTAAAAAAATCAATCACAATAATTATTGTTTAATTTTGACCCAACAAATATTTATATTTAACGAATAAAATTATAATTGTATTTACAAAATCAAGTAGTTAAAATAATAATTACGAAAATTTTCAATTATCATGATACAACAATAGGGCAACTTGGGAGATAAAAAAAAATTATATCGAAAACCTTCTACCATACAGTCTTTACACAATTATTAAAATTAAGAATGATTAAAAATATTAGCATCTGTTAGATAATTTTGTCTATAAATTTATTTACAAACAACACATTTTTACTCACTTTTTAACTATATATATTTTTCAAAATCACTTTTCAACCACGCATCTCGAAAATAAAACAACAATATTTTTGTTTATAAACGAATAGAGGTTTACGTATTTTCTATAAATTTATTTACAAACAACACATTTTTCATTCATATTTATCTACACAGATTTAAATACGATATTAATTCAAATGAAAATTGTATTAATTAACACGAGTTTAAATACGATATTAATCTACCCATTTTTTTAATTTAATTTAATTTATTTTAGTTTTTTGTCTTCAAAAATAGTAAGTGCATTTTGGCTTAAAAATGACATTTAATGATTTTATCTTCTCACTTCTACTTTTATAGAAAAAAAAGAAATATAAATATAAAATATAGATATAGATTATTAAAACCTTATTTGGATACTAAATGTCAATTTATATATTTAAATAATAAATTATCGTAAATTTCAATGATTTTTATGACTCGAACCCAGATCAAATGTTGGGTAAGGGGGTGGCTTTATCACTAGGCCAACCACCCTTGGTCACAAATTTACATTGTTGATACTTTTTGACACGAAGCTAGTCAACAAAAGTATAGAGTATGATTTTGACTTTTTGGCTAAGTAGGTGGGTCTTTTCTTTATAACTAAAATTGGATAATATTGAGTAAATGATATATGCAGATGGATTATCGGATCAAGAGTGAATTGAATTTATAATGAAGTTATCTAGTGTTCAGTTCGGTGCTGATTTGAAATTCAGGTTGGAAGTTTATTCGAAAGCAGTGAAAGTTGGGAGTATTTCTTGTATTAATTGCTCATAATTGAGCATTTACTCTTCCTATTTATAGTAACATTGGAGGTGAAGACACAATTTTTATGATACATCTTATTGTCGGGATGTGATTAACAACGGTGATTGACATCTCTGACTAATTATTATCAAATAATTACACTGACACAATACATGTAATAATGATCACGACACATAATTTGACTAATTAGACTACTTCACAGAGCCTCCACTTTTCATGTCGGTTCGAATATATTTTGTCACCTTGGTAAATTCACCTCGATCACTTGAAATCAGTTCGCCTGTCAAAATCACCTCCTCTCTAAATTTCAGATCGGGTCAAAAGTTCAGTTCGTTTGAGTCCTATTTTCAGTCTATTTAGCAATCTCTTTGTTGCCTTATTTATCACCTTGGTTCGTTGTCTGTTGACTATTTGACCACATCCACATAAGCTCGATGCACAACTTACATAATTTATGCAAAAAATCTATCTCAATAATTATAAATATGTGTTTAATTTCGACTCGAAAAATATTTATATTCAATCAATAAAATTATACTTTTATATATAAAATCAAGTAGTTAAAATAATAATTACGAAAATCTCCATTTGTCATAATACGATAATTGGACAACTTGGGAGATAAAAAAATTATATCGAAAATCTTATACCATATAATCTTTACACAATTATTAAAATTAATAATGATTAAAAATATTAGCATTCGTTAGGTAATTTTATCTGTAAATTATTTACAAAAACACATTTTTCAACCATGTTTTACCTATACACATTTTTGAGATCACTTTTTAAATATATACATTTTTCCAAACTACTTTTCAACCACGCATCTCAACAACAAAACAACAATATTCTGTTTATAAACAAAAACATAACCTTCAAAGTATTTTTATAAATTTATTTACAAACTTAACATATTTTTCATCCATATTTATCTACACGTGAAGATTTAAATATGATATTAATTCAAATGAAAAGTACATTAATCAACACGAGTTTAAATATGACATTAATTTACACATATTTTTATTTTAAAAGTGCTTTTTGGTCAACTCCAACATTAAAGTGCCCAATTAATTCGGCGGCTCTCCAGCCGTCATTATTTTTAACTTTTGGTGTTTTTTTGTTAAAATTTGTGATTAAAAAATGATTTCAAAAAATATGTATGGTTAGAAGGTGTTATTGAAAATTATAATAATTATAAACCTATATTATATATAAAAGCTGTTGTACAATTACGTATCCTTATACTGTTCCTGCCTAGATTAGCCCTTTTTAGTTTTCTGTTTTAAAATTTCACTGCACGTTTACCTAGTAACTAGTTCTATCACCCGTGCAATGCACGGTATTATATATACACAAAATATTTAAATGTAAAAAATAAACTTATAAAGAAAAAGTTAAATTCTTAAATACGAAATGTTTCTCATAGTTTGTACATATTTATTATGAGGTATAAATTAAAAAGGACAAATTATGTTAAATTCACAAAATCCATCATAATGACTTCAATAAGTATTTATAAAATTTTAATAATTATACATAATTAACACAAAATGCATAAAAAATAATATTACATTACAATAACTATTAAAATTTTACAAACAATATATCTAATTTAAATTATAATAACTTCTTTTAATATTAAAATCCAATTTATATCTTTAAATAATAGATATTGTTTTTTGCCTCTCGTATTTAAGAATTTTTTTTTCAAATTTTATTCAAAAAATCAATCTTAATAATAATAATAATAATATATGATATATAATTCATAAGATATGATATGTAATATTAAAGATAACAAATAATAATACTAATAATCAAAATATAAAAATAACAATAACATCTTATTACTGCGTGATGATCAGTCGGGAAATCTCGTCGAAAACGCGGAATAACAAAATTTAAAACCCTAGGATAGATCTAGATCAGATCTGACACGAAAATAACAAAAATTAAACTACTGGAAAGATAAAATTGACGATAGGACCTTGACCCAAGATTCACGACGCAAGAAATTGACGATGCGGAATCGAGATCCAAGGTTTTCGAAACACCACAAGGACTTGTCAATTTCCTTGATAAGATTCTAAATTGGAAACGCCACAAATATTCTCGCGAATATTTGATAAGTTCAACGCCACAAATATTTCACAATATTTGATAAGTTGGATTTGTTCTCGAAGAACACAAAAGGGACTCCTCAACCTTTTAATTGGAGAAAACTCTCTCAACTTTATTAATCTCAAAACTCAAACTTAACTGTTTTTTTACAATGAATGGAGAGGACTATAAATAAGCAAAATAACATAGTCGCTAATTTACTAAAATTAGAATTCTAATTAAACTAGAATACTAAAATAGGCAAACAATTAATTAAAAACGGAAAATAATTAAAAATCCCCTAAAATCCGGAAAACCTCAATTACGGCCGTGATAAACACTTTTACGGCCCTAAAAGGCTTTCCGCTTAAGACTTACGGCCGTGACCATCTTTCTTACGGCCATAAATATGGAATTCTTCAATTCTTCATCTGAACCCGAGGCAGAGTTACGGCCGTGATAATAACTTTTACGGCCGTAATTATAAGAGTTACGGCCGTGACAGATCTTCGTTACGGCCGTAATGATCATTCTGCCCAAATAACTTTGATCACTCGTCTCGGCTTGTTCCTTGCGCCTTCTCGGCTCGACTCCAACATGAAACTTGCTCCGTTTTGCACGTAGATCGCTGTCATATTGCCGATGTCTCGACTTTGCCCTTCGATGCATGGTCCGGATCACATCATACTCCCTCTCTTGAAAAGGATTCGACCTCGAATCCAATTTTGGTCGGCTTTTCAAACTCCTTCTGCTTTTCTGGGCTCGATGATCATGCTTATGCCTCGTGCTTACTTTCAACCTTTTGGGCTGCCCATTTTTATCCTTCAACTTTCTTGGCTTTTTGTATTGTTCATTTGTGCCAACAAGTTTCTTTTCTGTTTTAAACTCATGGTTTGACTTCGGTACCTGTAAAACAGATTTTAAAGAACTGGGGAGGGGTGTGTTAGCGTAAATAAGTGCAAATAGACTCATTTTTGTGGTAGACTCTCTTTTCTTTTGCTTTTTGCACTCAGTCTCTCCTTTTTCTGAAGTTTGAACATCAACCCTTTTTTCTTTATTTTTCACTCCCTCTCCTTTTTCTGAGGTCGTGGTCTCAACTCTCTTTTCTTTAATTTCCACTCCCTCTCCTTTTTCTGAGGTCGTGGCCTCAACTCTCTTATTTTTCCCCTCAAACTCACTTTTTACTTTCAATTGATCTTTCAGGGCTTCAATTGGAGATAGTGGCATTAGAGTAAACTTTTTCCCCCCTTTTACCAGGCTATATCTATTCGTATACCCATCGTGTAGCACAACCCTTTCATGTTGCCAAGGTCTCCCCAACAGTATATGACTAATTTGCATTGGCACCACGTCACAAATTACCTCATCCGAATACCCACCAAAAGAAAATGTCACCAAAGCCTGTCTCTTCACCTTAACTTCCCCTGACTCAGTCAACCATTGTAATTTATAAGGGGTTGGATGTTTCATTAAAGGTAAGCCTAATTTTTCCACCAACATTGTACTGACTACATTAATACAACTCCCCCCATCAATCACCAAGCTACAAACTTTTTCATCCACTAAACATTTAGTGCGAAAAATATTATCCCTCTGCCCATCCACATTTTCCAAAACATTCGCCTTACGCTTAATGCTAAGAGCATGCCTATCAATAATTGACTCATCCACCACAACACTTTTAGCCCCTTTACTATCACACATATCCTTCTTACGTGGACAATCAAGTGCAATGTGACCTCGTTCCAAACATTTAAAGCACTTAATATTTTTATCCTTAAGAGGCTTGGAATCAGAATTATTTTTACCTTTGGTTGTCGTTTCCTCCCTCCTTTTGTGAACATGATCACTACTCTCCCGTTTTGATGTCTCCTTTCGCTTTAATGGCCCTTCATCCATCTCATCTCCGTACCTAGCATGACATTCACGCCTATTACCTCTCCTAACCCGAGAACCATCATGAGATTGATCCCGAGGTCTTTGTTCACGTTCTGCACCTCTATTCTCCATCTGTGCCATAAACCTCTCAAATTGCGCCCTCATTGCTGCAATATTATCATTACCCTGTTTATTCCTTCTATTCACACTCCCGAGCTGTTTTCTATCTCCAATAGAAGATGAAGATGTGGAAACCTCTCTATCAGACATTTTTAAGACACGAACAAGGAAATTCGGAATATTTGGGGAATATTTGGAAATTTTCGGAATTTTTTTTTAATCTGCCAGAGAATTGGACTACGAGTATGGCAGAAAAAACGGAACTGGATTTGGACGAAAAACGAAGAAGAAAAACACTTTTGAATTTTTTGGGACTGACTCTTATGGATAACTGGAAAAATTTATGACTGACACGAAGAACGCGAAGAACACGAAAAAAATCAAGAAACGCAAGAATCTAAAATAGATCCAAGCTCTGATACCAGATGATGAGATCCCAGTAGGGGAATCTCGTCGAAAACGCGGAATAACAAAATTTAAAACCCTAGGATAGATCTAGATCAGATCTGACACAAAAATAACAAAAATTAAACTACTGGAAAGATAAAATTGACGATAGGACCTTGACCCAAGATTCACGACGCAAGAAATTGACGATGCGGAATCGAGATCCAAGGTTTTCGAAACACCACAAGGACTTGTCAATTTCTTTGATAAGATTCTAAATTGGAAACGCCACAAATATTCTCGCGAATATTTGATAAGTTCAACGCCACAAATATTTCACAATATTTGATAAGTTGGATTTGTTCTCGAAGAACACAAAAGGGACTCCTCAACCTTTTAATTGGAGAAAACTCTCTCAACTTTATTAATCTCAAAACTCAAACTTAACTGTTTTTTTACAATGAATGGAGAGGACTATAAATAAGCAAAATAACCTAGTCGCTAATTTACTAAAAATAGAATTCTAATTAAACTAGAATCCCCTAAAATCCGGAAAACCTCAATTACGGCCGTGATAAACACTTTTACGGCCGTAAAAGGCTTTCTGCTTAAGACTTACGGCCGTGACCATCTTTCTTACGGCCGTAAATATAGAATTCTTTAATTCTTCATCTGAACCCGAGGCGGAGTTACGGCCGTGATAATAACTTTTACGGCCGTAATTATAAGAGTTACGGCCGTGACAGATCTTCGTTATTGCCGTAATGATCATTCTGCCCAAATAACTTCGATCACTCGTCTCGGCTTGTTCCTTTCGCCTTCTCGGCTCGACTCCAACATGAAACTTGCTCCATTTTGCACGTAGATCGTTGTCATATTGCCGATGTCTCAACTTTGCCCTTCGATGCATGGTCCAGATCACATCACTGCGTCATTATAATGGATTTTGTATGGTTTTTGTAGCTCAATATGATTTTTTGAAATTTGATCCTTATTTTAGGAATATTTGATTCTTTCTTCCTTGAATATTATTGCAAATTGTGATTTTAAGAACTTTTTTTTTTTAAGTTCGTGATTTTATTCTAGTGACTTATTATCCATATGGCTCGAGCAACCTTTCCAATTTTCTGGACATGTGCAAGCATTTACTTTTAAGAGGTTTTCAAAATATAGCAAGCAAGATACCATGACTTGCACAAAATAAATTGGCAATTATTAGCAATGACTTAAACAATATCGAGCCATAACCATAAACCTGTTGACACAAAATATAATCATCTATACACTCGTAATCGTCGACTTGTAACAAAATATATCAAGAATTTAAACAAAAAATACAGTTATAGCATTTAGCAATCCATAAACTGGTGTAATAATTTCACAATAATCTTCTTATTTAGAAACATCTTGTCTGGTCATTTTCGGTCCCTACTTCAAATACGTTGATTCATTTATGTGTTGTGATTCATTGCCTGCTTCGATGAAGTTTACCTCTTCGATAGGCACATGACAGTCAGTCGGCTGCTCAAGCAATGTTACTTTTGGTCAGGAACGGAATTTATCTACTTTAGCTTGACACTTCACCATGGGTGTAGGAATGAATTAGAAACCAAGTTCTCCCATCTTCCTTCTGATTGCTCGTCCTTTATGTAGATGATCTCTTTCTTTTAGCTGTCCACATTTTAGCTTATTGCTGGTATGCCAAGAAAAATGATTAGCTCACCATAGGAATGATCCACGAGTAGTGCAAATTAATTATGAATTGTTACTTACTTTGGTCAGTTATATTTATGTTGTTATGCTTCCTGGTAGCATTTCATTATTAGATTGCAACATTTCGTATCTCATACGATAAAATACCCAAACGTGCAAGCTTTATATCGACATAGACAAAGAAATCATCATGTTTATAAGTAACTATCAATTAATGCCCTGTTAGAATAATTAATTTTTTTCAACAACTTATAATTGCTACCAAGTACCAAGATTCAAGAAAGTCATAAATAGTTGTTGAACATATTTATTTATGAGAAGTCCTTCATTAAATATTTATGATGAAATGGTGGTCAGGTAGGTCGTCACTTACCGGATTGAGCCTGTGAGGAAGCCAGCAAGCATGGTACCTGAAAAAGTGAGTGGCAAGTTCTTATTCTATATTTATTCAAATCGGATACACAATACTTGTAACTTCTTACACATCTTGCTAAATCATATTTCTAGGCATGAGATATGAACTAAATCAACGACTGATGGATCTTTACTTTATCCAGTGGCAGAAAATTCTGATTTTGAAAATCAATCAAGTCGTGCACCTGGAAATACTGAGTTTTCTGCTCACCTTTCTAAGATGAACTTAAAACCTCAAAGTTCTGTGTTGCCTGATGAACTGGACAATCTGGAGTTGCGTCATGGAGGTCCAAATTCTGTATGGCAGTCTGAACCTCAAGATTCCATTTTACCACAGGAATCTCAGAATCCCACTTATAATTCCTATAATCAATCAAAAGCAGTTGGTTTCAGTCAGGAAGGACAGCAATTCGAGGCTGCATATTAGTTAGAAGATTGACGTAGTAAATAGATAAAGAGAGCATTTCTGAGTAACAGATAATAGGCTAAAAACTTACCTGGCTTCTGATCTTGAAATTTTATCTTGATTTATGCCCTTAAAAGATAATTTATCCAACGGAAAAGATACATCTGCAATACTTACAGAAATAGTTTATAGTATAATCTCCCATCATAAACGAAAAAGGGAAAATTATAGAGGGAAATGGAATGAATAAAAAAAATATTGGAGAGATGTATGAAGAAAAGAACATAGCTCTTAATCAAATTACCAAAATCTGGAGCTGCCATTCTTCAGAAATTGTTCATTATGATAAGAGTCGTCAAATATAACCCGTAGCGGAGCCAGACTATTTTACCTAGAGGGGGCACAAATTAGTTGCAAAAAAATAAAAAATTGAAACAATGTGACAACATTATTTTATACAATTGCTGGAATCAAATGACTAAAATCTAAGCAATCGGTTAAATGAATTACAACATCATTTTATACAAATAAACTATAGAATGGCACGGTTCATATTTTATACAAATAAAATTTATAAATCAAGATAAATAAAACATTATTACCTGTATCCAAGTTTTCCATGTCTATTTTCACTTCTATACTTGTATCCAAGTTTGCCAAGTTTGAGTAAATGTATCTTTAGACATCTTTAGTACAAAATAAAGAAAAATTTAGGGAGCACAAAAAGATCGAGCATGATTGACCATCTCTTAAATTCCATAATATTTCATGTAACAGAGACTACACACCAAAGCATGTACTGAACTTGGGAAAACTATGTGACAAAATAACAAAGACTACACACCAAAGCATGTGCTGAACTTGGAAAAGCTGGGTAATATCTAAATTATTCAAGAAGAAGATTGGAATTTGAGCATAAATTATAATACTCCACTTCTCACCTCGAGTCAATTCACACAATCATCAATTCATCACTAATGCTCAAAACTAAATTTTCCCACAATTAACCTCACTGTCTATAAATAACTAAATATATGCGCAACTCAAGTAAATAGGACAAACGATCTAGAAGGTGTTACTGGATCCCATTATCCATTGTGACTCCAATTTCAAGACCTTATAAAGGTTTTAGTTCTTGCTTGTTACAAAATCTATTCTCCCAAAAATGGAGCTCAAACAAACCTTTAATGTTTTAATATGAACATACTGCCTTTGTTTGTTTCCCTTTTAAAAGTTAAGAAATTAATTTCGAAGTCAAAAACTAATTTTAACCTCACATTTCTTAGGAATCTCAAATACTACCCACTTATCCACCACTTGCTTATACTAACATAAAATTTTAGCAACTAAAATGGAAACCCGAAGAAGGCTAAATTCAAAACAGCGTGATTTATTTTCATTATGTTTTAAATCACTGTAAGATATGAAAAGGCAAAAGCAACTAGGAGACGTAGATTTCCCATGGAAGAACGAAGATGAATTAAATATGTGTCTTAACCTTCTGATCCACCCACAACAGTGAACTCAATTGGTTTTGTAAGACATGAACAACAATATCCAGTGGACCCATCCCATCAGTTGCCTTCTCCATTGAACTAAAACAAATATCTAAAACAGTTAGAAATGAAACAAACTTGCAACGTTTCCACAATTAAAATGTTCAAAAGATACCTTTCTTTGATGAAGAAGATCTTGTCATCGTTATCCCATTGTGCAAGTCGGAGAGGTTGCACTTTAGTCGTGAACTTAAAACCTCTTTTCTCATTCATTAGCACTACCCCGACTGGGATTGATGAAATCAAAGGAGGAAAAACCTTTTTTCTCATTCATTAGCCCCGGCTAGGATTGATGAAATTAAAAGAGGAACAACCTTACAAATGCCTAAAAATTCAATCAACACCCCTTGGAGTCATTGGAAAAAGACAGCATATTCCATATAAAATAGAGAATTTATGAGCAAATAAATGGATTATTTCAAATTTATTGAACGATGTTTCAACTAATTAAAAGGAAAGAATTTCCCGAGTATCCGTACTATTGATACCATATTTTGATGCTTCTGCAGCAATTTTCTGAACATAAACCGATGAACCTCAAAACCCTCCTTGCACACATGACATTATGCTATTTCCTCTGTCCAAGAAAAATCATTTGTGCTAAACTTATCAGTGTTAAGATCAAAACTATCTTTCTTAAGAAAAGCCCGCTTCGAAGACGATTCTACATCTGAATCTAACCTCATTTTCCTCTTCTTTATCTTCCCTCTTCCCAGATGAATCTGAATCTAGCAGATTTACAGGCAAATTGAGTGAAAATGAGAAGAGAATTGAGGAAATGAGAGCAGATATTTACAGAAGCTAGCGTTTATCTCCTTCATCGAAGAGATCGTAGCCGAGCTTCAACTCGAGCTGCTTCCCTGAGGTTAGAATCGGGTGAATAAATTGGAGAAAAAGGTTTGAGTCTGAGAGGAGGAGAGCAATAGTGTTTTCTGGAAATGAAAGAAGCTCCTCCCACTCCTAATGTCGGTGTACCTACCGGATCTGTCGCCTCCATCCATCGCCGCCGTAGAGAAATAGAGGAGTTTCGAGACAGAGAGAGGAGAGAGATAATGTTGAAAACTAATATTATATGCTGAGCCTTTTTTTTTTTATTTTACTCTTTGGGATTGAACTCGTGGGGGCCACTATTATTACTGACGTTTGGCGAAAACTAAAAAATTTCGATTTTGAATTGTTTTGCTTCTAGGAGAAGCTTCAAGGAAACCATTTAGGAAATTTTTGGAAGGAACTTTCGGAGGTAAAACTAAAGTAACTATTCTCCTTTATAATATTAATAAGATAAGATGTCCGTATTCCAAATATGTACCTTTACGAATTCCAAAGTTTCAAGCGCAGTTAATTTTTTTTTTTTTTTTTTTTTTTTTTTTTTTTTTTTTACATTTGTCTTTCTTTATTTTTAAATTATATTAAACATTTAGCCTTCCCATTAAATTTTTTTTGGACCCAATGTACATATCCCAAACATGTGCATTTACAGATCCCAATTTTTCCATCCTAACGTAGTACTTTTTTTTTCACATGTCCTTTATTTTAATTTTATATGTTATATTAAACATTTACCAATGCACCTAAATTATAGAGAATATTTATGGAGAATCTTTTTACTTATTTATATTTGATTATTTGTGTTTAAATTTCTCTTTTCATAAAATTATTTTGATCTTTTAATGTTTTGAATCTTACAAATAAGTATTTGTATTCAGTCATACAAATTCAATTTAAAATTTTCAGTTCAAAATTATATCAAAGTTGTATTACACATCTAATACTAAATAAACCATATCGTATAAATTTTTTTATAAATAATTTTATTTTTTTAGTTATTTAGAGCATCTAAAAATTCGAACTACTTTGTATTGCATTTAATTAAATTAATGAATTTTTTTATAGAAAATTACATTTAATATGTAAATAATTTTTTATAATGATTGTTATATTTTATTGGTCTTAATCTTGTGGATGAATAATTTTGTTTAGTCATACAAATTCAATGTCGAATTTTCATTTACATTTACATTTCAAATATTTAATCAAGTTGTATTAAATTTTGTTATAAATAATCATACTTTTAAGTTCTTTGTTACTTATACATAATAATGTTATTTTCTATATCATATTATTTATCAAAATAATTTTATTTACAGTTACCTTTAATTATTATTTAATTTTTTATTTCAGAAAGTCTCATATCACATTTTAAGAAATTTATTTATATTGTTTTGAAATGATATAGTTATTAATGGTTTTTTGTCCTAACTGTTAAGTCAAAATTTTAAAAAATAATGAACTATGCCATGATATTAATTGTTATATTTTAATTCAATATTTATGATTCTTAAATTTTTCCAACAATAAGTGTTATATACCGATCTGAGGTGGAAAAAAAAACAACCAGCAGTCAAAAAGTGAATGGTCCAATGGTTACTCCAAATTAACGAAGCGACCCATGGTATTTCAAATCACGAATCTAACGAGACGACCAAAGTCCTTCATCCTGACCGAGGTTAATTCTCAGAACCGAGGTGATTTAGTTGCTAAGGTGATTTATGCATGCGAGGTGAATTGGCCTGACCGAGGTGAATTCTCATAACCGAGGTTATTTAGCTGCCGATGTGATTTATGCATACGAGGTGAATTGGCATGACCGAGGTGAATTGTTAGAATCGAGGTGGTTTAAGTGATCGAGGTGAATGAATATGAGACGACCTCATTGGCCATGGATGAAGAGAATATAAAAAAGTATGCAGCATTGTCAAATCAGCCGTATTATGTGTCAGTAATCATCATTATCTATAATATGTCAGTGTAATCATTTGATGTATGCCCGTCAGAAGGGTCAATCACCATTATCAATCACATCCTGCAGAAGTGATGTATTATAATAATTATGTTTAACCTTCTCAATTACTATAAATAGAAGGACTAAATGCTCATTTAAGGGCATGAGATATTGAAAAACTCTCCCAACTTTTGTTATTTGAATATCGTAAACTGACCTGAACATCAGATCAGCATTGAACTAGACGTGGGTTTGTTCAATTTTTGCCCTAGTTCATTATTGATCTGATTCAACGTTTATGCCAGTGGAGTATTTGAACAGTTAACCACAAGAATCCAAATATCCTAATCATCAATAAATATTAGATCTTCAAAGATAACCTACCTTTTATTTGTTGACTAGCTTCGGTACACAAAGTGACATCAACAAATTGGTGCTAGAAGGAGGGCTCGAATCCTTGTTATCAGCGATCACATATTTTCTCTCCTATCATAATGAGTCGCAGAAAAGATTCAAGAAGTCATCGGGTGCACCATGGTGACGATTCACGAGGAAATGCTCATGGGTCGAGGATGTTTGCTCTCCCACAACCCCCAGTTGATGCAAACATGGAAATGGTCCTTGACCGACATGAACGGATGCAAAGAGACATGGAAGAGATGAGGAGAAATCAAAACCGAGGTCATCACCAAGAAGAAGGTGAGGTGCAGTCTCAACCACAAAGATCTAATGGACCCTCCTATTATGATGGACAGCAAACTGAATACTCGTACAACACGAGGAGTGCAGTAGGCGAAAGCATACCTCATCTACGAGGTTGAAGATCGCTCGGTTGGAGGGGACAGACAGAAATGAGTGAATATAATAGAATGGAATTGAATCCAGCAAAAAGGAGTGAAAAAGAAGGGGAGAGTAAAGTTGTCCGAACCAAGGGAAATGGGGACATGTCCTCGACGAAGAAACTGAACTTGGGGAACCAGCCAGCTAATAGCTCAACTCTCCACTTAAATCAGCCACCAACTCCTCCGTCAAGCAAACCAGATCAAACTGAAGTTGAACAACTGAAGAAAAGACTGTCCGACCTAGAAGCAAAACATGAAGGGTTGGGATCAACAGAACCATCCACCAAGAGGGTGTCTCCTTTCACGGAAGTTATATTGTCACAACCTTTACCGGGTAAAATGAAGATACCTCACCTCGCCGGGTACAATGGGGAACCTAGCCCGGTGTCACACCTGGATCAATATATGTCCTGGATGGAACTTCAAGGAGCAAGCGATGCAATAATATGTAGGGCGTTTCCCTTAACTCTCGGAGACAGAGCTCAATGGTGGTTCCGCAATATATCTCAATACTCCATCTCTAGTTGGTCTCAGCTAAGCGGTCAGTTCTTGAAACAGTTCATGGGATCGAAAATTCCGACCACACCGAAAGAAAGTTTCGTAACTATCAGACAAGAAAGAAGAATCATTAAAGAACTATTTGAGCCGCTTCAACGAACAAATCATGGGAATGGAAAAAAATATCCTATGACGTGCTGTTGATGGCTGTTTTATCAGGCTTGCAAACATAGACTTGTTTTTGGTGGTCAGTACATGAGGACGGACCTCGAACATACCAGGAGTTTCTAAAAAGGGTGGAGAAGTTTATCAATGCCGAAGAACATTCAGGTCCCAAAGGTAGTCACTATGATGCAATCAGGGTATCAGAAAAGAAGGAGTGTAAAGGGGATAAGAAAGAGTTTAAAATAAATACTTTTGGGAAGAAGCGAGATTACAAACCAGTTGACAGATATCATCCATACAATTTCGAGCAGAAAGGTGAGCTCACCTCATTAAATGCATCGACGGAGGTCATTTTCATGAATGTAAAAGACAAAGGGATCATTCCGCCAGCGAGACCAATAAAACAGAACCCAAGCAATTTGGATCCATCCCGGTATTGTAAATACCACAGGTCAGTAGGGCACACAACAGATGAATGTCGGAATTTGAGGTTTGAAATTGACAAATTGATAAAAAGGGGAAGCCTGCAGGAATATGCCATTGAATCACGAGACTTGGGAAAACAATCCACACAACAAGAGAAGTATGTTGTCCATCATGAAGTAGAGCCCCATGGCGCAGACCGACCTGAAGAAATCCGTACAATTGTGAGTGGAAATCAAGTGCAGGTCAGATCAAAAAGAAAAAAGACGAGAATTCGCCCGAGAAGCACGAAATAGCTATCAAATATGTAGTTAAATAATCACTCCCGACAATTAAGAGTCTTTCAGTTTCTGCGAGGAAGATGCGAGAGGTGTACTCCAACCGCACTCAGATGCCTTGATAATCACGATGCCGGTAAGTGGGATAAAAATCCACAGAACATTGATGGATGACGGCAGCGCTGTGAATGTATTATATTGGAGAACCTTTGAACAAATGGGAATTGACCCACGTAACTTACGGCCAAGGAAGACAAGGAATCAGGGCTTCACAGATGATTATATCTGTCTGAAAGGTGAAATATCTTTACTAGTTGAACTGGGGACAAGATCTTGTCAGAGACGCGTAATTGCTGATTTTGTGGTAGTCGAAGTCATGACAAACTACAATACTATATTGGGAAGACCAATCCTCCACGAGCTTAAGGCGGCAACGTCAATTTATCATTATTGCTTGAAATTTCCTACATCACACGGAGTAGCTACCGTGAGGGGGGATCAAAGAGCTGCACGAGAATGCAATCTAGGCTTCGCTTCCAGCAACGTCCAAATGGTGAAAAAATGGAGCTCCATTGCAGAACCGAGTGAAGAGGACGAACTGATTACAGAATTGCAGACATTGGATCCAAGGGGTACTCAGGATCGTGGTCGGTCAGGACCTGTGGAAGAGTTGGATGTTGTGAAAGTTGACAGTGCGAAGCCCGACGTCGAGTTCAGAATATGACACGAATTAATTGAACCCATCAGGACCAATCTTATTAATTTTTTGAAAAATAACTCAGATGTGTTCGCATGGACTCACTCAGATATGGAAGGGATTGATCCTAAACATGCATGCCACCATCTCCATGTTAGTCCTGATTTCAAACCAAATGTGCAAAAAAGGAGGTCTCTTAATCCTGAACGATATGTAGCATTGGAAAGAGAGGTGGTAAAGTTGCTTAGTAATGGATTTATCCGGGAATCTTTCTACCCTATATGGGTAGCAAATCTAGTATTGGTGAAGAAGAGTAATGGGACATGGAGGCTATGCATAGACTTTTTCGATCTGAACAAAGCGTGTCCCAAGGATAGTTCCCACTACCCAGAATAGATCAAATGGTGGAAGCCACAGCCGGACATCAACTCCTCAGCTTCATGGACACTTAATCAGGATATAACCAGATACCGATGAATGAAGCGGATGAAGAGAATACCTCAATTATGACTGATCGGGGACTTTATTGTTATAAAATGATGTCGTTTGGCCTAAAGAATGCGGGAGCAACATACCAGCGGTTGGTGAATGCAATGTTCAGGGACCTTATCGGGAGGAAAATGGAGGTTTATGTCGATGACATGCT
Source organism: Ligustrum vulgare (assembly GCA_963555705.1). Classification (NCBI taxonomy): domain Eukaryota; kingdom Viridiplantae; phylum Streptophyta; class Magnoliopsida; order Lamiales; family Oleaceae; genus Ligustrum; species Ligustrum vulgare. The sequence continues at coordinate 47,277,589 of OY743171.1, read as the reverse complement.
CGTAAAGAGCGTCTGTGCTGAAGACCATATTCGGCACCTAGATGAAATGTTCCAAGTACTTAGAGCGTATCGAATGAAGCTGAATACGAAGAAATGCTCTTTTGGGGTAGGATCAGGAAAATTCCTTGGTTATTTGATGAACTAAATGGTATCGAAGCTAACCCTGATAAAATACAAGTGTTGATGAGGATGAGAGAACCAAGGAAAGTCAAAGAAGTGCAAATTTTGACAGGAAGGATAGCAGCCCTAAGCCATTTTGTGTCACGGTCTACGGATAAATGTAGGCCTTTCTTTGATGTTATCAAGAAGAATAAAGAGTTTGAATGGACCAAAGAATTCCAGATCGCTTTTGAAGAATTGAAGAAACAATTGGCATCTCCACTTGTTATTTCAAAGCCGCTGTCAGGGGAGGTACTATCTCTATACTTGGCCGTCTCAGAGTTGGCGATGAGTGCAGTTCTTGTAAGAATCGAACAGAGAGTTTAACATCTTGTTTACTATGTTAGTCAAGCCCTTCATGACATCGAATTTCGGTATTCCAAAATGGAAAAATTGGCCTATGCTCTGATAATGTCAACTCGAAAATTGAGATCTTATTTTTTGGAGCATCAGGTGGAAGTGTTGACCAATTATCCTCCGAGATAGGTATTACAAAAACCCGAGATGTCTAGACGGTTATTGAAGTGGGCTGTGGAGTTGGGGCAATTCGACCTTGTATAAAAGGCGAGAACAGCTATTAAAGGACAAGCTTTGGCCGATTTCATAGTGGAGTTCACACCAACTGCGCAAATCTGCTACCTAGAGGCAGATAGAACTTGGCTGTTATATGTTGACGGTTCGTCGGCAGGGCAGCGCGCTGGGGCTGGAGTCGTTCTCATCAGTCCGGATAATCAATTCTTCTGCAGCTCTTACCGTTTTGATTTTGAAGCAACCAACAATGGTGCTGAATATGAGGCTCTGATTGTAGGGTTAAACATGGCTCAAGCAATGGGTATTAATAGCCTGATCTTGCACAGTGATTCCCAACTGATAGTCAACCAAGTTCAGGGAACGTACGAAGCCAAAGGTGAAAAGATGATGGCCTACAGAACAAGGGTCTTGGAGGAATTGAAGAAGTTCAGGCTTGCAGAGATAATCCAGATCCCTCGATCCAAAAATAGTCAGGTTGATGCTTTGGCTCGCTTAGCAACAAGCGAAGGAACGTCTGAATTAAGAAGCATATCAATTGAGACAGTCGCACAGTCAGCCCTAGACTCACCACACTCGGTCTTCTTGCAAACTTCTCGGAAGAAGACATGGAAGGATGAAATCATCCAATATTTACGAGAAGGGACGAAGCCACTGGATCAAGTTGAGGCCAGGAGTTTGAGGATCAGATCTGCAAGGTATACTTTGATTGGGGATAAACTATACAAACGAGGATTCTCCTTACCATTGTTGAAGTTTCTAGACAATGAAGAAGCAAAATATGCGATGAAGGAAGTCCATGAAGGCATTTGCGGGAACCATACAGGAGGACAAGCAATGACGTTTAAAATTATAAGACAGGGATACTTTTGGCCTACTCTGAAGAAAGACGTGATTGAATTTGTAAAGAGATGTGACAAATGCCAAAGGTTCGCCCCAATGATGAGGAACCCACCTGAAGAGTTAACCTCGATCATGAGCCCGTGGCTGTTCGCCAAATGGGGAATAGATCTGATTGGACCACTGCCAATGGCAAGGGGGGGAAACAGGTTTGCTATAGTCGCGGTGGATTATTTCACAAAATGGGCAGAGGCTGAACTGTTAGTCAAAATTACAGAGCAAAAAACTACAGACTTTGTATGGAAGTCAATCATTTGTAGGTTCGAAATCCCACAATCCATCGTGATGGACATGGGAAACAGTTTGACAATGCAAGGTTTAAATATATTCGTGAAGGACTGGGTATCAGGAAGCATTTCTCCACCCCAAACCATCCTCAATCCAACGGACAAGTCGAAGCTGTGAACAAGATTATCAAGTACAATCTGAAAACTAGACTTGATACTCTGAAAGGATCATGGGCAGAAGAATTACCAGGAGTATTATGGTCCTACCGGACAACCCACAGAACATCAACCAAAGAGACCCCGTTTACCTTGGCTTTCGGAACAGAAGCTGTGATTCCAATTGAGGTGGGTTTGCCATCATTTTGGGTTACTCATTTCAATGAGAAATGTAACGACGATTCACTCACTGTTGAACTAGACCTTACGAAGGAAAAGCGGCTACAAGCACGAATCAGGAATGCTGTATACAAACAAAGAAATGCAATATTCTATAATGCAAAGGTGAAAACAAGAAAATTCCAAAGTGGGGATTTAGTGTTGAGAAAGACGATTGCCACGCATGAACCTCTAGGACCCAACTGGGGAGGTCCATATTGGATCAAGAAGGCGTTAAGCAATAGATCGTATGAGCTAGAATCACTTGATGGGGTTCAGCTTTTGCATCCTTGGAATGCAGAACATTTGAAGAAATACTTCCAGTAGGATAGGGCATGAAGGTGAATGTAAATATTTTTGATGTCAAGTAAGATGTGTAACTAGATGAATGAAAAATTTAATATTCCAAAGTGTGCAAATCGGAATGGATCTTTACAATCAAGACCTTAGTTGATAATTCATAAGTACCTATATGACAGGATATCATCAACATTACAAGGAAATCCGTCTCAAAGACGGGAAAGACCTCCTTGAGAGGCAAATCAAGACCTTAGTTGATAATCCATAAGTACCTATAAGGCAGGATATCATCAACATTACAAGGCAATCCGTCTCAAAGACGGGAAAGACCTCCTTGAGAGGCAAATCAAGACCTTAGTTGATAATCCATAAGTACCTATAAGGCAGGATATCATCAACATTACAAGGCAATCCATCTCAAAGACGGGAAAGACCTCCTTGAGAAGTAAATCAAGACCTTAGTTGATAATCCATAAGTACCTATAAGGTAGGATATCATCAACATTACAAGGCAATCCGTCTCAAAGACGGGAAAGACCTCCTTGAGAGGAAAATCAAGACCTTAGTTGATAATCCATAAGTACATATAAGGCAGGATATCATCAACATTACAAGGCAATCCATCTCAAAGATGGGAAAGACCTCCTTGAGAGGCAAATCAAGACCTTAGTTGACAATCCATAAGTACCTGTAAGGAAGAATATCATCAACATTACGAGACAATCCATCTTAAAGATAAAATAGACCCCCTTGAGAGGCAAATCAAGATCTTAGTTGACAATCCATAAGTACCTGTAAGGTAGGATATCATCAACATTACGAGACAATCCGTCTCAAAGAAAAAATAGACCCCCTTGAGAGGCAAAAATTGACGATCCATAATTACTTGTAAATACAAACCAAGATTAAAGCTTACCGACCTCCACTTTACAAACGAGGCGTTTTGGTAAAAACAAATCGAGGTGAAAATTTACCGAGCTCCACTTTACAAACGAGGTGTTTTGGTAAAAACAAACCGAGGTGAAAATTTACCGACCTCCACTTTACAAACGAGGTGTTTTGGTAAGAACAAACCGAGGAGAAATATTGAGATGACAATAGGTCTCATCCGCAATTAAATAATTATTCTGTCAAAGTGTTCACTTCGTTTTTAATTCACCTCTGTTTGCTATTTGGAGTGAATTAATGTTTGAAAATCAGTTAAGTGTTCACTTTATTTTTAGTTCACCTATGTTTGCTATTTGGAGTGAATTAATGTTTAAGTGTTCACATTGTTTTTAATTCATCTCTGTTCGCTATTTGTAGTATATTAAGATTTGAAAGTCAGTTAAGTGTTCACTTCATTTTTAATTCACCTCTGTTTGCTATTTGTAGTGAATTAAGATTTGAAAATCAGTTAAGTGTTCACTTCGTTTTTAATTCACCTCTGTTCGCTATTTGTAATGAATCAAGATTTGAAAATCAGTTAAGTGTTCACTTCGTTTTTATTTCACCTCTGTTTGCTATTTGGAGTGAATTAATGTTTGAAAATCAGTTAAGTGTTCACTTCGTTTTTAATTCACCCTTGTTTATTGTTTGAAATAGATTAATGATTGAAAATTGCCAAGTGTTCAGTTCGTAACAAGAAAATGTCAAAGTGTTCGCTTTGATAAAATATTCATCCTTGCTTTGATTGGTTCGTTCGGATCTTAAATATCTGCTGCAACAATAAACTTTTTTCATTCGGAACCAAAGATTACTATTACAAAAGTGCAAATAAGAAAATAGTAACAGAGAGTTCGCTCTAGTCTACTACATTAAAGGCCTCGTCATCTGCTGTTGGTTGGGAGTCAGGCCTGGGCGAAAGGAGGTCCTCGTCTCCGTCATCGACATCAGTGGGCTTCAGTTCAAGGTATTTCTTATATACCAGGTCGAGCTTCTCCTTTAGGAACGTAATGTCCACCTCTGGTCGTTTCGAATCCAGATCCTTGACTATCTCTTTGAATGTGAGATAGTAGGTCTCATCCACATCGTGCTCGTACTCGATAGAGTCTTTAAGTTTTTTTACAGCTTCCTTATAAGAGAGCTGAGCAGCTACGTCCAACTCTGACTTCTCTCTTTTTAGGTCGGCTTCGATGCGATTTGTGACCTCTAACTCCTTTAAAAGCTCTTCTTTTGACCCCTTTAGCTGAGTCACCTCGTCCCTTAAGAGGTTTAGCTCTTCTTTCAAGGGAACTACCTCCTCTTTAAATTTATGAAGCTCCTCGTTTGATTCTTTCAACCTTTCCACCTCCGCCAATGCATTTTTCAACTTCGCTTCGGCCTCATTTCTGGCCTTCACCTCATCTTGGAACATTGCCCTCGCCTCGGTGGCTAGTTTCTTGAATTTGACTGTGTCACTAGCCACCTCACACATCCTTGATTGAGTCCTGGTAAGGTAATTTAGAACTTGACCGAGGTGGGCCATGCTAGTAGCAACGAGGTCATCAATCGACATATCCCTACAATATTTTTCATGACGAGATGTCCAAGTTTTAGCCGGGACATCCATGGCTACTTTGGTCTGATCCGGTAGCTTCATCAATCCCACTGGGGTCAGGTTAGCAGCAGAAATGAATCTTTATAAATTTTTGGGCGATGTCCTTTCAGTGAGCTCACCAATTCAGCTCAAACCCTGTTAACTCCAAGGTAAGATCCTTCACTTAAGTGAGTTCCCCTTGATGATTCCGCCTCGCCGAAAGCTACAAGAGGTGGAGGTGGAGCAGAAGTATCCGACAGGTCTTTTGGAGTCTCAATCTGCTTGGATATTTTATGAGGAGAGGAGGGTGGATGTCGATCCCGTTGTGAGGTGGCGAACTCCTCGCCGCTCTCTTTTGGGCAACTCTTTTGTGTGCCTCTGCCTTAGCGTTGGCCTCCTTCTTCACCTTCATGGACTCCATTCTTCTTTTGTCTTTTCGAGCTAATAACCAAACAATTTTTTTTTCAAAGTATCCACTTTGTAATAACATGAAATATTGTTCGAATGGATTAACACTTACATTTCCGAAGTGGAGGATAATAGTCGGATGGGTCGATGTGAGTAAGACCATCTTCGAACAAGTGCTCTTCGGTCAGCAACTCTTTGACTGACCTGTCTGGTTCCGGTATGTCTTTTAAACTCACAATTCTTTTAATTATATCCTGGTCCAACTTCGGCTCCTTGACCTCTGCAAAAAACGAAGTGATTAATATTAGAACTTTTAAGTTCGAAGTGATCTCAAAGAAGAAACTTACTGATCTTTTCCCTATGAATCGGGACGATGTGGCTAATGTTCTCGCTTCGGTAGGGACTCATCCAGTTCCCTCTAACATAAAACCACTTCTCCTTCCACCAACACACTGAATCAGGTAGGTCTACTAATAGCTTTTGTCCTTCGAAGATCGACCTCTGCATTGCGTAAAACCACCCCGTCTTTTTACCAACAACCAGAAATTGGTAGGGGAAATGGAATTCATTAATAGTGGGATCACCGATCCCATTTGGTTATAAAGGGAGATAAAACCTAATATGTGCCTCCACCCATTAGGATGAATCTGAGTTGGGGAGACCCCCCAAAAATGGAGGAAGTAGGTTATTATGAAAGGGAGAGGGAAGCGCAGACCTGCTACAAGGATTTGATAATTGGCGGCCACACAACCGCGGGGTGGTTGGTCGGCTCATTCGAAACTCTCTGGAAGAAAGAAATGAACGTAGCCTGGGATTCTATATTTATTTTTCCACATGGCCAGTTTGTTTTCGGTGGCGTTGGATTGGAATTGTTTACAGGAGAAATCTGAGCTGTAGCTAGTACAAGGATCAGGTCGGGTAAAAGAGGCGCTGGAAGGATGTCGGGGACTATGGTTAATGGGTGGGGCTGAAGAGTTTCACCTCCTCCACATCGTCTCGAAAGAGGCATTGAGTTTCCACACTTTCGTTCCATGACACAGTGGGTTCGGCGTCGTTGCTTGAACCGATGGATCTCACTCCGCTCTCACCAGAACTCAGTTCCCCACTCATTTTAAAAAGAGTAAAGAAATATTAAAGAAAATTAAAGATCCTCACCTTATATGATCAGACACGGGTCGGGTATTATAACGGTCACAAAGGAAGTTCGAAATCAAAAGCGAGTTGACAACAATTGAGAGAAAATCAGAGGAATTTCATGGAGAAGTATGGAAAATGATATCTTTATATAGGGCGAGGAGAGAGAAAGTCGGTTTGGTAGCCATTATGACAAGACGCATTACCATCATAATGACGCTACACGTGATCCAAGGTCTGGCCCACCTATCGGATAATGACACGTGGCCAAAGGATTGCATAAATTGGAGAAACAAACGTCAATGTTAAAATTTTCGATAAAGGATTAAATTTCTAGACCCGCTCTCGCAACTTCCAACTGATCTAGAGGGGACATTTGTTATATACCGATCTGAGGTGGAAAAGAAAATCAGTAGTCAAACAGTAAATGGTCCAATGGTTACTCCAAATTAACGAAGCGGCCCATGGTATTTCAAATCACGGATTTAACGAGATGACCAAAGTCCTTCATCCTGACCGAGGTTAATTCTCAGAACCGAGGTGATTTAGTTGCCGAGGTGATTTATGCATGCGAGGTGAATTGGCCTGAGCGAGGTGAATTCTCATAACCAAGGTGATTTATGCATACGAGGTGAATTGTTAGAACCGAGGTCATTTAAGTGACCTAGGTGAATGAATACAAGACGACCTCATTGGCCATGGATGAAGAGAATATAAAAAGTATGTAGCATTGTCAAATCAGCCGTATTATGTGTCAGTAATCATCATTATCTGTAATATGTCAGTGTAATCATTTGATGTATGTCTGTTAGAAGGGTCAATCACCATTGTCAATCACGTCCTGCAGAAGTGATGTATTGTAATAATTATATTTAACCTTCTCAACTACTATAAATAGAAGGATCAAATGCTCATTTAAGGGCATGGGATATTAAAAAATCTCCCAACTTTTGTTATTTGAATATCGTAAACCGACCTGAACATCAGATAAGCATTGAACTAGACATGGGTTTGTTCAAATTTTTCCCTAGGTCATTATTGATCTGATTCAACGTTTATGCCATATAAATCTCAAATTTTATTACCTAGTGGAGTATTTGAACAGTTAACCACAAGAATCCAAATATCCTAATCATCAATAAATATCAGATCGTCAAAGATAACCTACCTTTTATTTGTTGACTAGCTTCGGTACACAAAGTGACGTCAACAATAAGTAAATTGTCTCTCAATTTACTTAACTAAAAATTCAGATGATCAATGTTATATTATAATCTCCTTGATCATCTCCATAAAAAAAAATTATGTTGTATAAATATTTAAAATCTATAATATCATGAATTTGATGCATCTTTGTCAATCTCAAATTTTTTTTTTCCTTTTTTATGATTATCGAATTCGTTTTTTATACGTGTTGCTTTACATTGTCAATGGTCAAGAAGGTGAATCTTATCTTTTATACGTATGATTTATATTGTTAATTTTTTTCATCTATTATTTGATTGTTCAAAGTACATAGACATTAAGATCCTTCATTTAAGTGTTCACTTTGCAAAACAAATGTTTAGTTCGAGGAGAAAGTGGATAAACGTTACAAAACATGTCATAATCCGAAGTTCTCACTTTTTTGTAGGGGTGAACACGGTTTGGTTTTGGCGATTTGTAGAAATATTTCAAACCAAACCATTTAAAACGATTTGGAATTTTTCAAAACCAAACCAAACAATTTTATGTTGATAAATCAATTCATGTTGATAAAAAAATTAATTATATAGAAGCAAATATTTAAATTTTTCTTAAATAAATTGTAGTTAGTTCATACATTAAAAATTTTATTTTAAGAAAATGTTTTGGATAATTATTATGAAATGTAGGAGCAATAATTATTTTCAAATGCTCTTGACAATAAAAGTGTGTTGCATTTTTTTTTAAATTGAAAATTTGCCTTTATTTATTTATTTTTTTAATTTTTAAAATTTGGCGAATTGGCTGTTTGAAACCACAATTTTGACAATTGAAATCTAAACCACACCACTTAAAGCGGTTTGAAATTATTCCAAACCGTAACAAACCATTTTACATTTGAAACCGAAACAAATCAAACGATTTGTTGCGGTTTAGTTTAGTTTTGCGGTTTATTTGTTCACCCATACTTTGTTGTATGCAAGGGAAAGTAAGATTCCTCTTATGGAAGATCATCCTCTTATTTTGCAAGATTTGTTATATGGTAGGGAAGAGAAAATTAAGAATTTAGTTGAGAACATTCAGACATATAATATGATGTTTTCTTTAACTTCTATGAGGTGAATAGATAATAAGTTGAATGATGGTAGAGGGCTTACCGTCTTCAAATTACACGATCAAAATTGCCATAAGATTTTGGAGTCTATTGCATGATGATGATTCAGCTCCGCAATTTGCTCAACTTTACATTATTGACAATGCGAACGAGGTTGAAAGCACAAAAAGGGTCGTGGGTACTTATTATGTATTAATTGCTTATGTATTTATATTGTTTACGGATAATTTTATTGCGACAGTCTAAATTTAATTTGTGTCTTTTAATGTTCTCCGATAGGAGTGAATCATGCGATTCAATGTTGCATGATTGTATAGTTTCTGATTTGAAGGATATGCTAGACAAAAACAAATTGGTAAGGTAGTTTAGGTCGGTTAGAGAAAAGATGATTGAGGAAAATACTTTAAATGTTAGACTTATACTTATTGGTCGGTAGACGATTTATGGTAGGCGATATGATTTGCCTATTATTGATTAAATTGCTAGATTGATTGTCGATGGATTTTCATACACAACCTAGACATAGAGATATCATTATTGCGCCACGTAGTGGACCGTTGAAGCGGATAAGCGAAGTGCATCCTCTTTACTTGCCTTTGCAGCATCCATTGCTCTTTCTGATTAATATTGATCATACACTGGGATTGTGCAATGAAACAATGTTGATAGTTACAAAATTTGGTGACCATGTTCTATAAGGTCAAATTCTTTCGGTAGCAATGCAGGACATAAGTTCTTTATTCCAAGGACGTCGTTAAGCCCTTCTGATTCTAGGATACCCATTAGATTTCAAAGAAGACACTTTCCATTGATGGTGTTCTATGCCATGACTATCAATAAAAGTCAGGGACAATCACTCTCGCATGTGAGACTTCTTTTTATACGGCTGGTGTTTACACTTGGACAACTTTATGTTACGATTTCTAGGGTGACAAATCGTTCTGAATTAAAGATGTTGATTTTTGATAATAATGGAAGACCAACAAAATCAACAAATAATGTTGTGTACAAAGAAGTATTCCAAAATTTATAATCATTTGAAATCAATAAATGATGATCTTATATCTTATTTGCGAAATTTATTTATTTTATCAAAATGATTTATCTAATTTCACATTGAATTATCTTTATCCAAACGATTCTTCTCGTGCATCGCACATGTGATTCGCTAGTATTTATTATAATCGAGGAACCAAACACATTCTGAATGATTATACACACATTATAGAAGTACGTGAGGCAATTATTACAATTTCTAAATGCTAAATACATTCACACTACATTTTCTTATATTTGCATTACATTTTAATTGCGGGTAATGTTCATAATCTTAAGTCAATATCACAACTATGTCTTCATATTTTTTCATTGTATTCTTATTCTACGTCTTTCATTAATTATTATGTTTTATCTCTGATATCGGGCTCTACAAAAAAAAAAAATTCCTTAAGAAGAAATAAAAAGATTTCTTTATCCATCGTATATTTAATAAGTAAAAAAAAATCAAATCTCTAAAAAAAAACATGTTTTTTTAATTTTTTTAGGTAAAATGTGTGGTTGAAAAGTAGAGAGAGAAAATGTGTAGGTGAAATAGTAATTTGGGAAATCGTGTTGTAAAAAACTTGTTTTTAAACAAGTTTGTGTAACATAGGCTAAATACTCGCCCATCGTTTTAAAGTAAGATGACAAATTTTTTTTTGATGAAAATTATCGATGAGGAGAAGATTTGTTAATTGATGAAAAATTAATGATAAGAATATAGCGAAAAAAATTATGAGTATAAATATAACAATCTAAAAAAACTAGGGACCAATAATATAATTAAAACATGATTAAAACATGGTGTATATTTATATTTATAAGAAATTGTGTTGTTTTCTAAATCAATTAAGTATTCGTTTGGTGAAAGAATCTTTTTTTTTATAAATAACACAAATTTTCAAATCAATTTTTAACTACAACTCTGTTCGGCGGCTCCAATTTATTTTGCTAAAAGACAAATCCGACAAAAAATTTAATTTACACAATTTTTCAAACAATTTTTTAACCATTCATATTTTCTCTCTTCAATTTTTAACCTCACATCTTACCTAGAAAACACAAATAAATCAACAAAATAATTTAAATTCATTCTCTCTCTTCATTAATATGTAGTCGAACAGAGACTACATATATTTTCTCAATCAAATTTTCAATCATTAATTTTTTATCTCAAAATCATAAATATATAAATTTATAAATCAAAAAGTGATACCAAACAATTATTATGAACATCATTTTTTATTGATTTCGGATTAATCTATCCAAGTATATGGTCCACACAAGGGACACTTTTTGCCCTTTTTCTCACACCTCTTTGATCTTTTTCCGTCCAAGGATAGTTGAAAATCTTGTTATGCTCCCCCATTCGAATTTCTGGATTTCTTACCGTCCGATTTCCGCGTTGGATCGATTTCTTTTGTTGAGAAGTACTGATAGCTGAGGGTTTTTTTTTTTTTAGGGTTTCGAGAAATCGGTGGATTTCGAGAGTATTAATTTTGTTTGGATTCGGGGGATTCTGCTTTATTATGAGTGGATTTCCTGTGTTTAATCAAATTTCCTGAGTATTACAGCTGTATTTTGATTATCTCTTACCGGGGTTAATCAAGTTTCAATTGAAAAATTCGATCCGGTGGCTTGAGTTCGTTCAACTTTTGAGCTTTTTTACAAGTGGATTAGATTATATAGATTTGCTGAAAGGTAAGATTTGATTTGATGTTGGGAGCATGGGATAATCATGTGAATTCGGTAGAAGAACTGGGGATTTAATTAAACTATTGGGAATTAGACAAAAGGCGGCATTCATTGAATAGGCTCGAAAATGAAAAGAGGGAAAGATGAGGACAAAATCATTGTGCCTATGTTCCCACGGCTTCATGTGAATGATACTGATACGGGAGGGCCAAGAGCACCTCCAAGAAACAAGATGGCCCTTTATGAGCAGCTCAGTATCCCTTCACAGAGATTCAGTCATGGGGTGTTGCCCTTCAACCCTACCAACACTTCTAACCAAGAGCCTTCTGCTTCTTCAAGTCAGGTGAGTGGAGAATTTCCATTTTTTGCTTATGATTTGATGTCCTTGGCTTTCTTAATTTGCTAGGAATTTTTTTAATGTAAGAAATTTCAAAGAATAGTTCTTGGTTACACTGTTTATCAATCAGAATATCTGCCCCACCTCTGTCTAAACCTGCACAAGGTGGCCCGGCCGCCACTTGCACTCCCACGGCCACGATAGAGCCATTAAATATAATCTGAGCGCAAGAGAAACAAAATGGAACCGAGATATGACCACGGTTTTAATTTTCTTACCTTTTCATTCATGCAATTATAAATGAAAAATTAGGTGAAGGCACTTCAGACCTTTTTGTATCTCCTGGACACGCGATGTTCTCAGACTGGAGAGAATTCTGAGTCTAGTACCTTACATCGTTATGTTACTTCCGCCAATTACTTTTTGATTGAAGAGGTTATTATCAATCAGCCGATTCTTGTTTTGAACTTTTTAATGGTTTTAGCTTATGTAGCAGTGATCCTTCCACCACGTTCCAATAGGATATTCTACCAATTCTTTATCTGAGATAATTATCAAGTCACACGTTCTGTATTTTGCTAGCTTTCTTTTAGATTTCTACAAGGCAACTTGGTTTGCCATTGTCATGTTTCTAGGGCGAGGCTAAGACTTGATTTGTTTCACCTAGCTTGGAGGTTTGCTGGGGAATGAAATCCTTCAGACAGCCTTTTTCTTTTAGTGAGCTGGGTTGTAGCCTCAGATTCAAAAGTCATAGTCCCAGAGAACTGTGTGATTACCCCATGTTGACGTAACACGTAAGCGTAAGTGATATCTAGCCCTTGATTCTAATGTGACTCTCACGTGGGACGACATGGTAACAACTGTTTAAGTAAATATTTTATCGATGGATTGATTGATTTTTTTCAGTCTCCTTTTAGGCATTACTTTTAACATTTATGTTGTTTTCTTGATGGGTTGATTTTATTTATGTTAAATCAAGTTTGAGTCGAGAGAAATAAAGATATCCTTGAAAGTTGAAACTTGGTATACATTGAATTTATTGGATTTTAATTATTTGTTGACGAAAAGAGGTGGATAAGGAAAGAAGAAAGGCAGAACAAGAAACCCTTTAGAGTACAATTAATCTGACATGGCTTGCACCTCTATGCTTGGCTTCCTTTGCCGTCTTTATTAAATTGAATTATAATTGTGATTGCTGCTAAGTAGTTGTGCTTTCAGGGGACCGGTAAGGAGAGGAGTAAGTTTTTCTCACATCAGCTACCTTCTAGACATCAAGCTGAGAAGTCATACGGCCAATATTCAAAACTGAGTACCCAGTCAACACAAGTTGAGCAGAAAAAGAAGTTGGACGAAGACGACTTTACAGTTCCCATCTTCACTGAATCCCATTCAAATCAAGATCATGGTAAATCTTTTAGTGATTTGGACGCAAAAAAAATCACTACCTCCCACTGTGCTGATTCCAATCACTCGTTGAAGTTTCCAAGAGTGGCTGATAAAGATCTAAAACAGACTAGCATGGCTGTAGGAAGTAGCAATCAAGAAGGAAAATGCCTCAAAGAAGTGAATACGAGAGATTTTGTGGCTGCTCAGGAGATGTTGAATAAAGCCCTCTTAAATTTATCATCATTAAATAAAACTGAAGGTCTGAGGAAACACATTGATGGGTCTCAGTTTGATGAACCTATAGATAATCCAGTTAATAGTATCCACATCAACAGATTACAAAAGGTTGATATTAATATACTTCCAGAGTTGTGTGACAAATCACAGCCTGCAGGCTCTGTTCACAGTAATGCTGTTATGAGGGAGTCTAGTTTGAGCATAAATAGTAGACATTTTTCTTCTTTCAAGGATTTTCCAGTAGAAGAGCAAAATATTATTCACGATCTGAATGATGATATGACTTCTCGTGAAAAAAGTTCACGTAGGTCTCCACAAATGGAAAATATTGACAAGGGCGATAGTGCATCTGAGACTTCAATGGTGGATTCTTTATCTGAACTGGATATATCTCCTGATGATGTCGTAGAAAAAATAGGCCAGAAACATTTCTGGAAAGCCAGACGAGCTATTACCAAGTAAGTTCTTCCCTTTAATTTATATCTAAAATCTAAATTGTGCATTTTGGAGGATTTGGATTGAAGAAATATTAACTCTGCAAAGATAGTGGCTTTTTCTAATATTTTCCTTCCATATAAATGATTACCAATTAGGTGGCTTTTTAGAATCATAAAAGCCTATTTTTAGGCAAGAGATCATTCAAAGACTGAGAATAATTTGTATGTGCAGTGCTAAGTAACTATTCTTCCATTAGCTGCTCTTAAAGTTTCCTGGTGGTTGTAATTATGATCTAGAGATATATGCAAAATGTTTAGCTACTTAGATAGTGCCCTAAAGAACAAAGTTCTGATTATTAAATCCTTGAGAGTGGAGTCGAGGGAAAAAAAAAAGAAAAGGTCAGAAGAAAAGCGTAAATAGCACTTGGGATCTTGAACCTTTAAAACGTTTGAGTCCGACAAACTTTTTTGACGAAAACCGTCATTTTGACCGTTACAGGGTCAGGTTTTTATTAAAATGACAATCCTCCCCTTAATTTAATAACATATAAAAGAAAAGAAAAGAAAAAGAAGAAACAAAAGCAAATTTCAAATAAAACACCAAACCAACCAGTCTGAACAATTCCTTGCCCTAGCCCATCACACCCCCACGCCAGCTGTGGACCTACCCACACACCCACACTTGAGCTCCGTCTCCATCACTACTGCCCACCACCAAAATACAAATCTTTTATTTCCATTGATTTCCTATACTGAAGAATGAACACATGAACTTCCCACCCGCTCAGCATCTGCTACAACCACCATTGCAAACCTTTGCTTCGCCAATTCTCAAAATCCAAAATGACACCTTAAATTTGCAAATATAATTTTGCTCCAATCTCCGAAAGTTCATTTGCTGAATTAGCAAAAACTGCTCAAATTTTATTCAATAAAACAATCCATTTCATAAGAGAACATATTATTTGGAGTCTTAGACCAAACGCTATATATCTACTTGTTTCTCATCTTCCCGAACGAGTATCAAGCTCGAAAATCTACCCTTGTTTTATTCAAGAAATGTAGAGTAATTTGCTTTTGAGATTGAAAAAAAGGAAGATCTAACAGCATTGTTGGCTTTATTCTCTATGGTCTAGGGGCAAGGAAGCCCACTTGCACGACTTTCTTTAGAGAGTGCACTCGCATATTAGTAGGGAAAGAGCCTCACTCCTAGCCTCTAGACTGAAACTTCACCAGAAAGTTCGAAAAAGAGGCTATAAACTATTGAAATGTGTTCTGCTTACAATTCGCAGAAGAAGATTCTATTATTTTTTTTGTTTAGCGTTGGTTGCAAAAGAGATTGTGACTGTGGTGTTGGGGATTTACCCATTTTTTCCATTCATGTCATCGGGAAATGATCAAATTTTGAATCTTGCAGTGATAATTTGTGGGGTAGGGAATGGATTTGTTGATAACTTCCCAAATCAAAATGCATCTTCTTGTTGGTGATTTGTTGTAATATGGAATCATGTATTTAAACAGAAAGAATCTCAATCTCAATTCAACCAATCTTGTCTACTGATTTATGAATAAGATGAGAAAGGAGATCTAAATCTCTTTTTAAACAACACAAGAACAATAAAACAAAATTCATGGCAACAACGGTGACAGGGCTGGGGAAAGGGGCCGGATGTAGTGCAGTGAAGAATAGGTGGTGGTAAGTGCCCTGGTTGCCTTTTTCTGTCTCTCTTTCTTTCCTTTTTTCCTCTTCTTTTCTTTTTATTTATTTTATTTTTATTAAATAAGGGTAGAACTCTATGAGCCCCCGAAATTTCTAAGATTCGAGTGCCATTGAAATCATTTCTTGAGGACAAAATACATTTAATTGAAATTTATGATTTTAGTCAATGAGTAAACAATATACGAGTCAAATACACAAAACATGATAAAATAAAATACGTGACACGATGTTTATTAAAGAAAAATTGCTTATTTAATTTCATAAGGGAAACTTGATGGTCTCCTTTCATTTTCCACATTGCTAGCCATCTCACGTAAGATCTCCACGAATCATCAATTTCTTAGGGGAGGGGTGAGATAAAATCTCAATAAATATGATATCTAAACTTCTCATATTACATGCATTAATTAATTAAAAGGATCATTACATACTTATCTTACAATGGAGCGCGTTGTACTACTATTTTCGACCCCTTTTCATTTAATTCGACTCTCTTAGCAAACATATTGGGGTCCTTACATGATTTCATAGAACTTGCGATATCTAAATTAACACAAATAATAAGAGAAATTCATAGATCACTTGACAAACATACTTACCGTAATTTTATGCAAAAGAAGGAATTCAAATTCTCGAACAAGCTTTTACAAAGCACTTAGAACGAACTTTCATTATTGTTCCTTGATGATGTGTGCAAGTAAGGTGATCGTTGTTCATGGAATGAGATGTATTTACTAGTATACTGCTTTATTGCGGTGGGATCCGACTGTAGGAGAAGACTACAAATTCAATGGAAAGTAGATATGAGCAAAATTTGTGCAGCAAAATCGAAGAAATTTGATGTATTTTGAGGGATTTATGGTGAATTTATGGAGATTTTGAAGAAAAACCCTTTTTTTGACATTCATGTTCCTTTTTGCTGTGTAGGGGAGAGAGACCTCCCTACGGTCGGTGATAAGGGAAAAGAAAGCGTTTTGAATTTGGAAAAGTGATGAAGTCATGCACCAATTCATTCACGTTATTACACAATTCAAAAGGCTAATTAAATCCTTGTGATTAAGGTGAGGAAATGGTGGTTCCAATTTGGACAAATTCCTTACATCATGCCCCTATTTCCTATCTGAAAAGAAAAACATAAAATTTTATTTAATACATGTAAATTTTCGGGGTACTGTAGCAACCCAAAATCTGAAATTTTGAAATTTACATTTTGGTCCCTAAATTATGGCTGTTCTTGCACTAAAGTCCTTAAAGTTTTAATCTCTTATAGTAACGTCCTAATTAATGAACGAGGTGTCCCAAACTCTCCCCTCAATAAAATTTTGACCTTTAACAGTCCTATTGACGGATTCCATCAAAAAAGGGTGTCGGTCACAAACGTTTTATAAGGAATCCGAGGTGCTAGAATTAAAAGGTTCAGGATCCCAAGTGCTATTTAACCCCCCAAAAAATGTCTGGTTCCTACTGTTCACAGCCCCCCCCCCCCCCCCCCCGACATGAGTTTCTGTAGCATTTTTAATGATGCATTGCGTGATCATCAGCTGGGCTTTCTACTTTTTGTCATGTAAGTATTATCCATTTGAATTCAATTGTGTAATAATATTAGCAAATATGTTTCATTACCTTTAGATATATGATCACCAATTCATCTTTTAATGTTTTTATGCCCGTGCTTAGTTTTCTTAGTTTGTGCTCTCGCTGGCCGCTGCCTGAGTTCTTGAGAATAAAAATCTTTGTACCTTTGTTGTTCCATCTCCCTCTTATTCTAGTACTGTTTTCAGTCTTATAATTCACAATTCGTTTTGGTCATGCATCTTTATCTAATTGGATATTTAGCTTCTGTTCGAGTTTCCTTTATTTTTTTTGGGCTAAAGTTTTAATTAAAAAAAAAAAAGGAAACAAAAAAAATTGAGTGATGGATAAGTGAGTGGTACTTGTGGATTCCATGAACTGTGGTTAATAATGATTGAAAAGTAACTTTTTAGCGAGGGAAAAAAATGAAACCCAAACAGAGGCTCAAAGAGTATAGATCATTTTTTTTTTTTTTTTTTTACTCTTTTTGGTGTCAATTATGAGTTGTGAAGTTCACTGTATTGTGTAGAAAATCATATTTTTGGGGAGAATCAGACTTCTCAAATGTACTTGGGGATACTAATGTATTGGGAATGGTCTTAAAAGATTTATATAATTTGAGATAAGTTGATGTTTTTTAAGGAGATTCAGTCCATGAGAACATACAATTCGGAAGTGTATGTAAACTCCTTGGAAAAGACTAGTTATCCTTGCACTGGGATTTCACACAGACTCATTTAGTTAAAGGCGTTGCAGAACATCTACGGTTGCGGTGTGGTTTCATCTTACTCGTCTTCTAAAAACTTGATACTGTTTTTCTTTTGAATGCAACCATTTGTAGGATGAGACTTCCACAATTTGAGAAGATGTGTTTTGACATTATTTACGTTGAGTAGGTTTACTACTGTACAGTCCAATGTTTCCCTGTCCTTGACCTCAGCATTTTCAAATCTTCAGCCACCTTCATGTTTTTCGGCAGCTTATCATCTTTTGTATAGCATGTTGGGAATGAATGTGTACATTTGGTTTAAGGTAAGTCAAGGGGAAGTGGACCACTCACTCTTCTATGTCCATTTGCTATTTCTCTCTAGATGTGTTTTTCCTTCCGTTTTTGAAGAAAAAAATTTGGGGAATGCTTGGTTACTTTATGTTTTTATGTTCAGAACTAAAAATCTGTTGCAATTTTTTTGACTATCAGTACTTAGTGTTCGTGTTTATGAAAGAGTTCCTTAGAAATGTTTGGAGACTGCATCCTGACTCTTCTCTGATTCGGATACTAACAAATTAAGCCCTTGTTTGATTTTCTACAAAATTCTCTTTTTTCTACAGTACTCAATCTCAACCATCCATTAAAAGTCAAGCCCACAATATTTGACTTTTCAACCAAATCTCAACCATCTATTCTCCTAAAAATCACTATTCATTTCAAAAAAACTCTTTTTAAACAATATCAAACACACTCTAAATAACAAGCCACATTTCTTGTACATGACCTGCCAGTATGACTGTTGCCAATTCACATGAAGAAACAATCCAATGTTTGCCTTTCCATTTAATCATTATTTTTTTAGCTCAAGTTATTTGAGTGCCCTTAATATTGTTCTCTCTTTTTTAATGGAAATTTGACATCTGTAAAAAAAATTTCTTTTTCATTTCATTGGAAAAGTGTCCTGCTATTTTGGAAGTTTCTCCTCTGCATGGTTATTAGTTTCCACACAATAGTTTTGGATTGTAGTCATCCACCATACATGTATTTATTGTATTTTGATTTTGCATCATTAATCTCTATATGTCCCTTTACAGTCAGCAGCGTGCTTTTGCATTTCAAGTGTTTGAGTTGCATCGACTAATAAAGGTAATGGCTGCTATTCAGTTCAAGTAGATTTGGTCGTAGCCTTTGACATTCTTTCTAATTTCTTGTGTTACCCATGATTTAATTTATGAGAAGCAGACTTCATAATAGTTCTCGTTATTATCAGGTTCAGAGATTGATTGCCATGTCGCCATATCTTTTGCTCGATGACCCTGCTTATTTGGACAAACCTGTGATTTCTCCTGCTAAGAAACTTCCATTAGATTATATTGCCAAAGCACCTCCAAAGATTTCCAAACGCAAAAGCAACTCCGAGAAGCCAAATATCGAGATTGAATGCTCTGCTGAGAATATCGTAGGAAAGACGCCCCTTTCTTCTGGGCAAAATAGTACTCAGCCGTCGACTTGCAGGTCAATTTTGGGAAATCCTCTATCAACGGCTGCAAGTAGTGACCATAATTCTGGACCGTGGTATTTTAATCAGGCACAGGGGCACCAGTGGTTGATACCTGTGATGTCTCCTTCTGAAGGACTAGTATACAAGCCATACCCTGGACCTGGATTTATGGGTCCTGTCTGTGGACCTCAAGGATTGGCTCCATGGATGAGTAATTTCTCGGCTCCCGGATACGGAGTTCCTGCATCAAATCATCAGTATCAAGTGCCATCCTTCCCTCCAGCCGGGCCTCAAGGTTACTTCCCAACTTATGGCATGCCATTCGCTAATCCAGCCTTCTCAGGTTTGTCTGTTGAACATACGAACCACTTCAACGTCCAAAATCTGAACTCATGCAATATGCTGAGACAGACGAATGAAGCGGTTCCCAATGTTATAAAGCCACATGCAGCTAAGAATAATGAACTACAAACGAGCACAGCCAGCAGTCCAACTGAAAGACCACAGTGCAGTCGAGAAGGACACGCCATGGTAGGAACAAATGCACTTCAACTTCTCCCCTCATCTCCGGCCGTCAACGTCCCTGATTGTAGCATTCAGTCTCCCGAACCTGATTGCCCTGCTCGGGTGATCAAGGTTGTTCCTCGTAATGCCCGATCAGCAACAGAATCTGCTGCTCGAATTTTTGAGTTTATACAACAAGAGAGGAAACAGTATGAATAAATGTAGCACTGTTCTCTGGTCCTGCTCGTTCAAATTAATTTGTTTGCTGAAATTAAAGTTTATTTATTATACTGTTCGGACAACGCAATCTTGTTGAATACTATGTACCAAAACTACGAATGGTACACCTGGTGTTTAAGATCCCATTTGATGTTAATGTTCAAGGTTATGACTTTGAGTTTGGTCTCGCTTTCATCGTATTTCATGTTAGTTTCACTACACATAGTTATACGTTTTCAATTTTTAGTTTGAGGAGCTCTTATAAATAGATTTTTTTTTTTTTTTACACCAGCTATTTAAATCACATTTCTTTTAATTTATCATAAATTGAATCGACCTACACTTATTGATTCATTTTCACGTATACCCTTATTTAATGTATCTTGGTACAATACAAATCAATTACTTAACTATAGCTTTTTCAAATTTTTTGTGGAAAACGAAATGAATCCACTTAAAATAATAAATAAGAGATAAAAGGTATAAATAGAAATTATTAATAAAATTTAATATCATAACTATATTAACTATCATTTTTTAATTCGTGTGAAAATAATCGTAGGACTATCTTTTTGGGACGGATGAAGTATTTTTTTTATATGTTGTGTCGTTTATTATTTTACGACGTCATTTAAATATCTTTATTTTTGTTAGAGGTGGCAATTGGGCAAAGATTGGCCCATGAATCACTTGGCTCATCAAAGCTCAGTCCACGAGCCTCTCAGCTTGTCCAAATCGTGAGCTTGGACACGAGCCAATCATCCACTTGGAGAAACTAGTCGAGCACTAGCTCGGCTCGTCAAAAATCAACCGGCTCATGGCTAGTTATCACGAGCTAACGGCTCGTCGGCTCGTTAAATGTAACCAAACGATCGCGTTTCAAAAATTGTGACCATTGTGGAACGATTTCAAATGATTTTTTTTTTTTTTTTTCATTTATAAATACAACATTTTTTCATTCCAATTTTACACAAATTTTCTACAATTATATAATATTTACTCTCTACTATTATAATCTAATTCAATCCTCAATTTACACATTTCAATTCAATTCATTTACTACATAATACATTATACACATTTTAATTTTTATTATTTCAATTCTCATACTACGTCTACAAGTCTACAATCACATCCACATTTCTTCTATTTCTTTTATTTTCATTTTTCAACATATAAAAGAATGGTTATCAACGGTCGTCGATTTGTTGAAGAATTGTTCGACGGGGAAATTGGGGAATCAACCCACTACCTCACTCTCACGAAAAATTTGCCAATTTCAATGACATTTACATTCCAGAAAATATTGATGACGTTGGAGATAGTAATCCAATTGATTTGGATGACATTGAAGAAGATGTTGAAATTTTAGAAGATGTGTTAGTCGATATTTTTGTTGCAAGAGGGAAGCAAAAAGGTGAGAAAGCTGCAAAGTATTGGAACATTTTAAATTGATCTCAACTGGACGTACAACTAATGAAAATCAAGAATATAAAGAAGTGTGTGCAAATATTGTTCACAATAGTTGGCATAACAAAGTGGTATGTGTACTACCTACCTCAACTGTCACTGTCGCAAATGTATGACAAACACGATCACGTTGAATCTGTTAGCCCAAGAGTAAACTAACCAAGAGGGGGGTGAATTGATTTATAAAACTTTTTCGATAATAATCTCAAACTTAAAAACCAATGGGTACAAATATGAGCACTTAGTGTCACAAGTAACTAATCTATCAATGTAGTGTGCTATATATGTGTAAACTTAATTGATAAGGCAAGTATAACACTTAGATATAATGTTGCACAATATAAATTGATAGAATAGAGTAAGTGCAATGTACGTAAGTAAAAGGGATAAGAGAGTGCAAACGCGATTTATGGAGGTTCAATCAACCAACGTGATCTACGTCCCCCGTTACCGAGCTCTCCGTCACGAGCAAGGCCAAATCCACTATTTTGGTAACTTACAACAAGGAGTACCAAATCCTTAGGCGACTTACAACAAGGAGCGCCTATCCTTTACAATCGAGTTTTCACACGGCTCTCGAAACCAACAATCGAGTTTTGACAAGGCTCTCGAAACCAACAATCGAGTTTTCACAAGGCTCTCGAAACCACAAGATATAATGAATTGAATTTACAATTGAAATAACTCTCTTGACAAATGATATACTCAAATTAAGTACCGAGAGAGTTAAGCTAACACTTCAATAGATAGCAATGAATTAAGCTCGAGTGTTAGAGAAAAACTTTGATGCAAATGATAATGAAAAGTTCAATGCAATCAAACAAAGTTTTTCAAATGATCTCTTGTTAAAATATTGAATCAATTTAAGTACCAAGAGATGCCACACTTGAATAATTAACAATAAGTTAAGCTCAAAGTGTTTAGGCAATGGAACTTTGATGAATCAAATGATAATGAAAAATGTAGTACAAATAATCAAAGTTCCTTAATTGGAATTTCTCTCTTGTAAAAGATTAAAACAAGTTTAGAACAAAGAGAGACTTACACTTCAATTCCAATATAGTGTGAAGATGTTGAAGAAGTTTAAACAATGTAAAACCAAGAATCTTCACAAAAACTTTCTTCCAAAAACTTTGATGAATTTGATAAAACAAAGTTTAGATCAATCAAAGTTTTATGAAAATAAAAGATGAATATAAACCAAGTAAGAACAATAAATTTTCACAAGAAAGTTTGTATAAAATGTTTTCTAAGTTGTTCAAATTGAATGTGAATGAGATGGCTATTTATAGATCAAAATATTCAAATTCAGCAACTTTCGGTTGACCAATTCTGGAGTTTCGGTTGACCGAATCATTAATATAGCCGTTACACATTCAACCGTTGAACTTTCGGTTGACCAAAAGTTCGGTCGACCGAAAGTCAACGGTCAACCGTTGACTTTCGGTTGACTTTTGAAAAATATGAAAATTTTCGATTTTTAGGTTTCTAACTTGTTTTTCAAAGTGGTTTAACATAGTATAATCATGATTTAAGATCAAATAACCTTTGAAAGACAATCTTGACTTAGATAAAAATATTTTATGCAAGTGATGAATTTTCAAGTAAGTTTCTTGATGCATAAAAAATCATTTTCGAGCTCGTTGAATTTCATCGCTAAAGATTGAGAGTGTTATACCTTTACATAGGTTAAATCAACTCTAATCTTGTATGCTTGGATTCTTGATCTTCATGTCGTGCTTTTCAACTTCAATTTTGATCTTCGAATATCTTCAATTCTTTCATGATCTTCTTTGCGTCTCATGTGCTTGATCACATAGTTTTGATTTATATCTTTGAGAGACGATTTGAACATAGAGTGCTTTGAATATTTATCATTACATGAAACACTTGAAGCACACTTGTTAGCAACACAATAATTTCTTGTTTGTTATGATCAAAACAATAAGGTCAAATTGACCATAGGTCAACAATTTCCCCCTTTTTGATTATGACAAACAAGATGATTTGTAATGATAAATATAAGCAATTGAAGCATATAATCAAAGTATAGGGAAATTAGAATAATTGATAAGTTCAATTTTAGCATATATTCCCCTATCTTATACAAACCAATGAGGCATAATCTAGCATATAATATAATCATTTTCATGCATATAGATTATCCAAAGTCAAGCTAAAACAAATCATCACCATATTTTCCCCCTTTTGACATAAGCAAAAAGGTGGCATCTATCCCTTAATCATGAGCATAGGTGTGATAAGCATAATAATGGGGCACATGTAAAATATAGTGATTGTAATCATATTCCCCCTTAGTAAAGCATTCCCCCTTAGTGAAACATTTGTAGCATGAAATAACTTAAAGGGTTTAACAATGCATATTGTCGAAGTATCAAAGTAATTTCAACTCATTGAATATGTGGATCATGTGTGGATGAGTTAAATTTTTTTTTTAAAAGTATCAAAGCAATTTTGGTCAACAATCATATCACTTTTAAAGCCAAAAATAAGTGGTCAAAAGTAATGTATTACAAGAGTTTTATGAAGAGGAGAAGATGATTTCAAGTCATTTAGGGATTGTGTATGAAAATTTTGAAATTAAAAAAAAATCCCTTATTTCAGCCACTTTCGGTCGACCGAAAGTATGAACCGGTCGACCGAAACTCTGCAGAGTAAAAATCAGGAAGCTGCAGACACTTTCGGCTGACTAATGGTCGACCGAAAGTCTGGTTTCGGTCGTACAGTTGTTCGACCGAAACATCTTTCGGTTGAGCATTTGTTCGACCGAAAAGACAGTTTCGGTCGTCCGACAAAGGTTCGGTCAACCGAAATCTTCAAAAATTGAAATTTTTATTGATTTCGGTTAAAACATGTATGTAACATACAATTATGCATAAAACACATATTAGCACTATGTTACATATTCATACTCATACCTCTTTTCAATGTAAGAAATTTTTATGAAGAGCAAGAGGTTTAAATCAAAAAAAAATTTCTAAATCATTTATCATTCAAGGTCCAAGAGGTATCAAAGAAATTTACCTCATCCTCAATAGTCATGAACCACATGTTGGCCATTTCATCTTGACTCTCATCTTCATCTTGCTCATCATCACTTTCATCCCAAGTGGCTTGTAGAGCTTTCTTTTTGAAGAATCTTTTCTTACCTCGACACTCGGTACTTTTGTGACCGGGTTTGTTGCAATTGTAGCAAACAATCTTTTCATCTTTTTCTTCTCTCTTTTGGATTCGATGATTGTTGCGAACGCCTCTCCACTTCTTGATAAGGATAGAAAGATCATCAAGTTCCTCATCACTTGTGTTTGAGTTTGATGAGCATTTACCATATAATGATTTAAGATCAATTTCGCGCTTGGCCTCTTCTTTTCCTTTTCTTGTCCTCTCCTTTGTTTCGGCATTGTTGAGCTCATAAGTCATCAATGTTCCATAAAGCTCCTCCAATGGATGTGTGTTGACGTCTATCGTGTTTTCGATCAACATCCTTAAAGGATTCCAATCTTGGGAGAGAGACTTAAGAATTTTACTCACAAGTTCACCGTTAGTAAATTTATGATCAAAGCCTTTAAGACCATTTACAATATCGGTAAAACGAGTAATCATGCAAGTAATGGGCTCATCTTGCTTCATAAAGAAATTTTCAAAATCTTTAAATAAAAGATTTGTCTTAGTTTCTTTCACTTTGCTTGTACCCATGTGTGTGATTTCTAATGTATGCCAAATATCAAATGCGGAATCACATGTGCAAATACGATTAAATTCATTCTTATCCAAAGCACAATAAAGTATATTTTTGGCTCTAGCATTTAAAGTCAATTTTCTCCTATCATTATCATCATATTCCTCTCTAGGTTTTGAAATAGTTTGATCCTGTTTTCCATCAACCTTAATAACTTTAGTAAGCCTATGAGGACCTTCTTCGATGACTTCCCAAATATTATAATCTATTGATTGAACAAGAATCATCATTCTAGTCTTCCAATAGTTATAATGTGTACCATCAAAGAAAGGAGGACGATTTGTAGAATGCCCCTCAAGATTATGGTTAGCCATTAACTCAAGATTGTAAAATCTTAAAAATGAGCACCTAAGCTCTGATACCAATTGTTAGCCCAAGAGTAAACTAACCAAGAGGGGGGTGAATTGGTTTATAAAACTTTTTCGATAATAATCTCAAACTTAAAAACCAATGGGTACAAATATGAGCACTTAGTGTCACAAGTAACTAATCTATCAATGTAGTGTGCTATATATGTGTAAACTTAATTGATAAGGCAAGTATAACACTTAGATATAATGTTGCACAATATAAATTGATAGAATAGAGTAAGTGCAATGTACGTAAGTAAAAGGGATAAGAGAGTGCAAACGCGATTTATGGAGGTTCAATCAACCAACGTGATCTACGTCCCCCGTTACCGAGCTCTCCGTCACGAGCAAGGCCAAATCCACTATTTTGGTAACTTACAACAAGGAGTACCAAATCCTTAGGCGACTTACAACAAGGAGCGCCTATCCTTTACAATCGAGTTTTCACACGGCTCTCGAAACCAACAATCGAGTTTTGACAAGGCTCTCGAAACCAACAATCGAGTTTTCACAAGGCTCTCGAAACCACAAGATATAATGAATTGAATTTACAATTGAAATAACTCTCTTGACAAATGATATACTCAAATTAAGTACCGAGAGAGTTAAGCTAACACTTCAATAGATAGCAATGAATTAAGCTCGAGTGTTAGAGAAAAACTTTGATGCAAATGATAATGAAAAGTTCAATGCAATCAAACAAAGTTTTTCAAATGATCTCTTGTTAAAATATTGAATCAATTTAAGTACCAAGAGATGCCACACTTGAATAATTAACAATAAGTTAAGCTCAAAGTGTTTAGGCAATGGAACTTTGATGAATCAAATGATAATGAAAAATGTAGTACAAATAATCAAAGTTCCTTAATTGGAATTTCTCTCTTGTAAAAGATTAAAACAAGTTTAGAACAAAGAGAGACTTACACTTCAATTCCAATATAGTGTGAAGATGTTGAAGAAGTTTAAACAATGTAAAACCAAGAATCTTCACAAAAACTTTCTTCCAAAAACTTTGATGAATTTGATAAAACAAAGTTTAGATCAATCAAAGTTTTATGAAAATAAAAGATGAATATAAACCAAGTAAGAACAATAAATTTTCACAAGAAAGTTTGTATAAAATGTTTTCTAAGTTGTTCAAATTGAATGTGAATGAGATGGCTATTTATAGATCAAAATATTCAAATTCAGCAACTTTCGGTTGACCAATTCTGGAGTTTCGGTCGACCGAATCATTAATATAGCCGTTACACATTCAACCGTTGAACTTTCGGTTGACCAAAAGTTCGGTCAACCGAAAGTCAACTGTTGATCGTTGACTTTCGGTTGACTTTTGAAAAATATGAAAATTTTCGATTTTTAGGTTTCTAACTTGTTTTTCAAAGTGGTTTAACATAGTATAATCACGATTTAAGATCAAATAACCTTTGAAAGACAATCTTGACTTAGATAAAAATATTTTATGCAAGTGATGAATTTTCAAGTAAGTTTCTTGATGCATAAAAAATCATTTTCGAGCTCGTTGAATTTCATCGCTAAAGATTGAGAGTGTTATACCTTTACATAGGTTAAATCAACTCTAATCTTGTATGCTTGAATTCTTGATCTTCATGTCGTGCTTTTCAACTTCAATTTTGATCTTCGAATATCTTCAATTCTTTCATGATCTTCTTTGCGTCTCATGTGCTTGATCACATAGTTTTGATTTATATCTTTGAGAGACGATTTGAACATAGAGTGCTTTGAATATTTATCATTACATGAAACACTTGAAGCACACTTGTTAGCAACACAATAATTTCTTGTTTGTTATGATCAAAACAATAAGGTCAAATTGACCATAGGTCAACAGAATCAAACCAATCTCAACTTCAATTTGTTACATTCGATAGTGGTTCTACATCTACACTTACAACGTAGATGTATTCTGAAGAAAAAGCTCGCGTTGGAATGATAAAATTTGTTGTCGGGGCAAAGTTGCTACTAAGCTTAGTGGACAACCAACACTTCACTACTTCATCAAAAAATACCTTCAACTGAGATATGTTAGAATTTGTAGAAATACTCTTCGTTCTGACACTATAGAATATTTTATTAGAACTAAGAATAAATTAATAGGTGATTTAAATAAAAATGACATTTTTATTTCATTCCCTTCTAATCTTTAGGATGGAATTAATAAAAAATGTTACATAATTGTAACTGCACACTACATTAAATCAACTTTAGGTTATGCATAAAAAATTATTGTTTTTAGGATCATAGAATTTTCTCATAATGTCACCAACATATTTAATCATATATTACAAATTGTTATAGAATACTAATTTTGGTGTCTACGTTGCACGCATATTGTCAGTAATTTTTTATCAGAGAAGTTTCAAATAATGATTTCTTGTTTGATACTCTCACTGTCCCATAAAGATAGACTCATTTCTATTTTTACACGGAATAAAAAAAATAATTATTATATGTTGGAACTATAAATTTATTTACATTTTACCTAATATACCCATACATTAAATAATAAGTAGTTCATACGTGTTGATAACAATGCAAATTAAATAGGGGTATATTAAAAAATTAAGACATTAATATAATCTCAATAAGGAAAGTAAATTATAATTTGGGACAAATTAAGAAGGAAAACGAAAGAAAAAAAATTAATGAAGGTGAAATACATTGCTAATGGATTATTTTAAATGACTAAATTTTTTGCTACAGTTTAGTAATTTGAAAATAATGTAACAAAGTATTGTGCGAAAGTTTCACATCAATATTAAGATATTGCTATTACACTTTATTTGAACTTTCATAATTAACTTAACAAATAATAATAATAATAATAATAATAATAATAATAATAATAATAATAATAATAAATAACACAAAATGATAAAAATAGGAACATGAGAAGGTCTTCATAAAGATGTCCAAAGTAATCTTTGGACATGTAACGACCCAAAAATTCATCCTATTATTATATAATTAAATTATTCACATTTAACAAGACCAACTTGAAAGTTAAATTGAAAATTTAATTTATTTGACTTATATAAAGGGAGCTATTTGACATTAAATAAGACTTTTAATTTAGTTGACGTAATATAAACGAAAAACAATTAAGAATATTAAATATTACTTTTAGTATTTTTATCAATTTAATAAATCGACTATTGATTCCATAATTGGGAAGATATAGATTGAAGTGTATCGATTTAATAAATCGACTATAGATTCCATAATTAGGAAGATACAGATTGAAGAGCATGGAATGTACTTCAAAGTGGAACTAAGAATTTGTTCTAACGTTGAAAAATAATAGGCCAAAGTTAAACTGTAAAATTTTGGTTAAAATAATGGTAATTATATATATACATATTAACGACGAATAACACATATAGTTTTGAGATGCGTAAATTCATAGTTTTGTTATCTGTCTTGACTATTCGAGAATACCATCGTGTAGAGTATTGAATGACCTTCAAAATGACATATTGTAGACACGTATTCGGTTGACGTACGTGTCTTAAAAAATTTAATAAAGAAGGTTGGCATTCGAAAGTTTAGTTTTAAACGGCATATTTTGACAAGCCGCAAATTTTGCTACAGTTAACCATATTGCGTTTCGACAAGGATACGAGAAACTAGATCGTGGGTATTTTAGAATGGTACATTGAAAGTTCAATTTTGATGATAATAAGATTACCAAAAATTAAGACGAAAGTAGCCACTTGAAAAGAAATTGAAATAAAATAGTTTTAAGTGACTAACTTTGACAAGCGATAACTTTTACCATGGTTATCGATTTCATGATCCTAAAATATCATTGTAATGTATTCCTTGAGAACTTCATATTGGCCCCAAGAATTTTCTATTTCGACTTCATATGACCTTATAATTTTTTTAATCATTTTGATAGTTTTTAATAATTTTTGGGACTAAAATATAAATCGTATATTTTTTTGGGACTAAAGAGAAAATAAAATAATTGCAGTTTAGTCCCCAATATAAAACTATAAATATGGGCAATCGTCTGTTGAAAACAGGAGAAAAAGGGTAGAAGGAACTTTGGTCGTGTTTTTAACTGGGGGTCGACCCTTGTTTAAAATAAATAGGACCCCCACCACCCCCCCCCCCCCAAAAAATTTATTTTGAAAGGGGGGGTCGATCCCCCTGTAGCGACCGGGAATTTTCATTTCTTTTTAAATAAAATGTTTTAAAACTTTAAATGCGCGTCGCTACGACTTTTCCAATTTAATTTAAAAGAGTTTTCGTCTAGCCAAATTATAAATGAAATTAAATTAATTTCCATCGTAATTAAATTTCCGAAGTTTATTTAAAATATTCCAATGTCACGATATTTTAATCTTAATTCAAAACTTTAACGATTTTAAAGTCCAAATTAATTTATTTCGATATTTTGATCTTTGTCCAATTTAAATTCCTTTAAGGGAACAATACACAAACAAGGTATTTGGAATACACAATTTCAAATCTAAAGAAATAAGTTTAAAATTGCATAAATCAGGTCTTAATTAATATAATTAATATATTACAAAAAATCCACCCACCCCACCCCACCCCACCTCACCCCCACCTCACCCTACCTTATCCTACCCTGTTCAATTCAAATATTTCGTAAGCAGACGGCAACCATCGTTAGTCACCACCACCACCACCACCACCAACCCCCACCGTCGCCGCCGCCGCTGCCGCTACCACCGCCGTCCATATCTCCGATCACCACCCCACCCCACTCCACTCCACCCGCCCCCCATCCAATTCAAATATTCTACAGAACCTTTTCATCGTTTACATCCATCACCAACCACCAAACCATCGCCTCCACGTCCACCACAACCACCAATCACCACCGACCACCACCACCACCACCATCATCTCCGACCACAACCACCGTATTTTCGATCAGTAGCACCACCACTGACACCGTCACCTTCACCTTCACCATCATCATAACTTCACAAACTTCGATTCATAACCACAGCCACCAGAAACACCACCATCTCCAGCACACTACCACCACACCATCACAGTCACCAAAAAAAAAAGAGAGAGAGAGCATTGTTCATATTCCCAAAAATTAAACTTACAGGAAATTGCTGGGATATGAAGGGAATGATAGCACTGTTCAGATTCTCAGAAATATCAGTTCAGGAGCAATGGAAGTCTGCAACAAGGAGAGTGCCTCAGTTCATCAACACTTTTTGGAATTGTGACTTGTTGAAATTGATATGTGACCTAAGTAATGTAACTAGTGACCTGTGTCACTGTGACTTGAAACGTATGAACCGTTACATGTGACCTCAAAGTAATACATGTGACCTGAGGTATAAACTGTGACTAATGACTTGAACATGTGAAATGTGATTTGTGACTTTAACAAATGACATGTGACTTGAATATATAACATGTGACTGGGGATTTGAACATGTGATCCGAACAATGTGATATGTGACCTGTGGCTTGAATATGTGACCTCAAAGTACGACATGTGACCTGAGGTATAAACTGTGACCAATGACTTGAACATGTGAAATGTGATTTGTGACTTTAACAAATGACATGTGACTTGAATATATAACATGTGACTGGGGATTTGAACATGTGATCCGAACAATGTGATATGTGACCTGTGGCTTGAATATGTGACCTCAATGTACAACATGTGACCTGAGGTATAAACTGTGGAACCTCATCATCGTCACCGTCACCACCACCATCATCTCCGACCACCACCACCATCATCATCTCCAACCACCACCACCACCACCGTATTTTCGATCACCAGCACCACCACTGTCACCATCACGTTCACAATCATCATAACTTCACAAACTTTGATGCACAACCACAACCACAGCCACCAGAAACACCACTATCTCCGGCGCACCACCACCACCACACCATCATCATCACAAAAATAAAATAAAAATGAGAGCACTGTTCAGATTCTCAGAAATTAAACTTACAGGAAATTGCTGGGATATAAAGGGAATGAGAGCACTGTTCAGATTCTCAGAAATCTCAGTTCAGGAGCAATGGAAGTCAGCAACAAAGAGAATCTAGAAAATATGGCACAATGATGCCCCAGGATAATGTGCCTCAGTTCATCAACACTTCTTTGAACTATGACTTGTTGAAATTGATATGTGACCTAAGTAATGTAACTAGTGACTTGTGTAACTGTGACTTGAAACGTATGAACTGTGACATGTGACCTCAAAGTACGACATGTGACCTGAGGTATAAACTGTGACCAATGATTTGAACATGTGATCCATGACTTGAACAAATGACATGTGACTTGAATATGTAACACTTGATCGATGATTTGAATGTGTGATCCGAACAATGTGATATGTGACCTGTGGCTTGAATACATGACCTTAAAGTATGACATGTGACCTGAGGTATAAAGTGTAACCAATGACTTGAACATGTGAAATGTGATCCGTGACTTGAATATATAACATGTGACCGGTGAGATTTGAACATGTGATCCGAACAATGTGATATGTGACTTGAATATGTGGTATGTGACCTGCAATTTGAACATGTGACTCGACCATATGACCTGTGACTTGAATATGTGATATGTGACCTGGGATTTGAACATGTGACCCCACTGTGTGACCTGTTACTTAAAGAATATTTGTGACTTGAATATTTGAGATGTGACCCGTGATTTTGAATATGTAACATGTGAGTTGTAACTTAAACATGGTTTGAACATGTGACCTGAAACTGTAACCTGTGGCTTCAATTTGTGACACGTGACCTGTGAGTGAAATGTGACTTTTTGGGACTTGAATATGTAACATGTGACCCATGACTTAAACGTGTGACCGATGACATGTAACCGTGACCTGAACATGTGACCTGTGACTCGTATTCGTATATGTGACCTCAGTGTGACCTATGACATGTGACCACACTGCACATCTACATAACCACCTCCTTCGCACACCGTCACACAACCACTAGTGACCACACTTCACAGCCACATAACCACCAGTGACTGCAATGCACAAGTACAATGATACAACCATGAACCACCAGTGACCGCAAATGCTCAATCAGTGACCACCGTCACCACCCAAAATTGATTTTGCACCACCAGTTACACAACCACACAACCACTACTGATCGCAATTCACAAGCACAATCACACACCATGAAACCACCAGTGACCGCAAATGCCCAATCAATGGTCACCGTCACCACCCAAAAAATCAGTAAGAACCACCAGTAAAACAACTAACCATCGCCATCTCATAGGTGTGAACCGCACCACCACTAGATGGTAGCGGCGGCGCTGCTGCTAAATCGAAGCAGCGGCGCCGATGCTTCCACCTAGCAGTGGCGAGATCACTTCTATAGCCACCACCAAAACATACCCCTAGCGTCAACCCCACACCACAACGGTGCCAAATACCACAATTTTAGACACTCAACCAAGCTAATCGAGCTCCCCAGATCCATTCCACACACTTTCACAAACAGACAGTCTAAATCGAAGAGGTCCTCATCAGCTTTCTGAAATTCACCTGCACCTTCACTCCCCACCGCTGGCCCACCGCACCATGCATCCACCGAAGCACCACCACCTCAATCCCCCACCGCATCCACAAACTCAAGCCACTGCATCCACGAAATTCGTTGAAAAACCACTGGGAATTTGGAGCCACAGTTGGCCACTGCGAAGTAGAATCGCTAAAATGATAAAAGTACCTTGGTCGCCGCGAAGAAGCAGAGGCGCCGTCGTTGGTGTCAGTGCATTTCGGTGCTGCGATGTCGCCACCGTACTTGGCAACTATGGTCGGAACATGTGAGACTGAAAGGGGGCAAAATGGTATAAGTGAGAGGGAGATGGTGGCTGGTAGGGGTGAGGAGGAAGGGGGTCTTTTGCCGTGGTTCTAATTGTCTGTCGTCGCCGTTGTTGTCAGGGGTGGGAGGAGGGAGTAAGGAGTTCGAACGAAATGAGAGGAGAGAGAGAGTGAGTGAGTGCTGGTGGGTTTGGGTCGCTTGGGTGTGGCCTGGGTAATGGGTATACTGTATTATTAATTATTTATTATTTTAATTATCAATTAATACCTGATTTATGTAATAATAACCTTAAAACCTGCTTTATGAATTGTTGAAAATAAAAACCTGTTGCGGTGTAATTATGCCTTCCTTTAACTCCCAAATTGAATTATTTTCTTTGGACCAAGCACTTGGGCCCAAACACTCAAACCCAAATTCAAGCTTTAAGCCCAATTTACAATCCTGTTCACGCTTCTCCCTCACGTTTGCATTTTCAGCAAGATTGTATCAAATTTCTCCAAATCAAGCCGATCAAATTGTTTGGGAAACTGAATCATAGATTTCCTTCCAGCTTCACCTCCTCCTTCCATACAGCTTGGATATCACAATCTTTCCATAAACTACAAATTTTGACCTAATCTACCAAAATTAAGTCAGCAACCTATGTTTATTTCTCACAATCCCTCACCCAGCGAGAATCACACAAAGCTTCAGCTTTTGGGTAAGCTCTCGACCCTCACAACAGCTGCACACGAATTTCCACAATTCCAAATCAACCACGGGACCTCCATTGTTCAAACCTCAACCACGGCCAAGACCAACAATCCTCAATCCAGCTACCACAATTATCAGTTGCAGCCCCAAACCACAACCACGAAACCTATGTAGCATCATCTCCATCGCACCCTGCTCACAGCCATCAACGCAACCAATCACCAATCACCATCGATCTGCACAAACCATTATGCACCAACCAACATCATCACCACCCATCCGAGAACAACCAACACTACCCAGCTACAACCAGCAGACAATCAACATCATCATCATCAGAATCAAACACCTTCACCGCAGACCACAAACCTGCAGCAACGTCACCTCCATTTTTCAAACACCCAGCATCATCACCATCATCATCATCATCATCTCCACGCCCAAAACGAACCTCAAACCCACACGCAGCCCACTCCCATTGTAATCCAAATCAAAACCCAAAACTCAGTAATAGATGAACCCCGACACTTACCTCAACCACCGCCGTAAGATCGCAGCCCTAAGTTCGAAATTTGAGTTTCGGTTGCACTTTGATTCCGCGCCAGTCTCGCACAAATCCGCCCCCAAAAACCCAGCCTTTTGTACCCCGTCACTTGCTACTCACCCCGTCGGCGTTGCGCCGGCAAAATCACCGGCAGTACTTTGACCATTTTTCCCAGTAGCTGCGTATATGGCGAGAGAGAGAGTTTGGAACGTGAGAGAGAGAGAAAATAGATCTGAGGTTAATATTGTGAATTCCAGAATTTGAAATGTTGGTCCCCAAGTTTTAAAGTCTTTCAAATCAGTCCCTATGTTTTTAAAATGATCATTTCAGCCCTAAATTTCAAAATTTATTATTTTAACCCCTAAGTATCAAATCCATTTTATTTCAGTCCCTGCTGATTTACTTTATTTGATTTTAAGCCCAAGTTTTAAAGGATTTACATTTTAGTCCTCAAATGTGTATATATATATATATATATATATATATATATATATATATATATATATATATATATATATATATATATGTGTGTGTGTGTGTGTGTGTGTGTGTCTGTGTGTGTGTGTGTGTATTTATAAATCTCAACTTTTGAAAATATTCATTTTAGTCTCTCAACTTTCAAAGTATTCATTTTAGTCCTCAGCTTTTGAAAACATCAATTTCAGTCCTCAAATTGTAAATTATCATATTTAAACTATAAATTTCTAAAGACTAAGGTAACTTATGGGCTAGACGAAGCGTACGGAGAATTAAGGAATGGAAGTCGTTTTCCCGCTCAACTTTGCACTTGTCGGATTTGAGGTAGACTCGCCCCCACTAATTGATTTATATTATGATTGCATGTGTTTTGCGGATTTGTGTGATTTTATGCTTAATTGCATGAGAAAAGAATATCTCTTTTTAGATAAAGAATTTATGTTATGTTGGGCATAACTTATCTGCTAGCCAAAAAAAGAAAAGAATGTGTTCATTTGCGTTCACTATGTAATGCCTATGAATAAGAAAAGAATGTCACTACATTATTTGCATGATTACGTGTTCAATTATCTTGTAAATTAATTACTGGCGATGAGTCTACTGAGTATTTCATTTTTGAAATGCTCAACCCGTTATTTTAACAACTTTTGCAGATTTCGGAGACGGTGGCGAGTGATGGGCAATGACGGCAAATTTCAAATTTATATTTTTTAAAAGTCGTGAACTTTGAAATAATTATTTCATTTATCAAGAACTGTCATTCTTATAAATTTGTACGAATTTACTTATTCCATTTGAATTATCGCTAAACTTTTATTCAATAAACGTGATATTTAATATTTAGTCATTTTCCGCAACAAAGTTTATTCAAGAATTTAGAAAAGTGACGTTCCCGCGCTCCTCGGAACTCGGGGCGTTACACCCCCCCTTCTCTGTAAGGTAAATATTTGTTTATTTTTTTAAATTCTTGTATTATTATTATTATTATTATTATTATTATATAATTAGATTCATATTATTAATGTCATGATTAATATTTTGGATATGAAAATTAGATTAATTTTCTTATGAGGTATAATAAAGGGGATCAATCCTTTTAAAATAAAGTTGGTCCATACAGTTATTTAGATAATATATTTTACAATAAGATGACCCATTCTAATTTCATATTATTTAATGGACCCTAATTTAAATTTGTTCACCGGAATATAATATATTATCACGTGACTAAATTATAGTTTATATATATGATAGGCAAGGAGTGATGATCATTCTAGTTCGACTCCAAGCGGATTAGTGGTGCAAAATATCAATAAATAAAGTCATGAAATCTAAGATAGCTAAGGAATGATGTAAGTAACATTTCAACTACAATGCAAAACAATAGTATTAGTATTATTATGTGCTCTTATGTGACTATATGTGAGGTATATTGTTGGTGCAATATACATAGAATATAATGTGATAATTATCTGTATATGGTGAGAGCATGCGAGGCATGATTTCAAGATATGATATGTTATTAATGCACATGAATATTATTAGAATGTCATATTATGTGATTATATGACATGATACTGGTGTATGAAATATATGTTGGCATTCATGGATATTGACTTGTGCATTGTGTGGACTTAGATGAAGTCCTTGATAAATGGTAAAGAAAGAGATAACGAGTATATGGAAAAAGAATGATGTGGATGATAGTAGAATCACACTACGAGTGTATCGTACTTTACTTCGTGTCCGGATATATACACTTGCTTGAGTCGACGGTCATTAAGGGTAGTCGATGATGTGGTGTTGGCGGTCCGGTGCGGGTATATGGACGGTGTTGGGAGGTCTCTTGGTGACCTTGGGACTGCGGATCAGCACGCTTAGCGCCATATATAATAGGTCAGGCCTAATTGATATAATATAATTCCCGGTGCAGTATCTTGAGTCTTGGTGGACGACGATGGATACAAACTGTGGAGTCTTGAGTCTCGGTGGGCGATGATGGACCACAGGCACTGGAAGGCACATGTTATCGGTCATGTTGATATTTGAGCTCATGCAGTACAATGTAATGAGATTCGGGCCCAAGTAGGAAATGTGGATAAATTGAGATGACGAGAAGACACGGAGCCTAGGGATGAGATAATTTTAAGAAAGTTAATCGAAATTCATGCGCCTGATCATGCATATGTTACTTGCTGAGCATTAGCTCATTTAGTTTTATATTGTAGGTGTAAGAAGGGAAAAATACATAATTAAGGGGTTTATAAATACAAATTTCAAAAATAAGACAAAACATATATATATATATATATATATATATTCAAAAATCAGGTTCTATTTAATATTAATTATTAATGTTAAATAATTAAACATATTTTATTTATTATACATATTGAGGTCACAACATTACATAATTTGATGTCACAAACTCAAATTTTTTAAGTCACAGTTTTACAATTGATGTCAACGTCACAAATTACTAAATTATTAGGTCACACAAATGTCAAATTAGTCAATCTCGACTTTTTTTAGGTCACAATGTATTAGATTATTTAAGTCACAAGTTTTTTAAGTAACAATTATCAAATTATCAGGTGACATTTATATAATTTCTTGATCACAAATTATAAATAATTAGGTCACTTATTTTAAGGTCACAACGTTGTTTTATCCCAAGTCACAAAATACAAAATCGTTTAAGTCACAAATACCATTTTGTAGGTCACGGATTAATTTAATCACAATCATCATTTTTAAGGTCACACCTACTACTTTTTAGGTCATAGATTATTTCAATATCACAAACGATAAAAATATTAGGTCACAATAGAATTTATTTTTAGGTCACATTAACAATTTTTTAAATCAAGACTGAATTCAATGTCACAAACTCACAACTTATCAGGTCACAAAATGTTAATTTAATCTAAATCAACTAATTTTTTGTTCACTGCTTTAATCCCTAACACACCCCACTACCCCACTCCATCCCAAACCACAACCACCACCACCACTCCCCATCGTCGCCCATCACCGCCACCACCAACGCCAACCACCACCCACCAAAGTCTACAACCAAAAAAAACTCTGCCATTTCACTACCATCACCACCGCCGCCGCCACCAGCCCCTACAACCAATTGCACCAGATTCAACAAAACCACACAAACACCACCTGTAGACCTCTTCCACGACCAGCACCAAAAGACCAAAAAAATCGCAACAACCACGACCACCATCACCTACAGCCCTTCGTCACGACCACCACCAAAAAAAATCACAAAAGACCAAAAAAATCGCGACAGCCACGACCACCATCACCTACAGCCCTTCGTCACGACCACCACCAACAGAAATCACAAAAGACCAAAAAAATCAAAAACCTGGAGGCGACAGCGACGAGCCCTGTGTGCAGCATCGTGAACAACCATTTTTATCACCGTCACTGCCATTTGTTTCCTCCATCACCATCGCCATCGCCATCGCCAACACCATCACATCGTCGCTTCAACCTCAAAATTGCATCGCTACCTATCGTCGTCAAAGTCTCACCACCACCACCACCACCACCACTCAATGGATAAATCGCCGACATCTACAAGCATCGCAGCCGCATCACGTGACCCCTAAAGGTGAATCGTTGCTGCTGCTGCAACCCCGCGCAAGTACCCTTCAGCAACAAAGACACCTCGCGCAGGCGCTGTGTGCGGTTCGCCAAGGTGGGGAACCGCAGCACCGGTTGAGCGCCGCCACCTGTGGTGGTGATTTTTGAGGTTCGTGGTGACTGGAAGCAGCAAATTGTTGCGTAAATGATAGTGATGGTAATTGTGGCTGCAGTGGGAGAAGAATGGAAAGTGTGGCTGCGGTGGGTGAAGTTAAATAATTAGGGTTTGAAGCTGTGTACCGTGATTTAAAAAATTGGGATATGATTAGATAATTAATAGAATAATATTATGTAAAATTTTTAATTAATTAAAATTTGAAATAAAACCTGATTTTTGAATTAATATAAGTTTGATCTCATTTATGAATTTGAATCTTTAAAGGTAGGGTTGTGTGTAATTTCCACGTGTAACAATGCATGGATTGGAGGTTTGTGCGAACTCTCAAATGACGAAACGATTGTGTACTGGGTACCTGACCGTGGTTCATGGGCTTCTCACCAAGGAAACCTCAAAAAGGTTCAACTACTTTTAAATAATTTTATTTTGTTTTAAAATAGTTAAATATTTTAAATAGCAAATTCTCGGCTATCCGATCTCTGTTCCCTGTTTTAAACAAATATTTTTATATCAACTACTAACTATAAAGTTTTTATATTATAGTTAGTTTATTTTACTTTATTCTAAATTAAATTACAAATGATATTTTAGAGAATACTTATTTTTAATAATGTCCAATTATGCTTTAAAAATAAAAGTTCAAATTTATATTTAGAGCGGGTGGATAAAATATTATTTTATTCATTTGAAAAATCAAAATATAGCGGGGAAATAAATAAATTAATTAAAATTGGAAATGAATTTGGAGCGTCACGGGACAGGTGACCGAATAGTGCATTAAATCCAATTATTGCCCGTATAGTATTTTATTGGATGAATAGTGACTAAATTTATGGAGAATCCGGGTAATTTACCCGTATAGTGTTTAATTGGATTAATAGTGCATCAAATTGGCACTCGCATAGTATTTAATTGGATGAATAGTATCTAAATTGGATGAATAGTATTTAATTACAATTGGAATAGTGCCTAAATTGGATGAATAGTATTTAATTGCAATTCGGATGAATGATGGTGCATCCAGTTGTTTGTCTACATAGTGTTTAATTGGATAAATAGTGCATAAATTTGATTAATAGTGTTTAATTGCAATTGAATTTGATGAATAGTGCCAAGGAAAAGTGCCTAAATTGGATGAATAATATTGCATCCAATTGTTTCCAACATATAGTGTTTAATTGGATGAATAGTACCTAAATTGGATAAATAGTATTTAATGGCAATTGGAATAGTGCCTAAATTGGATCAATAGTGCCAATTTAATTGCAATTAGATTTGATGAATAGTGTCAATTTAATTGCACTTGGATTGAATGAATAGTGTCAATTGCACATTCAATCTTTTATATATAGTAAGATAAATGTGAATGTAAAATTCATTCCTTTACGTTTGATAATGCTAGTTTAAATAAACTCATTGTAGATAAATTACGTACAATTCTTTATTTTGAATTTGGTGAAATTTTACTCCATGTTAGATAGCTATGTCATATTTTAGATTTAATAGTTCCCTAACGATTGGCTTCCCCTTGATCTCTGGTGCAGCATCCGAAGGAAGCACGTCTCCCTTCTAATTGCCCACATTTCACCCAAGGCAGGAATAATCTCTTACGCTCAGATCTATATAACTTACAAATATTACGACGATGAAAAACATAATAAACAAATTCAAACTAAAAACTTAAAAATGATTACCTGCACGGTCAACGGCAGGCTGTACGCATTGTACTTCCGTTCGCCCTTCGTCGTCTTGGGCATAGAATGCTTCTTCTTGAATATGTGTAGGATATTAACATAACACCTTGATCCCCATGGATAGTTGTTGAAGATGTCACCAACAAAGTCCAAAGCTAATAATTCGATCCTGGTCTTTTGGTGCTTACCCCTTAGGACGCTCTCCAGGATGAAGACCATACACAACTTCAATTTGTCCAACATATCAAGGAAGGTATCTAAACCTTCCTCCAGGTCGTAAGAAGTAACATACGATTTTCCTCCAAAATATTCGGCAAGGAGCCTGCCACATCTTGGAATCCGGGACCTCGTCGCTGATTCGTCACCACAGTTTAACCCCATGATGAGGGCAAAATAAAAATGTGAGAAGGTGACTACCTTCCCACCTCTATGCAAAAATTTAGTGGGTCACTGTCGACATGCTTAAGTAGCCGAAGTAGGGAAGAATCTATAATATGCCCAGAAAAATGCATCGTCCTCAATGCATACAGTGGCCACAGGCAAGATCGTTGCAACATATTTGCATGCTCGAAGTCGAGACGCTCCAAGATCATAGTGAAATCGGTGAACTTAAGGTACGATTTAACTTTAGCCATGTGATCTCTCAGTTCAAAATTCAGTACATTCTCCAACCTGCAATAATTTCAACTGTTAAAACCATATACAAGAAATTATGAAATAAAACACAATGTCTATAAATTCATACATTTCAAATTGTAAACTATCGCAAGTAAAATAACAAATAGGAAAATTAACATTAAAGAAAAGCTAAATAAATCAATAATAATTAAATTTATTATTTTTATTTTTAGTTATTATGATATATAAATTAACATTATAAAATTATTATTATATATATTTTTATTAATGTTATGAAATTGTAATTACAAAATTATTATATTTTTAATTATCATTATGAAATTACAATTACATTTATTATTTTTCAGAAAAGAAGTTATTATTAACATTATGAAATTATAAATAAATTTATTATTTTTAATTAATATGAAATTATTATTAACATTATATAATTATTATTATATTTTTTATTATCATCTATATTCTATATATTAATAATGTCAACTGAGTTTCTGCCAATTTTGACCCGATTCCCAATTTTGAACGAATCTTATGTGTGAACATAATCTGAATTTGCATCCTATTTTTTAAATCATGTATTCCCTGTTTTAATGTAGTTAATTTTCTATCTTATTTCCCATTTCTAAAACAGTTCATGCTCCACCACTACTGAATGTTATGGACGGTTACCCAGTTAGTAGTTCAACCAAAAAAATTTGATAGCATATGAAAAAATTAATTCCCAGTTTTGCACAGGTTAATGCCATTCCACTACTGCATTGGTTGGCAATTTTCACTGCTCAAAGATTTCAGTAACTTCAATTCAAATAACTGGTCCATAATGGAGCTTGAGTTAATTTATCAATTTCTTTTACTTTTAACCACTATATATTTTCATTCCAGTTTTGTGCGCAAACATTTCCTATGGGAAGAAGGGGGAAGTTAAGAACAAACAAAAGAGTCTGGCAAGGATTTTGCAGACATC
This sequence comes from Ligustrum vulgare, assembly GCA_963555705.1. Lineage (NCBI taxonomy): Eukaryota > Viridiplantae > Streptophyta > Magnoliopsida > Lamiales > Oleaceae > Ligustrum > Ligustrum vulgare. The sequence goes on along the minus strand of OY743171.1, from coordinate 47,235,184 downwards.
TGCACCATCATGTAGTAGTAAGTCTAGGAAGAACGAGGAAATTATATTCCCTCTTTGGAGGTAAGAAAAAAAGATCATTCATTCTCACCAATCTTTTATTCATTATGTTCAAAGAGTTCTGTAGGGCATCCTATTTTCGGTGAGGATTTTTTTTTTTAACTGAGCAATGGCTTTTTAGTTTATATATACACTGTCCAAGTCTTTTTTGAATATTGCCTGAGCCTTTCTTGCTCGACTGAATTTCGGACATGAAGATGATGTAAGGTTTCGATACATACATGCACAGCGAAAATTAAACAGACACAAAATCATAGCCCGGATCAACCTTGCACTTAGATAGAATTTGTGATAAAGATGATACCTTATGAACGCCGTGAATCTGAAATCTGAAACAAGAGGTACAATCTTGTCACCACCAGCTGTCCAGCCTCTAACAGAAATCCACACAGCGAGTTGAATATGGAACTCCATCACTTTCCAACTATTGGAATGGATTTGAGATAATTGATTCTTCTCTTTGTGCTAGCAAGAGAAAAACATAGTACTAGAAAAGCGACTCTCTCTTAATTTTCTCTACAATAGTACACATAAAACCCTAACCCTAGTGAAAATAGTGTCATTAATGAGCCTTGATTAATTAATCTAATTGTAAAGTCCGGCCCAACAATTGGGCTTGTATATTAATTCTAATAATCTCTCACTTGGACAAGATTCAATTCCAAATACTCAATTATCGCATTTTGTGTGTGACCCATTAGGTTCCATTCACGATGGCAAACACCGTGTTATTATTATTCTAATCTGATTGGAATAAGATGAATTTAAATCTCTATTTCTAATTCATCCTCGACTCACCAAGATCGATTAATTCACGTCTCCGTCCTAGATTGACATCTAGCAATGTGTCAAGGCAATCCATGTGAAAAGAAAAGTCATGTGGCATGACAAGACCAGTTCACGTGCGGTTACCGTGGAAAATAATATCTTCATCAATATAACCCAATTGGTTAAGAGATATGGATAGCGTCAATCTCATTTCAACTAATTATATTATTCACTTCTTATCTTAGTTGATCTTGTTATGACTGAAAAGACCTTTTCAACTCATAATTTCACCCCTGCCGAGGAATTTACATCAACTTAAGTGAGCGAAATACTGGTTATAATCTCCTATTACCCAGGAGTGATGAATCCTCATATTGGACATACACAACCTTCATTTGACTCTCACTATACTCGTATGGCGTCATCCTGATGACTCCCTCTCAAGAGCCAACATCAACCCTCGCCAAATCATAGTAATCCTCATATAAGATTATATGAAGTCCTCAAGTCAAAGGACCAAATCCACAACCGCGCATTAGAGACTCACCACTAAACGCTTGGATAGTTATACACGTGGAATCTCTAGGCAGGTGATCCAATGCTTTGTTCATCTAACAATGCATCCACGTGTTCATTTGAATGTCCCTCTACATTCTAGCGATAAGCTACTTTATTCTAAAAAAGAAATGTAACACATACTAGTCTAATTACACAATAATATCCGTATCTTGTTGTTACTTCAACTAGGGACAATTTTAGAATAAGTTATTAATTACTTATATCTCACAGTCACAACACCTTGTGACTTACAAGTTAATTAAACTTATTCTACGGACTCTATTATTTAAATGATGAGTTAAACTCAATGTAATAATAGATCTGCCTTTATTAAGACAATGATAATATATGTGTTATGCTATCTCAACGATTGAATTTAGAGCATAATATTGATATTCTCCAACTAGATCCAATAACTCATGTATCCTATACATAATGAGTTAATATGGTAATTATATTCCTGTTGGGATAATGGTTTTACAGGTGGATCTTCGATATGTGAATATTCACATATTCAACATTCTCAAGGTTAGTGGGTATAAATTCTATTTTTCTACAATCTTCGAATAAGATAGTAGCCCCTAAATACATACTTAGATCATCGATGAGACCCAGTTTCCTCGCTTGCGCAATGGGTCCATTATCGTCATAGTACTCATTACTGGAGCTACAATGCTAGGAACACTTATAGTTCACTAATGAACTTAACGATCGATATTGCTTCACAAGCACTCATGTATTTGGTCTCGATTGTATAGTTAGCGGTCTCTCTTGTTTGAACCATTTCAAACTGACCACACCACTACTATGAGTTAATTAACAATTAGACTGAATATTTCCTTCATCTTTTCCTGGACTAAAGGATGGTATCTCTATACCTAAAGACTGTAAGTCTACATTTCTCCTCATGTCTACTGTATTCTTAATACTTCTCAAGTACTCAATAATACAAAATGTACCGTACATAGTGTTGCGCTTAAGATCTTATTGTCAAACAATCAAGTATCTTCTCCACATCATTTTTTTCTCAATATGTGTTCTAAATACCATTTTAAAAATATTAACCCCAAAACTTTTGGGATAGAATCCTACATTGGATTCACTCATGCTAACCCCATTAGCATTACATCTATGTATGTGTATTGAGAAATCAAACAACCTTCAAGATCTATCTCTATAGATTCTGATTCCCAAAGTGAAGGTTTTATTTCTCAAATTCATCATGGAGAAATTTTAAACAATTGCATTTTCACTTTCAAGGTTAGAGATTCAATTTCTGATCAATAATATGTCATTTACATATAGTATCAGAAATATTGAACACTCCAACTAATCTTTTATATACACATATTATTTATCTTCAATTTTTGATAAAATCAAACATTTTGATTATCTCATCAAAATTAAGATTCTAGCTCCGTGAAGCTTGCTTTAATCTATAATAGATATCTGTAACTAGTATACTATGTGTAATTATATATAAGGATTCAAAAATTCCATAATCACAGCATGTTACTGCCGCAAGCAGAATCCGAATTGATTCAGAGTAAACACATTTTACAGCCTATGGGTCTTACCTATTTCAGGCAAATCAAACAAGTTCCAAAACTTTGTTTTTATCACGGATTCTATGGCTTCCTCCCATCTCGTTTAGTCAACATTTGAATTGGCTTCTATGTAAATATAGGCTCATTATCCTTGATGAGTAATACAATATTAGCAATCAGGGATGTGTAACTCAATGGAGTATACATGATCCTAATATCTTTACAGGGAGCTAGTGCGTTCTCAGTCGTCACTACTTCCCGAGTAGCACGTGTGTTCCAAGCATTAATCTGTGCCTCAGTGCAAATTCTAGCTTATTTAATCGGTTAAGTATATATGTGTAATCATGAACTCTTTTATGTTCTACTTTCACTCCCACTGTCTTCTCTTAGATGAACTATTTCTCTACGATATTGACAAAATTAGAGATAGATTTTCTTTCTCGATAGGAATGCTGAAATAATATCCAACCATCTTTTGGATATTCCACAAATATATATATTGGACTAAGGCTATTGCTTATCCAAATTTGGTATACTTCTAATAAGTATTGAGGTCCTAAATCTTAACGCAGGGAAGATTAGACATTTGAAATTCATATCTTATATGGATCTTCATCAATCGATTATCAAAAACACGACTAAGTGTGTAATATACAGTTTTCAGTCCAAAACTCCAAAAACTGTTTTTGGAGATTTTGCGTGGCTTCATCAATGATTGCATCAATTGCAATCTTTGTCCTTTCAGATACGCCATTGTGCCGAGGTGTAAGCGAAAGGGTTTATCTTTTGCAAAAATCACGTTGTCATAAAATAATCTTGAAGTCAATAACTTTAAATATTCTTCACTTTGATCAAATCTATGTGCTTAGAATATTTTTCTCATTTTGGCATTCTAATTTATATCTGTATTATTTGAACTTTTCAAACTCTCAGATTTAAACTGCATTATAAATAACAATGACTATCAATGTTATCTAATAACTAAAGACCACTCTGACATATGTCCACTTACATCCGAATGTAACAGGCTCAGTAGATCAACCATCCCACCTTTCCCTTTTCCAAGAAAATTGACTTATCAATTTACCTCCAAGGTGAGATATACATATATCTCTATTAATTGAATAAGTCAAGTGTCAGATTCAAGTGTGACTTCTTCTTTGCCTTATCAATATTCAGAATGCGGACTATTTGTTATTTACCTAACTTCCATATTATCCCATCTAAGTTAACAGATAACTATTATTCTTAATTAAATAGGATAATCGTTTCATGTCCAAACATGAAGTGGAAGTATCGTTCTTCATAAGAACTGTAATTAAAAATTGTGTAATTTTAAGCTGAATGAGAAGACAAAGATAGGTGATAACTTCTTAAGCTTTACAAGAAACATTTGTTTAATTACCTACAAATAGGTATATCACCATTTTTCTCAATTATTCTACTTTTAGCCATTTTATATTATCAGTATCTAATACTCGATTGGCTAAGTAGATTATTTAACCTCTATCAAATAGAAAACTGAAATAGAAGATTCACCAAACTTCTCACTTCTTCAGTTCGGTTAAGGAAGCCTCGCAATTATAAATATAGTATCCTATTATTGGAATGTTCGAGAAGAGTATTCTCGATCATATCGTGTTTTGAGATTATTTCTCAAAGAACGACGCCAATTCAAGGATTTCAGTCTGATGAACTTACAGAGTGTCAATTACACTCCATAAGTTCAAGTAACAACTCAAATTTTAAAACTCATACAACAACAATCATAAATAAAAAAATAGAATCATGTATTATCATGCATAAATCAATTTAATAAGGTCTTTTATTAAATCGATTGCTCCCACTGTTTTACTTGAATTAATGACCCTCAACATTAATCTCGTAGAATCCTGTTAGATTCACAGTAGGCTAGGATCCTATTTATTCCATTAGAACCTTGAGTGACTTAACAAGCTCTAATGAAACATCCAGGTAGATACTTCTATCAATCACATCTCCATGTGACTCCTAGATCATCAAGTAGACAACTCTTTGTCGCACACATCTTATGTGTTGACTTGATTGTGCCTCCAAAATCCCATCTCCTTGAGTGATTCAACAAAAGATAGATTCAGTTAAATTCTACCCATTGATCTGAAACATCTTATGTTTCATAGTGATAAACACACATTTCCACTCGCAGCCTTGAGTGACTCAACAAATCACATCGAGGGCAGATTCTGATTTTTACTATAACAATGGAAGGCACTTTGTATTAACCAATTAATATGAATTTAATAAATTGCTTCCAAAATTATATCACTTTTGATTGACTCAAAAAAGATGTTGTTTTGGTTAAGTCTGACACATTGTTCAGAAGTATCTGATACTTCATAATGAAAAACATATCTACCATTGAGTAGCCTTGAGTGACTCAACAAGCTGATATCGATAGTAAACTCTGATTTTTCATTATAACAATGGAAAGCGTATGACTTAATATAATATTAAGCGAGGGATTTGTCTCATCATTCCTATGTATATTAACTAACATCAACCATGCAATTAATCATACATATAATGATATTATGGATGATTATGGACGATATCTATCTAGTCTTCTCGAGCCATGAAGAAGACTAGTTGGTCAATTCCTAGGGGACATTACATTCGATCATCGAATGCTAAATGCAATAATCTCCATCTGCTGCTGCAACCTGTATCATATACTAGTTGTCTTCTTGTGGCCAACTCCAACCTGTATCATATACTAGTTGACACGTAGGCTTGTATCAAAGGACGCCAGGCCCATATAAATAAATTAGAGCTCGCAGGCCCAAATAAATAAATTAAATAATAGGCACGTAGGCCCAATTAAATAATAATATACTCGCAGGCCTAACCAACAAAGCAGAATAAATAAACCATCCAACCAATCACATAGGTCGAGTCCATAACCATCCACTAAATACACATTCATCATATAAATGTATCATAATATAATAGTTAATATTATATAAATAAATTTCAAGTTTCTAGCAATCTAGGTCATCTAAACAAATTTATATAAAACGGATCTGAATAATAATAATAATAATAATTAATTAATCAAATTAATTAATTAACTTTAGTTAGCGGGTCATATTGAATTAAAATCATATTTTAATCAAATACCAAATTAGAGTCCAACTCTAATTTCAAAAGAGGCAAATTAAATTAACATCTTAATTTAGGATAAAAATCCTAAAATAAAATAAAATTCAATTTAGTAATTAATTAATCAATTACTTTAATTGACGAGTTTATTTGATTAAAATCAAATTTTAATTAAATACTAAATTAGAGTCCAACTCCAATTTCAAGATTTTAGGGCTAATTGAATTTAGGATCAAATCCTAAATAAAATTCAATTAAAAATCAATTAATCGAATTAACTAATTATTAAATCAAATTTAATTAAAATCAAATTTTAATTAAACAATAAATTAGAGTCCAAACTCTAATTCTAAAATTAGGGCAAATTGAATTAACATTTCAATTTAGAATAATACTCCTAAATAAAAAATAAAAAATTCAATTTAGGGTCAACGTTATATATTTTGTTAAAATTCAATTTTAACAATAATTTGAAAGTCGTGAATTTTAAAATAAAGTTTTGAATTTGGTCAAAATTAAAATAATGGTCATAGTTTTAAATCTGGGTCAAACCGATTCAAAAGCAAATTTAAAACCCATTTTAAAATTACGAGCAGACCCTCCAATTTTGAAAATTACACGACAGGTCCTCCTTTTATTAAATCGCAAGTTGACCCTATTTCATAATTGCAGGAAGGGGCGTGGAATTTCGAAAATTGCAGCAACGCCCTGCTCAAATTAAAAACCCTAAGAGATAATTTCAAATCAGCCATTACAATTCCCAAAATTGCAGAGGAGGCCCCCGCCTCCAAAATCCTCCCAGCCGAGAAAACGCTGAAACCAAACTGTGCTCTCTCCGCTATGGGTGGTGCCGATGCGGGAGCAGCGCCGCACCCCCGCTGCGGGAACCAATACCATCAGCGGCGCTCGAAGGCGCTGATTCCGCAGCTGCTGCACAGAATCCCGCGACCTTCATAGTGCACTGATTCTGCATATTAGCGACGACTACCGCCGATACAGTGTTCAACGACGACAATCGCCATTACAGTGCGCCTTCTTTTGCGCACTACCATTCCCAAGTCCTACCGGCCACAGTGGACGTTGTTGTCGCTTGTGGAGACTGCCATGCCCAACCTTGTGTGGCTGCGCCGCCGCGTGCCCTCCGACGACAACTGTTGCCGTCAGTAACTCCGACCCGATTTTTCAATTTAATTTTCAACCCAAAATTAATTTCTTCTTTCAAATCAGACTTGAATAAGATAATCAATTTTCTCAAAAGCTAGATAACAAGAATAACTATTATTCAATCATATTGAATTCATCAAAAAATTAAACAAATATTCTAACAAGTAATAAGGTAGGCTCTGATACCACTGTAAGGTTTCGATACATACATGCACAGCGGAAATTAAACAGATACGAAACCATAGCCCGCATCAACCTTGCACTTAGATAGAATTTGTGATAAAGATGATACCTTTGATGAACGCCGTGAATCTGAAATCTGAAACATGAGGTACAATCTTGTCACCACTAGCTGTCCAACTGTCCAGCCTCTAATAGAAATCCATATAGCGAGTTGAATCTGGAACTCCATCACTTTTCAACTATTGGAATGGATTTAAGAGAATTGATTTTTCTCTTTGTGCTAACAAGAGAAAAACCTAGTGCTAGAAAAGCGATCCTCTTTTAATTTTCTCTACAATAGTTCACATATTAATATGTACACATAAAATCCTTAACCCTAGTGACAATATGGTCATTAGTGGATTTTGATTAATTAATAATTAATCTAATTGTAAAGTTCGATCAAACAATTGGACTTGTACATTAATTCTAAGGGATGGCTATATCATAGAGTTGGCAAATGAAGTGAGAAAGTTTATGGAAACTGTGGGCGGTGTACCGAATGAGAAGAAGAAATTAACTCCACATGACTTCACCTTTCAAATTGCTACCTCTGCCAGACGCAGTTGCCATGGATTCGTAGAGAATCTCCTCTCAAGCTAGAAGTGGAGTCATCGACAAGCTAACAGATGAAATACAATTTCTCTAATTTGTATTAGATTACAACATTTTATTTGAATGAAGTGCTGATTTTTTATTTTTTATTTTTTATTTTAATTACTATTATTATTTTTTTCTGGGTTCAAATTAGTTTATTTTAGAATTTCAGGTTCTCCGCTATCCTTTTGTCTGTGTCCATCAATGATCAAACCGTGCTAATGAAAGGTATACAGACTTAATTCAAGAATTAATGACTTGCTAATAACGTTCTATACAATTCTATTTTGGATGGATTTTTTTTATATATTATTAGATTGAATTTGAGGGGTTTACATCTGTAGTTAATTCTATCTGGTGTACATTAATTTGTTCATTTTCATTGGGCAAAGACCACAGCTGCCATATCTGACTATATTTTTGAGTTAATGAACTCATTTTCATTTTGTAGGTAGACCAGCATCGTGTGGTTTGAGCCTCTCTTTGGTAAAAAAAATTTTGTTTATAAACAAAGAATATGATATTTTCAAGATAAAATACGTGATTGAAAAGTGGTTCATGAAAATATGTTTACAAATTTGTTTATAAATGAGTTTACCAAACAAAGACCAATTTATCTCCTACTCGTGACTTGAACCTATTTAGATAGTTCCAGCTGACTACTAATCAATGCAAGACATTATTATCTCGCACAAATCTAGATCAGGGACAACGTTCGATTTGTTCATATAGTTCCAGCCATCTACTAATCAATGCGAGACATTATTATCTTGCACAAATCAAGATCAAGGACAACGTTCGATTTGTTCATAGAGAGATTGGGTTGGAAAATCTATGGAAGCTCATGTGGGTTGACCTTAATTTATATTGAGATATTTTTCTACTGAATTATTGTATTTAATATTTATTATAAGTGAAAATTATTTGCATTCATAAGAGAGTGTAAGTCAGATATCGTTTCTGTTTAAATATCCATTTATTTATTTATTAAAAAGGATTTTCTTTTCTGTGGTTAAATCATATTAATTCATTTATTAGATGAAACAAGTTAAACCCGACAGTTAAAAACTGAAAGTTTAAAGTTCTTCGATTCGACCAAGAATCGAATCAAATATGTCAATTTGCGATTTTAATACTCATAATCGAATTGAACAACTTGGTTCTATTTGATTTGGTTCAGAACTTTTGTTCAGCACTATATAAATTAAAATAAAATTGCAACAAATAAAAAACAAACGACTAACTATTTTTTCATGTATATTATCAATTCTCCTTTCAAATATATAGCCTCCTAAACGGTTAAGCCTTTGTTTGGTTATTTTTTATTTATAAACAAAGAATGTGACATTTCAAGGTAAAATATGTGATCGAAAAAATGATTTTGAGAAATGTGTGGTTAAAAAATGATTTAAGAAAATTTGATATTTATAAACAAATTTACTAAATGGAGACTAAATTGGTAAAGAGCCGGGTCTTTGAGTTCAAAGACTAATGTTATTATGAACACAAAAAATATTTGGCCCTTCAAATTTGGTCTTACACGTGGTTTTCAATAATATTGTACGGATAATTTTTTGTCCTATTGAAAAGATTGAAGGACATTATTAAAGAAAATAAAAATAATAATTCAACTAACAACAATTAAGATTGTAAATTAAAATAAATATCCACATCCAATAATTTAATACTTTTTTTGTTTGATTAGTCAAACAATCTCAAGGCCATTATATTATTGCATTATATACTAAATAAAATTGCATGTAACTTATGCAGCGGAAATATTGGGTACCGAATTTAATACACATTTTTCGTGACCTTTCTTCTTTAATTAAACAAGAAAATTATATTATTTCAACAAAAACTATGGAAATATGTTGACTTGGTGAATAATATGACACATACAAAATTCGAGTTAGGTTAGACCATCTTATAACTTATAATAATGTATTATAGGCTTGACTTTACGTCTATTTTCAAAAAATTCTGAGCTATATTGTTTACATTGTGAATGCAAATTTTTTCTTCTAAATCTATAGTTAGTTAATGCATATTTTTATACGAGAGAGAGAGAGAGAGAGAGGGCAAAATAAGTTATATGAATAAAATGCATAGTTACTTGCTATTCAGATTAATCTAAGCGACTCTCCAATTTTAGTTTAAAAATATTTGTAGTAATAATGACATGTATACGTTGTTAAGATGGATTATTTTCCTTTGCACAAAAAGCAAAAAAATTGTAAGAAATTCATAAAATCAATATTTGTATGAAATGAATAAAAGGGGAAGAAATTCTTGAAAAAAAATATAACGTATTTTTGTAAATAACAAAAAGACAGTACTAAAAAGGAAAAATAACACAATTTTTTGACCTACCATTTATTTGGAATACATTTTAGAAACTTTGATTTTTTTAATAAACGTTGAAGAAATTATAAGTAATATATTTTTGAAAGCTTATCTTTTCTTCATGCAAGTATTTGTATATGGTGTGCACCGAAATCATCTTCAATGTAAGGATTTTTTGTGAAGGGATTAGACGAAAAAATTTCAGATAAAAATGGAGATCAATGGATGTCGGCGACTAAAGCTTCAAAGGGTAATGTTTGTTCTTGTAGATTGATTGTGCGCGCATCTGATAAAAACATTAAGAGAAAATGGGGTGTAATAGAGGTCGGCGGCTGAAGCATTACTAAAGGGTAGGATCTGTCTGTGATTTTTAGAGTTTATTTTATATTTCAGAGAGATATGGGGTGTAATGGAATGGTTGTCGGTTGCCAAAACATTACTGAAGATATATTGATATGCGATGACGATATGAATCTAACAAATGTGACGATACATGTTTCGTATAAGGAAGTTTTCCAAAATTTGTAATACTCTTGGTAACAGAAAGCATAATATTATTATTATTGACAATGACTTTTGTTAGTTTCAAGTACATTATTTTTGTTAATAGAATATGTCCGTATATTGTACAGATGTGAAACTAGTTATTAATGAAAATAATTATCTGACATTATAAAATTATGATATTATAATTAATTTAATTCTTTTACAATCATTATTTGAATTATTATCATTGTTACAAAAACAAATTGGTACAAGTTGAAGTAGCACGATTCAAATGTTAAATATAAATGTAGATGTAGACGTTATCTGTTCGGTAACACTAGAACAGTTTATAAACGATTTTTTTATTGTTTAAAAAGTAAGATATGTGGTTGAAAAGTTGAGAGAGAAAATTTAGATGGTTAAAAAGTAATTTGAAAAATTGTGTTATTTATAAATTGATTTATAAATAGTATTTATTTATTATTATCATCATCATCATCATCATCTATCTTCTATCTATATATAAAAATAGAAGTGCCGTAAAAAAAAAATTCCCGCCAAAATGCACTTTCTTTTTTTGGAAATTCTGCAATTTTTTTTCCCCTACTATCCGAAATTTTGGAACAATTTCCTTACTTCATATTCTGCATTTTTTATTGTACTTTTCACTCTTGGACAGTGAACCAAATTAAAGTGTAGGACAGTGGATCAAATAAAAGTCAGTTTGCAACATGTGACTCTTCGTATACAACCACGCGTTACTTTGATATTAACAGGTTTTTAATTGTACTAGAATTGCATGAAATCTGCCAACTTTTAAATTATTTATAATCTTCCTTTTAATGTGACTTGCCCATGAAAAAGCAAAATGACTATTCGTTATCCGTGTAAGAGCATAAATCACATTGAAACACTACAGATTCATCTTTCATTCTACTTCTAAATCATATCTAATACTCATTTTTCTATCTGCAAACACACACACTGATTTCATCTAAGCAAGCACGGTTAAAAGAATTTTGACACATCCCTTTTCCGTAAGTGTCCTGAAGGATATTTTTGTGGGTGCAACGTTTTGGCATAGGATCTCATTCGAGGTGCAGAAATCAATTCCAATGAGAAAGCTAACCGAATCAACGATCATTCCATCAAAACGAGCAAGACAAATGAATGCAAGTGACGGTAATATGTTCATACGTATTCTTTTCGTAGTTTTAATAAATTTAGAACAACCTTTATTCTCGAAAAATAAATCGTTGTTGTTTATCTACACGTGAATCTGATTTTAACATATGTAATGCAAAAACATGATTATAATGTATGAAACGTTTTCATTTAAATTGTGTGTAGTCTTTGGTATTATTTTTTCACGTACGTTTTCCAATTTTTACAATGCATACACTTGAAGTGCCGTCAATCCATGTTCATTTGGTTTTTCATTGTTACAATGGGTGATATCAAACGTTCATATCCCTACAAAATTAGAATATGTAGCGTTAGAGAATTAATAAAAGTGAAAAATCTATAATCCAGATACATACTAAATTTGTATGACAGTTTCACTTTTAAGAAAATCTATAATATATTCTAATTTTGTTTGTCATTTAATTAATTTGTGAAATATTACCAAAAACGAAAAAAGAAGTCAAGCAACAATTTTTCATTTTCATTTCTTCTTTTCCCTCTCGAATGGTTGACTGGGTGTTTTTTGCCATGTAACTACAAATTTATTTACTAAGTGGGTTATATAATGTTGAAGATAAATTTAAAGTCCAACACTTATTTATTCGCAGAAAAAATAAACTTATAAAAATCTGAATGGGGATTTAAAAAAAAAAAAAAAAATATTCCCCAAAAAAGTGATTGTATAGTAGTGAAACGTGATATGGGTTGCTGGATCTTCATCTATTTGTAATTAGAAAAGAAAAATTGAAATTTCTATTTTGGAAAAAAAAACCTCTTTTTTATATAAACCGAAAAAAAACATGGATCTTGAGATCAAGGTTGCAAACTTATCTGTTATCTCAACTCTAACAGTGACCCCAATACTCTCCCGATGATAGATCGTAGTCTGGCATACTGTTCACCGTTGATTTTCCGCCTTTTGGTTACACGTGTTCATATACAGATTTAGAACCGAGCATATCTTCATACGTGAGATGATGAATCAGATCAATTGCAAAATAATCAGATGAAAAAAGCGGAAAAATACATCATAGAATTGGATGTAGTCATCGGGGAAAAAATTAAAATAACAAATCTTGTGGGTTTTCATGGAAAAGAAATAGAATAAATGGTTGGTTGTGGTAATTGTGCCTCCATTTGGCAAAGATATTTTTTCTTAGACAATTCTTCAAATTACTTTTTAATCATATAAAAATTTTTCTCCATTTTTCAACCATACATTTTATTAGAAAACATAAAATAAAAAAATTTTAACAAACAGAGTCGTATGATTACGTATAGGATATTTTTTATCAGGTTGTGGTAATTGTATAAAGTTGTTCGTCGATGATTTTGCCTCTGTTTGGCAAATTCAATATATATATATATAAACAACACAATTTCTCTAAATCAATTTTTAAACACATATATTTTCTCTCTCACTTTTCAACCATATATTTCACAAATTCATTTTTAACCACAATATTTTTATGAAACACATTATTTTTTTACAATTTTCTATTACTTTTCAATTATATACTCTCTTAAAAATTCAAAATTCATAATAAAACTCATAAAACAAACAAGCTCTTAATTTATAATTTCTGTTTGGACAATAGATCGAAAAAATGTTTTCATAATAATTGGATCGGACATAGACAATTAATAATTATAATGATTAATTAAGGTCTTGATAATTCTCAAAAGAAAAGAAAAGAAAAGAAATATTCTATCGATCATGAATACTTATATTGGTAGTGTCATTAATACTTGCATGGGACAATTAAAAATTAGTGGCATTATTTGTTACGAGATTGGTCATTACAAGACTCAGAAGTCACGTTCTTGAAGTAAAGATTCTCACTGGAAGTAATGCAGGTCAAAAGGTTCTCATTCCTAGGATGACGCTGACTCCATCTGACCCAAGATTCCCATTCAAATTTCAAAGAAGACAATTTTCTTTAATTGTGTCGTACGCAATAACAATCAACAAGAGTCGGGTTCAATCGCTATCTCATGTTGGCCTATATTTGAAAAAAATCAGTTTTCAGCCATGGTCAGTTATATGTTGCTGTGTCCAGAGTTACAAATCGAAAAGGGTTGAAGATCCTGATTTGTGATAAGGATGAAGGACAAAATAATACAACGACAAATGTTGTTTACAAGGAAATTTTTCAAAATTTGTAACTGTTGAACAAAAATTTAATATTTTAAGACAATTGTAACGTATATATGATGCTCATTTCATATAAATTGTTCGCAAACCTAATAATATTTTTAAAATTAAGCAAAACATCTAATCTTAAAATGTGCAATTTTTTTAGCACAACTCCGTGCAACGCACGGGTGATGCACTAGTTATTATTATATAATAATAGTATTAGGAGAGTCAATCTAGAAATCCCGTCGAGTTTTCCCGCCCATCCGTCATTAAAATTAAAAAAAAAAAAAAGAGCTACATATCTTAACTACCTGCCACTTGCCAGCTTTTCTCATTTTTTTACTGTAAACTTCATCTGCAAAAAACAGCTCATTTGATCCATCAGTGGGGCTCAACATTAATGTATACAGATGGGATATGTCATATCTCTGCAAAAATAGTAGCCTAGGTATACTCTTGCCACAAATTTGAATTTTGATTCAAATCCGTCTCCCACTCTCTCTCTAAACCTATTGAAGAAACGTTCAGCATCGATGAAGAATCAAATCTCTGCAAATATATTAGCCTAGGTATACTCTTGGCACAAATTTGAATTTTGATTCAAATCCGTCTCACACACTCTCTCTCTAAACCTATTGAAGAAACGTTCAGCATCGATGAAGAATCAAAAACTGAAGAAGTGAAAAAATCTTGAAGAACACCGACCAATTGAGAAAGAAGCCGTGGAAAAAGGGCAGTGAGAGTGGATGGCGGTAGGAGCAGCCGAACGAGAGAAGCAAGAAAGCTGTTAAAAACAGTGACCAGTTGGAAGCACAGTGAAGGAAACTGAGCATGTTCTAAGAAGAAACCTTGACCGTGTGAATTACAGTGAAATGCAGTGACACACCGGTGAATAAGGAAAGAGGAGTTCGGTGGTGTGACTCACCGGTATCTCCACGGTCGATCTAAAGGCACCATGGTATCCCAACTCCCTGACCCTGGCCTCAAATCTGCACTTCCCTTTTTCTCCTTTTATTCTTTATTTATCATTTGTCTTTGGCTTCTTTGTAATCTCAGCTCACAGATATGGAGATGAACCTTCAAACAAAATTGTGGATGATTTTTCTGGGTACCACTTGCTAAAAAACTGTACTTGCTACATTTCAGATAGGCTAGGGATCATAGCAATAATTTTCCCTATTGTTCTTATATGGATTTTTACTCTTCTTCTGCAGCCGCACAACTTGGATATTGTTAAGTCTCTTCCTACACCTTTGCCTGTAAATCTGCTAGATTCAGATTCATCTGGGAAGATAATTAAGAGGAAAATGAGGTTAGTACTTAAAATCAATGCTTGTGTATCTTCACAATAAGGAATTGCTACCCAGAGAGATTTAGTACCGAGGCAATGAAATACGAAGTCTTCATGGAAATCATTTTATGTTTATAATATATATGTTTATGGACTTATCTAATCCAGTCCTAACTTAGGGGATTGCGTTGGGTATGTTATGCATTTAATCTTTATGATTACCTTTATATTTGTAGGTATTTAGTAGTTATCTATAAATGCCTTTTCTTACCCACCCCGTTTTATTTTTCTTCTTGGAAATATGTTTTTGTCTTAGAAAATTATTTTACTTCTGCTCAATTGCTGAGAAAAATAGATGTCAAAATGGGGGGGGGGGTTTAACGCTGAGAAGGGTAGACAGATAAGGGGAAAAAATTAACACAGCGAAAACAAAAGTATGACATTGTAAAAATACTAAAATGTAATATTATTGTGTAAGACTAAAATTACCTTCAAGTTGTTTGATAAGGTTGAGCAAAAAACTCTTATCAGACAAAATGAGGATTGACGAGAATGAATATGATAAGTTTGTTCAACAGAAATGTGACTATCCATTTCCCAGAATTATAAAAAGCAAAAAAAAAATGAAAATCATTAACACAGTTTTCAACCAAAATTATATTTATTTACTTCAACAGAAAACTAACTGTACTGTTTCCAGATTTTAAAACAGGGGGGGAAAATTAAAATCAATAATACACGATTTTCAGCCAACTTTGTATTTATTTCAACAGAAATATGACTACTTGTGAAATAATACCAAGGATAAAGTAAGTGATATTAGTTTAGACATCTTGGTTCCCGTTTACCCGTTTGAGATTAGATGTCGTTCCTCAGCGTAGCTCGGGATATACGAGATAGTTTTGGGAGCTTATCCTGTCATATTTTTGATATAAGGCTGTCTGGTCATCATAGGGGAAAAGCTCATAGTTCATTTCAAGATTAGATGAAAACCCAACCCTTTGTAATTCAGAATAATCACTGGGCTAATCTCCCACCAGAGCTACTTTACGATGTGATTAAAAGGTTAGAAGAGAGGAGAGCACATGGCCTGCTGTTAATTCGTTGTTAGTATCTCATTCCATATATAACTGCTTAATAAGGGTGGTTGAACAATTTTTTATATTTTTTTATGAATAATCCATCATTAAAACTTAAAGGTTCTTAAAGTGACTACATTGCTGATGTATTCACTTTCTTTAGAGTCAAGATCCGTTCTTTAAATTTAAATCTACTCATAATGTTCAATGCCTCTAACTTGATAGTGTAGATTTAAAACTCTAAAAGCCACCGTCTCTTAGAAAAACATCCTCTAAATGTACATTATAATCTTTGAAATTTTTAAATTTTTATACTTATTCCACAAGTTAATTCTTTATTACTCCTTACAGTGACCTGCATTGAGTTCAATCCCATGGATGATAATTATTTCACAAGTGACTCCATAGATGGGAAAATACGCATCTGGGAAGTCAAAGGTTATCGATCTAGCAATTAGACTAATATTAGAGAAATAGTGACTGTCGTGTGTTATCAACCTGATGACAAGGTTTGATTGGCATTTATTTATAGCTTTTTATAAGGTTTATTTAGTTTTTAGCCCATTTTCTTTATATAACTTATTTCTTATGGTACAAAGAGGCAATGTTGGCACAATGGATGGCAATGGTCCTTTTTATGACTTATTGGTATGTATTAATTGTCGTGATGGCCATATGTACCTTATTTCTTTTTTCATATCAATATTAGGGGGCTGAACTATTTCTGAATGCTCTCTGTGTTGCAACTTATAAGCAAGTATGAAAATAAGGAGTAACATGTCATATATTATATGTATGCTTTTTGATCTCCGTGGTTCACGAATTTATGCATGATAATCATCTATTGTGTCAATTTTAGTAAGCATTTGAGTTTGTTTTGTTGTTAAATATTTACGAAACTTTACCCCCTTTTCAGTTTGGTTTACATTTTCTCAAACTCATTTTCAAGTCCGAATAAAATAATTTTGCAGTTGAACTCATAACTTTTACAGGTATTCATCTTGTGTAACCATCGTGTTTGATACCCTAGATTTTGATTAAATTGGATGATACAATATGCAAGATTTTAGTTTTTTTCTTAAGATTGTTTAATTCTGTCCTTAGTACTAAACATACAATAAGAGTTTACATTAATTTGTCATAACCTCTTTGGTTTAGATAATTGTTTGCAATTGGATGCTCAAACATGCTTAAAAGCTTTTAAGTTTGTGGTTTGTTTGTTGTATCAATTCTCTTCTTTACAGATTTTTTGGATTTATGATAATAGTAAAATGTACGTGGATTTTTTGTTTTAATTGGGTTTATTTTTTAATTTTTTTTTTTTCGATTTCCTTTTTAGATATATGTTAGATTTTTTAGTTTGTGAATTTTGTTTGATGTCACTAACTCTCTTTTTTACAAACTTTTTTTTGGCTTTCTGATAGTGAAATATAGGTTTTTTTTTTTTTTTTTTTTTTAATGTTGACATTTTAAGTTTGTGAAATTTGTTTGTTGTTGATATAATTTTGAGTGGAAAAAAAATGTTTGACTTATATTTTCCTTTTTTCTTACAGCTTTGGTGTCTAAGATTGATTTTTGAGAAAAAAATGTGATCTTTTTGGTTCATTCATGTAATGGAAAATCAAGAAATCTCTTGACTCATAAATGAAGCTTTTTCGATGATGAAACCAAGGCCAATTGTAAACCAAAGTGATAAAACGCTAGAACAGAAAGATTCTATTAATTTAAGTGAGAAGTGTGTAGGCCTGAGACATCAACTGCTATGGGATTTGGCTTTAGATGCGAGTTTCTAGGTCTTCTTCATATGGAAATTGTTCAGGACAGAAAATTCATGTTCTTTTACTTAAGTGATTGTTGTGAGTCTGCCTACCTTATACATTATGTCATGGTTCTTGCTATGATCGACTTCTACAGGAAAAGCTTGAACGTAAATACAATTTGAGTCTAATAACTACAGCTCCAAGTGTTGTTTACCAGGTGAAATGTGTAAACGGTGATACTGTAATTTTTGCTTCTCCCATGCTCATATAATTTCATTAATTTGTTCGCTTTCTTATGAAAGCTGGAAGATGGAGCAATTGAAAGCAAAGTAAAGCAAAGCCATCGAAATTGGAATTTTTGGTATGCAAAGTCTCACTTAAATTTTTTGACTGTTGGAGATTCTTTTCTCTTCGAATATGGATTCTTTTTATAGTGGAATTTTTAATAGATTGTTTATTTGGCAATTTTGAGCTTAGTTTGGGGAAACATTTATGTGTACTGATAAATCCTTCCTTGATTTTGGTTTATTTAGTATTGCAAATGTAAATAGTGTATTTTAATGATGCAAGGACTGATTCATCAAAAGAGCCATTTGATTGTGCTGTTTGTTTCTGTTAATTCTCAAAACAATACAATTTGAGGCTTCTGCCCTTATGAAGCCATGCTTTTTACATATTATATAGACACATGGTTACATTAAAATTTAACATGTCCATTTTGTAAGGGGGTAATTTTGGCACCTGGGTTATCTTTTGAGAACCCAATCTTCACATTTTCTCTCCAATTACTTTTCAGGTTAACAATTACTCTACTACAAGCCCATGAAAATCAAGTAAAATTAAGATTTGTTTGAAATTACTATTAGACCAAGATTCTACTTAATCCGAGAGTTCACAATTTTCATAATCAACTCCATTTCTAGGTCTTGTGTTAATATGCGGCAAGGTGTAAACTAATACGCTCAGGTATTTAAAACGTTTTCCCATTTTGACAATTTATTCATAAATCTTCCAAGTGTTTTGAGGATTAAGTTTTTGAATTACTTGAATCGATTTCTACTTTTGCCCATATAAGATTTGTAATAAAAAAATTCAGTAATGTTCTATAATTCTTCTTGAAAATGTTCTATAATTTATAATTTATAATTTCAAGTTGAAATAATTGCAAACTAAGGTTTTGATTTATTGAATCAAATGACAGCAAGAGTACTGAAGAATTAAGGATCATGATGTTTGAAACCAAGAACCGGAAAGAGAAAGAGATAGACAAAATTGGTTGCTAGGATGTATAGTTTGATTTTTGGGTGATTGGGCTGCCAATAGGATCCCTACAGGTTGAAGAAGAAGAATTTTTCTTTCCTCCTTTTTTTAATTAGCAAATATGAAACTCAATAATTAAACGAAACTCGAGATGCCAAAATCGAAATCCTAGCTATTTCATCTTTCACCTCACCTTAAAATTGACATAACGCTATCAGGGTGATTCATGCTTCTCTTCAAAATCCACAGATTTTATTTTATTTTTTTATTTTCTGAATTTAATTGAATCTATTGATTTTCGGTTAGTGATTGGTGATTGCATATACCATCTACTTCTGGAAGGTTGTTTAGTTCAATACTGCTCAATTTGATTTGCTTTAATGTCCTGCTTCCATCAATTTCTTATTAGACTCTGAAAATTATGCTTGAAATATGGCAATTCTTTTTACTTATCTGAGATGATCATTGCAAGTTTGATTTATTGAGAATACAAATTAGATGCTCCATTTTGATTTTCCCCATGAATGCCATTTACATTATTTTATAGTTTTCTTTTTCTTTTTCGAGCCACACTGGTTTTGTGAAAAGTCTCTCTCCTTTTTAAAGTGTTTCTTTGCTTATTTCAATAGCAATGGGAAAATTATTATTTGCTTGATGCAGGAACCATATTTTAAGTGTCTGCTGGAACAAAGATGTCAGTCGCATTTTGCCACTAGGAGACTTTAGAGTGTCTGGTACTCCTTTGACGGATGAACATCCACGCACTACTCTAATAAGAGATATCTATACATTTCTTGATCAACATGTAAGTTCCAGAATTTGTTAACATTATCTGGAATTCATTCTTGGTGGCTTATGAAAGCTGATTTATTAATCTTTTGTGGTTATTTGATACTTCTTAGATTGTTATCAAAATATATGCCAACTGTTTATAGTGATTCAAAATCTCTGCTAAATTTTGTCTTTCATGTTTTTATTGCATATCATAGGGTTGTATAAATTTTGGAGTTGCTTCTGAAAAGGTTAAAGCGGAGAACAACTCTAACCATGACTTGAGACTTCTAAAAGAGGAGAAGTTTCAGGAAAAATTTGGGTCTCCTGTGACTGATTCTGAAGATGGAGTTTCCTTTGTTCTTGGGAGGGTAAAGAGTTCCAAGACATTCACTGTAGGAAAAAATGATAATTTGTCTGATGATGAAAAACAAGTGGAAAAGTCAAAGCTGTGGGATTTACAAATCTTCAAACCACAGAATCGTCTATCCAAAGTGTCCGTCAAGAAACTTCCCTGATGATTGTCAAGGAAATGGTTACCTTGATGCATATGCAAAGCATCTTGAAGGTGTGGTTGATTTGGATTATACATTTTCATTCCTTCCAGTGAAGACGAGAATGGCAAAATGCTTTCTACTGTGAGTCCAGATTTTGTTAGATATCCTGGAATCAACTCCTTCTGAGGAATCTTTGTTCCACTAATGTTTTGCGCAAATCATTCATTCTGAATTTTGATTAATTTATTTTTTTTCTTTTGGAAGAAACTGATACATATGATTGATATTTGTCTTGCCATTAAAATATAGGACCTTTTTATATTCCATTAAAAGGGCTCAAATATTGTGTCCTTCAAATTATGGCCATTAAAATCAATAAATTTGTTTTTATTTTTAATAGTTCTTATATTGATTTTAAAAAAATGTTAATCTTTTTTTTTTTCTTGCGAGTTTTATTTTAATTCTTTGTTATCAATAAATTTGATTTTTTTAAATCACTTTCATGAATTACAATTGTCGTGCATCGCACGGATAATTACTAGTTGATTACATTATGGAACAAGCTAGTATATATTTTTAAGTCGATAATCACCGCAATTTCGTATCACTTCTTTGTCAACCTCTGGAATGTAAGAATGTGCAACTGCAAGTCTGCTGTCTGCAAGTAACAATTTTTCTTTTTGCATTTATCCGTATCTAACTCACAGGCTGTCAACAAACTTTTCTTCCTCCCTTGAATTCTTGATGAGAGGGCGTCTTCGAAGTGCGACTTTTTTCAGATATATTCAGAAAAATTATAAATCCCAAAAAATCATCGATCACAGAAGCAGATTATTAATCCCATCGGTCAGTTATCGCGTGCGTTCGTGCGTCGATTATATATATATATATATATGGATCAAGTGACATCGCCGATTTTATTTTTATTGCAGGTTTATATATTTGAATTTCTGTAGTATATACCATTTTTTGGTAAAGAAATAAATCAACAATGTTTACACGCGTTTTTGGGAAACCTAAAGAGACAAATGCTCTGGCTACGCTGGACAGGCTAAATGAGGTAACGGTATTTGATGTTTGAATTAGTTGTGAATTATTTAACTATTTCTATTTTTGTCTTAATATAAGTTTATAAATATTGATTATGATGCAATGATATTTTTGTTGGATATTTGTTGAGTAAAGTGAGAGTATTAATAGAGAAAATTAAATTTGTCAGACCGTTTCTATACGTTAGATTTTAGTTTTATATTTGTTAATTTTAATTAAACTCTCTGCAACATGTTGTTCTCTAGTTCAAATGTTCAATTGTCAAGCAGAAAACAAGCTTTTGATTTTATTTAATATAGGGATGCGCCCAAGAAGCCCTATTGAGTTAATTAAACCAATGCTCACTGAATTTTATAGTTGGTTACTACTTGCCCATTCTAGTTTAAAAAGTAACCCACTGCTCACTCATATTCTAAAGAAATTACTTATTCATCACTCATGTGGCCAAGTAGACAAAAAAAATCTGACGTAGACGGATGGAAATCTTACATGTCTTTAATGGAGCGAAATTTGGACACCATGGATGGATGAATTAACAGCAAAACCAGAAACCAGCAGTTGTCATACTAAAACCAGAGACCTTGAGGATGATACTGAACTGAAAGCTTGAAGAATGGGAGGGAACGAGGCGATTGAACAAGATGCAAAGGATGATCATCGAATTGAAATAGAAAATGAGGAGGAGAAGCCATTGAAGATGATGATGCTGTACTAGATGGATCACCTTCCTACATAGAGTCGAACACTGCCCCCATGGCCTTATCTCACAACCCAGTTATTGTCCAATGTCCACTGAACTTCTTCCTCTTGTGTTAGCGACAGTATTGACCCAAATGCCTTCAAATTTCCATGGCCAGATATTGTAGCCAACTAGCTACTGTGCATGTTGCCTTTTTTTTTTTCCCCAGCAACCCATTTATAGGTTGATCATAAGTTGTTTAGCCGAATTTTCAAGGCAATATTCACAATGTAATTAATGTTTCAGGGCGGGGTTCAACACAAAATGCAAAAATGAAGGTTCCTGAATGTGGCCTCCGTGCAACCTCATCTAAGCATCTTGCATGTGAAGCTCTTTGACAATGCCTGATGAGATTCGAAGTACGGAAGAAACGCTTGAAAGTTCCGAACTCAGGTTGTGGTTGGACGGATGAATCATGACCCGATATTCACGACGCGATGGCTCGACGATGCGGAATAAAAAATCACGACTTTCGAAACGCCACAAGGATTTGCCCAATCTCCTTGATGAGTCTCTGATTTGAACGCCACAAATATTCTAGCAAATATTTGATAAGTTCGATATTTGAACGCTACAAGAAATATTCTTGATAAGTTCGAAAAATATAGGAATCCACCTATAACTTTTATTGAATCCTCAATAAAAACTGTTTATATCAAAATTGAAGTCTCAAGTCTGAATTACAATGAATGGAAAGGAATATAAATAAGTAAAATAACCTAGCCGTTAATTGACTCAAAATAGAATTCTAATTAGACTAAAATTCTAAAATAGGCAAACAAATAATAAAAAACAAAATTTAACCTAAAAATACGCAAAAACCCTAATTTTCGTCTGCATAATTGACTTGCTGTTTTGAAACCTCAAATGATGGAATTTGGTCATAAAATCAGTCGGCTCAAGGGTTTTAGCCCATGAGTTTTGCTTAGTGACCCATTTCTACTCGAAAAATACATATTATGCATCTAATTCCGACATGGTTGACTGGATTGCACTTTTATTTGGCTTGAATATTTAACTTTTTCCGTCAAGCCTGCTATGACTCCGATTGTCGAGGGTCCGGAACACATCAATGCCCTTGTAGACGAAGATAGGGAAGGCGATTCCGAAGAGGCCAACAAGGGCGAGGTTGCAGAGGTTCTACCAGAAATTGTGCTTCAGTTTTTCACGCACTGACAACCTTTCTTTCCTCCAAATAGGATAATAACGATTCCTAACATCCGGCCATCAGTACCCGGCATCGTTCTAGCACCCTCTCCATATGCAAGGGAACTGTGATTGATTAGGAGAACAAACCTTGGGTTCGCGACTGACTTGGGATGAAATGTAAACCGTTAAAATCTCAATTAATTGGGGATATGTGATGTGATCCGAAGTAGGAGACCAAAGGAGAAGTCGACCTATGGGCAATGTGACAGTGATCTACGAGGGAAACGGCACAAGTTTCATGCTGGAGTCGAGCCGAGAAGGCGAAAGGATCAAGCCGAGACAAATAATCAAGAAATTGTGCAGAAAGACACTTACGGCCGTAAGAATAAACTTCACGGCCGTAAAACTCAAATCCTCACGGCCGTAACTCCGCCTCGGGTTTGAATTAAGAATTGCAGAATTTTATAGTTACGGCCGTAATGAAAATGGTCACGGCCGTAAGACTTATGCAGAAGGACATTTACGGCCGTAAATCAGTTCTCACGGCCGTAACATCTAATTTTCCAGATTTCGCGTATTTTAATTTAATTCCGTTTTTAAATTATTTACTTCCATATTTTGGGCCCAAATTAGCGGCTAACCCTAGTTAGGTCAATTGTTACATTATATTACCTTGTATTTCATTATGGAACAACAACTTTTGAATTATTGAATGAATGTGAGATTTTCTCTCTAAAAGGAAGATTCCTTTTTTCTTGTTCTTGAAGAACAATTCATAGAACTTATCAGATATTTTCTTGAATATTTGTGGCGTTCCAATCAGAAACTTATTAAGGAATTTGGCATCCCTTGTGGCGTCTCGAAAACCTCGGTTCTTCAATCCGCATCGTCAATTTATTGCGTCGTGATTGTTGGGTCCAGGTCCTATCGTCAATCATATTTTAATTCCCGTCTATTTATTTTAATTCTTGTTAATTTTCTTGTCAGATCTGATTTAGATCTTTCCTTGGGTTTTAGATTTATCGTTATTCCGCGTTTCGACGAGATTCCCCGACTGGGATCGCGTCAATATGGATGTAGAACGTCTTGGATGCGGATTGGAAACCTGGGGTTGCCAACTTAAGGGATTAGTTTGTGGAAGAACCCTAGAATTTGAGGATGATTCGTGGATGAAGGTGATTTGGCTTGAGAAATTTTGTCTGGTCTGAGAAGAGGGGTTTCAAATTGAGAAATTAATTATCAAAGACAATATACACCGACGTGGACTTACCTTCCATGTCATTTTTTTATTGCCACGTGGAATTTGTTTGTCAATTGTGGGGATGGAAGTTACTAGAGTGATGGATGGGTAAATGAATGAATAGTTTGATGAGCATTCCACAACCTTTTATTTATCAGTAAGTGGTAACCAACTGTAAAGCTGAGTGAGCATTGATTTAATTAACTGAAGCCCTATCTGGTCTTGAGTTTCAGGGAAAAATAGATTTAAATATGCCTATGAAAACTTTATTTTATTTTATTTTATTTTTTTAAATGAGAACTTGAAGGAAAATGATTGCAATCTGAACAAGGACATGTAGAGAGATTTCACAATTTACAAATGACTTCCCTTTGGTCTTTCATGGTCTTCAACTATAGCTATAGAACTTTTGTACTTGATTTTAGACTTTAGTCTATTTGGAGAAAAAATGTGGGAAATTTATGATAACCTATTTTACGTTTCTTTTTTCCTTCCCTAAAGGAGATATAGAATCCACATGGAGACGTAATGTTCACGAGATTGTATTTGGGCATTTGATTGCTTTGGAAATTGTGCACTGTCTGAAAGAAGTTCTTCTCACCAGATTAATCTCAAGCATTTAAGTGCACTGCATTATTTTTTTATATGATTACAGTCTAAGTTTTCACGGGATTCAAAAAATTGGCATTTAATTATAAACATTTATTAGGTAAGATAGTAATCTAGGTTGGTCTTTTTGTATTTAATCGTGCAATAGAGATCAACTCAGTGAATAAATATCAGTGTAGGATAATTGTTTTTATTCAATATGACCATCTTTAAATATTTACAACGAATATATAGCACCTAAAGCTAGATTGACAATTATGTGTATAATATTTTATTATTAAAATGTGTGGTTAAAATTGAGTACGGTAGAAAAATGAGTTAAAATTAATGGGGATCAAACAGAGGCTAAGTTTTGCATTTATAATTTTCTTATCATTTCATGCCATTTTGGTTCATAAGGAAAGTGGAATGCTATTATTAAGTTACAGTTGATAGTTTGGGAATGGATAATCTCTTTGATTGGTTTAAATATGAGTTCCCATGGAAACTCTAAGTTATGCGTTCTTAGAAATAGGAATTTCAATTCTCCTCCAAATTTTGATAAATAAAAAAACTTCGTTCCAATTTCGTCCACTCAGTTGCAAATATAAGAAATGAACTGCTATTATCATTTTTATACAACTGGATGTCTTTAATGTTAAAAGATAGTGACTGATACATTGATGAAGCTAGTGACTTAGTTATTAAATTTAAAAGTTTAAGGAAGAACGCCTTTTGCTTAAAGGTGAAGAGAGCTTCACTTTTCTTCCCCATTGGCTATTTTTCGGGGTCTATAAACGATACCATAAGTTAGTTTTCAGGAAGCACTTCTTGAATTTTAATATTGTTTCAGCATTCAAGAATTGAATGTAATGTAGTGATCATTGTAAGATGTATTTGTAAAATTCTAGCTAAAGTATATTAAAAAAAAAAAAATTACATCATTGGCGGTGTTGCTAAACACATAAAAGTTTAGCATGCCATAAGAAATGATTAACTGACGTAACGTTTTTTTTCTCAATCATCCACTTGTTATGATTGGTCTTGGGGTTTTGTGGATATTGACATATTGAAACCTATTAATATGTGTTCCATATCTCTTAGTTCAGTTATTGTGGTGTAAATAATGGTTGTGGTTTAAGGATTTTTTTCCCCCAGTTTACATATTTTTCTACGAAGTTTATGTTCATAGAGTTCTTTTATCATCTTTATTTTATTACAACATGTTTGCTTTAACATTCTGTACAGACTCTCGAGATGCTAGAGAAAAAAGAGAGAGTTCTCCTGAAGAAGGGTGCTGCCGAAGTTGAGAAAGCCAAGGAGTTTACAAGAGCTAAAAATAAAAGGGGTATGGTCTATTTTCTGTAGCTTATGAAGTCCTCTCACCATCCAAAGCATCTATTCCTAAGTTTGAGAAGCATGTTTTTGTCCTATTTATGGGGTGGTCTGATCTTCGGTCCTGATGCTTGAGGGTTTCTATCTGCCGTAGTTTGTAGAAAGTGATATCCTAGGAAAAATAATTTTACTTTTTTGTCGGGGAAGTTCAAAGTTTACTATTTGCTGTAGTATAAGCTTTAATAGGTGCCTGTAACTGTTGATGATGCAGTATAGATTTGTTGGATGGATGTTGCTTTACATCATATGATTATTTCCCACTTCTATGTCCATTCCATGTTTGTCTCATTGATAATTGCGTTCTTTATGGTAGCACTTGGATTACACTTTTTTGGCCTGAAAAAAAATATAACATAGAGAACAGATACGTCCCACCAAATGTGTAAGGGTAAATCTTATAATGGTATTTCAAAGTCTGCCTATTCTTTTAAACTACAATTTGAAAACCTGTTGTTATTGGTCACGGTCATTGTGCCCTAGCAAACTGGAGAAGGATTTGAGTGAACGGCTAGGAAGTTCGTGACGTCACTAGTGTTTAGCCATGATAAATCAATAAAATCTGAAATATGTTCTAGGTTGATACTAAAATAAATATATTAGAATGACAGCTACAGATTTTAACACGTAGAAAACATGTATACTTCAGTTCATATGCACAAAATTAAACAAAATGGGAACAACTTTAGTTCTGAGAAAGAGAACAAAGCAAATGTGTTTGAAAACCGTAGGTTGTACTAATGCAGGGTATGTATAACTGGCTTTATCACCATGATTTTCCTCATTTTAATGGAACAAAAGCAAATTTTTACTTGAGAACCCATTATGTCAATTATTTCAGACTGCCAATTAAACTGATACGTCGACCCAATAATTCCCCTTTCAGTCGAGGCCTTAAAATGTCCATTTATCTATTTGTGTTCAACTTAATCTGTTACAGTGTTACTCATAAAATTGTATACTGCGATCTGCCCCTCCATTGTTACTTATAGGCCAGCAATTTGCACAAGTAGGTGGCATCACGGGCAGACCTGCAGTTGGTCTTACTGGGTCAGACCCAGTAAATTTTGGCCCATTTAATTTATTTATTTTGAAACTTAAGAGACCCTGTAGGCCCAGAAGCAGAGAACCCAAAACCTACATGAAAAGCTCTCCTAGTCGTTTTTTTGTGCTGTGATTTGTATCAAGAGATTTATTTTCATTGGAATTGAGTTTTTTGGTATAGGACAAAGACATTTCTTGCTGGTTATGAATTGTGAATTTATGATTTCAAGTGTTGAATTTGTAAATTATGAATTTATGATTTTAAGTGTTGAATTTGTGAATTATGAGTTTATGATTTAAAGTGTTGAATTTGCAATATGTGGTGATTGGTATTTGTTGAATTATTTGTTTACAATTGTTTATTTTATTACTTGTATCAGTTATGGATGTATATTTTAAACGAAAATCTACGTTTGATTGTGGTGATTGGTATTTGTTGAATATTTGCTTACAATTGTTTATTTGATTGTTTGTATCAGTTATGGATAGATATTTTAAACATAAATCTACGTTTTTTAAAAGTTCTTCCTAAAAAAAAAAAATTGGGGGCAGACCCCGTAAACTCCGCCACGAAAAGCACAAGTCCATCTATGTGTCCCACTAAGATGAAATATCCGCGTCTGCTGGCATGAACATACATACTGCTGTTAATTGTATATCTTGAATTTTCTCCCCTTGCATTGCAGTTTTTATGATGAATTATCTACCATAACTTTGTTAACAGCTGCAATCCAATGTTTGAAGAGAAAGAGGCTTTATGAACAACAAGTTGAACAGCTTGGAAATTTTCAGTTGCGCATCCATGATCAGGTGCTCGTGATCTTTTTTGGACGAGAGTTTTTCATGAATTTCAAATTGTTAACATTCTATTCTTTACCCTATTTCAGATGATAATGCTAGAAGGTGCAAAAGCTACAACAGAAACTGTTGATGCTTTGAGAACTGGAGCAGCTGCAATGAAAGCCATGCAGAAGGCAACGTAAGTTGTATTACAATCCCATCTAATTATATCTTTACAATTAAGAAAACTTAATTCGAACTGCAGCTTTTCAAGATAAACTTTCAAAGGCTGCACCAAGATTTGGAAAATGTTGTGTTGAGCTCATAATTTAGATATTTCTTTGTAGCACTAGTGGAGAATATATCGCACATTATTGCTTCGAGAGAAACTCCAATTTTTAAAAATAGCTCAGTAAATGAATGGTAGTGAGGGGGTTATAGGGCACCTAAAGTTTGAATATGGTTCCATTTTTTTATGTTGTCACTCGTTTCTGATTCTTTGGTTATCATTATATAGGATCCTTCCCTCACATTCTCTACTTGCCTTCTCCTTTTCAGTAATATTGATGATGTGGACAAGACGATGGATGAGATCAATGAGCAGACTGAAAATATGAAACAGATTCAAGAAGCACTGTCAGCACCTATTGGTGCAGCGGCTGATTTTGATGAAGTATGCATTCTCCAATTTCTGATAACCTATTTATTTGTACAAAAGAACCAAAAAAGGAAAAATGCCTTTTTCTAGGGAGTTCTTCCTTGACAATATTGTATTCCTTTTACTCTCATAGGATGAATTAGAGGCAGAACTTGAAGAGCTGGAAGGAGCTGAGTTGGAGGAACAACTCCTGCAACCAACCACAACCGCCCCTGCTGCTCCAATTCAAGTGCCCACTGGAAAACAACCTGTACGTCCGGCTGCTCGCAAGAATACAGAAGAGGAAGATGAGCTTGCCGCGTTGCGGGCAGAGATGGCACTTTAACAAGGTCATTTTCTATATCTGTTACAAGTGTTTTAAAACCCGATTCAGGCGACGTAATGGCAAGGGTTCTGTGTTGTTTATAAATTGTAATGATCGCATTAAAGAGCATAGGCTTAGTTCTTGTTTGATGTAGGGGTCTTCATGATGAATTGTACGCTTATTGCAGTTTGATTATGATGGATATCATGGATTCATGTGAATCACAAACCATTTGACGTGACAATTCTTTTGCAGTTTTCAGCCCAAACTTTGAAGAAATTGTATAATGATGGAGACCATATCGTGAGTTGCCACTACCACACCACAACTCAATTTCTGTACGTCCATTTCTAGTACTTGTATAGATAACGTTCGATTTAATGTTTGGAAGTAAAATGCGTGATATTGCTGCTTATCCGGTATAAATGAGATTGTATTACAATCAAAACTTTCACAACTACGTTGATTCTTGTTAATTTGAGTTTACTTCTCCGTTTCCAACTTGTTCTGTACTAGGAGCATTTTCAATACATTCCGTTGATTGGAGTTGACGTGGTAATAAAATAGACGGATTTTGAGAAAGCGTGGATAAATAAACGAAGAAGCCAAAAATTTACTCTTCAATGGTTTCTTCCACATTTAAATAATATTGATTATGTGGCATTTTTTATTTTTTATTTAAATTTAAAATTAATTACTTGCATCAATTGAGCTTTATTTGCAGGATTTCTCACTGTATAAAGAGTCCAAATAGAAAAATCTTGTATCATAAAACTTGATTGTCCAACGTCCTTATTTATAATAATTAAATAATAAAAGTTAATGTTAAGTCAGCATGTCTCACGGAGCGTCTAGATATAGACACTACATCCTACAATGTCTATTTTTTTAACAACACGTCAGCCTAACATCCTAATTCACGTGCATTGGAAAGGGATTTTTATCATATTTCGTCTATTTGCTGACGTGTCAATTTTCTCAATTCACGGAATGCATTGGAGATGTTTTAATGCTCCATTTCGTAAAAATAAATGGATTTTGATGTTAAGTCAGCATGGATTTTAATGTTAAGTCAGCATGTCTCACGGAGCGTCTAGATATAGACACTACATCCTACAATGTCTATTTTTTTAACAACACGTCAGCCTAACATCCTAATTCACGTGCATTGGAAAGGGATTTTTATCATATTTCGTCTATTTGCTGACGTGTCAATTTTCTCAATTCACGGAATGCATTGGAGATGTTTTAATGCTCCATTTCGTAAAAATAAATGGATTTTGATGTTAAGTCAGCATGGATTTTAATGTTAAGTCAGCATGTCTCACGGAGCGTCTAGATATAGACACTACATCCTACAATGTCTATTTTTTTAACAACACGTCAGCCTAACATCCTAATTCACGTGCATTGGAAAGGGATTTTTATCATATTTCGTCTATTTGCTGACGTGTCAATTTTCTCAATTCACGGAATGCATTGGAGATGTTTTAATGCTCCATTTCGTAAAAATAAATGGATTTTGAGTTTTGGAGGGAAAAAGGGAAGTTGACTGAGGTTGACTCAGCTACTTTTATATAGACTAGTGAATCATCCCGTGCGATGCACGGGAAGAAACGTCTAAATAAAAATAATCCGATTCGAAATTAAATGAATCCTTAAACAAAATAAATAACATTCACAAATAAGATATAAGTTCATCATTTATTAGTTTCATGTATAAACATCAACCTTTTAGGGAGAAGTCATACATGCGAAAATGATTGTGGCCGACTCTTATTGATAGTCATGACATATGACACCATCAATGAAAATATATTTTTTTTAAATCTAATAAGTTTACTAAAATTCGAATGATTCAACGACATCCTTGGAATAAAGAACTTGTGTCCTGCATTGCTGTCAGATAGAATTTGACCTTATAGAATATGATCGTCAAGTTTTGTAACGATTATTCACTATCTCCTCAAACCAAAAATTCACCTTGCAAAATGAACACTTAAATGTAGGATCTCCAGTATTCATATACTCTGAACATTCAAACAATAGATGAAAAAGTTAATAATAGAGATTATGCATATAAAAGATAAAATTCAATATTTTGATTATTGATAATGAAAAACAACATGTATAATAATAAAAAATAAATAAAAATTGCGAGGTTGACAAAGATATTGCATTAAATTTATGATATTTTAGGTTTTCAATATTTATACAGCGTAATTATTTTCTGATTGAAATTATAATTTAGTATTGATCATCTCAATTTTTAGTTAAGTAAATTGTGAGACAATTTATTTATTATTGTGAAAAAATATCATAAAATTTGAATTAAAATATAGCAAAGAATATCTTTGTATGGTTAATTACTTTTTAAAATTTTAAAATTAACAGTTAGGACAAAAACCATTAATAACTATATCATTTCAAACAATATAGATAAATTTGTTAACCGTTAATGTTAAAAAATGTGATATGAGACTTTTTGAAATAAAAAATTAATTAAGAATTAAATGTAATTGTCATTGAAATAATTTTGATAAATAATGCAATATAGGAAAGAACTTTAATATGTATATGTAATAAATAACTTAAAAATAGGATTTAGTTATAAAAATTTCAATACAACGTGATTTATAAAAATACTAATGTGTATAAATTTTAAATATAATTTTAATTGAGAATTTGACATTAGATTGTATGATTGAACCAAATATTAATCCATAAAATTAAGACCAATAAAATATCACAATTATTATAAGAAATTAATTACGTATTAAATGTAATTATCTATAAAAAATATTTAATAATACGCTATAAAAAAGAGCTCCAATTTTTAGATGTATTAAATAACTAAAAATAAGATTATTTATAAAAAAAAAAACTATACGTATGATGTGATTTATAATTTAGTACTCCCTCCGTCTCATAAAGATAGTTCTCTACTCATTTTCACACAGATTAAGGACAAAAAGGAATATAAAATATTAATTTCACTCTTAAAAAATAAAGTAGACTATCTTTTTTAGACGGACAAAAAAAAAATAGTAGACTATCTTTGTAGTATGGAGAGAGTATTATCTAGTAATAAAATTTTAACATAATTTTTAACTGAAAATTTTACTTTGGATTTGTATAATTGAACACAAATTTTTATTTGTAACATTGAAAACGTTAGAAAAACACTTTTTTTTTTTTTTTTTATGAAAAGAGAGATTTTGACACAAAAAAAGCCAAATATAAATAAGTAAAACCAAACAAATTATCGTTCTTATATCATAAAAAATAAAAAACAACTTCTCGGTAAAATCAAATTTTAAAAAAAATAATAATTCTAGTTTCTTGTTTTTATTATTTTTTATACAATGTGATATACAATTTCATCAAATATATATACAGACTCATGAATAATATGTTTTTTCTTCACTCAACGGCCGAAACCATTAACATATCTATCCAACCCAAATCTATTATAAATAGCTCAACAATAGTTAACACATTGCAACCCCAACAGAGAAATCTAGAACATAATATAAATAGACTATTAACAAATCCTCTTATTAGTCCAAAATAATTTTGCATTCTATATTATTTTCGAAGCTTTCTCTACAATATTATTTTTTTAATATTTTTTCTTTTTTGTCAGAAACTCAAATCTATGTTCAACGACTCAAAATATCACAGGTCTTGAAGAAAAGAGTAGTAACAATCCTTTTTACTTTTTAAAAAAATAATTTACGATTTTTTATTTTCAACTGGTTTGTAATATTAATAACTAATAAGCATTACCACAGCACCAGGAATTTTGAATCATAAAACGTGATAAATAGAAAGTGGAGTAGAGGGGCCATGTTAAACAGTACACATTTTTTCAAAAAAATAACCATTTAATTGAATCTTTTATTATTATGTATATCTTCATAATAATTATATATAATAGAAATGGAAGAGGTTGTATATTGGGAAATGAAAAAAAAAGATATAGAAAACAAAAATGAATAAACAGATTTTGAAAAACGGGAAAAAAATCAAATAAATTCTGAAAAAGCGAAAAAAAAACTGACTTTCCAGTGTAATTAGGCTGCGAAAAATAGAAGTCATATAAACACAATAAATATTGAAGAATGTAAGTAGACGTCAGCGATTTTGAAAATAATAAATAAATATTGAAGGCCCAACTATTTTTGAAGTGAGTTTTGAAGTTGATTATTGGATGAGAGATGAGTAGTGTGAACATGATAAATATTGAAGTTCCCAAAAATTGAAAAAAAAAAAATAAATAATTAAAATCTGCACATAGTACAAGAGTTTTGGAGGAAAACAGTGAAGTTGACTGGGGTTGACTCAGCTACTTTTATATATTATATAGATATATAGATATAGATATATAGATGTGATACACATGTTGGAAAATTTCGCCAGTGAATGAAAATTAAATTCTAACGTTAAATTTTTTTTTTCAGTATCAATATTCCAACATTCAAAATTGCATCAGTTTCATCCGTTCTCCATTTCATCAATTCATCAGTTTCATGTGTTCAAATTTGATTTAATGGAAGTTAATGTTGCTTGCCTATAAATAGTGACCATTCTCGTCTGGAAGAGACACACAGACAGTGAAGTGAAAAAAGGCAAATTCAGCTTTCTCTCATCTTCCATTTCCAGCACTTAAACCTTGTTTTTTTTATTTATTATTTTTTTCCCGAATTTCTGAATTTCTTTGAGAGAAAGACACAGCTAGTTCGTAGGCGGCTAAAGTTGTGCAGCGTGAACCGACAACCGATTTTATCCTGAGAATCGAACACCGATCAAAATCTCTTGCATCCCGGTAAGGCGACGAATTCGATTTAAGGAAACCGTGTAAACACGGGACTTCGATTTGATTTGATTTTATTTGATTCTCTAAATTATTTCCTACAACACATTCATCGATTTACAATCTATTTTCACTTTACATATTTATCCACAGTTCTTCATTTGGTGTTTTTCCATATTATACATTTTAACTAACACACACACACACGTTTATAACTCATGTTTTGTGCAGCTTAAATAATTAATTAAAATTTAAATTAAAGTTTACAATTAATTTCAATCACACATTTCATTAACTTTTATTTAAATTTACTTAAAATATAATTTCTAGTTTTATCAAACAGGGATATAATAAGCCATGAGTTTTACAAAATCTAGGAATAAGAAACACTACTTTTT
Source organism: Ligustrum vulgare (assembly GCA_963555705.1). Taxonomy (NCBI): domain Eukaryota; kingdom Viridiplantae; phylum Streptophyta; class Magnoliopsida; order Lamiales; family Oleaceae; genus Ligustrum; species Ligustrum vulgare. The sequence continues at coordinate 47,200,160 of OY743171.1, read as the reverse complement.
AAGTTTTGCCGAAAAAAGCTCTAAAGGTTGTACAAAGAAGAAATTCTTTTACATTAATATTTTTTTGGATTATGAAAATAGAACTTGTTGACGTGAACTTTTTAGATGGATATCCAACCAAGAGACATAACATTGATAATGTCTCATTTTTATATTCCAAAAAATATTTACATAAAATTATTATTATTATTATGATTATGATCATCATTATCATTATTATTATTATTATTATCATCATTATCATTAAAACCAACAATTCTACGTTCTTCAAATTGATTACAGAAATAGTAGATTTTTCAATAAATTAATTATTTAATTCGAAACTCCTGCTCCCAAATTCTTGCTGGAATTCAGAAATCGAGATGAAAGGAGAAAATTGGACTGTAGCACGCAGCCACAAGAGGAAAAGCAAAAAACGTATAAATAACTGTAAATTCTTAAACGGGAAAATTGCACTCTTATCTCTAACTTATTGCTAAAATTTTATTTAGTCCTCATTTTTTTTTTATAAATCAATCTTCAACCTCTTTCTTATATCGCTTAACCTGCCCATCCTTAATTGCGAAAATATCTAAATCCCTAATAAACCACCACATTACCTCTATAAGTCCAAAGTTATGGAGTTAGATTATGCTTCTCAACTTAAATTAGTACATAAAATTTTGAAGTAAAGTATATTTTTAGGAAGAACAAATATAATTTAGCCTTATATTTGGTACAAGTTTTTTGTTTATAAATAAAAAAATTGTTATTTCCAAGGTAAATAGGTGGTTGAAATGTGATTTGAAAAACTATGTATGATTAAAAAGTAATTTGAGAAAATGTATTGTTTCCGTTTGTTAAATTTTTCTTGATTAAAAACAAAGAATTTGATATTTTCGAGGTAAAATATGTGATTAAAAATGATTTTGAAAAATGTTCATGACTAAAAAATGATTTGAAAAAATATATTATTTAAAAACATGTTTAAAAATAAGTTTGACAAACATAGGTAATGTAGATTTAGAATATGCTTGTGATGACTTTTGAGAGAGGAAAAAATGGCTTCGGAAGCTCTTCTGGTAATTAGTTTTCAAATAAAAATGAATGTAATTATTTTACGAATAATTTCTATTGAACCAAAGGCTAAAATAAAAATCATACCAACATATCCTTAAACGTTATTGACATTAAAATGCTGCTCATGTTATTTTGTGTAGTAAGTTTTTGAGGATTTTTGGGATAGAGTGTGATTGAAAAGCGTGAAAAGCGATGAATCCATAAAATATGCGAATAAAAATAATTTGGGACAAAAGTTGAAAAAAACTATGGAAACCAACCAAACGGCCCTCATGAACTGAAGTCCAACATATACAAACACAACAAATTGAAGGATAATGCTGCAATTTTTCCGTACTGTACAACGAGTTCCCTCTGAAAAAGTAGTTTGCATAAAAGGAAAGATAAATAACTGCTCAATCGTGCTGCCACCTTCCCCTCACTCACCTACCCCATCCCAACGCACCCACGAGCCTCGCGCTCTCCCTTTCTAGCCCTTTCCTTCCCCCAAACCTATACATACACTATAGTATATCACCTAAACTATGCATACATACACCCTGCTACATCTCTCTATCTCACACTTTTAGCTTCTCAAAATTTCCCGGTGAATCCCAAGGGTTTATATTCTACCGATGAAATCCGTTTCTTGTTCCACCCTTCTTTACTGTTCGATGTGATGACTATTCTCACTAGTCAATGGCTTTTTCTTCACGTTGTTTCAGTAATTTGCATCCAGTTTTATTATTGTTAATACTATTGTTTCTTTTGGGAAATCCCTGTTCAAATTCTGTTTGGGTATCAGCTGCTTCGCTTGACTCAGATTTTGACTCGGATTTACTGCTATTCCACCAGGACTACACCCCACCGGCGCCTCCTCCTCCTCCTCCGCATCCGCCGTCGCTTTCCTGCGATGTCGATCTTTGCGGTATCGGCTCTTTGGACACTACCTGCGAAATGGCTTCTAATTTGAACCTCTCCAAGGATGCCTACATAGCAGGGAAGGGCAATCTTGTAATTCTTCCCAATGTTAACATAAGCTGTTCCTCATTTTCTGGCTGTGAAATTGTGATAAATGTTACTGGGAACTTTACTTTGGGAGAGAATTCGACCATAGCAAGTGGTACTTTTGAGTTATTTGCAGATAATGCTAATTTTGGGAATAATTCAGCTGTGAATACCACTGGATTAGCTGGGTCGCCACCGCCTCAGACTAGCGGGACCCCCCAGGGGGTTGATGGAGCAGGCGGAGGACACGGAGGCAGAGGGGCAGCTTGTTTAATAGACCCAAGTAAGCTCCCGGAGGACGTGTGGGGTGGGGATGCATACTCGTGGTCGAGTTTACTCAAACCTTGGAGTTATGGAAGTAAAGGTGGGACCACGAGTCGGGAAATTGACTATGGGGGTGGTGGAGGTGGGAGGGTAATGTTGATGATTTTGAGGCTTTTGGAGCTGAATGGGAGTGTTTTGGCGGAAGGAGGAGACGGAGGCAACAAAGGCGGAGGTGGTTCTGGTGGCAGCATCTACATCAAGTCTTATAAGATGTAAAAAAATTCTTTCCTCTCATTGCCATTGTCATTTTCATTAAATTTATTGTTAAATATGAGTTTAGTAAAGCCCTTATAATATTGCTGGTAGAGTCTAGTTTTAGTTTGGACTGATGACTTATTATTGCTGAGGCTCACTTTAGGATTATCTTTTACATTGTAATTGCTAGGGTGCAGCATACTGTTCTCCCGTATTGGTTTGAATGCCAACTAGATAAGGGCTTGCCATCAGCTATCATCCTGCAAATTTGTAAATCTAAAGTGATTTGATTCAAAGTGACTGCAACAGGAATCTATGAGGCTAATGTATAACTAAATCTATCACCATTATTTTTATGAACGTGATTATTGCATTGACAATGCATATAGTTAGCTTCACTTCGTCTTCCTGTTTTCAAGCACCACAAGATCATCGAAGTGATGAACTTTTGGGGTCTTAAATGTGACATGGTTTTTCTACTGTATTTTGTGGAAAATTGAGGTCTATCACATGAATTATACTTCTTTTCCAATTGAAGATTGTTGTCATTTTTTTTGGAGGACAACCAGCAAGCTTGAATTAGAACATTCTTCTTTATTCAACAATGCTAAATTGATCGACTTCGCTAGCTTCAAACCTTACTGTTTTAAGGATAAAGAAAGGTGATGAAAATATTGCTCGTGTTATTCTCTTCCTTAAACCAACAATCTATCTAGTTAGCTTAAAGATAATGTACTTTTGTTTCCTCTTTTCTGTTTTTTCTATCAATTTAATCTCGTCTACTTTATAACCGTTTGCTGTTGTGTTCTTAGATACTTGGATTTACTAAGAGATGCTGTAGATATGAAGTTGATGCGGTTTTAATCCCCCTTGTTTTTGTGAGTTGCAGGATTGGAACTGGTAGCATAAGTGCCTGTGGGGGTAACGGTTTTGCTGGAGGGGGTGGTGGAAGAGTTTCTGTCGATATTTATAGTAGGCACGATGAACCTGAGATATCTGTAAATGGTAGGATCTCTGACATGTCTTCTAATATTATATCTTATAGTTACATTTTTTGCCTTTACCTCTTATTTCCTTGTCAGTAAGTGTTTACTGTTTTGCCCAGTAAAAGTAGGACTACACTTCCCCCCTTAGAAACTAGGAAATGACAAAGAGATTGGAAAGTCTACCTTAAAGGAATTTTGCTGTAATGATATGTTAGCCCATCAGATTCCCTACACGCAGAGACACAGAAAATTATTGTGGATTATGTAGACAATTCCACTATAGGCAATTTTGATCCTTTCCCTTTTCTTTCCCCTCGTTTTGGGTGTGGGGTGGCAGTTTACAAACAATATGTGGACCAGTTTTTTGAAAATTAAATGTGTGAGCGTTTCTGGTACTTGTGCATCCGGTATTTCATACAAGACACATCTTTAGCTTATTTGGGGGTAGTTGACGACCCAGTTTTTCCATTCAAGGTTAGACCATTCTTTAATATCCTCGAGCTCAAATGGCCATCTTATCTATTTGTGATTCATTATCAATTCTATTAACATTTGGGAAAGTTAGATCCTCGTTTTGGTTGGGATTAGAAAGCAAAAGTTAAGAGTTAGAAGAGGGGAAATTGGAAATAAATTGATTTCTAACTTTATTATATGGTTTTGCAGACAGGTGAAGCCAAATAAGAGTAAAATGAGATTAAATCAAGCTAGTTCAAATTATAGTAAATTACTGATAGGTTTAGAGGAGTGTCACGAGCCACCCTTTCTTTTATGCCCTGCTTATTGATGATCACAGCCGTATTGGTCAACTTTTATTGTATTTTATACGAAATTGGCCCAAAAAATTACTATTTCTATCTTAATTACATGCCTAATTCAAATGATTAATATCAGGTTGTATTCATGTCTAGCTGTCTAAAGTTACCATGCTTGAAAGCATATTGTCTTTCTGGTACACCAAAATTTTGAGCCAATGCAAGCTTCACCCTCGTCTTTTTCAGGAGGCAGTAGTCTTGGCTGCCCGGAGAATGCAGGTGCTGCGGGTACATTTTATGATGCTGTTACCCGCAGCCTTACTGTCAACAATAACAACAAATCAACATCTACAGACACCCTTCTCATGGAATTTCCTCAACCATTTTTGACTAATGTCTACATATGTAATCAGGCAAAGGCTTCTGTTCCTTTGCTATGGAGTCGTGTCCAGGTCAGTAATGTTCATATGCTTATTCCTGCATCCACTATAGGAGGCTGGAAATCTTTACAGCTGTTATGTCTTGTCTAATTACCTTATATCTGGAAGTTTATACTATCTTGGTTAATATTGCTAAAATGTATCCTTTTGACTTTCTTGCATGACGAGGAATGTGTTTATCCTCGTGGTTTGATATCCAATCCTTTTTTCAGTTAACCTCTTCAGATCAGACGATGAAAATTGTTCCCTTCTGGTCTGCTTATATGACATGCATAATTTTTTTAAAATATTGTTATGGTATGATATGATCCTTTCTTCTTTTCAAGTGCACCTCCTTTTCAGTTACCCATATACCTTCAATCTCTGCCTTTATTATTTGGCATTAAATGTACACATGCTTCTTCTTTCATTCTTTACCTTGTATATAAATCTCCCATTTGATACATTCGTGTTCTCTGCATCGACGAAGCACCCATGCGTTGCCGTTCGTCATTAGTTCAATTATTACTCGTGCTTGTCCCTAAACAGTCTTAGAAAACCCGTGACAAGAAAAAAGCCTACTTTGCAGATTATAACCTATTTCTTTTGATAATCAAAAACTTCATTAAGCTTTTTAATGACTTGTTTGATTTTCGGAACATAATGAAATTATGAACACTGAAAATATTAAAAAGTTTACTTTTAGTCAATAATCTCTAGAATATGATATGAAACATCTATGAAAAGGGCTTCAATTTCAAGTTGGAATTGCAAAATATGGTTCAAGAATTATTTATTTCTGCATCAAAAGATACAAATAGCGATCCTTTTCGCCAATTAATTAATGCTGTGTTCTTTAAATGGTTTATAAACCAATTTATAAACAACACAATTTTCCAAATCACTTTTTAACCGCACACATTTTGGAAATCACTTTTTAACCACACTTTTTACCTAAAAAACATGAATAAAAAAAATGGAGGCTGTAGCTGCCGAACAAAAGCTAAGTTTCAAATGAATGAGACGAAAAGGAAAGAAGTGTACAAGTTAAAAATGGAGATAAAAAGTTGTAAGTGCAAAGAACACAAAGATGATTGGAACCCATCAGACTATATAATTACTCCTGTGTCGCAGTTATATTGTTTAAGCGTGGACGAATTTAATTACTATTATTATTATTGTTGTTGTTGTCTTCGTCGTCGTTATTGTAGTATAATTATTGTTATATATTTTTTTTTGAAAGTATAGAGTTTTGAAATGGTCATAGATTCGGTTAATTTAATGTTATTCAAGTGTTAATAAAACTGTCCTGAACTCTGAAACTAAAATATCTTAAAGAATCCAATATATTATGTTAGTTAGATGTGTTCAGTTGAATGACATTAAACATGAGCTACTTATTTCTTGGACACTGATATCTGGAGTTAAAAAAAATAAATCGATAGCTACAATTATATTTCAATATTTTGAAAATTCTTAATAAAACAAATAATAGCAAAAACAATTTTTGGCAAACAAATCCTCATCTAAGGTTATGTCAGGTCACACAAAATGTGTTAGCTTTGAAAGGTGGGTGCTTGCATTTCCATTGAATGACCATTTTATTATGTTTCAAACTATTGCAAAACCTTGAAGAATCATACCATGTAAATATGCCTTCAGATGTCATTATTTACCTTTGCAAGGATAATATATAAATAAAAATAATGCAATACACAGATAACAATTTCTGTGTGTATGGGAGAGAGATTCAACTAGAGATTTTTATGCTTTCAAATCTTAAATTTTTTAAGTGCTTATAAGTTATGGGTCCTACAGAATGTATGTGTAATATGTGTTAGATTTTGAGTAGGTACTAATGCATCTGCTTAGTGTTCTCAAGAGGAGTGGACCATACTAAACATTGCCTGTCGTCGTTGGCTGACTGCAAAGAATCCAGATGCATTAATCTTTCACTAGATGTAGCGATCTACCAAATTGAGTGAAGGAAAAGGATTGACACAACTGACCCCAAATTTATTGAGAACAAGGAGTTTGTTGTTGTTTTTGTATGTATTTTGAATCTTTAGATTATTCTGAACCCTCTGGGCTTGTCATCTACTTGTTTTCCATATCTTGGCTATTTGTAGTGCATTTTGTTCATTTATCTGGAGGTTTTTATTTTTATTTTTTTTCATTTGGATCTAATTCTGCTATCTTTCATGATGCATCATAAAGGTTCAAGGAACAATCAGCCTTTTAAGCGGTGGAGTGTTGAGCTTTGGGCTAGCACATTATTCGATGTCAGAATTTGAATTATTGGCAGAAGAGCTGTTAATGGGTGATTCTGAAATTAGAGTAAGTGGATGTCTGATTTGTGGCAAATTATTTTAGTTTTCCAGCGTAATGCCTTTTATCATTGTTTTCATATCTTGTGTTAATTTCTAGAATAAGTGGCAATTCTTCTGTTTCTGTTCTCCATTTAATTTTGATCTTCTTTATATGCCCCTATTCTTGTTATATACGTTTAAAACTTTTCAGAGTCATAAAATTAATAGATTCTTTTTGGTGAATATGATTGGTTCATTGTTGTTTTCTTTGAACAGTATTATGTGGACACGCTTACTCGTAATATATTCATTCCATTTAAATTTGAATGGCCTCTTTTCCTTTTCTATTTTAAAGGACATATTACCAAAAACCGATTTTTTTTTGTGCTTGCTACCCACTTATGAATGGTTTTTCAATTCAGAAACTAGCCTAATCTCTTTTGAAATATAGATTCAACCTTTAAATTTCCCATGGGTCCCAACTGATCTTGTGTGTGCTTCTCTGGATTCAGCAGACCTCTACTCTCTCTGTCTCTCTCCTTCCCACTTTGGCCACCATCAGCCTCATTCAAGCCAAACCTTGAAACTGAGTACTGCCACCATCAGCCTCATTCAAGCCAAACCTTGAAACTTAGTAGTGCCACCATTTCAACAACCATCACCATCATCTTCCAACCCCAGCAACTATAGCCGATCTTGTTCACTGGCGCTTGCATCATTACATTAAATTAAGTACCAAAACACCACTAACGTTTAGAACTATCAGCCTTCCCCCTACCATCCCGATCCTTTTTCTTTTGTGAAAACGATGTTATGTCTATGATATATATATATATATATATATATATATATATATATATATATATATATATATATATATATATATATATATATATATTTGTGGTATTGGTATTTTTGAGGATTTGAGAGTTTGTTTTTGGGGATGATGACAGCCTTTTCCTTTGGACATTTTGCCGATTCTAGTGGTTTGGGCTATTGTATCGAAGTATGGTTATCCTTTTTCCTCCATTTCTTCTGATTTCAATCTCCTGCATAGTTGAGCAGCTTATGGAGAGAGGGGGAGGGGTGGTTGTTGAAGAGTATTAGTAGATCCCCATTGATATCGTGAGCTCAGTTGCAGAGAATTGAGTGCTTACTTGGCTAAGCTTATAAGTGCTTGTATAGTGGGTCCCAATGAATTTGTGGTACGTGAGTAAAACTGTGGATATCATGGAATGTGTAGAAAAATAGAGTATGACCAGCTTCTAAGCAATTATAACATTTTCCCAACATGAACCATAAATCTTCACAAGCTTCACAGCAGTTGTGTTTCGGACGGGGATAGGCCGCTCATTCCAGGCAGGCAAAAATTGGTTGAGAATTGTGGAGAGAATGAGATTTTCTAAAGCTCATATTTCTATTTCCTTTTAATTTATATTCTCGTCCTTCATTAAGTTCACATATATATACATAAGTACGGAAGTTACAGGTTGTATTATTCAGTTGCTGAGTTTAATTACAAATAGACCAACAGATACATAAACATCTTCTTCTTCCATTTCCGGAAATTGTGCAGCAGCAATCCAGGGTTTCCACTTCCTGTTGCACACAAATATCAGTGGAACTTATTTGGGCCATGCTGTGATTTTTGTGAATAGATAAGAGTTATTAGCTATTTCTTGCTAGTGAAGTCTTTAAATTATTAAATGAAGTGGAGGCACGTAAGTTTGGTCGAAAGGACTAAAAGCCAATTGTACAGAAATAAAAGCTGATCAGGAAGGGGCTCAAGCATTTTTTGTTGTTTTGTAGATTTTTTGTGTAGATAATTTTCTGTGGACACATTCTTTTTTTCCACTTTCATTACTCTCTCCATCTTCCTTCCCTTCTGGAGTTCCACTGTCATATTTTAGAAGCTTCTTTGCATGTGCAACCATTCTATCTTAATAAATTGTCATGTATCTATTTTTATCAACAATCGAATTTCTATAGCTTGTCCAATCATTTTGTTTCTTCACTGTGATGCATTAGTTAGTAATTCAAGAAGTATGTGCATTTTCTCATTCCCATTTTTTCCCCAGGTTTTTGGGGCTCTTCGCATGTCTGTCAAAATATTTCTGATGTGGAATTCAAGGTTGCTAATAGATGGAGGTGGAGATGAAAATCTTGAGACATCACTACTTGAAGCTAGTAATCTTATAGTTCTGAAGGTGTGCTACTGGCTCTCTGTATCCAATAAAATTTTGCTCTTGGCCTTCATACAAAACTTGCTTTCCATCTTGCTTGCACAGGAATCATCTGTTATTCATTCAAATGCAAATCTAGGAGTTCATGGGCAAGGTTTATTAAATTTGTCAGGACCAGGCGACTGCATTGAAGCCCAACGTCTTGTATTAGCATTGTTTTATAGCATCAATGTAAGCAGAAACTTCCATTTTTATCCAGTATGGTGTCATCTGTTATAGTTTTGATATATGTACTTGTAGGGAAGGATCTTTGTTACAGATTAACCAGCGATACACCTGTATTCTATTTTTAGAACTAGAAAGACTAGTGCATTACCTCGTTTCTATTTGATTGACTATAATGTCTTCCATGAGATTCCATAGTTTTGGCAAAATGTGACTGTAGAGAATCTTTAGATGTACATTCACCAGCATATTCCTTTACTCTATTTCAGATGTTAAATTACTAATGCATGAGCTTGAAGTTTTTGTTCTTATATATAGACTAAAAGTGTCATCAGTGAAATTTCATAGTTTTGGTACATGCTCTAGAGAAGGATTATTTCATATGCATTACCCAGAAAATTTATTATTCTATTTTGGATCTGAAACCAATCGCGCATGAACTTTTTCTTGTGTCTCTTTTGTTTAGGTTTTTTTACTTGTTTAGCAAATATGCATTTATTTCCAGTTTCAGATTTAGCTTCTATTTAGCTAGTTTATATTTATAAATGATTTATAAATGGTCAAACTTCATTTTCAACCAAATATTTCAATGGACCCACAAGTATTATCTACTCATCTGCCACTCATTTATCTATTTAGAAAATTAATACTCTGTTCGGTTTCCTCTTTAAATTGTAGTTTAGACTACAATTTAAACTACACAATTTCCCAAACCACTTTTTAACCATACACATTTTCCCTCTCCAATTTTTAACCGCACATTTTACCTCAAAAACACCAAAAAATCTTCTCTCCTCATTAAGTAGCCGCTGAACACTCAATAAATTGTTTATAAATTCTACCCAAACCGAGATTAAATTATTCCAAATGGGATAGTTTCCAACTATTTTGGGTTGCAAAAACTTCTTATTTTCCTTATTTATGCTTAAGCTTACATGTCAGACTTTGTTTAGGGTCTAGGTGTTCATTGTATCTGGACTCTGGGAGATATCAGCACCTTGCCTAACCTGAGCATTTACTGAACATTGTTGTCCTGAAAAATTAATTAATAAAGTTTTAGTCAGTGTGGTATGCTTATTTGGTTTGTCTTCTTTTGGGGTTCTCATATCATCATGCAGATTGGATCTGGATCTGTTCTGCGCGGCCCTTTACAAAATTCCTCGGATAATGCCGTGTAAGTTATGGCTTTTAATTTCTCTCTAATCATGTTTGAGATGTGCTACTCTTGACTTCACTGAAGAATGATCTTTGGTGCTTGGTAGGGTGCCAAAACTCAACTGTGATTCACAAGATTGCCCTATTGAACTGCTTCATCCACCTGAGGATTGCAATGTGAATTCTTCTTTGTCGTTTACTCTACAGGTGAACTTTTTTTGATATAAAAATCATAAGAACTTGTGTTTAGCTAATAATGCTTATTTCCTTGAATTGTTTCTCCATATTTTCATGCCTACACTGGTGTAGAATTGCCCCAAATATATATATATATATAAAATTTCTTATATTATACCTGTTTGTTCTGCAGATCTGTCGAGTTGAGGATATCCTTGTTGAAGGCTTCATTGAAGGATCTGTTGTTCATTTCCATAGAGCTAGAACCATTACTGTATATTCTTCTGGAATGATAAACACATCTGACAGGGGTATGGTTCCAATCTCTTTGATAAATCCCTGACAGCATTCTATATCCCTATTCCCCTGTTCTTTCTTTCTTCCTTTAAATACACAAAACTTAGATAACTGGAGACTTTTCCATATTATTTATACATTCATTGAATTGTTAACACGTCTCTAAATTACCGACTCTTATTGTTGAAATTGCAAGGCAATGAAATGATTATTAATTATTGGGGACGTACTTATAACATTTCGTAATAATTTTATTGATTAAAAGATCTTTTAACATCCTAGTGTATAAGGTACAAATGGAAACCTACAATTGAATGACATATATTGTGCTTCGTACACAAAAAAATCACATAATTTTGACTTTTATTTTTGGGCCTATGGTACAAAATAAGTAATTGTATTTTGTAGAGTCATATGTAACATCAAAGTTTAGCCTCTGTTCGGCAACTGTGGTTTAAATCACAATTTAAACTGTACAATTTCCTAAATCACTTTTTAACAACACACATTTTCTCTCTTCAATTTTTAACTACACATTTTACCTAGAAAACCCAAATAATCAAGTTAAACTGATTATAATAGCCGCCGAACAAAGCCTTAACCTAAATCTTAGAAGATAAACTTCCTACGGTCAGTTTGAGCTGGAGAGTTTCTTCTTCTTTGACTTTCCAAAAGAAGATGTTTATGCTTTGAACTTGTAGAATAGAATAAGTTGGTAATGTGCTACAAGGTGCAATAAATTGGTTTTATAAAGTTTAACAATAACCTCTTATCTTTATCGATATATAAAAATCTATTAGAAATCTCTCTTATAATTTATAGTGTCAAGGACTTTAGAGAGAAAAAAGATTACTGCTTAGTGTAAGAAAATAATAATTTTTCAATGTGGAATATGATTCTGAAGATTTTCTCAGCGATAAGAGATTTTCGTTTCGTTAAATATTAATTATAAGATCATTGACTGTGTTGGTGACTCTGTTGTCTGTATCCGCGTGGATAAATCATATTATGTTTTTCATTTTAGTTTGTTGTTTATGCAGGCTGCAGTGGAGGCGTGGGTCAAGGAAAAGTTTTGAGTAATGGTCTTGGCAGTGGTGGCGGGCATGGCGGTAGAGGTGGAATGGGGTGTTACAATGGAAGCTGCATTGAGGGTGGCATATCCTATGGAGATGCTGATTTGCCATGTGAATTGGGTAGTGGAAGCGGAAATGACAGCCTGGCAGGGTCAACTGCCGGTGGTGGTATTTTAGGTTAGCTCCAGTCTATGAGCTGGTCAATTGTGTGTGTGTGTGTGTGTGTTTTAATGTGGCAACTCATTCAATTGCTTTTGTCATCTCTTTTCCAGCCTGAAATTTGTTGAGTTTAAGTTGGTATGCTCATTTTCTGTGGGTGAGGCTTCTCTTTGATAAAATTACTGTAGATATTTGAGAGTAATTAATTTTGTAGTTATGGCATTTCATAATCAAGAAATGAGTGGGCACTAAAAGGGTTTAAGAGTATTTTGTAGCACCTCTAGGTACATGTTACTTATTTGTTCCAGAGTTGCGTTAGCATCACAAGTGTTGTATCTTCAGTGATTTTCTTATTCTCTTTTCTTTTGCAATCCTATTTGACTGTTTTCAGGATGCCCTATTCAACGGCACTTTCACATGATTATATTATGCCCCTGTTTGATTTAGATAAAAATCAGATTTTTAGTAGATTTTGATAAAATTCGATAGCATGTATGGTTGAAGAGTCGTGGATCCCATGAAATGTGTTGCTTAAATTAATTGTTGATTTTGACTTTGATTTTATTCAATTTTTTAGCTGAATCAAACAGGGGCTACATCAGTTATCTGCTCTATTTTTTCACCTTTTGGGTTTTCAAGGTCTTCTTTAAATACACTTTTATGGTGGGTGGGGAGCTGTTTAATCTCACTTTATACCAAATTTGCTTCTGAAAGTTGCAATTTTATTTGTTCAGTTCAAATGCATTCTCCTTTTTCTTTTTCCCTCAAGCGAAGATTAACTTCTCCCCTTTTTCCTTCTCTTGCTGTTTTTCCTTCCCCCGTTCCAGTGTTGGGTTCTTCAGACCATCCTTTGTTCATTTTATCTGTTGAAGGATCAGTCAGAGCTGATGGAGGAAGTTTTAGGGATAATCTCCCAAAGAATAATATCATTAAGGATGTTGGGAATATTGGACCTGGGGGTGGATCTGGTGGAACCATCTTGTTGTTTCTACATATTCTGGCTCTCGGTGAATCTGGCATTTTGTCAAGTGCTGGAGGTGATGGTATTCGTAGTGGCGGGGGTGGCGGTGGAGGTGGAAGGATACATTTTCATTGGGCAGACATTTCCACTGGTGATGTATACCAGCCAGTAGCTAGTGTGGAGGGAAGCATTGATACAGGGTTAGTTAAATACTTCATTAACAGACAGGCAATTTTTTAATATAGAATTTTGACTTCTGATCACAAATGAATTATGTTATTCTGTCTTCTATACTGAGATATTAAGCTTTTCTATTTACCTTTCCATACACTATACCTGTTTGAATATAATCTTAAATTCCTTAGATAATCAAATTTTGTTTTCTGATTTTTAATATAATTTGACAAGACTACTGAATGTGTATAAGGTAACATTAGATAGTTTTCCTGGAAGCACAGAATTTGAATAGGAAAGTAATATGGGAACTCTCCCTCCTGCAGAATGTCAGATGAACTTTGTCTCAGCAATGAGTATTGAGACCTTCAAAAGAAATGACTGGTGTTTATCGATTAGATTTTGTTAGTCACCTAGTTGTCTATGAGTATGCATCCATTCACGTGGACATGTGGAAGAATGAAGTAAGTTCAAGTGGGATATTTGTATTCATTTTTTTCAGTAAAAGTCAGATGTGCAGCATACAGTTTCCGGTTAATTAGTCCTGTCATTTGTATCTTCACATTAATATGGACTCTGCTCTCTTTATTTTCCTCCCCTTTCTAGTTTCTATTGTCCATATTGAATGACAATGCTCATTAGATTGAAGCTATGCCTCCTCAGACATCTGCTTTCTCGTTTTTATTTGTTTTTAGGTAATATTGATGCAGGAACCATCCTTTAAGAAACCTTTACTGTAGGGGAGTGGTTTCTTTAACAGTTCATCAATGAATATCACGGTATGCATGCGGCTTAGGATAATGGGAGCACATTGTAATACTCAAAATTGGAACTTCTTGTTTTTGTCTATATATTTTACCTAGTCAATGTGCACTTTTAGAGAAAGAAAAAGAAGGAAAAAAAAAAGGACTTAAGAGCTGTATCTTAGATATTTATACTTCCAGGATGATGCTTTGTCAATGCAAAAGCACTTGTTTTTTGTTTGTTTGCCTTGATTGAGGAGTTGAAAGAAGCTTTCCTTATGTTGAGTCTTAGCTTATTTGTGACTAGCTGATGTTGAATTCGTAAATGCTACGCACTTGACTTGCGCCTTTTGACTTGTTTGTTGCTTATAAACCGTTAAAGAATTTTTTTAGCGCTGGAATCGATTCATGCAGTTCCTCATCCAAATTATGCAATTTGCTAGATCTTAGGATGACTCAATTTAACGCATTTCAGGATTTGCATTTCTGTGATCTGCAATCCCCACTTCACGTGAATGGATGTGCGAGTTATGTTAAACCATATTGTATTAGCTTTCTATCTACTATTTTCTGGTTAAGCTTATCCACTAACCCTAGGTTGCCTGGTTTACTGTAGGGGTGGATTGGGTGTCAACCAATTCCAAACTGGTGAAAATGGAACAGTCAGTGGAAAAGCTTGTCCCAAGGGGCTTTATGGAATATTCTGTGAGGTAGTTCACAATTTAGCCTCCGTTCGGCGGCCACAGTTTAAATAGGATTTAAATTTCACAATTTTCCAAATCACTTTTTAACCACACATATTTTCTCTCTTCAATTTTTAACCACACATTTTACCTAGAAAACACAAATAAAACAATTTAAACCTATTTAATGGGCCGCCGAACGGAGGCTTATTTTGTGTATGCTTCAAGTTTTTTGTCACTATACAAGTACTTCTGGTTTGATATCTATGCTGCAATAGTTATCTACAATGATCTGGCCTGTTAATTTATTTGACTTTGTGCAATTATTTAAGATTTAATTCATTTAGAAATTCCCTTCAATACACATATTCCTCGTCAGTGTAGACTAGTCATTGCTGGAAACGTAATTGGTTTTCTTTTTCTGTGCACTTCTGATGTAAATGTTTGTCTTGAATTTCTGCAGGAATGTCCGCCTGGCACTTACAAAAATGTTTCGGGATCTGATAGATTCCTTTGTTTTCCATGTCCCAGTTATGACCTTCCTCGTCGTGCTGTTTACATTTATATCCGAGGTATCTCCTATGGAGTGGCTTATTTGCTTTCTCCAGAGTTTTTCTTTGATACAATTCATTCGTAGAGACATCAGTGTCATCTTTGATGTCTTTCTTTAATTTTATAATATATTTACTCTGTCAAATTGTACAAATTGATTATTGATAGTTTCATAAGATCATTTTTAAAAGCTTAAAATGCTTTTTTAAATAGTCATAAGCATAGTTATAAAAACGGACTTGGACGTCCTCCCAGACTAAGAAGTGGGTCATCGGGTCACTAGTTCAACTTCAGGTTGCCTCGTTGAGCTGGAGGTCAATTTTGATTTTAGACACTAAATATTTCTAAAAACAGAATAATAATAAAATTACTTGTAATTTGAATGAAAGACAATTTCAATACTCAAATAATTATTAAAAATTCGTCAGTCAAGTACTCATTTAACAATCTAAATTGTTTGAGATGCAATAACATGTACACATTAAAACACGTCAGCTCGAATCCATGATGGAATTTCGGTCATAAATTCTTCAACTCTTTCACATTGTACAAATGGAGTCTCTGTCATAACCAGTGGGTTTGGGTCGCTTGGGTTGACCTGGTTTCCCTGGTCAAATTTTTTTTTTTTTATGGGTCAACACCTTGTTTGGTTAATTTAAAGACTTGGACCAGTTTGCTACCCCGAACATGGTCACAATTCCTATTTCCATTTAATGCATGTAGAATCTCGTTGTAATTTTAAGTTTTAACTGATGTTTCTGTTTGCCCATGTCAGGCGGCGTTACAGAAACACCTTGTCCTTATAAATGCATTTCTCAGAGATATCACATGCCACATTGTTATACAGCTCTTGAAGAGTTGATATACACATTTGGAGGGCCCTGGTTATTTGGTCTTTTGCTTTTGGGTCTCCTCATTTTGCTAGCATTAGTGCTGAGTGTTGCCCGGATGAAATTCATTGGGGGCGATGAGTTAACAGGCCCTGCTCCGACTCAACAGGGTTCTCAAATAGATCACTCCTTTCCTTTCTTGGAATCGCTTAATGAGGTATCTTCTGAAGAACCTAACATGTTTCATTTTGTTAATGTGGTTAGTGACACGATTAGTGGTGGAGTGGGGATGCAATCAGTACATCTTCCTAGCGCGCCCATGATGAATAAAAATAGGGAGTTTGATATCATGTCTAACGCACAGGTTTTTTTTTTGAAATGTAACGCACAGGTTTTGGAGACTAACAGAGTTGAAGAATCCCAGAATCACGTGCATAGAATGTATTTTACTGGTCCAAATACATTTAGAGAACCTTGGCATCTTCCTCATATACCTCCTGAAGAAGTAAAAGAAATTGTGTAAGTTCCTTTTTCATTTCCCCCCTTGTAATTGCTTATGTATGTTGCCATTTCTGGTGATTCGGAATATGCAATGATAAGTCACTTATCACAGAACAGTAAACTTTGTCACAAATTTTTTTCCCATTGACACAAGGGTTGGAAACTAAGTTTTGTTTGTTTCTTGTCGTAGACCAGGTATTGCAGCAATGTCAAAAATTTAATATTATATTGTAATGGCAGATATGAGGGTGCATTTAATGCATTTGTGGATGAGATCAATGCTCTTGCTACTTATCAATGGTGGGAAGGATCAGTACACAGTATTCTTTGTATTCTCGCCTACCCTCTTGCATGGTCATGGCAACAGTGGCGGCGGAGAATGAAATTACAACGAATCAGAGACTTTGTGAGATCAGAATATGACCATGCTTGCTTACGTTCTTGTCGTTCACGTGCACTGTATGAAGGGCTGAAGGTTAGTTGTGCAGGGATTAAAATACAAGTGGAAACAAATATATGAATTCTGCATGCCTTAGTCTAGCTTTGGAGTAGCCAAATATTTTCAACCAAAATCTCCAAATGATATTATGTTTCAGTATATAGATAATATGCAAAGAGGTCTTTGTAATTGAACTAGTCCCCTTTGGTAAATGCACCCATTTGTTTACATTTCTCTCTTTATTGCTTGGGTGGTGGTGGAGTTAAGAATAGAGCAAAGGGAAACATGGTTATGAACCTGTTCGAGAAACTTATTTGTATTTCTTGACATCCCATTTTCTCTATGATTAATATCTTCTCCAGAAGTGAGAAATATAAAGTTGGTGCTTCGATGAACATGCAATAGTGAACAGAAAATACTGTGAGATTCTTCTGTGTTTTCTTCATTGCACACATTAACCTTCAGTTTAACAACTGCATTAGCATTACACGATCTGTGTTTTAAAACTTAATGATGCTTGCTTCTTAACTTTTTCAATCTCTCTCCCCTCAAAATCCATTTTTTTATAGGCTTAGAGCACTTGGGAAAAATATGATTCATGCTATAATGGATGCTTAAAATCTTTTAAGCTCGGAATTGATATAATTGACTGTAGGTGGCTGCATCCCCTGATCTAATGCTAGCATACATTGACTTTTTCCTTGGAGGTGACGAGAAGAGAAGTGATCTTCCTCCTGGTCTCCACCAGAGATTTCCAATATCTCTATTATTTGGAGGCGATGGAAGTTACATGACTCCTTTCTCACTTCAGAATGACAACATCATAACCAGTCTCATGAGTCAGGTTTGTCACTTTATGAAAAAGATATGCTCTGGGAAGAATGATAATTAGAAAAATGTTTTTCTACATCATTTATAGAAATCAAGAAGTTTATTAATTCACTCTTTTACTTTCAGTCTGTGCCACCTACCACATGGTATCGCTTTGTGGCTGGTTTGAATGTGCAGTTGCGCTTGGTACGCCGTGGTTGCCTCAGAGCGAAGTTTCGCCCTGTCCTCAAATGGCTTGAAACTTTTGCCAATCCTGCTTTGAAGATATATGGTATTCAAGTGGATCTTGCCTGGTTTCAAGCTACGACTGACAGTTATTGTCATTATGGACTTTGGGTATATGCTGTTGAAGACAGAACAGACCACATATCTTTAGAAGGACCTGATGAAGCACCTAGGAGTCAACAGCATTCACGGTATTGGTTTTTGAAAATATAATACATAAATATTTTGTCAGATATGAGATGCATACATTTGCACGTGTCCACTAATAAGGATGTATGTCTGGTTTTGGAAGACTTTATGTCACCTATCACTGCTGGTACAATAAAACGTGGAATAAAATGAGTCGAACAGAAGAAAAGTGAACCAATGAAACATAGGATGCCAGCTCAGGGGTTATCTATTCCTCTCACGAGGAGTATTGCGACGAGGGCCACCACCAACATCCCGTAATAAAGCTAATACCATCACGAGGAAGACTTCAATAAAAATCCCTTGTGTTTTATTTTTCCATCACATTATTACAAGTTCTGTGACTGACTGACTGTACTAATTCAAGTTTTTTAGCCACCCTTGTGGCTAGGATGTGGGTGTGATTGGTTGCCTTCGTAAATTGGGTGATGAGCTTGAGTAAATGCTTATTCGGAAATCGGAAAGTACTTGCAACTTTCAAGTTGAGCTGAATTGATGTTTTTATTTTGGAAGTTCCGATTTGGCACAACTCCAACTAAGCTGTAAATGTCCTAAATAAATTCATCTTCATTGTCTTGAACTGTCGTCCTGAAGCACTTTTTCTGTGCATTTCATACACACATCTTGATGATTGTGATAATTTTTTTATTTTCTTCCCAATGATTTTTTAACAAATATCTTTTTATTTTCTTCATGTGTTTGTTTATCCTTAGAGTTTATTATTTGGGGTGACAGTTCGGGGGAGATGGCCACCTATTGTTAGCATAACAGTATTCAATGTTCTAGTTGTGACTTTCCTGTGTTTCTATCACACATCAGGACTAAGGTTGGATATTGATTGAAGCAATTTAGATAGATGAATTTCTTTAGGTGGGACACTTTGCTTATTCTCATGACCATCTTCCATGTATGCATACTTTTCTGGTTGATGCATATGATGGCAGGTTATTTGGTTTTCATTCTTGAGTGCAAGATGGAATAAAATGAATAGAATAACCACAAATTTCTAAATATCTATGTATTTCAATCTTTCTTCTTGATTTTTGTTTCCTTCTCTCTTTCACAGTGGTATATATACACGAGAGGAGACATATTTAAGTCGCAGTCAGAGAAGCACTGGGGGTAACTTAAGGCGGAAGACTTATGGTGGGGTTTTAGATATTGACAGTTTGAAGATGCTTAAGGAAAAAAGAGATATACTTTTTGCGCTCTCTTTTCTAATTCATAACACCAAACCCGTTGGTCACCAGGTCTCTCTCTCTCTCTCTCTCTCTCTCTCTCTCTCTCTATAAAAGAAGAAAAATGAAAAACCCTGATTTGCTTTGTTCGGTGGTGGGACATTGTGCATTCTACGTGGCCATTTTGGGTATTTGTTGATGTTCCCTTCCTAAACTTGCTGTAAATCATATGCTGCAGGATCTTGTTGGTTTGGTAATCTCTATACTGCTTTTAGGAGATTTTAGCTTAGTATTGCTCACATTACTCCAGCTGTTTTCACTTTCCCTGGCGGATGTCTTCCTTGTTTTGTTCATTTTACCTCTTGGGATTTTGCTTCCATTCCCTGCTGGAATCAATGCTTTATTCAGTCATGGACCTAGGAGATCAGCAGCTCTTGCACGTGTATATGCTTTGTGGAACATCACATCTTTTATAAATGTTGTAAGTGTATCCTTCAGATATGTGGTATGATCATACTTTCATTGGGTATGCTTTTTGCTTGTTTCTTAGTGTTTATTTTTCTTTAAAGATATCTGGTCATATCTGGGGTTCCATTTTTGAGCTTGTTTGGGAGAGCAGATTTTTTAAAAAATCATTTCCCCCCCCCCCCCCCCCCCCCCTCATTTCATCAACATATTCTCCAAAAATAATCATTTTTTCGCGTGGCCCAATAACTTTTCCTCGTTAACAACTATACATTCTCCTAAAAATTCATTATCCCTTTTCATCAATCGTCTTTGCACTTCCCACTTTTTTTGAGGTCTCTTGATGGGGAAGATTTGATTATTTTAACTCGTAGATTTCATTTTTATAATCCGCCTTGCATTCCAATTTAACTTGGTTTTATTGGCATGCTGCAGGGTGTTGCATTTATTTGTGGATATGTACACTATAGCACGCAGTCAAGGAAGAAAATTCCATATATTCAGCCATGGAATATGTGAGACAAATTTTAAAAATTTCAAATTAAATTCATTTTCGGCAATTTATACTAACATAAAATTATTCTTATGCTTCCCACAATGATTTCTTATGCAGGGATGAAAGTGAGTGGTGGATTTTTCCTCTTGCACTGGTTTTGTGTAAGTGTATCCAATCGAAGCTCGTTAATTGGCATGTCGCAAATTTGGAGATTCAAGATCGATCCTTGTACGTTAATGACTTTGACTTATTCTGGCAATCGTGATATATAACGAAGAAGTTTCTTCCACACTAACACCCATTATTTTTGTCCTGGGTTTTGTTTTAATGTGTTTATTATTTATACTATAGCCTTTTAGAGTAGAGTGATTGCCACACAAATAGAAAGTAGTTTAATGTGAAGGGAGAAGTGATAAAAGAAGCGTTCATTATTTAATCCCACTTTTGTGCAGTTACATTACTATACTACCTGGCATGTAAATATAGTGAGATGGGATATTCCCATGGTAAAAGAATCCATGTAATTTGGCCCATTTTCGTATCTGTTTAATTTTGCCTCTTCATTAGTCAATACTAAATTGAATTCATGATTTTGAGGCGAATTTTGATGGGATCATGAGTAGCAAGGTGATCTTCAACTTTTCAATTGCAGAATTGGCCCTCAACGACTAACCACTGTTTGGTAAACGATTTATAAACCACACAATTTCACAACCCATTTTTTAAACGTACGTATTTTTCTTTCCTCTTTTTAACCTCATATTTTTTTTCAAAATCATAAATAAATTAGTTTATAAACAATTAAAGTGCTACCAAACAAACGGAAGCTAAAATCTCCTAACTTCAATTAAATTGCATTGCCTTGCCTTGTAACAGTAGCACGTTCAATTATTATAAACAGCTTTGAACACAATTAAGGAAGAAAAAGTAGCATGTTCTATTATTATAAACAGCATTGAACACAATTAAGGAAGAAAAAGAAGTTAAAATTCAATCCAATAATCCATTAAATGCTATCCAATACTCTGTGCAAAACATCACCTACAATTTCAAGGAACGAGAACACGGTAGAATGCTGATACAACTTTCAATGTAAAGGTCACATATATATTGGAAGTTAATTAAAGAAAGTCGAGAATTAATCCTTGTTCAAGACTTTTGGAACTTTGATGTAAGAATCTTCATAGCTTGGCACAGCAGCTAATATGGCGTCCCTGTTGAGGATCCAAGATAATTCAGAGATAAATCGAATCGTGAATTAGGACATCAGATATTAGGATCCGAACTTACAGTAAAGGCAGTGAGTAAATGAAAATACCTATTCTCAAATATCTCAGGCGAATCCTTGCGCAAAGTTTCACCTTCATTATCTGTATTTGCAAGAAAATTCGACATTAAGTTTTTTGGTTGGCAGGTCAAAGGAAATTGACATTGTTGGAGCACGACCATATAAAAAGCACACTGAAACCCAGTAATTTTTTTTCAATTTATAGGGAATGTTTTGTGCACAATATTGGAGACAACACTACAAAACATAGTGAACTACAAAACACCTGCTCTTATGGCTGGCTCAACATTCTGAAGATCAACAGCCTGAAGTTGCCCAAACCTATTTCATGAACATAACGGCGTGAGAGTTCAGATACGACTACTATCATCCTACGAAATGTGCTTAAGGATCATTGTAAAAAAATAGAGTATGATAAAAAAATTTGTAGCAAATCAGAAGCAGATGTAACATAAGTCCAATGAAAACTCTATATGAGCTCACGTAATGCTAGCAGAAACCATAAAATAAGATTTCTTTTTATTCCAATAATTTGTCATCATTAAAAAAAAAAAAGGTTCCATCTTTTCCTTTGGGAACTATAACCCAGTTCAAATGCACAATAAGATATGAATCTCTAAGCTTCAACATTATTTTCATGTTTACATAGTAAACCAGGTCATTAATCATATATAATGTCTAGATAAAACTAGAAGCAAATAAATCAGATCAGAAATGCTAAAAGAACTCCCATAAGGATCTAATTAGCCTTCACAGGGTTCGAATAATGCTCTCAAAGATTGGTCACACTGAACTCGTGATTGACATCTATTGAGGCCTGTTGAAATCTCTTAATTATAGTAATTGATTATGATCAATGTGTAAATATAGGTTTTCCTTATTTTGTCTAGATTTGATTGTAGGAGATTTATTTTCCTTTTTTAGACCCATTCTTGTAACTTATATATTGTAAGTATTGATTCAATCAATATATGAAAAATCCATTCTTTCATCACATTCTTTCATCATGGTATCAGAGCCATGACGGAAACATCCACCAAAAGCTCGGTCTTGACAGAAGATACCGAAGCAGAGGTGATTTCCATCATGTCTTCAACCGAAAATTCATCCTTCCCACTCACAATAGAAAGACTTGATGGCAGAAATTATAGAGAATGGGCTCAATCAATAAAACTTTTGATAGATGGAAAAGGAAAATTGGGTTACCTTACGGGAGAAACTAAGGAACCAGTCGATGTTACTTCCCTGCAAAAATGGAAGTCGAATAATTCAATGGTGACTGCATGGCTCGTTAATTCCATGAAACCCACCGTCGGACGGAGCTTTCTGTTCTTACCCACAGCAAATGACGTATGGGATGCGGTTCGAGAAACCTATTCGGATTCAGAAAATGCCTCTGAAATTTTTGAGATTAAAACAAAACTATGGCAAATGAAACAAGGAGAAAGAGGCGTTACGGATTATTACATGGAGATGAACAATCTTTGGCAGGAACTGGATCTAAGTATCGAAGAAGACTGGGAGTGCACCGGTGACAGCGTGAAATTCAAAAAAAGGGTTGAAAATGAACGAGTTTTTGAATTCTTGGCTGGGTTGAATCGCGACCTGGATGATGTGCGTGGAAGAATCCTTGCTCGCAAACCTCTTCCAACGACTCGTGAAGTATTCTCAGAAGTCCGGCGAGAAGAGAGCCGTAGGAAAGTGATGCTCAATGGAGCTTCCGGCATGAATCACGATGGCCCAGAAGCATCGGCCATGGCGTCGAAGGGCTTCACGAAAGGAGCAGACGGGAACTACCTGGATCTGGGCTCAAAGACGATTCCAAGGTTATATGGGCCAGTTAATGGGTCAAATGGTGATAATGGGCTTATATCTGGGTTTGGGTCAGGTGGTTTGAATGGGCCAGGTGACAATAAAAATATGAGTGGTTTGCTCGAAAAATTTAATAATGGGTCGGGCCCACAAAGAAAAAGGCCATGGTGCGAACATTGTCGTAAACCCGGACACAAAATTAGTGAATGTTGAGATCTACACGGAAAACCACCGGATTGGAAACCAAAACAAAGTCGGGCTCGTGGATATCAAGCCTCAGTTGAAGATCAAATCAATGGCTCATTTAGTCAACAACAAATGGAGCAGCTCTACAAAATAATGGCCAACCTCCAGAACCCCAGTCAGTCTTCCAACATTGTACCTTCTAGCTCATTGGCCCACAAAGGTATAAATTTAAAGGCCCTTAGTGCAGTTCAAATAAAAACGCCTTAAATTATTGACTCAGGTGCATCTGACCATATGACGGGTAGTCACTATAATTTTTCATCTTATTTACCTAATGCTGGCAACCAAAAAATTCAAATTGCAGATGGGTCCCTTTCATCTATTGCAGGAAAAGGGACGGTCCAAATTTCTGATGATGTGACCCTAAAATCCGTCCTCCATGTCCCTAGACTATCTTGTAATTTGCTATCTATTAACCAGTTAACAAAACAATCAAATTGCTCTGCTCATTTTTTCCCTGACTATTGTGTATTTCAGGACCTATCATCGGGGAAGACGATTGACAGTGCTAAGGAACGTGAGGGACTCTACTATCTTGAAGAGGCGGACACGAGTAGACAAACTCAGATTTCATTTTGCAATTCAACAATCAACCCTAAAAATAGTGAGCTTATGTTATGGCACATTAGACTAGGTCACCCCAATTTTCAGTATCTACGTATGTTATTTCCTTTTTTTTGTTCCAATAAAAGTGAGGTTGTCTTGCAATGTGAAATTTGTCAACTTGCTAAGCATCAACGTACTACGTTTTCACCATCAACATAACAACCATCTAAACCTTTCTCTATTATACATAGTGATGTATGGGGCCCATCCCGTGTACTTTCTCGAAACCAAAAGAAATGGTTCGTCACATTTATCGATGACCACACAAGGGTCTGTTGGGTCTATCTACTAAAAGAAAAGACCGAAGTTCAAGATGTATTAAAAAATTTCCATTCTTTAATACAAACACAATTTCAAACTCAAATTCAAATCCTTCGTAGTGACAATGGGACATAATATTTCAACTCTACTCTAGGAGATTATTTGAAGGAAAATGGTATAATCCACCAAAGTTCATGTGTCAATTCCCCACAACAAAATGGTATTGCTGAACGTAAAAATAGACATCTCCTTGAAGTAGCCAGAGCCCTAATGTTCACTACAAAAATGCCCAAAGTATTTTGGGGAGATGCTATCCTTACGTCTGCATATCTAATCAACCGAATGCCTAGTAGAGTTCTCTCGTATAAAACCCCTATTCATGTACTACAAACCTTTTTTCCTAGGGTTCGACTGCACTCTTCTCTCCCTCCAAAAGTATTTGGTTGTACTACCTTTGTGCATAATCATTCCCCAGGTCGCAGTAAATTGGACCCTCGTGCTATCAAATGTGTCTTCATTGGGTACTCACCCACACAAAAAGGGTACACATGTTACAATCCAACCACGAAAAGGGTATATACAAGTCTCGATGTCACATTCTTTGAACATGATTCTTACTTCCAAGAAACTTCTCTTCAGGGGGAGAACAAGAGTGAAGATCGTTTCATACACTTCGACATGTTCGAACTCCATCCTAATAGCCCTAGCTCTTCACACCCAGAATTAGGAATGGAAAAGCAAAATGACAAGGAAATACGTGTCTATTCAAGAAGATCAAAATCAAGGGACCAAGAGGACCTCACCTCTAAAGCACTGCCAGAGTCAGATCCGGTAATAGCTCCTACTCCCGTTGAATCATCTAAAGGTAATCCTACTCCTCAAGACATTGATCTACCTATTGCACTCAGAAAGACACCTCGCTCTTGTACACTTCACCCCATCTCCAAATTTGTGTCTTATAATAATTTGTCAACTGCATTTCACACATTTGTCTCTAAGCTTGATAGCACTGAAATTCCAAAGAATATAGAGGAGGCATTGGCAATTCCAGAATGGGAGAATGCAGTAATGGAAGAACTCAGAGCCTTGAAAGAAAGTGGAACTTGGGAATGGATGGAACTACCAAATGGAAAAAGAACTGTGGGATGTAAATGGGTATTTACAGTGAAGTATAAAGCCGATGGAACCATTGAACGATACAAGGCACGTCTGGTAGCAAAAGGCTTTACACAAACATATGGGATTGACTACACAGAGACATTTGCTCCAGTAGCAAAATTAAACACAGTTCGGGTACTCCTGTCATTGGCAACTAATTTGGACTGGCCTCTTCAGCAACTTGACATAAAAAATGCCTTTCTGAATGGTGATTTGGAAGAAGTGTATATGGAAGCACCACCAGGATTTGGTAATAGTAGGAAAGTCTGTAAGCTAAGAAAATCACTTTATGGCCTCAAGCAGTCTCCGAGAGCTTGGTTTGACAGATTTACTAAAGTGATTAAAGGGCAAGGATATCAACAAGGGCATTCAGACCATACAATGTTCGTCAAGATAGCAGATAATGGAACCAGAACCATTCTGATTGTATATGTGGACGACATAATCCTCACAGGGGACAATCCGGCAGAAATGGAAAGATTAAAGTCTAGTCTGGCAAAAGAGTTCGAAATAAAAGATCTGGGACATATGAGATATTTCCTGGGAATGGAAATTGCTACGTCCAGAAAAGGAATCAGTGTCTCTCAGAGAAAGTACATTCTTGATCTCCTAGAAGAAACTGGCATGCTTGGATGTAAACCAAGTGATACCCCAATTGATATGGGGAAAAGATTAGAAAGTGATGGAGAAATCGTTGACAGAGACAGATATCAGAGACTAGTTGGTAAACTCATCTACTTATCACATACTAGACCCGATATTGCATTTGCTGTTAGTGTAGTAAGTCAACACATGCATTCACCAAAGGAAAATCACATGGAAGCAGTATACAAGATCCTCAGATATCTCAAAGGATCTCCTGGAAAAGGGTTGTTTTTTAAGAAAAGTGAAAACAGGGAAGTAGAAGTATTCACAGATGCAGACTGGGCAGGTGCCATTGAGGATAGGAGATCGACAACCGGATACTGTACATTTGTGTGGGGCAACTTAGTAACTTGGAGGAGTAAAAAACAGAATGTAGTAGCCCGCAGTAGTGCTGAGGCTGAATTTAGAGCTATCGCACAAGGAATTTGCGAAGCACTATGGATAAAAAAACTTCTTGAAGAATTACGAGTCACAACAAAACCACCTATTAAGATGTATTGTGACAACAAGGCAGCAATCAACATTTCTCTTAATCCAGTACAGCACGATCGGACTAAACATGTAGAAGTGGATAGACACTTCATAAAAGAAAAGGTAGAGACGGGGGTTATTTGTATGACTTATGTTCCTACCAAGGAACAGACAGCAGACATTTTCACTAAAGGGCTTCCACGACAAACATTTGATGATCTTATGTGCAAGTTGGACATGATCGACATCTATGATCCAACTTGAGGGGGAGTGTTGAAATCTCTTAATTATAGTAATTGATTATGATCAATGTGTAAATATAGGTTTTCCTTATTTTGTCTAGATTTGATTGTAGGAGATTTATTTTCCTTTTTTAGACCCATTCTTGTAACTTATATATTGTAAGTATTGATTCAATCAATATATGAAAAATCCATTCTTTCATCACATTCTTTCATCAAGGCCTTTGAATTGGTATTGTGATATAGGCCATTCCAGTACGTATCGCTCTTGAAATTTAAATGGCTGTCCCAAGCTAACAGTCCATAACTTTCAAAGAAAACCTTGATGCTGATGTTCACTATTCTAAAATAACAAATTCTTCACATTTTCTCATTCATTTAAAATTCAGGTTCAGAATTCTAACAGTGAACTGATACGTCTTCTATTTATTAACTTTCGCATTACTGAAATAGATTGCAACCAATTTTATCATCACCATAAAAATTCAACATTGACCTTAACATCTTTACTCTTGTTAAAAGTCCACGAGAAATATTTTCCATACAATTAATAACTAAAGGATGAAGGTAGAGAGGACATTGTGCTGTTTCTCCACCCAATTACATTACAAAGAGAAAATGCCCTACAAAAAGTAAATAAATATCATAGTTATGAATTTGAACTAATAAATTCAAGCTTATCAAAATATACAGAATCATTTCCATGCTGAAGGTCTATAACTCATTTTGGATAAATTTGCATTGCGGCATTTTACTAATTTCCCCCTTTCTTGCTCTAATCCTATATCCATTCAAAAACCTCATCCGGAAACTTGTATAGAGAAGGATTTCCTGCCAGTTTCCTCCAACCATTTCCTTTTTTTTTTTGTTAAATGACACTCAAATGCACAATCTGATAGACGTTACTCACTATCTCTGAACTGGACAAACACATTGTTGATTCTATGAAATCATTGCTCCGTATTGCAAATCTTAACCTCAAAGATACAAAATTATCAGGCAGTTAATTCAGAAACATTAAAAATTGTAAATTCCCGTGCAGATACATAGAGAAATAGTACCAGTCTATCACTTGTTGAATTTTCGGAGCAAATTCTTCAACCTGCAAACAGAAAACAAAATCGAAGATAAAAAATTGTAAGCAGAGATTATACGGACAAAATGAAATTTACGAGTAAATCGGGTGAGATTACTTCATGTGGGGCGAGGGAAATACGAGCTGTTTCGGCCAGACGTTGAACATCAGGGGGCTCAAGACTTGCTTTTACTGCATGATTTCGATTAGTTTGCTTAAAAATAAACGTTTTTTTGGGTTTGAAGCTGAATTGCAGTGGTGTGGCTCTCACCAGGAGCAAAGCAGCTCTACTTGCCATAGCGTGTGTCGTATTTTCTTTTTGATGAATTTGATTATATTTTCACATTTTGTTGGTGTTAGGATGCCAATGGGATGGGATGCCTACCTCCATACGGGTGGACGTGGTTCGATTTGATTTTAAAAGAATCAAATCAAATCATAAATCGATGACTTTTTTTATTAATGGAACTAATTTTTTTTTTTTTAAAGATTTGAAACCAAATCGCTCGATTATGATTTGGTCTGATTTGGTTATGGGACCATTATTTGAATTTTTAAATAATAAATGTAAATTAAAATATGTTTATATCCGCTTTTTCATTAGAATCTTTCTGCATTATTAATAAATAGAAAATGAATTTTTAGTTAACAAAACAAAGATTTAGAAAAAATAACATGTTATTCAAAGTCAAAGAAGAAGAAACTCGTCGAAGGAAGCTCGCCGGCCTATTGAAACTTAGAGAATCGAACATAATGACCGTTTAAACATATAATTCTAGGTTATAATGAAATTCTGAGTCTCATTCTACAGTGGTGCCGTGTGAGTTAGGGATAAATTTTCAATTTGAGTTTGGATTAACTCTTGAGAATTGACGAATTGGACCGATGTTTATATATACATAAATTTTAATTAAAAAATAAACATCAATGCTGTCGATGGTGACTAAGGAGTGCAACAATTGCTGTGTTATTGGAGTGCAAGTAAGTAGTGTGAATGCGTGTCTATAATTGAAAAGAAGAAAAATGAATTAGAATTAGAATTTAGATTCATAATTTAAAATATTTGTCTAATAGAAAATGAGATAAAATGTATATTAAATAACATTTTTGTACATTTCACATTGTAATATATATATATATATATATATATATATATATATATATATATATATATAATTGAGTTTGGTTCTGGAAAAAGAACTGGAACTAGAACTGAAACCAAATGATTCTTGATTCTAAGAACCAAACCATTATTTTTTAATGTAGAACCGAACCAAACCGCTTGGTTTGATTTGGTTCTGGTTTGGTTTGGTCTGGTTCGGTTATTTTGTCCACCTCTACTCGAAAATTTAAGGGATTATTTAATGTAGATTTTAGAAGTCATTTAGGATGTGTTTGGCCTTCATTTTTTGGAAAAAATTATGGTTTTGAATAATATTATTGGAAGAACGTGTGGCCAAAAAATATTTGAAAAGTAAAAAATGATAGACTTAACTAAAATGGACAATTGAGATTGAGTGTTGAATAAATTTGATTTTAAAAAAATGAGGGTCAAACAAGGGCTTAAAGACCTTTTTTTTTTTTTAATTCACTTTGTGTTTCGATATTCAGTTTTGAGTTTTTTTATTTTATTTTCAATGTTTATTTTAAGATTGCAGAAAACATGTTTGCATTTTTTGAAATCTGTTTTTTAAAACATAAAATAGGAAAATATGTTTACTTTGAAATTTTGAGAATTATAATTTTGTGAAATGTTATATGTAAAAAAAAAAAAAAAAAAAAGTAGATTTGTTGAATTGCAATAATTTTTAATTTCAACAATATATCAATTTTATATTCAATTATTATTTTGTTACTCTAGCAATATTTTATCTCTTACAAAATAAATAAATAAAATAAAATAAAAATAAAGTAACTATTTAGAATATATTAGTTCATACAAAGACAAGAAAGTTGTGTTCCAGAAAATTTATTCATTCGTTATAGAAATAAACACACATTAATGGCAATGATGATTGAATTAAAACTTCTATTTCATTTCTTTCCTCAATACATGTTCTACATTATATTTTTCACATTTTCACATAAGTTTTCATAATCTAAAAAGGTAAAGATAGAATATGAACAAGACTAAATACATGAGAGGTACAACCTTGCTCTACACAGAAAGTTAACATTTTTTTAAAAAAATAGTTTTTTTTTTAGAACGTTCGAGGTGATCAAGCTGCACCTTTCACTACGGCTACCTTGTTACGACTTCACTCCAATTACTAGCCCTGCCTTCGACATACCCCTCATTGCGATAAGGTAACGACTTCCGGCACAAAATGAAAGTAGATCTGTCCTTTTTTTAAAAAAATTCCCGAGGAAGTACATATCTTACCCGAATCTTTTTCAATAATGGTATGGAACAATAGGTGATGGTTGGTTCACAATTTCATCTCTACTGAAGAACCGGACACGAGAGTTTCTTCTCATCTAGCTCCTCACGAAAAAAAAAAGATTAAAAGCATTTAATTGAAATGATTAACATTTTTGTAAAAAAGTAGGTTTTTTTTATTTTTTTATTTTTTTAAAGAACGTTCAAAAAAATCTTTGTCTATGACAGAAACATTTTCCAAATGACATTCAAGGTGAACATTTGATTCCATTCATAGAGCTTGTTTAGTAAGGAAAATTTTTTTACTACAACTTTTAAACTCAATCTCAATCATCTATTCTTAGTCAAGCCCACAGTTTTTGACTTTTTAAATATTTTTAAACCACACATTCATCAAAAAAAATAAAAAAGAATCACAACAACCAAAACCTTTCACATTACCAAACAGATTCTTAATCTACAAAAATCAATACTTCAATTTGGCCCAATTATAGATAAAAGCAAAAATAATCTTAGCTGCCTTGTATAGAGCTTCATCATACAAGTGATCACCAACATTAAGGAGATTGACAATATTTGGCATGAGAATAAACTCTTTAATCTCATCCAGCCTATCAATTTTAGCAATTAGCATATGTATAAATGAGCTTGCTGTCCACCTTGGACTCCTTTGCTTTCTGCCTAACCATCAAAAGATACTTTACAAAGTCATGATAAACATTTGCTTCCTCCGCAACATGGATAACTTACAAGCATCAAACTAATTCACGAATAAATGATTCAGTAGCATCGTTCACTAATCCGATGCATCAAACTTGAACATCGATATCCGGTAATTTTAATTGAAATAATTCTTGTGAATATAATAATCTGATGCATCAAACTTCTTCAGAAGGAACCGTGGGTTGTGTAGACTCAATGCCATAACTCCAAAGTTGTTTTAGCTCCCCTCTTACCAACCCCAATATGATGCAGAGTCCTAAGATTTACAAATTGAAAGAACAGGGAACCAATTTTAAAAGCTCAAACAAATTTACTTCTATTTAAGATGGATCAAAGTGGTAGTCGAAATTCTTACCCAAGGTACATGGAACAAGGTAGAGGAGAACAAGTGTAAACTGAAGGAAGAATAAACTATATACTTCCGCCGTCCCAATTATGTAGGTTGGAAGAAAACATATTTAATGTCGTTGAAAATGTAATTTTTGTAAAGAAAATTTCTAACTTACCCTTATTTAGTGCTTGTTTGATACTATTTTTTCTCATAAAATTTACTACTTTTTTCTACAGTAATCAATCTCAACCATTCAAAAAAGTCAAGTCCACAATTTTTTACGTTTCAAACCATTTTTTAACTATTAGATTTCCAAAACCTTTTTTTTTTTTTTCCAAAAAACTATGGTTGTCAAACAAGCACTTAATATCAAAACTATTATTATTAGAAGTAATAAATAGGGGATACATTAGTAAACAAAAAACAATAAATACTTTCCAATAAAGAAACAAGTCTATACAATTGAGACAAAAAAAAAAAAAAAAAGGAAATACAGAATATATAATTGGGACGAATAGAGTATAAAACATAAAATCCTACCACTTATATCATACGGCACATCAGCCCCAAGGTTCACATTTGGGTGTAAACTGAAGATGGGTGCATCCCAATCACCCCAAGTGAGTCCTAATACCTATAGTATTAAATGAAACTTAAGTAACATTACATTATGAGAAAAACGAAAAAATGTGAGTTTTGAATGACCTCAACCTCCAACAATACATCGAATATTTCTTTTCATAATTAAGCCATATTGGTGCATCCACATATATATATACTCAAATAAAATGTCTATTCAATCTTAGAAACTGGATATTGATTAAGTATAATTGAAAAGAAAATTATAAGTTGGACACTTAGTGAAACAATAAAAGACAATCTAAGTGTTCATATATAATGAAATGATAAAAAGGCATTGATCATGTGCAAAAAATAAATAAATAATAAAAATAAAATAATGGGATCTTCAGTAAAACCCATATCAAATTTCATTTCAGTTCCAGCATCAAACTTCAGGGAAGTAAACACGGGGCTGAAGTATTTGTGAAATTTCATTTCACTGCACACTACAATCTCACTGCACACTACAATATTCACAACCCGCATATTCAAACGTTTCTTGAATCTTTCATAATGCACAAAAAACATAGATCGCACTTCTCTCATCCAACAACCCATACATCTAACTCTACCTACTAAAAACTTTGAATCACAGTAAAATCAGTAAAAATCAAGCTTAAACTGAAACCCAAAGCTAACTGAAGATGTACTAAATGCAAACTTATTAGAACACAGAAATTGCACAAATTAACTCAGCCATAATTAATTTGGAAAACATAGGATAAAATGGAAAGAGATCACATACCTCTAGCTGAGGTACAGCGGGACCTGGGAGTCACATTGTAGACGTTCTCAGGTGTTCGCTCCTTTCATCTCGTCATCGCCAACTAGCCAAGATAATCAATCATCAATACGGCCTGTTACAATAGAAAAAGAAAGGAAATACATATTACTGATTAAGAGAGAGAGAGAGAGAGAGAGAGAGAGAGAGAGAGAGAGCGCTGTGTAATACTGGCTACTTGTCACGGCCCTATTTTCCCCCCACTCATTTGGCACGACAAGGATCATATATTATTGGATATTTCGGATGTTGCAATGAAATGACCTATGTACTTTCATGTATATATCAATAAGTTCCTTCCCAGAGTCACATTATGCGTGCATTATAGCTTGTTGATCTGTGTGTTGGGGAAGATTAGAGAGGAACCGTTCGACCGTTGCATTGAAGGAGCGATAGACCAATGGTGTGCATTCTGGGGCAACGATATTGGGCCACCAAATACGTGACTTTGTGAAGAGCAAAATGGAAAAACGATGCTAGTAAGCTAATCATTGACAAAGGAAACTTTGGGTTGGCGGATGGAAAAATGCATGGTTGGTGTAGTCGTGCTGCACATTTGTTTTGTTGAGCGTGACGGTGTATTGAGCGGAATCCACTAAGAGGGACACTGCATTGTGAATGCTTCGACAAACGAGAGAAGCTGCGGCCTAGAGAAGTGCCATCCAACCGAGAAACTATTGTAACGGGCACATGGTGAAGGTTGGTATCGATTGAAAGCGGTAATTGCAGGTGCACTATGAGACGTGGTGCTGGGGCACTGTGGACTCTCGTTCAATATACGAGGATTAGGCGGTATTGTAATTGGAGGAAAATTGGCAAGTCCTTTGAAGTAGATGATTTGAAGATGAAGGACAGCGTGGACGCCAGGCAAGCACACAACTGCGATGTCGCTAGAGGATTGGGTGGGGAGAATGTCATAGCCCCGATTTTTCCACTACTCATGTGACATGACAATGATCATATATTGTCAGATATTTCGGATGTTGCACTGACATGGCCTACATACTTGCAGGTATATATCAATAAGCCTCTTCCCAGAATTACATTATGCTTGCACTATAGCTTGCTGCTCGTGTGTTGGGGAAGACTGACCCGTATTCTTGCGAGCATCTCGGGTGCTGAACGGCAAGTCCATTTCAGACTGCTGACTGCTGCGACACTCCCTGTTTGAGTTGGAATCTCAAGTTTTTGCTGCTAATTGCCCACTTTTGGATTCTGAAGATTATTGTATAAGCATTGGGGCAAATACTTTTTTAGATACCCTCCCAAAATGGGGAGGTCCTAGGTGGTGACCTTGGTGGCCTGATCGACAGAGTGAGAGGTGGTGAATGGCTTGAGTCAGTGATACTTTGTGGATTGGTGTCTGGTGAAGACGAGAGATGGTAGAGAAAACGACCGAAGAAGCCCTACTTTAAAGATGAGAGATGGTAGAGAAAACAACCTTTTTTTTTAACGGATAAACCAAAACAAGTTTTTGCATTTTTGTTTTTTTGTGTAAACTTTTTTCTGTCTTCAAAAATTCGTTTTTAGAAATGAACAAGTACACGTGTTATCAGTATTTTCAAAAACTAAAAATTAAAAACGACTTGAAACAGCAAAAAGTACATGCTTTACCATTCCCGTCCCCGCCCCATCTCATTCCATCTCTGTTTAAACGGGGACATGACGAGGATGGGGAGGGGACGAGGGGTGATTAATCCTCATTTATTATTATATATTTTTTAATTCTTGAATTATTTTTATTTAGATACTATATTTAGATAAGAGTATAACGAGTCAAGAAAGCTGTCACACTAAATTTATAATAAAATCTAATCGAATTAATCAATACTTGAGGGACATTAAAATATTTATCGATGTAGCTCTAACTATGTTTAACAAGTAACAATCAAAAATCAAATTAGTCTAAGTTAATTCTTGTTGAATAGATGAAGTAATATAAATATGTACTCGATTCCAGGTAGTTATTTCTTGCATTCTCTAATGCATTGATGTAACTCTTTTCTGCATAAATTCGTCGCTATGAGCTCTATTTCATTCTTACATAGAACGAACATCAGTCAATTGGAGTCGACAAAATAATATAATGTAGCATTTTAGATGTAATGAATATCCTCAATTTGACTTTCAAACTCACGAGACAGTAAACATAACTCCAATTTAGAATTCATTTATAGTACAATCTTCTCCTAATTAATGTGAATTTATTTCTTGAAGCAAAAGGGTGCTTGATCAGTTTGTGTAATTAATTTAGGTTGTTCGGGCAGAATTGAGTAAAAATTTGCTTGTTTCATGTAGTTAATTAAAAAAAAAACTTTTGGCATTTGAGATGAGCAATTAATCTTTTTTTATTTTATATTTGGGCTTAAGACATTTTTAACCTTTTGGGCCTTTTTAATTGGACTTGTTAATAAGGGATGGGTCTGTGGCGGGTTTGGGGCTGGGACCGTCATCTCCGTCCCTGGTTCAAGGATAATTTTCATCCCAATTCCGGCTTCATTCCCATCTTTATCGAGGATTCCCTGCCCCCATTGTTATCCTTAGTTGGTGTTTGCTTCTATATGCACGTATATCTATCTGCATTGGGTGGCACTGGACTCGAACTATTAGCCGACCTGTAAAAGCTAGGTTTGTGGGCAGCCCAGGGCTAAGCTAGCCATCCATTCATCTGTTGGACCAGGCCTGAACTATGGGCCTATTGCTTTTATTTCATGGGTTAATTACGCTAAATCATACTTTTATATTTTAAATTATCCAAAAAAGGTGTTTACGAAATATATTCCAAAATTAGGTAAACGAAATAAGCCCTAAATCCAAACATGCACACTCCCACTCATGGTTGCAGAAGACTGGGTTTGTCGAATGAAAGAAGACAAAAGGCATTCACCTGCATGATTGTTGCATTTATTGGACTACAATCTCTTTGGAAGGGAAAATACTTAGAATTCTAGATGGGAAAACATTTTGTGTAGTCGTTGGGTGGTTCACAAGGTTGGAACCAAATGAATTTAGCCCTCAAATTGATTGTCCTCGAAAAAGAAGTGGTGAGCGAGCTACTAGAAGAATTTTTCTAATGCTTCCAAACGGTTGCCTTGTTGTCAAGTTCCTAAGCAGATTAACATTCAGTGATGAAAATAACAGCAACAACTTGATTGATCCAATCGAAGAGAACAAATAGTAAGCCGTATGAATCTTCCGGCGGTGGTCCGAAGGCAGCACCTGTGGCAGTGACTAATTTTTTTCTCTCTTTATTCTCTCAATTTTTTTCTCGTGTGCCTTTTTTTTTTTGTTGTTGCCCTGAACGTACTCTTCCTCCAGAACAAAAGTGCCAGTGTTGCAAGGGATGCCCAACTGAGATTTCTCAAACTAAGCTTGGATAAATTTTGGTTTGAATGTGATGAAATGGAATTTGGGCATTCATCTAAGTGCACGCCTTGAATGTTCGTTCATGGATTCAAGCTATGCACTTTTACAAAATTGGGAACACCGGCACGTGGAAAATTGGGCATTCATTATAGCGACCCAGAATTTTTATGCAATAAATAATTATTTTAATATTTAGAAAATTGTGTCGCTACTATTTCATTTATTATTTTGAAGTTAACGCCGCGACGAATTCGTCTAGCCAAGTCAAGAAATATCGAATTTGTTCGATTTTAAATTAAAATCCGAATTTCTAAAATTATGTTATTTTAATTATTTATTCAAAGTATTATTTCAAAATCATATTTTCAGTCCGAAAATATATCTGTTTTAAATACGCTTCCTAATCGAAGTTAGTCAATTTTCTAAGCCATAGCCACCACCCACAAATTCCTTTTCAGCTCCATTATTATCAGCATCAATCCATAGCCACGAACCTTCATTATATTAAACCATAATTGTACAAGCAAAGCATCTTCATCATTATCATCATCTACCCCATCTTCATTTCAATACTCATGGCACAACTCACACTTCCATGTACTTAGATTCCACAATACAATATATATAAGCATACATCTTCATCACCATTCAGAAATCAAATTCAACCCACTATATCACCATTATCATCTCCATCTTAGCAACTACTGCACAAACCATTTACACTGCAATCAGTATCATCACTGTCAAGTTACCACCTCCAACTCATAGTCCGAACCATCACAATGCAATCCAGCCACCACTGTCTGCACTCATCGACTACAACTTCATCACCACCACCGGATTTCCACCACTGCCCAAATCACCCTTTTTACACCATCAGTCCACTGCAGCACTTCAATCATAACCAAAACACCCAACTGCCATCAACCAATCGAGTCTCTGACCAACTCCAATTCAGTGCCAAAGCCCCAAATCAAAATAAAACCCAAAACAAAAACCAAGAATCAATTTACCCATAGCACTTACCTCGAACTCCAATCAGTTTTGACCGGAGTTCCACCGGAAATCGCATCTCCAAACTCAGCCTCCAGTGTCTAGGTTTCACATCAAATTCGCTCCAAATCGATAACCAATTACTGAACCAGAACAATACCTCTACCGCCGACTGATTGACCGGTTTTTCGCCGGAAAGTCGCGAATTCAAAACCTAGGTTACACTTCGATTTCGCGCCTAACCTCGCACCTGAAACCAAATCAAAACTTCCACCCTTTTCCCGTCGCTCGCCACACCTTACACCTACGATTCGCCGGCGTTCCACCGGCTGTAAACCGGAATATTCCTCCCTCCCTTCTCTGCGTTCTGAAACGAATGTGAGTAGAGAGAGAGACGGAGTGCGTTTTTGACAGAGAGAGAGAACGGATCTGAGGATATATTTTTAAGTTTTTCAGAAATTTGCACTTTGGTCCCTACGTTTTCTGAATGATTTAAATCAGTCCTTACAGCTTTGAATAGTTTATTTCAGCCCTTTTAAAGTTTTAAAGTTATTTCAAATCAGCCCCTCAAGTTTTAAAAAGGTTTTATTCAGTCCTTTTAGCTTCAAACTTATCATTTCAGTCCCTGCTGATTTACTTTTAAGCTCAAGTTTCAAAAGTATCAATTTTAGTCCCTCAACTTTTCAAAGATATTCATTTTAGTCCTTCAACTTTCAAAACATCAATTTTAGTCCTCAAATTATAATTTATCATTTTGAACTATATATTCGATAGACTAAAGTGACTTATTGGCTAAGACGAAGCGTACGGAGAATTTAAAGAAATTGAAGTCATTCCCGCTCAACTTTGCACTCGTCGGATTGAGGTAGACTCTCACTTATTAATTGATTTAAATTATGATTTCATATAAATGTCATGTAACTTGTGAAGAGTTATTTTTATGAAAGGAAATGAAAATGTATTTTCATGGAAAGAACAATGCGTAGACTCGCACTTATTAATTGATTTAAATTATGATTTCATATAAATGTCATGTGACTTGTGAAAGTCAATTTTCAAGAAAATTAAGTATGTTTATGAAAGGTAAATATACCTTATGTTTTTATGAAAAGTAAGTATACCCTATGTTTTTACGATAATGTTTTATATGTTTTGGATCATTGCTATGCACATAAGAATTCTTACCACCTAAGTTCGGTAAAATTCTTGTGTCTCCATAAGTTTATGAGGATTTACCACCTAAGTTCGGTAAAATTCCTGTCTTTCCATATGTTTATGAGGATTTACCACCTAAGTTCGGTAAAATTCCTGTCGCGTATGTTTATGAGGATTTCGATCCTATCTTATGTTATGATGGAAATGATCCCTATGAATTTCATGAATTATGTTTTGGTATACTTACTGTTATTATGATTTTACTACATAAGAATTCTTGCCACCTAAGTTCGGTAAAATTCTTATATTTATGAGGATTTCGATCTTATCCTATGTTACTGTGATTTTACTGTTATTATGATTTTACTGCATAAGAATTCTTGCCACCTAAGTTCGGTAAAGTTCTTGTATGTTTATGAGGATTTAAATCCTATCTTATGTTATGCTTTCAAAAGAAATTATGCTTGGCATAATTAAAATGTTTTTATAAGTATATGGTTTTCAAAGAGATGTTTTCAAAGAGCTGTTTTCAAAGAGCTGTTTTCAAAGAACTATTTTCAAAGAGATGTTTTCAAAGAGCCTATTATTTTCACAATATGTCTCGTGCTGTAATGCACAATATGAGTTTTATCAAGAGCAGTTTTATAAAGAAGCTCTATCAAATGCCCGTTTTATAAAGAGCCGGGATTTGTGTGTTTAATCATCTTATAAATTAAATTAATTTGCGATGAGTCTACTGAGTATTTCCCCCATGAAATACTCACCCTACTTTTTAACAGTTTTGCAGATTTCGGAGATGGTGGCGAGCGATGAATGATGGTGGCAATAATCGTTAAACGGTTGAAAGTTTGACGTTAATGATTTCCGTATTTTTCCAAACAGTCGAATAATTTAGAGAAGTTCATTTATTTGAGAAATTATGACATTGTCAATTTCTTTACAAAATTAATGGTTTGATTTACTATTTCAAATGGTTTCATAAATGTTTCAATTTTATCGGCCATTACAGTTTATTTAATGTTTCCAAAAATGAATTTCAATTATTTCTTCCGCAAAAATATTATTCGAAAAATTTAGACAGAAAATGACGTAGTGAATCGGGTATACGGAACTCGGGGCGCTACATTCATCCAAGTGTTGGTGTTGGAATTCAGACTGCTTGGATGAATTAAACTACAGGTTTTCATCAAACGGCTTATCAACTGTCGCTTATAGATGATGGGAAAATACAAATCCGTATTGTGTAGTGGTGGTGATAGTAAAAAAAATGGTAATGAAGGCGCCAATAGAAGCAATCAATACTGTCTTTTTAATGGCCAACATAATTTACAAATTTTATTAATGTAATTAATTACAAATTACACTAATATTTTACAAACCCATTAGTTACAATTGTAATTAATTGTATAATGTAAAGTTGCAATTATAATGAAGGTGAATGTAATTAATTACAAAATTGAAATAAAATTACAATTGTAATTAATTAAAAAATTGAAATAAAGTTACAATTATAATTAATTGTAAAATGTAATTAAGGTGAATGTAACAAATTCAATTAATTTTAGCAAAAAAATCTGCCATATTTTACAAATTTAATTAATTGCAAAATTGAAATAAAGTTAAAATTATAATTAGTTACAAAACTAGATTTTGATAATTAGTCTTGATACTTTTGTACTTCTTTCGTCCCATAAAGATAGGTTTGCTTGTATTTGCACACAGATTAAGAAAATGTAATTAATATTGTTGGAATCAACTACAATTGAAGCCTCCCCATGTTCAACCTCCAATTAATTATTATTCGTCTTCTAAATCTATCATATTTTTGCAAATTCATTAGTTACAATTGTACGTAACTAATTGCAAAATTGAAATTAAATTATAATTGTAATTAATTACGAACTTAATTTATTATAAAATGTAATTAAGTTGCAATTGTAAGTAATTAATTACAATTTGCAACTAATTCAATTAATTTTAAAAGGAAAATGAAATTTCGAGTAACTCGTAGTATACAATTAAGTTACAACTGTAATTAATTACAACTGAAACCTTCTCGTGTTCAAATTGTAAATTTGTCATATTTTTCAAATTCATTAGTTAAAATTGTAACTAATTGCAAAATTAGAATTAAGTTACAATTGTAATTAATTACAAATATTATATATTTGTACATGGGGAATGGAAGTAGGGAAATCTTCTTTAATGGCTCTACACTCATTCATTTTTCATTTTTTTTCTTCATGTTGGAGCTTTCCCTTTAAACACCATACTGTTCTTAACTTCAATCACTTTACTATGTGATGAGTAAACACAACTCTGGCTTTCCATTAGTCCAGTCGATAAAACCAATATACCAAACATATCCTAAGAATCCTTGTATAAAGCGACTTGCATGTTCATCCCTTTGGGTATTGAATTGCCAAAAGTACGAGAGGAACCTTCAAAAAGCTATCCTTCTATTAAGCAAAGTTTAGAGGCTTCCAAAATCGTTATTGGCAACAACAATTAAGAGAAATAAAACCAGTTACAAATTGTTTAACACTTGATTTCTCATGGTTCACCAACATCCTCTAGGTTCAAGAACGAGTCAAAGATCTGCTTCCCACCACTAAAATTTTGAACAACTCCGGCGTAAAAAACCCAGTGAAATAAAAACATTATTGCTTCACTATCATTTTCACGTCAAAACTCTCACACTTTAAGAGACAAAAATTGACTTGGCACTAAGATAGAAACATTCTCAATAACCAATCCATATCATTTCACCATAGGCACATGGCCACTCTTCTTCTGTAGGGTAAAACCAAAACCCTGTTGGCGTTTCCTCCATTTTTTCTTCTGTTTTGAGACTGCGTTACACAAGTCTTGTGTGTGTATACATACACATACACACACACGCACACATCTGATTGTGTGTGCTAGGGGCAGTGCGAGTAGCTGAGTGAAAGGGGAAAGTCTAAAAAGGATTCTAGATGGAAACTTTCACCATGTGAGTGGAAAAGCAAACTCCAATGGTGGTGGATGATTGTGCGTCAATTTCGGATTACCTGATTTTGGCAATATGTTTCATATTTTTAAAATACCTTATGTTTAAAAATAAGCCCCTTAAAATTTTGTATTTGTGTACTTAACCCTTATTTCATTCGAGAAAAAGTGGAAATCTCATGAGCTCAAGTATATTTATTTACTTATTTTAATGATATGATTACTAATATGAAAGTTCTAAAATTAGAACTTTCATATTAGTAATCATATCATTAAAATAAGTAAATAAATATCCTATAAATCCAATCCACCCCATCCTAGCATCAACCCACCCCCACCCAATTTAACCTTAAACTAGTTTCATATTCGTGCGATGCACATACATATTATATTGACAAAAATAATGGAATGGATAGAACAATGGGAAAAATATCCGAAAATAAACAAAAGTCATTGTCAATCTAAATAATAATAAGCATTGATTATTACAAATTTTGGAAAACTTCCTCATACCCAACATTTGTCATCACATTTGTTGGGTTTTCTTTGTCATCACATATCAATATCTTCAAATCAGCACGATTTGTAACTCTTGAAACTGCTATAGATAACTGTCCACGATCGAAAGCTATTTTTTTAAAGATTTGTCCCACATGCAAAAGAACAATGATTTCTAGCGTTCACTCTTTTATAATATAGGATTAGTATTAAACCCGTGCGTTGCACGAAAGAATAATATATGAAATGATTTTACTGTAAACACCATTACAAAATAGAAAAAAAAGGTTTGAACACACAATTTGTTTTGATTAATGTTACAAACTATCAATGAATGCTCAAAATATAAATAATTTTAATTCTCACAAATTAAGCAATATTGACGATGCACAAAAGTAAAAATAAACCTCAAGATTTGCAATACATGAACATGAAATTCAACCCAAGCGATCATTCGCATAATTTTTTTTTAATTTTTAAATCCAATGCATTTAATTGAATATATATATAATAATAATAATAATAATAATAATAATAATAATAATAATAATAATAATAATAATAATGCATATTTAATTATATGTAAATAAAATAAAAAGAACATCTAAATAAAATATATATAGTAAGTCTTTTTGTCTATATATTTTAATAAAATTAAGGAATAAAGTTTTACCATTTTTACGATATATAATTATTATTTTAATATTTTAATAAAATTGCGGACGATTGAATTATTTTACCATCTTTGCGAGAAAACGGTCCATGAATTAAGTGTTTTAGTGATTGTACTATGAACATATCAACTCGATTTTTGGATTTAACGTTTAATAAATAAAACTTTCATTTTTTTAAAAAAACTTTTGAATTAAAAAATTAGGCTCATATAATTCATGTGCAAGACTCAACTTACATATTCTCATTAGGACAATTTTTTTTTTATATATATTGTTCTTAATTATATTCCTTCAAAAAAGAGGTATAAGTTAGACTTTTTTGGTATATTTTTATTTTTGAAGCTTTAATTATTAATTTCAAGTGTTTTCCTAAAAAAATAATCATTACTTTTAAAAAATATCATTACATTAATTGGTTCTTCTTTCTTCATATTGGAAATTTCTTTACTCATATGTTACATTATTTTAATAAATATTACTGATCGATCAATTGTTTAATTAAAATTATATGAACTAATTGTTAAAATCTGTAATATATATTTTACATATTTTAGTTATTTAAATTTATAATGAAAAATAAAAATGAACATAATTAGTAAATAAATAAAAATAATGTCAAAATGATAAATGAATTGAAGAAATCTTAAATTGTAAAAATTAACACAACTTAGTTGAATTTACTTTGAAAACTCGTTTATTTATTATTTATTTTTATTTGATAAGAAAAAAACCTGAATTGAAATTAATCATCCGTGACTAAATTGAATTTAGTTAACAAATTATAGATAGTATTATAGGATTTAAATGATATAATTTTAAATGAACGAGATATTGAGGAAAAGTAAAAAATAAAATAAAACTTTACCTATGATTTTTTAGACGATTTTACAGACAATATGTTTACAGTTTGCTCTCACTTATTAGCTTCTATTAAACTTTTCATTGAGGTCTTCGATTTGACACTCATATCACATATTTTTCGACTTCAAAATAATACAATAATTATCAAACGAATAATAAAGTTAGAAAAAATAATATTTAGATGTCATTAATAACATAGCACGAATGCTAATGACATTAATGACACATATACCATAATACTTGTTAAAACATTTAATACACTAAAATTTTCAGATTTAAATTTTTTTTAAGAAAAACTATGTGCGAATTTTGATGACGACTATTCTACTTTAATATATATAAATACTTAAGAAAAGAAAATAATTGTTTAGAAGTTACAGTGACC
Source organism: Ligustrum vulgare (assembly GCA_963555705.1). Classification (NCBI taxonomy): domain Eukaryota; kingdom Viridiplantae; phylum Streptophyta; class Magnoliopsida; order Lamiales; family Oleaceae; genus Ligustrum; species Ligustrum vulgare. Next base: position 47,156,033 of record OY743171.1, on the reverse strand, counting down.
TCAAGCCTTAGTTTGATTGTCATTCTTTTAAGAAAAAAAATAAATAGTGATTAATGAGATATTGCATGATGGAAAATAAGAAAAAAATTTAGGTTTATGTTTTGAATATTTTGATGTTAAAATGTATGGTTAAAATGAATGAATTTGAAAAAATAACAATCAAACATGATCATGGATGGAATTACTTTGCTTACTTAGCTGATGGAAGGGGTCCCAAATCATAATTTTTAAAACTGTAAGTTTGAATGCGTCAAACATAAACTGTAAATGGTAGTCAAATAAGGGTAAAACAAGAAATTTGAGGAGAATATATAAAGATATAAAATTATTAGAGGCGCGAAATAGGCAATTAATTATATGTTGAAGGGCCTAATGAGTAAATATAATTTTTTATAAAATGCAAAAGGAAGAGAGAGAAATTGATTTTCTAAAAAAGTCTTCAGCTGTCGAAAATGGAAGGAGAAAGAGCTTTGGCCTTTGGGGGGGTCCGTCAAACTCTTTCAAAATCAACCCAAAGTTAGTGGAGACGATGAATTTTCTGATCCACGCAATATTTCCCAAAAAGAGTTCAACATCGATTGGTCTTTCTTTCTGTACAAAAAATATACTATTCATCTTCTTCTATTTTACCGACCTTGTTGGCTCGAAAATCTAACCCTTGTGTGTGGTATATACTATATAGAAAGGAGTTCCTGTGGATCTTCTTCTTCTTCAGCTATTCTTTCTTTCTGTTACATATATACTGCTTTTGCGGTGCTATGTTGTTCCAATTGCAATCATAGTGAATTAACTTGTTTATGTATAAACACTGTCCGTCCTGTGAATCGCACGCTGGGCTTGAGTCCAACTTATAAATTAGGTCCAAGGCGAACCTAGGAAAATATTAAATAACTTGTTTTGTCAAGAAAATTGAAAATGACGATTTTACGTTTCAAATTTAATGTAAGAATAATCATAAATAAGTCGAAACGGTCCAATTTCGACATTAAAAAAAAAAAAAAAAAGTTACTTTTAGACCTTCTGTATAGTTATATACATTTGAATTTTGAGCACTTAGAAAGTAAAAATTTAAGAACTTGTAGAAGAAGACGAGAAAAGAGAGATTAAATTGAAACATTGAAAGTATTGTGTGAATGATCCATTTGTATTTGAATATACTTATTAAGAATAATTTGGCATAAAATAAAGGTTAATGGGCTTCAAATTCTATTATTATTATTATTAAAACAAATTTTTTGGACTTTTTTATCAACCGGGGAAAAAAAAAGTGGAAATTACATAGAACACCCGAATAAATATAAATATTCAAAATGTACCAACCATTGTTTTATTTTCCAAAAATACTACAATATAACAGTATAATTAAAAAACATAAAATTCCTCAACTCCTTATACAAATGAGTAATTAACAGGTCTTAATCACCCATCAAATAAATTCCCCAATTTATCTCAAATCCCAAAATTCATCCTCTAATTACTCGTTATACAAAAAATTACCCCAAACTGAAACGGTATTCTCTCATTCCTAATCTCACCAACGTCGTTCGTCCTCATTCCAAATCCTTCTCAATTGACTTTAGTCGGAACCTTAAGCTATTTCAAATTTTTCTCTAGTTGAATTCGTTAAATCCCTCCCAGATCATGCTCATTGAATATAATATATATTCATCCTAGAATCGAAACCCTCTAATGCTTGACATAATATCTATAGAAATTCTTGGATGAATTTGGGGAGACTAGCTTCTTATAATTTCGACATACTATTGTTGTGTTTTTTTTTTTTTTTTTGAAAATGGAATTGCAAATTCTAATTTTTTAATGTTAATTTGTTGTTGTCAATTCCTCCACATCCGTTAGATTTGTGTTTTTTATACATAGTTTCTTTAGTATCCATTAATTCCCTTATAATGAAATTTCATATTTTAAACTTTCCACGTTTCATTTGGTTACATGTATAATGCATGTCATTCCACACTTAAGTAAAATGTATTGTCTTTAACATAAATGTCATAGGGGTTTGGTGATTGTATGCTTTCCAGAAAAGGAAAAAAAAAAAAAAAATGAGATTTGATGTTCATCTCATTCCAGTAGAACATGTTCATAAATAAGTTACTGACGTGGAATAAAATATTGATTCAAATACCTACAAAAAATTGAGGCGTGTCACATGAAAATATATTGACCCACATCCCGAGATGTGAAACAAACTCATATCTCATAAATCATCATAATGTTGATCAGATTACAGGTATCAACATAATTTTCTCTTTAGATACAAAGCAATGACAAAGAATTAAAATTTAGAAGTTCCAAGTTCTTTGACAGATTTCTAGTTTTGATGCATGGTTTATACTTTATATAACTATGCAACCTTTTCCTTTCTTTTTTTAGTACAATATTGTGTTGTAAGCTGCTTCTAATTCCCAGATAACATCTGTAACGCCCCGAGTTCCGAGGATCGCGGAAACGTCACATTTTTCTAAATTCTTGAATAAACTTTGTTGCGGAAAAAAAATGATTAAATATTAAATAGCACATATATTGGATAAAAGTTTAGCGATAATTCAGGTTAAATAAAATAATTCGTACAAACTTATAAAAAAAATGAAAAATTCTTGATAAATTAAAATGTTTCAAAATTCACGACTTTCAAAAATAATATTAAATTTGTAATTGTCGCCATTGCCCATCACTCGCCACCGTCACCGAAATCTGCAAAAATTGTTAAAACAACGGGTTGAGCATTTCACAATGAAATACTCAGTAGACTCAACTCCAATAATTAATCTATAAGATAATTGGACAAGTAATCATGCAAATAATGTAGTGACATTCTTTTCTTATTCATAGGCATCACATAGTGAACGCAAATGAACCATTCTTTTCTTAAATCATGCTAGCAGATAAGTTATGACGTGCATAACACAAATTCTCAAATTTATCTCATACGAGATATTCTTTTCTTTTCTCATGCAATTAAGCATACAAGATCACACAAATCCACATAATCACGTGCAATTATAATCTAAATCAATTAGTGGGGGCGAGTCTACCTTTAACGTTACGAGTTCTCAAAAATTGGAGCAGGAAGTACGTCAATCTCTTAATTCTCCAAATGATTCGTCTAGCCAAGAAAAATTAATTAAATTAGTATTTTCGAAAATTAAAGGACTCATTTAAAATGCTACTTAATATGATTAGGGACTGAAATAAATGTTTAAAACTTAAGGCTGGGCTGGATTGGACTTAATACATTCTAAAACATGATTTGGGATCAAAATAATTAGTTTCCAAAACTTGAGGACCCAAGAGGCAAAATCAAATTATATAATATATATATATATACATAACACACTCTCTCTCTTCTCTATCTATATACAGACAGAGAGAGAGGAGAAACGGGAGGGCGGACGCCCTCCCCAGAACCAATCACTGGCGGCAAGGCCGGCGTTAATATCGCCGGCGCGAAGCAGCCGCAGTGGGGAAAAACTGGGTATGCGAGAAAAAATAGATTTTGGGCTGATTTGGGAGCGGTTTGGTGCGAAACCCGAGGCTGTGTTCATGGGTTTTCCGGCGGTGGTTTGGCAATAAAACGGCGGTGAGGTAAGCAATTGGTTTTATGGGTTTATTTTTTGGTCTTCTTGGGTTTTGATTTGATTTTTGGGACTAAACTTGGATTTTGGAGATGGGCAGTGTGCGTGGTCGGGCAGTGGTGGTTGAGGTGGCCGATTGTGGTCGGAGGTGATTTTGTTTCCGGTTGCAGATTGTGGATGAAATGAGCTTGTAGTGATTTCACGGTGATGCATCAGTGAAGGGTTGGTTGTGGTAACGCTGAGTAATGGCAGTGGTGTTGGGCAATAGTGTGTGAGGCTTGGGTTCAGTTGTAACAGACGGTGATGATAATGAAGAAACAGAAATTATCGATGAAGATACCTGAAAGCTGTGTCTTGGCCGTGGGTAGTTTCTGATCGTGAAGGGGAGTAAAATGAATTGAAATTGTAATCGTGGATAAATTTCTGGTGGATGATTATCATAATTTGTAAAGATAATTGATGAATTTGAAATTTGAAATTTAATAAAAATGATAAACTTAAATTTGAAATAAGATTATTGTGAATTTATTTACATAAATAAATAAATAATAAAATAAAATAAATAAATAAATGAAATTGGATTTTAAAAATAGATTTTAAATTTATTGGACGTAAAAACAAGTTTGGACTGAAATTTATTATTCTCGGCTCAAAATTATAACTTGACTAAACGACGTACGTGAATTTTAAATAACGTGTTAAATTATAGCGACACGATTTTTAGTAAATAAAATACTTATTTTAAAATAAATTCCGAAATATTACGGTCGCTACAACCTCACTAGACAGTAGAACACTAGATTTTTCCAATATGGACAAACCACAATTGCAAGACCACCACAAGTTTGAAGTTGTTCCTCTAGCCGGATTTTTTCCATCTTCCAATAAGCATTTCGGATACGGTTTCCTTCCACTACTTTTCTTCATCGACCATCTCAAATTCTGAATTGATACCTTAAAATTGGATAAGAATCAATGACACCAAATGCCATGAAATCTTCATATTTTCCAATCATTGTATTGAACCCAACTCCAATCAGAAGAAAAGATCTAAACCCAATAACAAATACTGTAGAATAACCTTTTTCTCATTCATGCATAACTATTACTTCCACAATTATGATAGATGAATGACACTTTGATTAAACAATATGTCCAACACAATATGGTCGAGAAGATATCTATCAGATTACAGTTTGCTCTTGCAAGTTTCTCAAATTGCCATCCATTAGAAAGTCTAAGATTTGGATTTTGATAACAGCTTATTCCTTTTCACGATATGTTTCTAGTATATAACAGGCTTCACTGCTTCAGATATCCGGAATATGATTTCCGTGGGAGGATATCTATACGTATGTAGTGATGCAAAGGCATGGCCAGGGACGTCCATCAAACTCTTTGCACCATTTTTTTTTTTTTTTTTTATTATTTGAAAGACCATTTATTGTTTATACCAACTTGGGGTAGTCTCTGTCAAGAGCTGACATTTGCTTCTGTTTTTGTTTTTCATATGGGGGAGGAGATGGAATTTCAAATTGAAATTAATGGTGGGGGCTATGTTATTGGCTAATTCTATGCTGAATTTATTAAAAATCAAGAGCAATTTTTGAAGCTAGTATTTTTGGTTTTTTTTTCTATCTCGTCCAGTAATTATAATATAAAAAGTAATGGGTAGTATTTCATGAATTGTTTTTATTAACCTGGTTATATGTGATTTTTTCCTCCAAAAAAAATGGGCTTCGAAAATTTTTTGGGCTTTTTGGACCGAGTCAATGGGCTCACATTAGGACCGATATAAATTCTTCCAGAATAGAGGCTTAAGTGTATGTCTGGTTAAGGCTGTGATGATATTTGTCTTTATTACTCTGAGTTGATCAATCGGACGGGTAGTGAGGCGATTCTTATCTTGGCAGGACAACCTAGGTTGCATTTGAGTATTGGGGTTAACTTCTTTCTCATATGCAGCCATGGCAGGTTCAACCTCTTACTTGACTTACAAACAGATCTGAGCCTCACCTTTAGAAAACAGTTAAGATGCACTACTAATATAACCCCGGTATTCTGGAAATCGGCCTCCACATTCATCACCTACTAGTTTAGTAACTGAAATAAAAACCGACCTAATTAAAACTGTTTGGGAGTAAATGCAAATTATATTCATTCAAAATTTCAGATTCTGTTGACAATTGAGATTTTGGTCAAAATTAGTTGGTAAGAATCTCAGTTATTATATATATATTGGTGACTAAGGGTGTGTTTGATAAGTTTGGTGGGAAAGGAAAAAGAAAAGATTTTCCATGGAACTATTTTCCCATCAAACCCATGAGAATTTATTTTCCTTGTTTTCAAGGAAAAAGCTCCACCTTTTTTTTACTTGGTTGAAAAATATTTTTCAGGCAACATTTTGTAATCAAACAAAAAAGGTGAAAAACTTGAGTGAAAATATTTTTCCCCCCTTCCCACCCACCTATCTAACACACCATAATATCAAATTCATTCCTTCCTTTGAACATACATCTACCACTGCAGCAGCACGCTGGCACCCTCCAATCTCATCTTCTCGGCGACGGACAATAGACGACAGATGACGATGACTGTACCGCACACAACAGTAGAGACTTGAGCATGACGTTGTTGTAGGTGATATTCGTGTCCAACAATATATTTCTAACAACTAAAGGGATCGAATATACAAGGATCGAGAATAAAAAACCTCCGGACATTGATGTTTTGATTTTCTGTGCTGCTTCTCTCTCAGTTTTGATACTTCCAGGCTCTAAACTCGCTCTATATGATGGTGCATATCTAAAGGTGTTGAGTGAGTGAGCATAGGGACCAAAACAGGTATTTATAGCCGAGTTCCCATCAAACTCAAAACGGCTACACGATCAGTTTTATGCCACAAAATCTGGGACAGTTACAACAGCGGAAGACTTGATGAAGACCACGTTGGACCATATTATGGAGCAGTTAAAACTCCAACATTAAATGGAGCTACATTAAATGGTGGAGCAACATTAAATGGAACTTAAAACTCCAACATTCTCCCACTTGGTCCACACGTTGAACCTAATGTCTTTAATCTTAATCCCATCTTATATACTTCTTAAGAAATAAATACATGAATCATGGCGATAAGTCCTCTAATAATGAGTATTACCTTCCATGTATTACAATGCATTAGTTTCTCAAGTATTATTCTATATGTGGCAACATCTCTTAAATCTCTTAATGAATAAACCCTATGTTTATTCTTGGTCCTATACAGATGAATTTTCTCAAATAAATTAAGGTGCACATCAACATGAGAAAACGTCACAAAGATAAAAGTTTCATTCAAAATAACATTGTCAATACAATGAAAATCATATAATGGAACCAAGTCCCATTTTCACTACAGATCCTTAAATTTCGACGGTGGCATGCCCTTAGTCAAAGGATCGGCGACCATTAATTCAGTACTAATGTGCTCAACAACCACTTTCTTTTCCTTAACACGTTCTCTTATGGCTAAATACTTGATGTCGATGTGTTTACTTCGACTACCACTTTTGTTGTTCTTAGCCATAAAAATAGCAGCTGAATTGTTGTAAAATATTCTCAATGGCCTAGAAATAGAATCCATAATTCTCAGTACAGATATGAAACTCTTTAGCCATACACCATGTGAAGTAGCTTCAAAGTAAGAAACGAACTCAGCTTCCATTGTGGAAGTAGCAGTCAAGGTCTGCTTAGCACTCCTCCAAGATACAGCTCCGCTGACCATTAAAAATATGTACCCAGATGTTGATTTGCATGAATCAACACAGCCAGCAAAGTACGAATCTGAATAGCCAATTACTTCCAGATTGTCCGTTCGTCTATACATAAGCATGTAGTTTTTTTCTTCTTGAAGGTACCTCATCACTTTCTTTGTAGCTCTCCAGTGGTCTATACCTGGATTAATCGAATATTGTCCTAACATTCCTACAACAAATGCAATGTCAGGCCTTGTGCAGACCTGAGCATACATTAGGCTTCCGACAACAGAAGCATATGAAATGTTTTTCATCTGTTCCCTTTCCAAATCATTTTTCGAGCATTGGTTCAAATTGAACCTATCACCCTTCACAATGGGAGCTCCACTAGGTGAACAATCCTTCATCTGAAATCTCTCTAAAACTTTATTAATATAGGTTTCTTGAGACAAACCCAAGATGCCTTGAAGTCTGTCTCTATAGATCTTAATGCCAATGACATAAGATGCCTCACCCATATCCTTCATGTCAAATTTTTTAGAGAGAAACTGTTTCACCTCATGCAGCAAACCCTTACCATTGGTTGCAAGAAGAATATCATCCACATATAAAACAAGAAAACAAATCTTACTCACACTGACCTTCTGGTATATACATTGATCTATAATGTTTTTTACAAATCTAAATGAAGAAATCACGTTATGGAATTTAAAATACCATTGACGGGATGCTTGTTTTAAACCATATATGGATTTCTTGAGCTTGCATACTAAGTGCTCACCATCACTAGAGGGAAATCCTTCTAGTTGTTTCATATTAACCTCCTCCTCTAGATCTCCATTGAGAAATGTTGTTTTCACATCCATTTGTTGCAATTCCAAATCAAATTGGGCTACTAATGCCAGAATGATACGTACGGATTCTTTCTTAGATACAAGAGAAAAGGTATCCGTGTAATCGATTCCTTCCTTTTGAGTGAACCCTTTAGTAACGAGTCTTGCCTTGTATCTCTCAATGTTGTCCAATGAGTCCTTCTTTGCCTTAATGACCCATTTACATCCAAAGGCTTTTGCACCATTAGGCAACTTAACAAGATCCCAGACCCCGTTACCTTTAACAGAATTCATCTCTTCCTTCATAGCATCCTACCATAAGTTTGGTTCTTTGCAACTCATGGCTTGCGAAAAATATTAAGGATCATTTTCGACTCCAATATTGTAGTCAGATTCTTTTAGATATACGACGTAGTCACTAGGAATTGCTGATCTCTTTTCTCTAGTAGATCTCCTTAAAGTTGTACCATCATCCTCTTGAGAAGTATGTGGTTCAACTGGTTGTTCAAGAACTTCTGGTAATTCTTGAACTACCTGATCTACCGGAATGTTGTTATTAGCTTTTGGAACTTCAAGGATTGGTTGTTCAACACCAGTTTGTACTTGAGGGGTGCTATGAACTATAATAACCAGTCTATCACCTAAGGTGGAAGGTTGAGATTCTGAATGATCATTTCCAGAAACTATGTTCCTGATTTGATCACTCCCACTGATCAAGTCATTCTTAAGAAACTCCGCATTTCTTGATTCCACAATCCTAGTGCTGTGAGATGGACAATAAAACCTATATCCTTTAGATATCCAATGAAATGCCCACTAATGGTCCTTGGGTCCAGCTTCTTTTCTTGTGGGTTATAAATTCTTACTTCAGACGGGCATCCCCAAACGCGCATATATTGCAAACTTGGTTTCCAACCTTTCCATAATTTAAATGGTGTTTTTAAAACAACCTGTGTTGAACTCGATTTAATATATACACTGCCTTCTTAAAGATTCGAAATGCTAAGCATACTCCGTACCATGTCCAATAATGTTCGATTTCTTCTTTCTGCTACATCATTTTGGTCTGGTGAACCAGGCATGGTGTATTGGGCAACTATCCCATGTTCTTAAAGAAACTTTGCAAACGGACTTTGCAAACGGATCAGGTGCTTGTCCATCATCTGTGTATCTACCATAATACTCTCCACCTCTATCTGATCTCACGATCTTAATTTGCTTTTCACATTGTTTCTCTACTTCAGCCTTAAAGATTTTAAAGGCATCTAATGCTTCGTTCTTGTTATGAAGCAAGTAGAGATACATATATCGTGAATAATCATCTATAAATGAGATGAAGTATTTCTGACCATGTGAGTCCGTGTCTGGACTACATATATCAGTATGTAAGATTTCTAATATGCCAGAACTCCTATTGACACATTTCTTTGACTTGTTGGTTTGCTTTCCCTTAATGCAATTCACACAAGTCTCAAAATCAGTGAAATCCAGTGTACTAGGTACCCCATCATTCACTAATTTCTTTATTCTCTTTATGGAGATGTGTCCCAATCTCATGTGCCATAAGATAGAGGAGTCCTCGTTAATAATACACCTTTTGGTGCCAGTGTGAACATGCATTGAACTATAAGTGACTTTATTTTGTAAATTAATGCAATAAAGACCATCAGACAAAACACCATTTCCAACACAATTAGATTTATATAATAAATTGAAAGGTGTTTCTGAAATATAGAACGAATAACCAAAAGGCATGAGTCTGGAAACTAAAATCAAATTTCTAGAAAAACTTGGAACATAAAAAGTCTTTTCTAAGTCTAAAACAAAGCCACTACTTAAAGTTAAATAACATGTTCTGATAGCCTCCACACACGAGCCCATCTTGTTTCCTGAAAAGATGTTCTGTTCACTTCCCACTGGCTTCCTTAGATTTTCCAATCCCTGTAAGGAATTTGAAACATGGATTGTTGATCCAGAATCAATCCACCATGTATTTACACCAATATTGACCATATTAGATTCATAACAAACAAACGAGATTGGATTACCTTTTGTCTCAAACCATTTCTTAAATTTGGCGCAATCCTTCTTCACGTGTCCCTTCTTTTTACAAAAAAACACTTGGATTCCTTCTTGATATTAGCACGAGGAGGTATTTTACTTTTCCCCTTTTGATCTGCTCTAGCCTTGCCCTTCCCTTGGGTCACCATCATTGAACTTTCTCCCACTTCCATAACTAGTCTACCTTCCTCTTGAACACACATGGTCGTAAGTTCATTAATTGACCATTTGTTCTTATGTGTATTGTACGAGATTTTGAAGGGCCCATATTGTGATGGAAGAGTGTTCAAAATATAGTGCACCAGAAAGGAATCTGACATCTCAACCTCGAATTTCTTCAATTGAGCCACAATGTCCCTCATCTGCATGATGTGCTCGCGCACACCTATTACACTGGTGAACTTTATAGATGAGAACTTCATGATTAGGGTGCTTGCTAATGCCTTGTCTGAAGTGACGAATTGATCATCTATGGCCTTTAGCAAATCACGGACCTTATCATGCTGATCGACTGAACCACGGATACCAGTAGAGATTTTGGTATTTATGAACATAACTGAGAGGCGATTGGATTGCTCCCATTTTTTATATAGATCAACTTCATTTGGAGTGCTGGTCTAAGTGATAGGAGGTGGTTCGTCTTTCCGAATAGCATAATCAATGTCCATCCACCCCTATTGAAGGAGAATTCTTTCCTTCCATACTTTATAATTATCACTCTTAAGTTCGGGAATATCACAACGAATATCAGAAAAATTTGCAGGTTGAACAACTGCATAAATTTAAAATACATGCTTTTGTTAAATAAATGAAGCTAAAGTAAATTTCATGTTTTACCAATGTAAATCACGCTAAAATGAATCTATTGACATAAAAATTGCATGTGGGCTAAATTTTAATAAAGGTAGATTCAAAATTTAATTTATGATAAAATTATCAAATTATTCACTTAATTCATAATTTTGTGAATAAATTATGATAATAATATGATGATTCTATCTTCAACTTCATGATAAAACTATCAAATTGTAATCTAATTCATAATTCCTATGGGTATTATGAAAAACAATTTGATATTTTATCCTAATTAATTATATAAATATAATAAAAGTTCCTATGGGATAAAATTTATTATATCAAGTATAATTAATCACAATTAATGTCTATGAGTCCTTTTGTGATCCAAACAATACTAATATATAAATTTATTTAATTAGAGATGCTGTGGCTAATCCCTAATTAATTAAAATTATATGGATCACTCGACATTAAAATTAAAGCATTATGCATAATTTAACAATGACTAAAAATACAATATGTTATTTTATGCATAAAATATCCTCATAATATAAACTTTAAATAAAGTTGCATAATTAAACATAACATTATGCACCGCTTTTAACTTTACATGTATAAGATAATTTATAAGAATTAAATTGACTTTATATTTACTCTATGTATTAAATATAAAGCCCATGCAAAATTAACCAATGAATGAATGCAAAAATTCATGCAGAGGCCAAGAACTGTTGAAATTTAAAAACATCATAATATGGCAAGTAACTAATGACATCAGATTCCATTATATGGCAAAAAGGCATAGTAAATGTATGACTTTCAAAAAAGAAACAGTACGTGTCCACTTTCTTTAAAATCAAACAAACAGCCCTTTGCATGTGTATATATACATATTTGTAAGTATCACCATCAACCTCAAGCACACACGGTTACAGACCCCTTTTTAGCCATTTGGACACAAAAATTACCATTTCAAATCATAGAATGTTAGAAATCTCATGCCCTTATGATTTCTAACTACACTATGCATCAGAATAGTGAGGAAATTTTTTTTTTTTTTTTTTTTTTGGAAAGATTTCAACAGCAGAAATTAGGTTTACTTTCAAAAAATTCAAAAACATCAAGGCGGAGATAAACCGCTCTAATACCAACTGTAGGTGATATTCGTATCCAACAATATATTTCTAACAACTAAAGGGATCGAATATACAACGATCGAGAATAAAAAACCTCCGGCCATTGATGTTTTGATTTTCTGTGCTGCTTCTCTCTCGGTTTTGATACTTCCAGGCTCTAAAATCGCTCTATATGATGGTGCATATCTAAAGGTGTTGAGTGAGTGAGCCTAGGGACCAAAACATGTATTTATAGCCGAGTTTCCATCAAACTCAAAATGGCTACATGATCGGTTTTATGCCACAAAATTTGGGACGGTTACAACAGCAGAAGACTTGATGAAGACACGTTGGACCACATTATGGAGCAGTTAAAACTCCAACATTAAATGGAACTTAAAACTCCAACAGTTGCAGCAGCACCACCTGATCGTGAGAAGCGATGTCATGGTACCCCAGGTGAGTGCTCGGAGCTGAAGATGGGAGCATGAGGGTGGAGATGGAGGTGGTTGTGAACCTGCAGATGACAGCGATGTTATGTTGACTGTTGGATATTGGTTAATAAAATCAATTAAAGTTTCGAGAGTTTAAAAATCGATTAAAGTGACTTCGTGTCGACTTCGGCTAAATACTCAAAACCCGACCCAATCCGTTTAGGCAAAATTATGTTTGCCGCTTCGCCGCTTCGGGGCGCACAAACGGGGTTCGAAAACCAATATCGGATGAATGAGAAATTGCGGAAACGGACAAAATATAATTCGGATTTTTGCCCGTGCGGTCGCACGGTGTTAAGAACCGTGCGACCACACGTCGTTTTTATTTTCCGGTTTTCGCTAAAGCCGTGCGGCCGCACGGTTGTCCGAGAAAAGGTACCTTTTGGAATTGGTGCATCTTTTGGAAGGGTTGCATGGTTTGGCTTGAACCATTCCGTCCACAACCCTTCATACTCTATAAATAGGACCCTTTGGGTGTCCTATTTGAAAACAATTGATATGCAATACATATACTATACTCATTTATCTCCCAATCAAATTCATAAACATTGTTTTTTTGGATTATTTTTCATTTATTTCATATTTGGAGTACAATAACCAATATTCGGTTCGTCGAACTTGTGTTTTGGAGTGCTACTAACACAAGGGAAGCCGTTGTATCTTGGGAGTCGATTGTCGGATTCCGTCGGCACCGTTGCGGGGCAATTTCGACTTAAGGATAAAGAGTCCAACTCTTGCCTCGGCTTATCACTTTTCTCATTTTCTTTTCTCTTGTTTATTTGCATTTGTCTTGCCGTTATTCTGTCCAAATTTTGGCACGGATTTATAATATATTTTGGCGTCACTATTCACAAATTCCACCAACATTGACATTGTTCCAGCACTGTAATATTGACGATTTAGGGGCTTTATTTTCTATGATGGTTGTGTGGGTAATTCTTGTGTTGATTCTTCCTTTTGACTTTGTTATGCCCGTTTCGATGGTGATACCGATGGTGGCAACGATGGTGGTGGTGGTGGTTGTGTGTCCAATAAAGGAGGATTGTATTTGTGTGAGGTTTTGTTTGGAAAGACTCAACGAGATATCATTACCATTAATTTTGGAGATTGTTCCATAAATTGAGCTAACTTGTTATATTTTGCTTTATTAAAAATTATTCATTTTTACTACAAATCATAAGTACTTTTAGAATAAAAATAGTTGTGTAGTAAAAATGGAATTAGAATTTGTATAATAGTATCGGGTGTAATTTGCACATTTCTTTAAAGAATCTTAATGATTATTTTACTATAAAATAGATTTTCTACCTCCCATGAACATCATAAAAATTGTTCACCACCATTGAAATATTGTGAAGTGTTCAACTAGTAAGGCAATCATAACGACCCAAGGTGGATCCTAATGGGTCACGTGATCCACTAACTCAAAAAAATATTTTTAATCAGAAATAATATTATTATGTTTTGAGGAACAAAACAAAGTCGGAATATAGTATTCTTGATATCATTTCGAATTGCTCATAGGCTAACTTCTAGTATCGTTAAAGGCACGCAAAATAGTCAATTATAGCAAAAGCTACAACTTATCAAAGTAGGCTGTCTTAAAGTTTGAAAACTTCGATGACAAAATAACTTTCAAAATTTGTCGACGATCATAAGCTAGTTGAATCCATTAAATCGCTACACCATCTCGAAGTTTGTTTCAAAAATTACATCGTAAATACATCAAACGGATACCGAAAATAGTTAAACACGTGTTTCAAAAATGGGTGTTTAACTCGTGTTTTCTTTCATAATATTTTTCAATTAATTTATCGACATTTATTATTTTCACTCGAAAACTTCTCGATATAATTTATAACATTTTATTAGAAATTTTACATGGAGTATAACATTAAATTTTATTTTTGGGGTCATTACATTAATTTTCATATAATTCAAACTAGCTCAGCCAAACTATCAAATAATTCGAAGCGCAAAAATTCTATACTTGAATAAGTACATGGATCATTTCATGACCACATATATATACAACGATTGTACCCCTAACTCAAAATGTTCGCGTTTACCACTAAGGACAATGATTTAAGTGATAGTGGAACATAAAAGTTGTCCATTAGGGGCAACATAAGTATTAATTATAATTCTAACTCCGTCTAAATTTATACTTCTGCATTTTTTTTCCAATTTTTTTTTTTTTTTTAAAAGAAAGGCTTGCAAGCCGACTCCACTCAACCCTCTACGGGCAAGGTCAGCTCATTGACTGACTCAATCGCTATTACCCCCAACTAAAGCTTCTATAAAGGCAATGTTGTGTTGCAATAAAATCTAAAAATGACAAATGCTAAAAATATAAGTTCAAAAGAAATCACACGTCTATCTTTATCTAAATCTATTAAAAAATTAACTAGTTTCACATCCGTGCGATGCATGAATATATTCTATTGACAAAGTATAATGTACTTAACGGAATAATGAGAAAAAATCAATAAAAAGTAACAACAACAAATGTCAACTTGAATAATAATAATAATAATAATAATAATAATAATATTTTTTAAAGATAACACATTTTCCCTGGATTCTTCAAGATATAGACTTGAGAATCTTTGCCTACACACGAAGATGTAATTTTATTGCTGGCATTTAAAATTTTGTTACGAAATAATGGACTTATTATGTTATACAAGCATGTATACTTCAAGTTACGATTCATTACATAGAATAAAAACATTACCTTTAACTTTTTTGGATCAGCTCTGATCCATTGAAGACACGAATCAAAAATAGATATATGTAATGTGGACTTTAGACGTATTCCAAAGGAAAAAGGGGAACAAATAATTTAGTTACTTCATGGAAAGTTTCTGAAATAAGCACCTGGAAGCAAATGTACATGAAAACCTAATTTTTTCTTGAAATATCGTGGTTTTTTCTTAGACGGCAACATATTACTCTTTTTTCTCCAATTTCCAATCTAAAAATTGCAAAACAAAGTGATTAACCCAGATATCGAAAATATGAATAAAGATAACGGAGTTCATAACTTTTAATGCTATACAATCTACAGCTTCCATTATGTGAACCAATCATAGCACACTTCTGCACCACTTTGCCCAAGTGAATGGCTGGTAATGTCAAACTATAATCTTTGCTATCATTTCATCTCTATTAGAAATTGCCTCGTGGAGTGCAATTCACCCCTGTTCATTCTGCAAACTCCAATCTGCCCCAGCAAGCAGAAGCATCTTGGTACAGTGTCATTACCAAATTTAATAGCCAAGTGAAAAGGGGTGTCCCGATTAGGAACATCTCTTCGATCAATGATAGCTGAAATGGCATCAACCTTAGCTTCCTCAGGAGGAGAAACTAATTCAGTGTGAATCTGGGCCAGGTCACAAAGTTGTGGGAGGCTTGCAATCATCCTCTTGAGAGACGCATAATCTTTCAAAATTATGGCTTTATGGACAAGGCTATGTGCATACTTAGAAACATCAACACCTGCCATGCCTCAGAAGTATGTTCAAAGTCAACCCACAACTATATTATTCCATTACGAATATCCAATTCAATCATCCAAAGTTACACTAATCAATAAAAACCAATCAAGAACTCATCTCCTAAATCAATTGTACAACATGATGAACGAAATTGCCTGACTCCAACCAAATCAACTCTTCAACCATTGGATTCGGGAAAAAAATAAAAAAAAAATACATTTGACATTTAGTCACAAATTCCAAAAATTCAACAACAATAAATATTTAAAAACTAAATAAAATCCAATTCTATTACAAATAAAAGAGCAACAGAAACTATAGAAAGAAATCTCACCTTGTTATTCTATAGCCAATGATTGTTGCCCTTGAGGCCCCTCAGCTATTTAAGCCACCCTCTTTATTGCCTAGTCAGTAGGATACTAGGATGACTCCAAAAAATGACATCTTGTGGTCGATTAGGGAAATGAATCACATGCTCAGGAAATGTTGCGCACCTATCATGTGATGCCATTGGGCATCTTACACATCGCCAAAATCGATTCTTTTGTTTACACATATATTATGATGTTGAAGAACAAACGTTCGTGTATCGTGTTCCCGTATAATGTTTTATGCCTCGTCAGCCGATGATGCTTTATGACATTTCTGTAATGTACATCGATATTACAAGAAGATCTATTTCATTTTCGAGTGTCTAGTTGGAATGTTCGTTCTTCTATAAAATCACCTCCACCTCCTTTAGAAATATAAATGACAATGTTGTTTGAAGATCTGGTTGCCTATATATTTGGATGAGATATTTCATTTGTGTTGTCCCCTTTGAGATTGAAAAACAATTTTTTCGACATTTAAACTTATCGGAAAATTGAACCAGACAATGTAGATGGTTTGCACCGTCAACATGTTCTTCTTGACACACTCTAATACAAACATAATTTATTGGAAGCGTAAGGATTATAATTGGTCGAGAACCTTTTTTTGGACAAGGAACGTATGGGATATGTAATGAAATAGTTCTTTGTGTGTATAAGAAATTGAGGAGGAGGAATAGAAGGTGTCTCCACTCGAAGCAGTGGTGGCCAAAAAGACTTTGCTATAGTATCGGTAACAACATTAAACTGATTTATTTATGATTTTTAGGTAAAATGTGTGGTTGAAAAGTGGAGAGAGAAAATGCATATATATATATATAAAAACAGAAGTGCCGTTAAAAATTTTTCCCGCCCATTTGCACTTTCTATTTTTGGAATTTTTTTTTTTTTTTCAATTGAATTTCTGGAATTGGGAAATGAGTTGTTGACAATTAATGAGACATTTAATGTGGGAAAGTGTGTAATGCATTGTAAATAGGCACTTGACTATATGTATTGAATGCTAATAGTTTGTCTATATATATATATATATATATATTATTTTAGGGAACTATATTCATACAACACATTTTTTTTAAATTTACACCATAGTATAATTGCAAGATAGATCTTCGGTGTTTGTTTAGTTTTGCTTTTATATCCTTAACTTTTTTTAATCGTATTGTTATTTATAACATTCAATTAATTAATAAATTTTATTTTCTAATCGTAATTTCTATTCAAATATTCTGCTAATTTGCATTGAAAGGATGTGCAAATATTTTTTTTTAACTTTTGTATTAATTATTTATTTTGATTATTTAAAAATATGAGAGATAAATAAGTGTTTTTCGCCAACAAAACAAATATATTGAACAAAAATCGTCTCAAAAGACAAGATGTGGAAATTAATAAAGAGTTGATGATAAAAAAATTATAAAAATTTTTAATATAACTATTATAATTTGAAGTAGTTTTATTTTTTGTTAAATTTTAATAATTATTTTAATATAATATTATTTTTTATGCATTTTGTATACGGGAGAAATTATGTATAAGCATTAAAAATTAACAAGCACTTATCAAAATTCATATTGTTAAATTGCAACTTCCGTAGATCATTTTTGTTTTCCAGTCTAAAATACTTTCCAAAAATTGGAATGCATTAATATTCATCATTAATTGCTTTATAAAAAATAAATTTTATAAAGAAATTAATACATTTGGAAAACTACACATTAACTTTGAAAAACAAAAATAACTTTACTTTTTCGTGCATTATTTGTGCATTAATTAGATTAATATTTTATTAAACTTTAATATTTGTTCTTTTTTGTTTAGTTAAAAATATTAGCGACAAATAAGTTTGTTTACACTTCTTAATAGATTTTTTTTTCCAGAAAGCAGTAATTTTTTTTTTTTAGAAGACGGTGACTATTCATTTTTTTTTAATTATTTGAATTAAACTTGCTTGCATTAACGTAAGAGGTACTCATGATAATTAATAATTTATTGAAACTAAAACTAATTATTATGTCATCACATTGATATACATTTGAATGGTATTATGGAAATCATTTTACATAGTGAAATTAATTACTATGTTCTGGATGACGTGTTGACTGCATTTGGTCCCTGTTTGAGACCCATTATTTGGAATAATGTGATTTTGAATAGTAAATTTTTTGGAGAATGTGTAGTTAAAAATTGGAGAATATTTTTGGACTTATGTGTAGATTATTTTATTGGTATAATGTGTGGTTGAAAATGAGTTTTTAAAAAATGAGATTTAAAAATAATAGGTATCAAACAGGGGCTTGATGATGCGTTTAGTGTAATGGGAAATGAAATTGAAATTATTAAGGATGTTCATTTTAATACTTAAAAACGCAACTCCAAACAATGTGCAAATATCTGTTATTTTCGATAAAAAATAATATCAATTTTTTATCGAACAACAACTTCATTTTTTTTTTTTTTTTTTTTTTTTTTTTTGTGAAAAAATGTGGAAAACTTAATAATCATTTACTACTTAAATATATAAATTGATTTTTATTACTCAAAGAAGCTATTATAATTTGAAGTAGTTTTATTATTTGTAAAATTTTATTAATTATTTTAATATATTATTTTTTATGCATTTTGTGTACGGGAGAAATCTTATGTTTTTTTGTGGGTTTTTTTTTTCCTGATTTCCGATACAATTGTTTAACATTAATTAGCAACTTGAATATGTATTGGAATAGGTGGAAAACGTGTCATGCCAGTGATCTTTCATTTGTTGATGTTGAATTGATTAATGAGGTGTGGATGGGAAATGGCTTTTCATTTTTCCATTTCATATTAAATGTT
This sequence comes from Ligustrum vulgare, assembly GCA_963555705.1. Classification (NCBI taxonomy): domain Eukaryota; kingdom Viridiplantae; phylum Streptophyta; class Magnoliopsida; order Lamiales; family Oleaceae; genus Ligustrum; species Ligustrum vulgare. Next base: position 47,136,699 of record OY743171.1, on the reverse strand, counting down.
CGATGCAATTTTTTGCTAGCTTAAGTATTAATTAGTATCAATACATTTTTTTGAATAAAACAAATATAAGATTAATTTTAATAATTGTCTAAAAATTATATGATCTAAAATTCTCGGTATAATTTTTTGACCTTCAATGTTATCCAGTTGCCATGTCATGATAATTGCAAGATTTGCGTAAGTATTATTTTAACTACTTGATTTTATATGTAAAACTATAATTTTATTGGTTAAGAATGAATAATGTTTTTTTAATAATTCTTAATTTTAATAGTTGTGTAAAGGTTATATGGTACGATTTTTGCTATAATTTTTTTACTCCAACATTGTCGATTGTTATATCATGATAATTGCTAGATTTATGAAATTGTTATTTTGACCACTTGATTTTATAGGTGAAAATATAATTTTATTGGTCAAATGCAAATATTTGTAGGTTAAGATTCAGCACGCTTTTATAATTATTATGATTCTTATTTTTGAATGAAAAATTTAAAGCTTAAATACGAGAGGAGAATGCATAAACCATTAGAAATATATTGATACATTCCACATAATCAATATTGTATCCATAATATTAAATAAAAAACATGATACACCATTAAATAAACTATTAAATTTGGATTTTCTTTGAAGTTGACCATAACTCATAAAAATTATTGAAATTAACAATCATTTTTATTGGTCAAATACAAATATTTGCTCTTAAGATTAAACAAAAGCTTATAATTATTGTGATTGATGTTTCTGAAAGAAATTTAGATAAAATGTTAAATACGTGAGGAAAATGCAAAAATTGTGGTTAAAAGCGAATACTATTCTTTTAATCATTCTTAATTTTAATAGTTGTGTGAAGATTATATGGTATACCATTTTTCGTTATAATTTTTTTGTCACCAACATAGCATGTTGTCATATCATGATAATTGCTAAATTTATGTAATTATTATTTTGACTACTTGATTTTATAATTAAAAATATAATTTTATTGGTTAAATACAAATATTTGTGGGTTTAAGATTAAGCACACATTTATAATTATTGTGATTTATATTTTTGAATCAAAATTGGAAAACTTAAATACGAGAGGCATAAATCATGAGAAATAATTGATACCTTCCACAATATATTTATATTTGGCGAATACTTTAGTATTATTTACTAATGTATTAAGTAAAATACTAAAGTATCCGACAAACATAGCATCCTCAATATCTCACTTATTTTTATTTATGGATTAAAATGGTGTAGTATTGAATTTATAATGCTTATATTAAACTTAAAAGAAAAGTGTTGACATATTTTATTACAAATCAAATTTGTATTTTCAATTGGAAAATTGCATTCGTACAGGGCCTGTACCTGTAGGATTACTCTTTTCAATATACCAAAATTATTCACTAATTTTACAATATATTTTGTACGATACAATATCCGTGCATCGCACGGGTGATGCACTAGTCTTTATCTTTATCTTTATATATATAAAAGTAGAAGTGAGGAGAGAGAGTCATTTTGGAGGGAAATTTGCATTTAATGATTCTCTCTCCTCAATTCTACTTATATATATATAAATAAATAAATAAAAGATAAAGACTTTTGTAGGAAAATTTATTATTTATTACATATTTAATAAGAGTTATAATAAATATATTATGTATAAATGTATTACATTGGAAATGAAAAAATTAGATTAATATATTTGAACATAAATAAATGTGATATCTATTTAATTGTGTTATGTAGGAAATGAAAAAATTGTATTAATATATTTGAACATAAATAAATGCCATATCTATATAAATGTGTTATATTGAAAATGAAAATTTTGGATTAATATATTTGAAAATAAATAAATACATGCTATATAAATTTGCTAACATAGAAATTAAAAATTTGAATTAATATATTTTGAAAATAAATGAATAAAATAAATATAGAAAAGATAAAGATTTTGTAGGAAAATTTATTATTTATTACATATTTAGTAAGAGTTGTAGTAAATGTAATATTTGTAAATGTGTTACACTGGAAATGAAAAAATTAGATTAATATATTTAAATATAAATAATGTGATATCTATGTAAATGTGTTATGTAGGAAATGAACATAAATAAATGTGATATCTATTTAAATGTGTTATATAGAAAATGAAAAAATTGTATTAATATATTTGAATATAAATAAATGTCATATCTATGTAAATGTGTTATATTGAAAATGAAGATTTTGGATTAATATATTTGAAAATAAATAAATAAATACGTGCTATATAAATTTGTTAAGTTAAAAATGAAAATTTGAATTAATATATTTTGAAAATAAATAAATAAAATCATTGAAATTTTACTTCCTAATATGTCAATAAATGAGTAGATTCTTCAATAAGCATATTACAAAAATAATTAACTATTTGCTATCAACCTTTTACAGCCAATGATAAGTTGGTAGAAAATTTAATCCTTTCATCATTTTGACAAAAATTGATATGTTTAAAAAATAAGGAAAAATAAAATATATGTAAGCAACATATTAAAAATAAAGTTAATTAAAAATTATAACATATTAAAAGAAAAATAGGTGATAAGGTGGGCAAATTTTCAGAGAAAAACGTAAATAAAAGTCAAAAGAAATTTAATATAAAAGATTTAATTAAATGTCAAACTTTGAATGGTGCAGTACACTGTGTGTGCACCATTTTTTATTTTGATTAGTTTTGTTTTGTTTTTTTTTTTTAAATTTTAAACTCAATGACATGTGTTATGGAGGAAATGAAAAAATTGGATTAATGTATTTTAAAATAAATAAATATATGCTATATAAATTTGTTAAGTTAGAAATTTAAAAATTGAATTAATATATTTTGAGAATAAATAAATAAAATCATTGAAATTTTACTTCCTAATATGTTAATAAATGAGTAGGATCTTCAATACGCATGTTACAAAAATAATTAATTATTTTCTATCAACTTTTTAACCACACATATTTTTCTCTCCAATTTTCAGCCATTATTTTTACCTCAAAATCATTTATACAGGTTTATAAATCAAACAGTATTACCAAACGGAGGCTTAATCTTTACATCATTTTGACAAAAATTGACATGTTTAAAAAATAAGGAAAAATAAAATATATTAATTAATATATTGGATTTCAAATAAAATATATGTGAGTAACACATTAAAAAATATAGTTAATAAAAAATTATAACATATTAAAAAGGAAATAGGTGATGAGGTGGAAAGATTTTAAGAGAAAAATGTAATTAAAAATGAAAAGAATTTTATATAAAAAATTTATAAGTGCCGAATTTTGAGTGGTGCGGTATACTTAGTATACATGTAACATTTTTTTATTTTGATTAGTTTTGTCTTTTTTAAAGTTTCAAATTCAACAATATTTTGTATTGAAATTTTATTTGATTTATGTTTTTATTTTTTATTTTATATGATTATATAATCAAGATATTTTCAAAATTATGATATAAAAATTATATATTCCGTGCATCGCACGGGTAGATAACTAGATTAATATATTTGAACATAATTAATGTGATATTTATGTAAATGTGTTATGTAGGAAATGAAAAAATTGAGTTAATATATTTTAACATAAATAAATATAATATCTATGTAAATATGTTATTTTATTTATGAAATCAAAAAATTGTATTAATATATTTGAACATAAATAAATGTCATATCTATGTAAATATGTTAAATTGAAATTGAAAATTTCGGATTAATATATTTGAAAATAAAAAATCCATGCAATATAAATTTGTTAAGTTAAAAATGAAGATTTTGAATCAATATATTTTGAAAATAAATAAATAAAATCATTGAAATTTTACTTCCTAATATGTCAATAAATGAGTAGGTTTTTCAATAAGCATATCACAAAAATTATTACCAAATGGAGGTTTAATTATTTCATTATTTTGATAAAAATGACATGTTTAAAAAATAAGGAAAAATAAAATATATCTAAGTAACACATTAAAAAATATAGTTAATAATAAATTATAACTTATTAAAAGGGAAATAGATGATGAAGTGGGCAAATTTTCAGAGAAAAATGTAAATAAAAGTTTTTAAAAAAATTATATAAAAAATTTAAATGAATGTCAAATTTTGAGTGGCGCGGTATACTAAATGTACATGTAACATTTTTTTATTTTGAATAGTTTTATCTTTTTTAAAGTTTCAAATTCAATAACATTTTGTATTGAAATTTCATTTAAATTATGTTTTTTATTTGATATGATTGAATCAAAATGTTTTTAAAATTATGATTTAAAAATTATATATTCCGTGCATCGCACGGGTAGACAACTAGTGTGGTTAAAAAGTGGTTTGAGAATTTGTGTGATTTATAAACCGATTTATAAACTGATTACCAAACAGAAGCTTACTTATACCCTGTCACTAGATCCACAATAAATTGCTTTAATTTGAATTCAATATCAATCAGATGCTCATATCTCATTACATACACTTTAATTTGAACTCAAATTCAAAATATCCCGTACCTTTTAAATTTAGGTCATTAAGTAGTAACCAGGTTAGGGTTTGATGGTCGCTCGTCAAATTTACCTTAGAAAATTATGATTTTGCTTTAATGAAAATTAAACGGGCATATTTTAATAAAAAATCGAGGAGTTAATTGTTTGATGATCATTGAACTTAGTGGTATGCCTTGGATTGATCATTGAGCTTTAAACTGTCGAGATTTGATCACTGAACTTATGTAAACGTCTTCGACTAGTCACTGAATTTTAAAATTTCGAGTTTTGATCACTAAACTTTGGACTAATAGTCCCAATAATCGCTGAACTTATGTAAATGTCGAGTTTTGATCACCAAACTTATCAAAATGATTAACGTCAGTCATTGACTTAACTTTTATAACAGAATCGACAACATGACGGACATTCTGTCTGTCAATTTCAACCGACCAATCACGACACACTAACTTGTTAAGTAAATTTTTTAAGAACGTCTTCGATTGATCACTAAATTTCTAAAAACATTTTTTACTGTTCATTTGTTGTAAACAAATGATAATTTAAAAGTTTAGTAAATAATCGATGACCCTTTTAAAGTTTTCTTATGTTGTAATTTGGTATGTCGTGATTAATCGATTGAAGTTGACGTGATGTCACGTGTAAATTTTGTCTGTTACGTCGTCAATTCTATTAGGAAAATCTATATACTATATAAAGCCAACTGAGATTCTGGAATCCTTTTTTGATCCAGAATCTCAATTGGAATAGATTCACTTTTAAAACAAGAAACTAATTGTTATTCACATGGTCAGTTATTTTTAATAGTAGACAGTTTCAAAATTGGCCGGATGCTACAAAAGTGGAAATTGTATTTTAGTGGATAGTTTTTGAAGTTGCCGGATGCTAAAAAAGTTGAAATGGGTGGTTTGCGATAAACGTATGGTGGTTTTTAGATAATTACTTTGCTAGGTAAGTGAAAATTCAATGTTTTACCGAAAATCTATATCTATATCTATATTCTGTATATATATAATAGCAGAAGTCATTGACCTATCTTGACTGAATTTTTATTTTTGGATTTCAATTTCTAATCATAAATTTCAACTGTTGTAATTGGACCATGGTAACCGTTTTTGCATTTTCAAATTATGTTTCTAAATAATATTATTTATTTATATAGTGGATTATACTTGGATCTGACTTCTGAGAATGTGTTCAACTGGATTTCTTTTGTGGAATTCAAGTTTTTAATTTAATCAATATTAAATTAAGCTGCTATAAAGAAATCAAATTTTAATCTATATCTATATTATATTCCATATATATATAATTGAGATTCTGATCAATTAATTTGGATCAGAATTTTAGTTGTCAACAGAATCTTAATTTTTTCCCCATTATCCAAGTTTTCGGTTTTCCCACATTTCCTCGAGTGGGTGGTTATCAAAGTGGTGGCATTGTCTATCCACAAATTAACCCACCTACGTTACGTTCAAATTTTTTCTTGGAATTCAAATTCAATCTCATTTCATCCTTGCAGTTCCTTTCATTTGGATATAGTGTTTCCTTCATTTTCGTTTCGTACTGTATATTGAAGGTTTTGCACCTGTCTTTAATCATTTCCCATGAAACATTAGGCGTGCTTCCACCATCTCCAAATGAACTGCTCCCACCCTGAAGTCCTTGAATGGAGAGACACTGCAAATTCTGTAAAGAGTGAGTCTCTCCCAATATTCCAAGACAAGATGTGTATTATAATTTAAACTGAAATTCGAAGAAATTCCAGGATAGGTTGTGAAGGAAACAGAAGGGAAAACTTAGAGGTTGTGTGGTAACTGACGTGTTTCGTGTATCTGTTTTGCTTTAGTAATTTCACAAATAAATAGTTCTGATAATAAATTGTTAGAATGTATATATATGGGTGATTTGTGTGGTAATAGGCTACGTCTGTAATTTCTCACCATGCCGGCCACAGTGGGGAGGGTTTGCATGCCCGCGACCAATCGGGTGCACAGCAGCGCCGCCCTACAGACCCACGGCATATGGCAGAGCACAATTGGTTACGATCCCTATGCGCCCAATAAAGATGACAAGAACAACGATGTAGCACACAACAGCTCCACGACCACCTCAGAGCCTGACCAAGAGAATGCCTATGCCAGCTTCCAAGGCTTTCTGGCTCTTGCTCGTGTTATTACAAGTTCCAATGTCGATGAGGTCCGTGGCACGCAAGAAGTGTTTCCGGGTTGGGCATATGACATTTCAGTGTAGGAGTTTTTTGAGTGCCAAAGATGATGGTGACAAGGAGGGTAAGGACCCGGATGTAATCCATGCAGCAGTTTTTTCTGGCTTGGAGAAGTTGAAGGGGAAGTGTGTAGCCAAGTGTGAAGGGAGTAGTGAGGATGAAGATGAGGAGAGTGAGAGTTTGGATTCAGATTATGATTCTGACATTGAGAGAGCTATTGCAGAAAAAATTGGGAGAAGGGTTAATGGTAGCAAGTTGAACGATAGTAAAAGTAGGAAGAAGAGAAGAAGAAGAATAAGGATGATGATGTTGACTCTAATGGGTCAGAGCTGGATTCTGGGTCCAGGAAGAAGAGGGAGAGGTCAAAGAGGAGGGGGAGGTCGAGGAGGAGGAGGAGGAGGAGGAGTGGAAAGAGGGGCCAGAGTGATTCTGAGGATGAAGATCAAGGACGAAGGAAGGTGAGGAAGGAGAAGAGAAGGAGAAGGAATGATGAGTCATCAGATGAGGAGGAAGAACATAGGTGGTGGTGGTGGAGGAGGAAGAGTAGGAAGGAGAAGAGGAGGAGAAGGAGTCACGGGCATTCAGATGATGATTTATCTAATGATTCTGCTGAGAAGCGACATAAGCGGAGGAGCAGGAGGGCCTTGCTGTCCGATTCTGATCTCAGTGGTCAGGGAAAAGAAGCCGTCTGAGAAGAAGAACGAAACATCGCCATGAAGAGGACTAGCTTCTGTTGAAGGAACCAAAAGATGGGACCAGTAATTGTTGAAGGTACTGTATTTGTCAAGCGTGAGAACTGTTCTATGCTACTATTTTTCTTTCTTTATTTAGCTTTTCTTGAGAAAACAAAATGTCTCCTTTCCTTGGGGGAGGTGCATGTTGCTTCAGCTACTCTGGAAATGTATTGGTTTGCCATTTTATTTGTGCTACTGTTGCGAGTGTGCCAAAAATAAAAAATTAATATTGAAGTACCATTATATAGTTTTCCAATTTCAAAAAAATTAAGAGATGTGTTGTATATACTTCTCATTCATATGGATGGAGAATACAAATCTTTCAGCCAGTTTATCAATTGAGACAAATAAGTAAGGAATTTTGCAACTTTTGAAAATGACTTATCCTTTCATTTGGATAGAGAGTTCTATATCTGTAGACACAGATATACTTCTGGAATTATTTGAAGAGAAGTTTCTTTATAACATGTAATTGTTTCTTTAAATATATCTGATCATGGAAATTTTAAGTTGTCCTAAAATAGGCCGGGTGTTTGGAATGTAACAAGATCGGCCCATCTTGATAAAATGGCCGGTCTATGATCCCGACTTGATGTTTCCCGAGCTCTAGTCCATTTATCTAAAGGTAATCTCAAATGCCCGGGCTTTCCACGATAGGTCGGGTTGTACCGACCTCATTATCAAATCTTAGGGACGGTAAAATCTATGGTCGACACGTCCCGACCCCGTCACGCATATAAGCTCGGTATAGATAGAACTTCGAAACCATATTCATTTATGGGCTTCATTCATGGGCCTCAAGGTAATAAGCTATCCATAAGGGAATCTCCTACCAAAAGGAAACTAAATCCTTGTAAGTTAAGAACTCTTCATAAAAGGTAACTTCATACCAAAGAGGATCCCTTCTTTAATTAAGGATAATGATGAGCTTTTTAACCCTATAAATACAGCCTCTTTAGTTACATATTATTCATTCATTATTCTCTATGTTTTCCAGTTAAATATTCTCCTTCTATTTTTCTCCAGAAAAATGATTCTCAAAACGGAGGGGTGACGGGGAGAATCCTCCTCGCCTTTTTTGCAGGTCATCCAAGGCGAATTCATTAATCTTTTCCAGCAATCAAGTATCATCAGATCCTGCCACGTCAAGGTTAGGATTTTTTACAACATCAATTGGCGCCGTCTGTGAGAAGAGATACAATCAGCCATGGTTAATATACGCCAAGCTCGTCCCTCTGCATCCACTGGTCAATCTCTTCTGGCCAATACTTTGGCTGAGGAGGAAAACCCTCCACCTCTTGAAGATGTTGGAGAAGAACAAAACCCAGAAATCACACCCAACAATGAATCCGTTAGTCGAGAAGATTTCAACGAACTTCAGCAGTAGCTCCGTGAACTCCGTCAAGCTCTTCAACAACAGAATAATCATCAAGTACAACCTAACCCGAACACTCTAAGCACGATTCTCAGGGAAGATCGCAGGCCAGTTAATCTCGTGGTTGACAACTCCTCGGGAATCGGGGGTGCCCATCCCATGACCGAGGGATCTGCCAACTTGACACAGCAAGAGCTCTCAAGTATCATTTAGGAAGGAATTGCTGATGGAATACGGCAGAATACACAAGGTCGGACATCATTCATAAGAAGAATCCCTTTTACTCCTGAAATAACATCATTCCCCTTATCGGAAAGGTTTAAGTATCCTTGGATAAAGGAATATGATGGAACAACAGATCCTAACAACCACTTGAATACCTACACTGATGTTATGGACATGCAGAATGCTCCCGATCAGATTTTGTGTAAGGCCTTCCTGCAAACCCTAACAAACTCAACCTGGGACTGGTTTTCTACAATACCTCTAGGATCCATCTCTTCCTTCGCTGATCTCACTGAGAAATTCACAGCTTTCTTTGTAAGTAGCAAAAGGATCAAGAAAACCGTCGCTTCCCTCATGCAGTTAAGGCATGGACAGAATGAAACACTGCGAGAGTTCATGACTCGCTTTAACGCTGAAAGACTTCAAATTCCGGATCTCCACATCTCATCAGCCATCTCGACCTTAACCTTGGCTATTCGAGGTCCGAAATTCAGAATGTCCTTGTCCAAGAATTAGCCCTCGAATGTAACGAAGCTTCTTAGAAGAGCCGAGAAGTACATAAATATGGAGAAAATACTATTGTCAGTTCGGGCACATGATCAAGTACATGGGACAGTAGCACATTCTTCACAATCCTTAAGGCAAGGGAATAAGAGGTCAAGACAAGAGGATGAAAAGAATTCTTCCCGGCCTAACGCAAAGGGAAATAACTATGGGCATCAGAGTTTAACTCCTCTAAATACACCTCGATCCCACATTCTCATGGAAATAAAGGGGCACGAAGACTTGCGTTGGCCCAAGCCTATCAAGGGGAAGATCGACAAAAAGAATCAACATAAGTATTGTGACTTTCACAAGAGCCATAGCCATACCACGGATGAGTGCAGAACATTAAAACAGGAGATAGAGGCCCTCATAAAAAAGGGGCTTCCTGGGCACTACATAAAGAAAGACGATAAAGAGCATTGAAAAGGGGAAGAGAAAAACAGATCCACTGGCACCATAAACTTTATCGTTGGAGAAATAACATCTAGAGGTGATTCAAATAATGCACGAAAGAATTATACCCGGGCATTAGGTGATCGGGAAGAAAGGTCGGGAGATCATGACCATGAAATTTCAAACAACATCAGCTTCAGTAGTGCTGATATGAAAGGAATTTTGTATCCTCATGACGATGTCGTTATCATCAGCACCACAATCGCAAATTTTGATGTAAGAAAGGTACTAGTTGACAATGGAAGCGCAACTAATGTCTTTTCCTTGGAAGCCTTCAACCAGATGCAACTCTCCAGAGATCGACTTCGACAGGTTATTACTCTGCTAACTGGCTTTGGTGGAGGAACCGTGAAACCCGAAGGCCTAATTGACCTTCCTACTTCACTGGGATCAGAGGAAAAGCAGGTAACAAAGATGACTCCGTTCCAGGTCTTCAAGACCCCTATGGCCTATAATGCTATCTTGGGAAGACCATTCCTAAACAACTTAAGAGCTATAGTATCGACATATCATTTGGCAATCAAGTTCCCGACTTCTGCAGGAATAGCCACATACAAGGAAATCAATCGGTAGCCAGGAGTTGTTACATTAGTTGTATTGGAAAGGGTAAGACAGATCTGATGTCAATTGAACTACCTGTGGAAGAAAGAATGTCGCTAGTAGAGGAGTTGGAGGAAGTTCAAGTCTCGGAAGGAAAGAGCTTTACAATTGGGAAGGAACTCTCCAAATTAATGAAGGAAGAGCTATCACAGTGTTTAAGGAGAAATACTGACATATTCGCATGGAGTGCTGAAGACATGCCGAGGATTGACCCCGCCCTTGTTGAACACAGGCTTAACGTCATGCCCGACAAGAAGCCCGTAAAACAGTGAAGAAGACAGTTTGCCACAGAAAGGAGGCAGATAATAAAATAAGAAGTGGATAAACTCTTGAAAGCAGGATTCATCAAGGAGGTTAAGTACCCAAAATGGCTAGCCAATGTGGTCTTGGTAAAGAAGGAAAATGGAAAGTGGCGAGTTTGTATAGATTTCACAGACTTGAATAAAGCATGTCCAAAAGACAGTTATCCTCTTCCTAGGATCAACAGATTGGTGGATTCCACATCCGGCTCTGAACTTTGCAGCTTTCTCGACGCATTCTCGGGTTATCATCAGATTCGGATGGCACAGAAAGATCGGGAAAAAACTTCCTTTTATGGCAGATGAAGGAATATATTGCTATAAGTTCATGCCCTTTGGATTGAAGAATGCCGGAGTTACTTATCAAAGATTGGTAAACATGGTCTTCTCTAAACACATCGGACTAAACATTGAAGTATATGTTGACGACATGGTTGTAAAGAGCTCGAGAAAGCAAGACCACATTGCTGACTTGGAAGACTTTTTTGTACACTCAGAAAACACCGGATGAAACTAAATCCCGCCAAGTGCGCCTTCGGAGTAAGCTCGGGAAAGTTTTTGGGATTCATGATCACTCAAAGATGCATCGAAGTTAATCTAGATAAAATTTTGGTCATAACATCAATGGAACTCCCAGAAATATCAGGGAAGTACAGAAGTGTTCGCTAAAATCGTATACCGCAAGTGCACGGTTCGCGTTCAAGTAGTAAAGTGGACTAGAGAAGTCCGGGTTATCGTACCCACGAGGAATGATTGATTTGTAACTAAAATTATTGATTTCATTCTAAAAGAAAAGTCGAGTAACATAAAAATTATGGTTTGGTAGTGAATTACTAACTAAGTGACACAAATAAGAAACATGGCAATATGTAAACTAGTTAACTAAAGCAAATAGATAACAACATGAAACTTATAATAAAACTAATTAATCTAAATACTTTGATGACAATATAAACTTAATAATTAAAATAAGTTACATAACATAAAACAAAGTGAATTTAGTTTTCATAACTATACTAATTTCTTCTTTTCAAAAATCAATTAGTGGTAGTTAATTAATCAACCAAATTACATGGAAATTTTATAATCACCTAACTTGTGTAGTTAATTCCAATGACAACTTAAAATAGTAACAAACATTTAAAAGTTACAAAAACCTAAAACAACATTCATAATCATAAACATGTAAACATAAATACCCAAAATCTAGAAACTACTTAAAATGCTTAATTAAAATTAAACTAGTCAACAATTCCAACACAATAACATTAACACATAATAAACTAACAGCATTATTTAACCAACAACATAAACATATGAATAACACTAAAAATAAAGATGAAAAACAAGAGAATAAAGGAAACTTCCCCTTTTTTTAAAGTTCTTGAAGTGAAAATCCAAGATTTCTTCACTTCAACACAATTTCTTCCATCAACTATTAATGTTTTCAACAACCCAAACATAAAACATTAAATGCACAAGAAATAAATGACATTCTTGATGAAAATGTGAGAAAATAACAATACCCAAAAGTTTAAACAACAACAAAATACTTAAACATAAGAAAACATTACTAAATCATAAAAACATTACTTGAAAAATTGCATTAAAGATATAAATGTTATGAAAAATACAAGAGAAAATGAAAGAAAAGAGGCAAGACTTACATGAGGCATCCAAAAATCTGATTTTTATCTATTTATACAACCCTAAAATCATCCAAAAAACCCTCAAAAGTGCCAAGATCCGCGAAATTTAACTTCTGGGCCGAACCAGGTCGGCCGGGTTGACCCGGTCTGGCCCGGAAAAAATATATATATATATATTTTGTTTTCATAACCGCGCGATCGCGCGGTTAAAATTCGAGGTAAAGTTTGGCCTCGGGTGTGATTTGGGGTCCAAGTCGTGAACGCGACTTGGTTCGAGCCAAGCGATCGCGTGGCTCTGCTGGAGGGTGTTTTTGCAGCTAAGTCCTTTCCGTAGTTGCCATTAAGTCCTCCATCTTTTAATTTTGAGCAATTTAGTTCCCAATTTTTCAGATTTCTTTCAAATATACCCTTCTAAATTTGCACTTTAGGCCCTTCAACTTTTGAAATCTTGCAACTTGGTCCCTCGATTAATTGCACGGCTTGTCCAAAACTTCCCTAAAGTGACAAAATGGTCCCCAAACTTCCAATTTCAGCGTAATCTGCACTTCTTTTGTGGTTTTTGGCCTCAAACTTGGATATTAACCTATTTAAACACAAAATATGCATAAATTAGTAGATATTTGCTCAAGATATTCAAAAATAGACTAATTTAAAGGTATAAAAAGTGTATAAAAATGCACTTAACAAGAAGCTTACAGGAAGAGTGGCAGCATTTGGTCGATTTATGTCAAGGGCAGCGAACAAATGCTTTCCCTTATTCAAAACTTTCAGAGGAAACAAAGACTTCAGATGGGACAAGGAGTACGAGGTCTCCTTCAAGAAGTTGAAAGAATATTTGGGTACTCCTCCAATATTGGTGAATCCAAATCCAGGGGACAATCTGTTCTTATATCTAGCCGTGTCTGATCATGATGTGAGCGCCGTTTTGGTTAAAGAGGAAGGGAAGGCCCAAAAATCGGTATATTACATCAGCAAGATGATGTTGGACGCAGAAACCCGATACACATTAGCAGAACAACTCACACTTGCCTTGGTCACAGCAGCCAGGAATGTAAGACCTTACTTCCAAGCCCATGCCATAACTGTCCTCACAAATCAACTCTTAAAGCAGATCTTGCAAAAACTGGATGTCTCTGGTTGTTTACTCAAATGGTCAATCGAGCTTGGGGAGTACGACATTGAATTCAGACCCCGACCTTCAATAAAAGCACAGGTCTTGGATGACTTCGTCGTCGAACTCGCCCCAAGACCCCGGGAAGAGGCCACACGGACTTTGCAAGTCGACGGAGCATCGAATGCCGCAGGCTCGGGGGCCGGAATCATACTAAAGAAAGATGATGGCACAATGAAAATTCAGTGTGCAATAAGGTTTGACTTCCGAGCAACTAATAATGATGCAGAGTATGAGGCCGTGATTGCTGGACTTCAAGCAGCTCAACATCTAGGAGTCGAGCATGTCAAGGTTTTGAGTGATTCACAATTGGTGGTAGAGCAAGTAAACGGCACTTTTGAAGCAAAAGATGAGAAAATGTCATCCTATAGGATGATGGTCTTGGACTTGCAAAGGAAGTTCAAGTCTTGCTGCGTAGACAAAGTTCCGAGATCCGCCAATCACAAAGCAGATGCTTTGTCAAGACTTACTTTTTCCAATCTAGACCACTTAGAGAGGACCTTATTCGTGCGAACTCTTCATGAGCCCTGCATAGCACAACAACTAGATGTCATGGATATCTTAGATCAAGAGCCTAGTTGGATGGATCTGATAATTGAATATTTAACATCGGGAAACTTTCCAAATGACAAAGCAGAGGCAAGAAGAATTAAAGCAAGGGCCCCAAGGTATACCTTGTTCCGTCGAAATTTTACACTTCCATACCTGTGATGCCTAACTCCGAAAGAGGCAGCCCTTTCTATGGCCGAGGTTCATGAAGGAATTTGTGGAGGACATCAGGGAGCAAGAGCTCTGGTATTGAAGTTGATACGATACGGGTACTATTGGCCAACCATAAAGAAGGACACACTGAATTATGTGAAAGCTTGCGACAAGTGCCAAAGATTCGCAGTCGGATTACATCAACCCGCGAAAGAACTATCCTCAATCATGTGCCCCTATCCTTTCGCTCAGTGGGGAATCGACATACTTGGGTCATTCCCCATAGCTCGGGGTCAGGTCAAGTTCTTAGCAGTTGCTATGGAATATTTCACAAAATGGATGGAAGCAGAACCGCTGGCCGTAATCACAGAACAAAAGTTGGAAGCATTTGTGTGGAAATCAATAATCTGCCGTTTTGGTCTTTCTAAGACATTAATCACTGATAACAACCGTCAATTCGTGTGCCAAGCCTTCAAATTATTCTACAAGAACCTGGGAATAGAACACAGGTTGACTTTTGTTTCGCACCTGCAGAGTAATGGGTTAGCTGAAGTTACGAACAGACTCATCTTGCAGGACTTGAGGACTTGCCTCGACAATGCCAAGGGTGATTGGCCCGATCTCCTCCCAGAAATATTGTGAACCAACTGAACAACATTCAAAAATGCAACAGGGGAGACTCCATTCATGCTCGCCTTTGGAATGGAGGCCGCTGTCCTGGTAGAAGTAACAATTCCGAGCTTCCGTACTATGGCTGCGGGATCACCCGACCATATTGAGGGACAGAGAGAAAGTCTGGATCTTCTGGAAGAAGTTAGGGAAAATGCATCACTAAGAATAGCAGCTTATCAACAAGCCATGACCAAGAAGTTCAATATCCGAGTAAAGAAGAGAGAATTCAGAATGGGAGATCTTGTCCTTCGTCGAAGTGAGGCTGCCGGTCATCAGCCAGGGAAACTTGGGCCTATTTGGGAAGGACCGTACGAAGTCATCCGAAAAGTAGGAAAATGTTCATATAGCCTCCACACAATGGATTCAAGGCCCCTTCCTCGGCCATGGAATGTGAAAAATTTGAAGCCATACTACAAGTGATCATAATTCCTTTAAAGGTCAAAGTCATCTAGTTATAGAAGAGTCGGGTTTGCGCACCCATTTTTTTCTTTTTATCTCCGGACTTGGACGTCCATCAATGATTTTTAAGGTCGGGCCTGCGTGTCCATTGTTCTTTCTTTCAGCGTCAGGGACGGGTACTCTTTCTTCTTATCCAGATTTTTTCCCACTGGGTTTTTCTGGGTAAGGTTTTAATGAGGACCATCGTTCAGTCCCCTTCAATAAAAGTACTTCTTCCAAAGAATGAGCACCAGATGACTAAATCTTGAAATGACTTACAAGGTCATCCCCGTGACTTTACAAGTTATTTCTCATCAAATAATTTACAATGTCTCATGGCAAGACTTTACAAATTATTCTTCCACCAATATTTACAATGTCTCATGAAAAGACGTTACAAATTATTTCTCATCAAATAATTAACAATATCTCTTGGCAAGACTTTACAAATTATTCTTCCATGAATAGTTTACAAGGTCTCATGGAAATACGTTACAAATTATTTCTCATCAAATAATTTACAATGTCTCATGACAAGACTTTACAAATTATTCTTCCACGAATAGTTTACAAGGTCTCATGGTAAGACGTTACAAATTATTTCTCATCAAATAATTTACAATGTCTCATGGCAAGACTTTACAAATTATTCTTCCACGAATAGTTTACAAGGTCTCATGGCAAGATGTTACAAATTATTTCCTATCAAATAATTTACAATGTATCATTGCAAGACTTTACAAATTATTCTCCCACGAATAATTTACAAGGTCTCATGACAAGACGTTACAAGTTATTTCCCATCAAATAATTTACATTGTCTCATGGCAAGACATTACAAGTTATTTTTCCACTTATGAAAAGTGGAGAGGTTAACCTCTCCTTCGCATCAATTAAAAGGTCGGCCCAGTTCGATCTCGTTGATTATTTCTCGCAAAATCTAGGGGTCGGTATCACTCGATCTTGTCAAACATTTCTCGCAGGTCTTACTAGTCAATTGACTAAAAGGGTCGGACACACCCGGTCTTACTAGTCAATTGTCTTCAACTCAAAGTCTTGATGCTACAAAAAAAGCTAGGTCCATTCTTATAACTATGATATAAGGATGATATAAGGTCGGCCATTACCCGACCATATAATTATCAAGACACGGAATCAAACAACTTAATATTTGTAGGCAACTTCCGTACTCAAAACAATATACATGTGAAAGGCGTGAAAATCAAACTCATTTATGAGGAAAGTTTTACAACTCTACGGGGCATACCCCGGGAAAAGCGACGTAGATTTATCTCGAATAATTTACATTGTCTCGTAGCAAGACATTACAAATTATTCCTACTGCGTTCATAAGAAATCAACCCCATGAATAACAAATAGGTCGGAAATACCCGACCTTATTGAAGCATCACCCTCAATTTCGCTGAGTCAGAAGCTCGACTTACTTTATGGGTTGTTGAAAAAGTCGAGCACTCCCGACCTTAGTTAGCAAACAGCAATAAAAAAACGCATAGTAAAAGAAGCAAGCTTTTGACAAAGTATTTTTCATTTAAGACAAAAAATGATTACAAAAGATCCTCGGGGCATACCCTGGGCTATACATCAAAAAAAAAAAATCCTATTGAGTTACTACTGAGGATCATGATCACTGGCGTATTCAGCCTCCCCCTCAGACCTGACCTCAGCTTTGGAATCCTCTTCCAAGAATGGGGTAAGGTCTAGGCCTTCAGTCCCCAGGGGAAATTGAGAGAGGGGGCTGGTATCAAGCTCGGGCACGTGCAGTTTGATCCAAGCTCGAGCCTGTTTCATTCCTTGAGAGTACGACTCCAAGGCGTAATTGCCTAGAGCCAAGTCATACTCCTCATATTTTTTGTAGGCTTCTATAGCCTCGACCTTGGCAGCCTCGACCTCTTCCCGTGCCTGGCGAAGCTCCTCTGCAAACCTTATATTTTCCTCCCGGGTAAGGTCTCGGTCTTGGGTCATTGAGGCCAAGTCTGACTCCACACGAGCCAGTTTCTCCTCTGCAGCCTGAGCCTTGGTTGCCTCGTATTGGACTGAGTGAACGAGCTGGCTCGAAGTCTCTCCGCGCTTGACACCCTGATTGATCAGTCCCCGGCCAATACTGATCAACTGATAATCAGATGAAAACTTAGTAACATTTTCAAAAAGGGTTGGAAATACTGAGTATAAGCACGGGGATATAAACATACCTTAACCGCGGCGTTCATAAAATGATCCACCCCTTGCTCAAGTGCGACCTCTTCACAGTACTTTTCTAAAAGACCGGGGGTGAAGACCTCCCTCCATTTTTTCTCAGAGATCGGCCAACGTGGGACCCTCAGGAGCAGGCTCAGGTGCCGACTCTTCCCGTAGAGGCCGGCGTCGAGCGTTTAGGCCACTCACTTCTTGAGGAGGAGCATCCTCGTTCCTTCTCGAGGTTTCCCCATGCCCGGACTGCTCCTTGCTTGGCCTCTTCTGGTAACGACGCCGCACGACCCCGTTGTCTTTCCTCTTTTGTGCAGCATTTCTCGCCCCCTCCTCGGCCGCCTTCCTGAGCTTGTCACCGTCAAAAGCCATCCCTGCAGAGTAGTAAAAAAAAAAAGGATGAGCAGTGAAGAAAGGGCTAAAACAATAAAAACTGTAGAGTGATATATATATATATATTACTTAGTTTACAAGGTCGAGAACTACCGGGTTGAAGGTCAAGACCGGCCTGGCTCAAAATCTCATTTGTTGTCAAGTCTGAGGCCTCTTCAGCCAACAGGCCAAAGTCACATACCCTAACAACATTAGCAAGAAGGTCGGCCATCTCCTCCTCACTCTTATTCCCCATCCTGTTAAAGTTATCTACGTCCGGTCTCCTAAAGGTTGATAAAAAAAGGTTTTCCCCGGCCCAGGGCTTTGTAAAGAAAAATCTTTCCTTCCAGTATTTTATGGAGGAAGTAACCCGGAGAACTTCAAACCGTTCCTTCCCACTTAAGTAGACGAAGCAGTTGCATCGAGGTAAATACTTCAAGTCCAAAAGACACTTACACATGTCAACGGTGGGTTCAATTCCTAAACTCCTACATAAAACAAAGAAATAAACTATGATTCTCCACCCATTGGGTGCGAGTTGCCTCGGGACTATTCTAGCTGTAAGAAGAAAGTCGATGAAGTGGTGCAATGGAAACCTAAGCCCGGCCACGAGGGACTCATGAAATACCACCATCTCCCCCTCCCGGAAGTGGTAAGAAACATCATATGCCTCTGGAGTCCGGGCTATGTACTCCTCGGACAACCCGAACTTCCTCATATCAGCTTCAACCATGTGCTCCTTCATCCTGCTGTTAAAGGGTGGGAGCTCAAGGTCGGTCTCACTCGACCCTCTACTTAGGTCAATATCATCCTCTACCCCTTCCTCGCCACCCGACTCCTCATCCTGGGAAGGTGGGGGTTGGTAGAAATCTATTAGCTCGACCTCTAAGGGTTCGTCTAGGTTCTCTACTTCCCTAAGGTCGGTTATGTTAACCCGCCTGGCCATTTTTTCCTAAGAATAAGTTAAGTAATTAAAAAAGGTCGGGCGTGGCCGAGCTTACCTAAAGGAAATGTTGTTTGACAATGAGATCGTGCTACACGCTCGAGGAGTTCTCTGGTTTCTCACAAAATCGCAATGTGAAAAGAATGAGATGATAGAGACCACATATATATAGGCGAAAATAGGCGGGAAAATTTTTGAATCTCTGCCATTCGCCTTGGACACGTGGCGGCAATCTGTTTGCACACTATTAATGACAACACATTAATCAAAATATAATAGTTGGCAAAATGCGTCATCAATAAATGTAACATCTGTCAGAGGATAAATGCATTCTGGCATCAATCGCCAATCCTTGATGCACGGGGGCCAATGATCATGGAAATTTTAAGTTGTCCTAAAATAGGCCTGGTGTTTGGAATGTAACAAGATCGGCCCATCTTGATAAAATGGCCGGTCTATGATCCCTACTTGATGTTGCCCGAGCTCTAGTCCATTTATCTAAAGGCAATCTCAAATGCCTGGGCTTGCCACGATAGGTCGGGTTGTACCAACCTCATCATCAAATCTCAGGGACGATAAAATCTATGGTCGGCACGTCCCGGCCCTATCACGCATATAAGCCCGGTATAGTTAGGACTTCGAAACCATATTCATTTATGGGCTTCATTCATGGGTCATATTCTTGATCCTCAAGGTAATACGCTATCCATAAGGGAATTTCCTACCAAAAGGAAACTAAATCCTTGTAAGTTAAGAACTCTTCATAAAAGGTAACTTCATACCAAAGAGGATCCATTCTTTAATTAAGAATAATGATGGGCTTTTTAACCCTATAAATATAGTCTCTTTGGTCACATATTATTCATTATTCTCTACGTTTTCCAGTTAAATATTCTCCCTCTACTTTTCTCCAGAAAACTGATTCTCACACCGGAGGGGCGACGGGGAGAATCCTACTCGCCTTTTTTGCAGGTCATCCAAGGCGAATTCATTGATCTTTTCCAGTAATCAAGTATCATCAGATCCTGCCACGTCAAGGTTAGGATTTTTTACAGCATCAATATCAAATTTTAATTCCAAGAAAATCTTTAATTTTCACATTTATATATTAATCCAAAAAAGACCGTTGTTCATGTAACTGCTTCATGTAATTGTTTCTTTAGTGTAAATATATCAATAGTCTAAATCAATAATTAGAGTTTTTTTTATATAAAAAATATACTCCCAATTTTATTAAAAATTTAGTATTTTCGAAGTTTATTTTTGGTTAGATCATGTACTACACTTGAAGAATATTGTAGTCTCTAGATGTTAGATTAATTAAATACAAGTTATATTATTTATTAATATAACATTCCATTTAGATATGGGACTAAATTATAAAGAATAAAAATTTTATATTTAGTTGAAAATTATTTTGGTCAAAATAAATCAAATTTTAACATTTTTTTACTAAATTTAGAATTGGGATTTTTTAAGAAAATATACTCCATTATGTTTACATAAGTTAATTTTCTAAACATAAGTTAATATTTTCTAAAGCGGTACTTGTTAGATATATAGGCTACAGTTTTCACATTATTTAAATCCAACATAAGATGTCCAGATTCGACTTTTCATTACAATGTTATTTTTTTTTATTTACAATTGTATAAGTATAATTTAGTTATCAAAATAATATGTCTGTGCAACTAGTTAAATTTAGGGGTGTAAACGGTTTGGTTTGGGCGGTTTTTGATAATTTTTCAAACCAAACCGTTTAAAGCGGTTTGAGGTTTTTCCAACCCAAATCAAACCATTTCATTTCCTAAACCAAACCAAACCAAACCAAACCAAACCATTTTTTTGCGGTTTGGTGCGGTTTTAAACCGCGGTTTGCAAACGAAACTAAACTAATATATGTAAATCGAGTTAAAATAACTATTGAAATAGAGTTTTGAATTAAGACATCAAAATTAATTGCAAATAACCCAACGACATTACGGATAGATGTTATAAGACTAACAAAATTAAAATATATGGGTAAACAACTTCTAAAATAGATACAAATGCACGATCACAAACAAATTATCACAATAATATCAAAAAAACCTAATAGATAACACAATCCATTCTCAAGTTAGATTTTCCTATTATTTCACAACAAAACAACTTAAACTCAAATATAATGTATTCCAAGCAAAACTACTGAACTACATGATGAAAGAATGATGCTTTAGGAATTTAGAGTTTAATGAATTACGGCTGATGATAAAAGATCTCAAGTACAACTAATTTTGCTTAGATAATCATAAATACTCAAGTCATGATTTGCTAAATTAACAGAAGACAAATATTATAACAAAAAAAAAAAAAATAATGAGCAAGTTTATGCATATTCCAAAAAAAAAATTATAGGATAAAAAACAAATAAAGTAAGAAAGTCACCGGTAGTATTTAGTTGTTAGCACTAGCAAAATGTATTTCTTAACAATAAAGGAAAAGTAAGGTGCCCTTTCATATAAATTGAAAATAAAAGTATAAAATTGAAAATAAAAGTAATAAATTTTTTTGTATTTTTTGCAATTAAAAAATTAAATTTTAATTGTAATTTTTTAGCGGGTTGGCGGTTTGAAACGGGTTTTGAAAAATGAAACCTAAACCAAACCATTTGAAAGCGGTTCGGTTTGGGTCAAAACCGAAACGTTGACGGGTCCGCGTGGATCCGAACCAACGGTTTCGAAATTGCGGTTTGATATCGGTTTGACGGTTTGATGGTTTCGTTGTACAGCCCTAGTTAAATTAATGATTAACGTCCACAATTTTGATAAATTTAGTTATCAAAATTCGACATTTACGTAAATTCAGTGATTATTGAGACAATTAATCCAAAGTTTAGTGAACAAAACTCGACATTTTAAAGTTCAGTGATCAATCAAAGACGTAAACATAATTTAGTGATTATTGAAAAAATTAAATAATAAATTTAGTGATTAATCATTAATACATAATCAATCCAAGAAATAACCTAATTCCAGTAATCATTCAAACAATTAACTCAAAATAAAACAACTTGTCGACAGATCTCTCGATTTCTTACTCTACACGCATTTGTATGCATTTGAAATCTGAATAATAAAATTGGTGTATTTTGAATAGTTTTATTTACGCCCCTTTTTTGAAGAAATAATTTATCGAAAATAGGATGTACTATTTTTCTTCAGTTGTTCGTGCTAGGTTTAACTATAATTAATAGTATGAGATTTTGAGTAATTGCATCCGGAATCCCGGATTCAAGATTTGCAGATTGTTTTGGGCGCAGATAGACTTTTTGAAGTTAGCGTGGTGTAGAGATTGGTGGACGCGGTTTTATCTTCTTAAGGTAAAGGGGGAAACTTTAATCTTATGTTTTGGAATTTTAATCTTTGGAAATTGCTTTGAATATTCCTGAAATGTATAGTTGGATGTAAATTGATTGGGAACAATAACGATTTAATCTGACATTTTTTCATGTATAAGCGCTCAAAACCATTTCTTTAAGGTATGGTTATTGTGATTAATTGGCATCATACTTACTGATGTTGACACCTGAATGTCTCTTCAAGAAATATTTTATGATTTCCATGTATTTAATGCAATTCGTGTTTAAGATTTTATGTTCAGTTGTTCCCTTCAATTGTAATAATTTTTGGCTGGAAATTTCTGCAATCTAAGTCCAGTGTATTAGATTAGAACCTTCTTCTTCAAGGTTGGTGCCTTAATTGGATATAAGAAACAGTTCAAACATGTGTCACTGAACGTTCCCAATAGTTGGACATTATTCCAAGAGATGCAGCATTGGCTCTTGGAGATTTTGGGGTTTTTGGACACTTAGAAGATGAAGGAAAAGATTGGGTGTGTCAGTTACTAATTAGCTGAGTTGGCTTAAATCCGTGGATTCTCGCTTCACGAAGTGCTCTAATTTGGTTATTTTTGTTATAGGTTGTTCAGGATACTGTTTTTCATTCCAATGTGCTGCGATTTGGATAAATTGTGTCAAAAGCATAAGATTGCATTTCGGTGGTTTTAGGTATAGAGTTTCTTAGAGATTAGGGATGATGCCTCTATAAATGCACTGCTTTTAAAATTCAATGGTTTGTAGATTCTACAAGGAAAATAAACTCAGTTCTAACTTCTAACTGCTACGTTGATTTTATATAAAACTGATTTAATTTACATGAAAATATCTGCCATAAAGTTCTCGGCTTACTTGATCCAGGATGCAAAATCTACTGCAATAGAAAATCTGCAGGGGTGGATCTCATAGATTTTAGCCTGTAATCCGGAATCAGAACTTCTTCCAACAAAAAGCTTTCAAGCTGTGTCTTAAATCTTAGTCTATCTTTGGTTATTTGAGCTAAAAGTTTGACTAGCATTTTTTCCTAAATGTGAAGAATACAAACACTTCAACATGAATATGAACCCCAAATTATGAATGTACTTTTAAAGTGTTCTTTGATCAAGCATTTAAACTAATGGATGTTTAATTGCAGAAATGTATGAAAATACAGGATCACAGCCGGGGGTACCAAGACAATCTACCAATGCACAGCCAAGTCCTTTCGGCAATTCTTTGTACGGTGCTGGTTCTGGATTCATTAGAGGTGGACTAGGTGCTTATGGAGAGAAAATTTTAGGATCCAGCTCCGATTATGTGCAAAGCAATGTAAGTAACTTACAAGTAATTTAATCAGACATTGGGCTTTAGTCTATATATTCTTTGAAGGGTGTTAGGTTGCTTTAGTTGATCGATCATTTTAATGCTGGATCCCGATAATTGAGATTTGACTTTGTTTATCTATACAACATCGTGAAAGAGCCTCATTTGTCAAAAAAATTCTGGGTTTGCTTTGCACAAACAGATTAGCAGGTACTTCTCTGACCCTCAATACTATTTCCAAGTCAATGACCAATATGTAAGGAATAAATTGAAGGTTGTTCTCTTCCCATTTCTTCACAGAGTAAGAATTTTTTCCTCTCGCTTACCACTTGTTCATTATAAAATCTGCTTCTTTATGGCACGGAGTTCCTTCTTTCTCTAATCCTCCTATTTTCCTTTAGGGCCATTGGACGAGAATCACAGAGCCAGTGGGTGGAAGGCTTTCCTACAAACCCCCTATTTACGATATAAATGCACCAGACTTGTATATTCCACTCATGGCATTTGGTACCTATGTTGTTCTTGCCGGCTTAACACTTGGTTTGAATGGAAAGTAAGTTTGTGGAACCAGTCTTGTATTATTTAACGTTTTTTTAGCTTGTAATTGGTTGCCTCTGAAGCTTTTTTGCTTGGGGTTTTTGGAACACATGAATGGCACTTTAGAGAATAATTTTTTTTCCCCCGCTATTTATTTGTAATTTGTAATTATATCTTCAACATGCCCCCTCAAGTGTAGATTGGATATGTAACTTTTTCCTTGGAGGGTACGGTTGCATAAAGGGGTGGAGAGGTACTTGAACCAATGATCTTTGCCTGCCAATAGTTGATATCGTGTTTAACCACCTTGAAAGTTTAAGCTGCTTTGTCAGTAAACCTGCCAGTTAATGAGTTGGGGTCATTGTGGTTTCGTTCATCATTGGTTAGGTTCCTTTATTTTGCCAACATTCAATATCTATAGTGATGTTCAAGTTCACATACCCTTCACTTTATTTATCTAAATATTACAATGCTTTCCAGGTTTAGCCCAGAAGCTCTGAACTGGCTGTTTGTCAAGGGGGTGGTGGGCTGGTTTTTGCAAGTCACTCTGCTGAAAATGACGTTATTTTCATTGGGTGGTGGAGAGGCTCCTCTGCTCGACATCGTGGCATATGCTGGGTATACTTTTACAGGATTATCTCTGGCCTTCTTGGGACGTATTTTCTCGAGCTATGCTTACTACTTTCTGATGCCGTGGGCGTGCTTATGCATGGGAATTTTCTTGGTGAAGACAATGAAGAGAGTTCTTTTTGCTGAAGTGAGGAGTTATGATTCAAGCAGGCATCACTATCTCTTGCTCTTCATTGCCTTGGCACAGTTCCCACTTCTCATTTGGCTCGGCAACATTACTCTGAATTGGCTTTTTTAAACCCTATGTCTTTAGTATTGTAGTTAAAAATCGTTCATTGAGTTAAAATGACAATTTCCTGAAATTTTGCAGGAGGCAATTTTATTACTTTATTTGATTCTTTGGTACTTGTTAAGCTATTGGGAAAATGCCCATCTGCCCCTAGCTCATGTTAAGGAAAATATACATCTTGGAGATATATATTACACAGGTACTGGAATGCTTGACAAAATGTGTGTATATATATATTTTACACAGGTGCTGGAATGATTGACAAAATGTGTAATGGTGCACAAAAGAACAAGATCAAATCAGAATCAAATCAAATCGAGCGGTTCGGTTCGGTTCGATTAATAATAATAATAATAATAGTTTTGGTTCCTAGAATCAAGAACCACTTAATTTGGTTTTGGTTCTTCGTCTAAAACCAGAATTGGAACTAAGAAATGAACTCAATTTTTACACACATTTATATATATAAATTAGAGTTCAACTATGAAAATTACAAATGTGAATAGACAAAAAGATCATTTAGCATTACATTTTATCTTATCATTTATCTAACAAAACGATCAGGCTCTATACTATTTTGTTTGTTTGTTTGAACTATGGTGAATGAATTTTATTACAAAATATTTCATTTGATGATAGATAATGTTTGATATATATATTTTTTTATTTAGGTAAAATAAATTTTAATTTGCATTTGTCACTTGAGGGTAATTGGTGCCTTTCATTTGGGGAAAATTGCATGAAACCTTGATTTTTAAGTTTCCATTTGAAAAATCAGGTATAGATGGATTTTTATTCACAAGATGTTAATTCTTCCATCTATATTCACAAGATGTTAATTCTATATATATATATATATATATATATATATATATATATATACTTCCTCCGTTCTATAAAAATAGGATTGTTTCTATTTTCACGCAGATTATAAAAATATAATCCATCTGTCCCACAAAAATAGACTTGCTTTTATTTTCACACAAATTAAAAAAATGTAATTAATATTGTTGGAATTGTAATTTTAGTTTGTTTTACTTAATATACTCCTATATTAATATAATAATAGTTCATATTTGTTGATAACAATGTACATTAATAGGGGTATATTAGAAAACTAAGAAAATAACTATACTCATAAAAAAGAAAGTGGTTTATAATTTGAGACGGACGAAAAAGGTGTTGACCTATGACTATTCACGTATATATTGTTTTGATTATAACAAACAAGATCTCATGTATTACTAATGGTTTCAATTCTTGAGTTTTATCAAATATGTGTCATTTGAATACTCCGAGATCAAAATCGTCATCCATTGAAGTACAAATCAATCATAAAAGAGATTTGAAGTAAACAAGATCGTCGAAAACCGAAGATTAAAGCTTTAGAAGTTTTGTTTTGAAAATTTCAACTCATTTGTAAATGTATCAACTCATCAATTTTTAGCAAGTCTATAAAGTTCAAAATTATTTCTAAAAATCATTAATTGCATAAAAATGATTTTTCAAATCATAACATGAAATAGTTTTTGGAAAAATAGACTTTTTGATATAAAAATAAAAATTCCAATTTTTCCTTTTTCGGTCGGCCGAAATGCACATGATCGACCGAAACTTTGATCAACCGAAATACTTGCTCAACCAAAAGTATAACGGCTCAAATGTATAACAGCTAGTTTTTGAGCTTTCGGTCGACCGAAAGTGTGAAATGGTCGACCGAAACCTCCTGAAGCTCAAATTCTTGATTTATAAATAGCCACTTCTCTTGCATTCATTTCTACCAACTTACAAGAGCATTTAAGAGAGAAATTTATTGAGAAAATCATTGAGCTTACTTTGTTTTACATTCTATTTCATTTATTGTAAGGAATCTCTTGATTGTTCAAAACTATTTCATATCTTTATCAAGAATTCCATCTTGTAGAAAACTCAATACTCTTACTTCATTATTGATCTTTGATTGAGTTCATATCACCAAACACTAATTGAAGTGTATATCTCTCTTCATACTTAACTAAGTATTATTTGGAAAGAGAGATATTGATGTGATCCGGACCAGGCATCGAAGGGCGAGGTCGAGCCATCGACAATATGATAGTGATCTACGTGCAAAACGGAGCAAGTTCCGTGTTGGAATTGAGCCGAGAAGAGGAAAGAATCAAGTCGAGCCGAGCACACGGAATTGTTTATGCAGAAAAGGCCTTACGGCCGTAAGGGAAATTATTCACGGCCGTAACTCATACAATCACGGCCGTAAAACCAACAATCACGGCCGTAATCAATTGACGAGGAAAAATGAAGATTTGCTGCAGAACGAGGCTTACGACCGTAAGCCTGGACGTTACGGCCGTAACATTCAAAAAAGGGCAAATTCACGGCCGTAAGAAATTCGTCACGGCCGTAACTAATATCACAATTTGATCAGAAAGGCCTTTACGGCCGTAAGAAGGTTTGTCACGGCCGTAAGAGACGCAGCGCCAGATTTTCCGGGGATTTTCAATTAATTTATTTCCTTTTATTATTTTAGGTTATTTTCCTATTTTAGAATTTTAGCATAATTAGAATTCTATTTTGAGTAATTAGATGCTAGGTTTTCTTGCTTATTTATATTGCTTTTCATCATTGTAAACATTAGACAAGTTTGAGTTTATGAATAAAGTTGAGAAGGTTTTCTCCAATTGAAAGGTTGAGGAGTCTCTTTTGTGTTCTTCGAGAACAAATCCGGCTTATCAAATATTGTGAAAATATTTGTGACGTTGTACTTATCAAATATTCGCGAGAATATTTGTGGCGTGTCCGATTAGAATCTTATCAAGGAAATTGACAAGTCCTTGTGGTGTTTCGAAAACATTGGATCTTCAATCTGCATCGTCAATTTATTGCGTCGTGATTGTTGGGTCCAGGTCCTATCGTCAATCTTATTTTAATTCCCGTCTATTTATTTTAATTCTTGTTAATTTTCTTGTCAGATCTGATTTAGATCTTTCCTAGGGTTTTAGATTTATCGTTATTCCGCGTTTTCGACGAGATTCCCCGACTGGGATCGCGTCATCTGGTATCAGAGCTTGGATCTATTTCAGATTCTTGCGTTTCTTGATTTTCTTGATTTTTTTTTCGCGTTCTTCGTGTCAGTCATATATTTTTTCAGTTTGATCCAAAAGAGTCAGTCCCAAAAATTCAAAAGTGTTTTTCTTCTTCGTTTTTCGTCCAAATTCAGTTCCGTTTTTTCTGCCATACTCGTAGTCCAATTCTCTGGCAGATTAAAAAAAAATCGAAAAATTCCATTTTTTTTCATATTCCAAATTTCCATGTCTCGCGGGGAGAGATATTCGTCAATGGGTGACAACAAACGGCCCGAAAGAGGGGATAGGATATTGGAGCAGGGTTTTGAATTATTGGCAGAGATGCAGGCAAAATTTAAGAAGGTAATGGCTAGGATGGATAAAAGAGATGCGATGATTGCCCAATTGAAAAAGGAGCAATCGCGGGCGGACTTTATGGCTAGGAGGATTAGTAAGCGTGAATGTCATGCTAGGTACGGAGATGGGATGAATGAAAGGTCATTGAAGCAAAAAGAGACATCAAAACGGGAGAGTAGTGATCATGTTCACAAAAGGAGGGAGGAACCGACAACCAAATGTAAAAATAATTTTGATTTCAAACCTCTTAAGGATAAAAATGTTAAGTGCTTTAAATGTTTGGAACGGGGTCACATTGCACTTGATTGTCCACGTAAAAAGGATAGGTGTAATAGTGAAGGGGCAAAAAGTATTATGGTGGATGAGTCAATTACTGATAGGCATGTTCTTAGCGCTAAGCGTAAGGCGAATGTTTTGGAAAATGTGGATGGGCAAAGGAATAATATTTTTTGCACTAGATGCTTAGTGGATGAAAAGGTTTGTAGCTTGGTGATTGACGGGGGAAGTTGTACTAATGTAGTTAGTACAATGTTGGTGGAAAAATTAGGCTTACCTTTAACGAAACATCCAACGCCTTATAAATTACAATGGTTGACTGAGTCGGGGGAAGTTAAGGTGAAGAGACAGGCCTTGGTGAATTTTTCTTTGGGTGGGTATTCGGATGAGGTAATTTGTGATGTGGTGCCAATGCAAATTAGTCATATACTGTTGGGGAGATCTTGGCAACATGAAAGGGCTGTGCTACATGATGGGTATACGAATAAATACAGCTTGGTAAAAGGGGGGAAAAAGTTTACTCTAATGCCACTATCTCCAACTGAAGCCCTGAAAGATCAATTGAAAGTGAAAAGTGAGTTTGAGGGGAAAAATAAGAGAGTTGAGGCCACGACCTCAGAAAAAGGAGAGGGAGTGGAAATTAAAGAAAAGAGAGTTGAGGCCACGACCTCAGAAAAAGGAGAGGGAGTGAAAAATAAAGAAAAGAGAGTTGAGGTTCAAACCTCAGAAAAAGGAGAGATTGAGTGCAAAAAGCAAAAGAAAAGAGAGTCTACCACAAAAATGAGTCTATTTGCACTTACTCACGCTAACAAACCCCTCCCCAGTTCTTTAAGTTCTGTTTTACAGGTACCGAAGTCAAACCATGAACTTAAGGCGGGAAAGAAATCTGTTGGCTCAAATGAGCAGCCCAAAATGTTGAAAGCAAGCACGGGGTATAAACATGATCATTGAGCCCAGGAAAGCAGGAGGAATTTGAAAAGCCGACCAAAAATGGATTCGAGGTCGAATCCTTTTCAAGAGAGGGAGTATGATGTGATCCGGACCAGGCATCGAAGGGCGAGGTCGAGCCATCGGCAATATGATAGTGATCTACGTGCAAAACGGAGCAAGTTCCGTGTTGGAATCGAGCCGAGAAGAGGAAAGAATCAAGTCGAGCCAAGCACACGGAATTGTTTATGCAGAAAAGGCCTTACGGCCGTAAGGGAAATTATTCACGGCCGTAACTCATACAATCATGGCCGTAAAACCAACAATCACGGCCGTAATCAATTGACGAGGAAAAATGAAGATTTGCTGCAGAACGAGGCTTACGGCCGTAAGCCTGGACGTTACGGCCGTAACATTCAAAAAAGGGCAACTTCACGGCCGTAAGAAATTCGTCACGGCCGTAACTAATATCACAATTTGATCAGAAAGGCCTTTAATGCCGTAAGAAGGTTTGTCACGGCCGTAAGAGACGCAGCGCCAGATTTTCCGAGGATTTTCAATTAATTTATTTCCTTTTATTACTTTAGGTTATTTTCCTATTTTAGAATTTTAGCATAATTAGAATTCTATTTTGAGTAATTAGATGCTAGGTTTTCTTGCTTATTTATATTGCTTTTCATCATTGTAAACATTAGACAAGTTTGAGTTTATGAATAAAGTTGAGAAGGTTTTCTCCAATTGAAAGGTTGAGGAGTCCCTTTTGTGTTCTTCGAGAACAAATCCGGGTTATCAAATATTGTGAAAATATTTGTGGCGTTGTACTTATCAAATATTCGCGAGAATATTTGTGGCGTGTCCGATTAGAATCTTATCAAGGAAATTGACAAGTCCTTGTGGTGTTTCAAAAACCTTGGATCTTCAATCCGCATCGTCAATTTATTGCGTCGTGATTGTTGGGTCCAGGTCCTATCGTCAATCTTATTTTAATTCCCGTCTATTTATTTTAATTCTTGTTAATTTTCTTGTCAGATCTGATTTAGATCTTTCCTAGGGTTTTAGATTTATCGTTATTCCGCGTTTCGACGAGATTCCCCGACTGGGATAGCGTCAGATATTTGGTTGAAAAACTTTGATTCAAGAAAAACTATCTCATATCCTTCTTCAAAGTTTTCATAAACATTTGAGCTTTAAATAATTGCTATCTATTGAAGTGTTGTCCTAAAACTCTCAAGATACTTGTATTGATCATATCATTTGTTAAGAGAGTTATTTCAATTGTAAATTCAATTCATTATATTTTGTGGTTTCGAGAGCCTTGTGAAAACTCGATTGTAAAGGATAGGTGCTCCTTGTTGTAAAGTCACATAAGGATTCGATACTCCTTGTTATAAGTTATCAATATAGTGGATTTGACCTTGCTCGTGATGGAGAGCTCGGTAACGGAGGACGTAGATCACATTGGTTGATTCAACCTTCCTAAATCGTGTTTGCAATCTCTTATCCCTTTTACTTACTTGCATTGCACTTACGCTTTTCTATCAATTTATATTGTACAACACTATATCTAAGTGTTATACTTGCTTTATCAATTAAGTTCATACATTTATAGCACACTACATTGATAGTTTAGCTACTTGTAATACTAAGTGCTCATACTTATACTCATTGGTTCTTAAGTTTAAGATTATTTATCGAAAAAGTTTTATAAATCAATTCATCCCCCTTTTGGTTAGTTTATCTTAGGATAACAAAAGGAATATAAGTCTATCTTTTTGGGATGGAGGGAGTAATTAATATATGTTGGAACTATAAATTTACTTACATTTTACTTCATATATTCCTACATTGATAACGATTAACGAGTAGTTCATATTTGTTGATAACAATAGATATTAAATAAGAATATATTAAAAAATTAGTTGTGTCAATGCCCACCCGTCAAGAGGCAAGTGGGCAAACTTTATGGTGTCCCTAGTAAAGTCCCTGATATATATAATTTCATTTGTTGTCAAGCAACTTTTATATTTTAGTTGGTTAGAATAGTATTTATTCTTTAAGAAAGAGATATTGTGTTCAATTCTCTATGATAACAATCTTTTATATATTTATTTATTTCAGTTCAATCATTTATATATTTATTTTAGTTCAATATTTTTCACTCTTTTAAACCAAAATCACAAAATTAATGCAATGAGAACCAAAAGTGAACCTATGCTCTTCTTGGATATTATGAAAAGCTTGATCACTACGTTATTAAGTGAATTTGAAATATAAAAATTAATAAATTAGTAATAACATTATTGTTTATATGATTTTTTTTTTTTTTCAATTTGATACGACTCATTCTTTGCAAATTTATCCTATGAATTAAAAAAGTTCTTCCCTCGTATCACAATGAACTTTTAAAATAAAAAGTGTGGTAATATTTATTAATTTCTTTTAATAAGGTGGTAATATTTACTAATTTCAATTCTCGATTCCACTTATAGATAAAAATATTTGCCGACTGAGTCCATAAGAAATTAAAAAAAAATATATTGACCTCTTAGGTGAACTCGAAACCTACTTTTTTTTATATTACAATATATTGACATTCAACGAGCCCTCGTGCTCACTCGAGATCCTGGATCTGCCCCTAATGAGATATAATATTTTTTTCAAGAAAATGATGCGAGAACGGGCACTTCATCGAATTCTTCCACTTCACTTCATGGGTATCTTCCTTTGTCTACGGAGAAGCAAATCAACTAGAAGTTGAAGAATAGATTATAGTTTTCCAACGAAGATTGGACTCCAGTATTTTGATCTGGATCGTTCCTGATTTCCCTTCAATTATTTTTATTGACTTCTTACCGCTGCTAAAATGATTAAATTCTTCAAATGTTTGGTTTCCTTCACCTCTAATGTAAGCAGTGCAGATTTGGGTGGGGGGCAGTGGGTCCTTACCCCACTCAATTCTTAGGTTTCTTCTTTTCTTAACGACTCTCTATTTTAGTAATTTTTTTTGTAGAAATATCTCTATTTTAGTTATTAATATTTACGTTTTGAACATAATTTAATTTGGTATTAAATATTTAAATATTAATGATAATTTCAGTTGAAATAAAACATTGTGATTTTTTTTTTTGACAAATTCCTATACAACTACAAATCCACCCCAAATATCTCAGGGAAATCGAATCCAAGACCTCAATCATGATAAGGGATGTTCCCCACTTAAACAGAGCCCTTGTTTTAGTTTTGCTTAAATGGTAAAAATTGGAGCTCGAATTTTCGTGGCCTGTGAGTATTTTTGATTTGGGCTAGTGTATTGAATTCTAATGTTGGAGAAAGAATTAACATTGCACAATTTATACATATAGAAATTAATATTGCACAATTTCGAATCCATCATAATCTTGGACTAAGAATTCTAATTGAAAAGAATTTGTTTGGTAAAATTTTTCTATTTATACGTAAAAAATGTGATATATTTTCAAGATAAAATATGTAGTTGAAAAGTGATTAGAAAAAATATATTGTTTATAAACAGTTTATCAAACGGAGGCT
Organism: Ligustrum vulgare; assembly: GCA_963555705.1. Taxonomy (NCBI): domain Eukaryota; kingdom Viridiplantae; phylum Streptophyta; class Magnoliopsida; order Lamiales; family Oleaceae; genus Ligustrum; species Ligustrum vulgare. Next base: position 47,103,315 of record OY743171.1, on the reverse strand, counting down.
AGGCTAAAAGATTATTGATTATAATTACATTACATTTATTACACAATGTTATGTTCATTTTAACAAATATGTTTGATGAAATTGATTATAAGCTTATTATATGATTTTTTGAAATAAAAATTGTAGGGGGGGGGGGGGTTGGGGGAATTAGAATTTTTTATTTATTTATCATTTTTGTATTGTTAGAAACCCATCTACCCATCTTCTTTCCCACCTCTTTTTTCCCATTCTCGTCGGCAATCTTTTTGTCGATTCTTCCCATTCACCCCACATCCGACAAGCCTTTTTTTTTTTCACTATTGCAACGAACCTACGATCGAAAGTTCGTCACTTTTTATGCAGTCAAAAGTTTCTGTCCTTTTTTCCTCCGGTAAAAAAATCTCTGTCCTTTCACGCAACTCTCACTCACTCATTCTCTCTCTCACACACACACACACTCGACGTGGAGGTGGGTGGCAGGTTGGCAGAAGGGGGTGTATTTTCCCAGTTTTGGTTTTAGCCCAGTCCATTAAACTCTGATTATTTGAAAAAATGTATTTTGAAATAATGATTTTTTGTAAGAATATGTTATTTAAAATAGGAAAGAATGGTATAATATTATCTTATTGAAAAATTGTTAAAAATAAGAGAGAAAAATGTTTTAAAATTTAATCGATTTCAAACGAATGCTAAGCCTCAGGATATGGATGGTGATAGGGGTAAGGTATGGTATAGGAGGGAAAGACGATTTATGTAATAACCCGGTTTTATAGTAGTCAAAGTCATACATGGAATAGTTAAGTCAAAGTCTAATTAGGACTAAATTATATTATTTTATTTGTTGGGGTTATTCTTCCATAACTTATACAAGTTGAGGATTTAATTAAATCTAGAAATAAGAGTTGGGGACCTACTTGGCAATATTGAAGACTTTACATAATATAATACTAATTATACAAACCAATTGCCAAACAAAAAGGACAAACAGAGGCAGAGAAGGCGCAGGAAGAATCGGGAGAAAGAAAAAGGAAAGGAAAAAGGAAGAAAAAGGAAAGAAAGAAGAAGAAGAAAAAGGAGAAAAAGAAGAGGTATGGATAAATCCTTATTATTTTGGGCTCTTAATTTATCATTATTTCCAAGAGGTATGTTAATTTAATTTCTAGGGTTTATGGATTATTAGCTTAAATTTGAAGTTTAGCTAGTATTAAGTTTTATTGACATGGATATGAGGTATTGAGCTAAATAGATTGCAAGGAAATTGTATATGTGGATTTTGATGGTTAAATTGATTTATTTATGGAATGAGTTTTTAAACTAGTGCCTTGATCTTTGATTTTGGTATGATAATGTGATTCTAAACACTTGATTTGATATATATATATATATAAGTGTGTATTAAGTATTAAGATTACATAAGAAGAAAAGGGGCCGTGATAGGAAATGTCATTATATGATAATTGTGCCAAATCTCATGCTTTTGGTTATGGAAATGAGTCATTAATATATGGAAACAAATGAGTACATTTTCAAATGATATAATCTTTTATGTGTGCCAATCGTGAAGTATGTTGGGAATTTAATAAGTAAGGGCACGTGATTGGATGAAAAATGGGGAACAAGGACTAAAAGAGATATTTGTGAGATTTTATATATTAATCACAATTTGAGAATTATGGATTTTGATAGAAAGGAAAGCATAAAGTATATACTTTCTTAATTCTAGTAAGGAGAAGAATGTAAAAGAATTAAGTTATTATTAGTTGATTTTTAAATTGTTAGATATGACTGGTTTTGATACAAGAAATTTATATTGTTATTTCAGGAAATGTTGTGGAGATTGGATCATGCCTATGGCCCAGCTAGATTCCAATTGATAGCTTTGTGAGTGGAAAAATTATTCTTTTAAAAACTTAAAAGAATTTATGTTATGCAAATTTTCTATTACATTGATTTTCTTTAAATTACAAATGATTTTGAAAGCAATGACTTTTAGCATGGTTATCACAATAAATGTAGCGACCGAGAAATTTTCGTGATTTTATTCAAATAAATATTTTTAAACGCGTGCTCGTCTAGCCAGTTAAGTGAAAAATTTAATTTATTTAAATACTTAGTCAAATTTTAATTTTTATCAAAAATATTTCAAAATCACAATTTATTTTCAAAGTCCAAGTATTAATTATATTATGCCCAAATTTCAATTGTTTTAATCCAATCTAACATCTCGAGCTAAAATATATTACCGATCATCCAAGCCCTTTTATCAACCCAATCAATAAATTCTTGGCCCAACTAAATCAACAACTTCTTTTCCAAGTATTTCCTTACACAACCATATTCACTTTCCAAAAATTCTCACAATTTTCCATAAACCAAGATTTAACCTAAACTACCATCTTTAACACCTAAATCAACTATTAAATAGATACCTTCATCCCACCTTCATGTTTGCTATCATCAGATTTTCCTACAATACACAAATTTCACCACCGAACCACCAGCAAGCAACCATCATCATCATCCCCACCAATCCAATCGGCTACAATTCGACACAAACCCAAAATACTTACCATGATCAACCCATGCCACAATCGAGACTACCCTTATCTCAACCCAAGTCCCGGACTCACAGAATCATCCAATACCTTCGACTGCCTACTGCCCAACGAGTCGAGCCCCCACCACCGCCTTCCAAAACGATCGCTACATTACCACCCACTTCGAAGAATCCAGAAAATTCACCCAAACAACCACAAGAAACCAAGATAAATGAACCCAAATGCCCACTTTGAACCGCCGACCTTCATCGCCGGATTCACCGTCGGAGAAGCCCCAAGCCCAACTTCAAACCCACACCAAATCAACCCCAAATCAAACCCAAAGAAAACCCAAGATTCAAGAAGTTCATTTTCTTACCTCAACCACCATTTTATCGCTGGAAGTCACCAAACAGCAGCCTCGTTTTTGCCTCGATTCGCGCACAAACTCGCACCCAATCCTCTCAAAAACCTTAACCCCTCCCTTGCCGCAGTCCGCCACCACCTGCCGGCGACGTTGCGCCGGCACACCGCCTGCTGCAGCACCGGTTCTTCCCCAATTTCGCCGCACCTCTGCCGTCGCCTCCCTCTCGTCTCTTCTCTGTATAACCGAATGTGAGAGAGAGAGAGAGAGAGAGAGAGAGAGAGAGAGAGAGAGAGAGAGAGAGAGAGAGAGAGAGAGAGAGAGAGAGAGAGAGAGAGTGATTTGGTTTTAAATTTACTTTTGTGAAATTTGCATCTTAGTCCCCATCTTTTGAAACCATTTAGTTCAACCCCCTCTAGTTTTAAAAGTCTTATTTTACTCCTTTGATTTTAAATTGTTTTGTTTTAGCCCTGCACTTTTATTTAAAATAAATTAGTCAGCTCCAATGTTTTGGAATCCTAAGAGTCAGTGCGTTTATTTCTCAAAGTCGGTTATTTTAGTCCAAAGCTTTGCAAATATTTTATTCAGCACTTAAGTCTTGCAAAACTTTTATCTTAGTCCAATTATTTTGAAAATAATGTTAGTCCCCAAGATTTCTTAAGTCATGAGTCAATCCAATAGTTTTCAAAATTATTTATTTCGGTCCAAATCTTTTCAAATCCCAATTATGCTTGATTTTTCAATTTAAACCCCTAAACATTTATTCTTCTTTTAAAAACCTTTGAATTCCAAAAATACTAGTTTAAGAATTATATTATTTAATGGCTAGACGAGGCGTTTGGACGTAAGAAGATTTACGTTTCCACTCTCAACAAACTCGAGAATACTTTCAAGTAGGTTCATTACTTCAAAAATCTTTTATCTTAATTGCGCAATGTTAAGTAAACCCGTATTGTAAATTTATGCATGTGATTACGTAATTTATGAGAATTAATTGCCTTCGGGCCCAGATCCACATGTCTTCGAGCATGGACCAATTGCTTACGGGCCTAGATCCACCTGTCTTCGGGCATGGACCAATTGCCTTCGGGCCTAGATCCACATGTCTTCGCGCATGGACCAATTGCCTTCGGGCCCAGATCCACATGTCTACGGGCATAGACCAATTGCCTTTGGGCCCAGATCCACATGTCTTCGGGCATGAAAATTTATGATGTATGAGATCCACTTGCTTATTGCATGAGAATGAGAATTTATGAATTAAGTTGCATGATTATATGTATTATTTACTGTACAGTTTATTTAATTTGCGCTGAACCTACTGAGTATTTCTATGAAATGCTCACCCCTATTTTTAAACTTACAAATTGCAGATTTCGGAGATGGTGGCGAATGAAAGGGCAGTGGTGGCAAATAATAATGAAGGTATATTTTTTTAAAGTCACGATTCATGAATAGTGTCAATTTATTTATATGTCGTTATATTTAAATATGATATTTAAAGTCAAGAACATCGTCAATTTAATTATTTGTCGTTACTTTCTTGAAAGTTAAGATTTCAACGTTTTTATGCAGTTATCAAATTTAATTTACTTACTATTAAAATTTTTCACATAAATATGATGTTTAGAATTCAATTATTTTCCGCAATAAAATTAGATTTAAAGGAGAAGTGACGTCCCGAGCTTCACGGAATTTGGGGCGTTACAATAAATGTTTTATAATTACGTTTGTTTAAGCATGATGGTTCCAATATCACGTTTTACGAATATGATTAGTCAAGTTGAGTATGTATGATTTCAAAATCACCAGAAGTACCCGATGTGGTTATCTGTTCTTGTGTTAGTACACGGAGGGTGCCTTGGGCCCGTGTACTAGCGGATATTATTTGAGGTCTTAAGGCTCTGTCACGGAGGGGGCCTATGGCCCGTGTTCAGATGATCTTAAGATCAACTCTTATGCACGGAGGGGGCCTATGGCCCGTGTGTAAGGGTGTATATACTATATATAAGGTCTTTGGGACCCACTTTTGTACCTAGAGGGGCTTTGAGCCGGGTACGGAGGTGCTCAGTAGTATACACGCGTATGACCAGATACATATTTCAGATGATTTAGTTGGGTACCTTTGGTGTGATTTTCTTATGTACTACAGTTTATCAGTTACGCCACAGATAATTATTCCACGATCTTTATGATTATCCTTAGCATGTATGAATTGATTTAAAATGACAAAAGCTTATGAAATAAATTATGTTTCAGAAATGGTTTATAAAATACTTTTATTTCAGAAATTCCACTCACTGAGTCACAAGCTCATGTTTTTCCCTACCTTTACAGTATAAGAAGAAAATAAGAGTTTCAGCAGCATTGAAGGAGCCTTTGCAGCTCTCGAGGAGCTTTGTAACATTGTCATTTGTAGGTGTTACTTTGGTAAGCTCTTAGGAGACATATTCTAGGAAGATGCATTGGAATATGCATTTATTTTATATAAGTAATATACTTTATCAAGAATGTGTCTGATGATGATGTATTTTGGATCATGTATATATATAGAAGTGGGTTAAGAATTGTAGTTATTAAATTATGTCAATTGTCTTGGTTGGAAGATTTGAAAGTGATATAGTTATTTATGATTGAATGTTTGAGAAATTGTTATTATTTTACAGGTTGGTTAAGTCAATATTATAGGGGAGACTCTATCAAATTTTTTATTAATACTTATGGAATCAAATTTAATTATAAGGTGAATCTGAAAGTTAAAGAAAAGTCAAGATTGCCTTGGTGGTGGGTCCAACATCTAGTTGGCACCTGCCATCGGCGCTATGGATGGCAATGGGGCGGGTTCGGGGCGGGTCAGGGCCGCCCCGCCCCGGACCAGAAAACACCCTGCCCCGCCCCTCCCCGCGACCCGCGCTATGGATGGCAATGGGGCGGGTCTCGGGGTGGGGCGGGGCGACCTCCCGCCCCACTAAGGACCCGATTTTTTTTTTTTAATAAATAAATTGGTAATGAAATTTTACGTGAAAAATTTAGGCGTTGAACTAGTTAGAGTTTTTAAGTTTGAAATTTAAAAATAATACATATATACTTGAAGAAAAAAATCAATAAACAATATAATGGTATAGTGGTTGTATATTCTCATATCCCTAAATTCCACCAATGTTCAATTCTTCTGGACTTCATCAAATTTATTTTAGTTTCTCATTTCATTAAAAAAAAAAAAAAATACCGGGTCACGAGGCGGGTCGGGTCCGCCCCGAAACCCGCCGCGGGGCGGAAAACCCGCCCCGAACCCCCCCCCCCCCCCCCCCCCCCCCCCCCCCCCCCCGCCGACCCGACGGTGCGGGTCATTTCGGGTCCTCCGGGTTTCGGGTCCTTCGGGTTTTTTTGCCATCCCTAATCGGCGCACGTCACGTTTCAGGTCCAGTAGGGTGACCTGGGACGGGTCGTGACAACTTATGTTTTTATTGTTTAATTAATTATTTTTATTGTTTTGTAAGGATATAAGCCCTTCTTTGATTTATGTTAAAAAAAATTTATTTTTTATTTTTTTACCGTACTCAATCTCAATCCTTCATTAAAAGTAATCAAGCTCACAATATTTGACTTTTCAACCAAATTTCAACAATTTATTCTCCTAAAAAATACTATTCATTTCAAAAAAAATCTTTTTAAATAATACCAAACACACTCTAAGTTACCATTTTCTCATTTTTTGGATTGGTCAAATTTCATTTCTTAATAAATTAATGATCAAATGGATGAAATTCGGAAAAAGGAGAAGTTTGACATCGCCAGTGCAATTATTATCCCGTTAAAATTTTAGTGAAAGTGTAGTGACCTCAAGTATAATTAACATCTCTTTGATGTCCATTTATCTAGAATAGTGATTGATATTATTGCGTAGTTGAAAAATTCAAGAAAAGACTTGATTTATGTGTAGAATAATTCGTCGTTAAAATGTGTGGCAGAAATTGTGTATGTTTGACAATCATACTTTTTGGTGAAAAAAAAGGTTTGAGAAATCTAATAGTTAAAAAGTAGTTTGAAAAATAAAAAAATATGGGTTTAACTTTTTTAGATAATTGAGATTGATTACTGTAAAAAAAAAAAGTTATATTTTTTATGAGAAAGTAATAGAATCAAACAAGGGCTCAGTATTATAGATAAAAAAAAGTAAAGCCCTTGTTTGCTATCATTACTTTTTTAAATTTTAATTTAATTCAAAGTTAACATTTAATTTTAACCACACTTTTTATGGGGCTCACAACTTTTTAGTTACACCTCATTATTTTTATCAAGATCTATTAGAAATCTGATTTTTATCGATACCAATAAAGGGCAAAGTTTAAAGAACATAAACAGGGGCTTAATACCGTCTTATTACATGAAAATTCAAACTTTAATTTTAAGCCGTTCTTTATCAATCCTTCTGCCACACGGGCAATCCTCTGCGGCTCTGCCTCACACAATTACCATGTCAATGCCACCCACCGCTCGAATTCCATGCCGCCACGTGTTACTTGTCTACCCCTCATGCACATATATATAAAGTTGACGCGCCTTGCATAAATTTCTCAAATCATCATTACAGAATATATCGTATTCGTAGCGGTCCATCATCATGTCCGATCAACAGAAAACCATGTCCCAAAGACTCCATGACTCAGCCCCCATTTCAAGCCAAGTAATAAGATTCTTAGCTGCTGCGACGATCGGAGTTGTTTTGCTCGGTTTATCCGGGTTAACTTTAACCGGGACAGTGATCGCCCTGGTCATCGCCACCCCGGTTCTGGTTCTGTTCAGTCCGATCCTTATCCCTGCCGGAATTGTACTGTTCTTGGTCACTGGTGGATTCTTGTTCGCCGGTGGCTGCGGTGTGGCGGCGCTGGCGGCATTATTGTGGATATACAAGTATGTTGCCGGGAAACACCCACTGGGGTCGGATCATCTGGATTATGCTAGAATGAGAATTGCGAATAAGGCTAGAGATGTGAAGGAGAGGGCTAAAGAGTATGGAAACCAGTCACCTGCGCCTGCTGTTCAAGTAGCTTGAATTTGGGATTAAGCTAGGGCTCCGATGTACTATTTGGGGGCCTGATATGTTATGTTATGTTTTGTTTTGTCTCTGTCTTGTGTTGATTTCCACTAGTTAAATGCATGCACGTGTTTTAATGTATTATGGTTTTGTGTTTCTCATCTGTGTTGTAATAAATTTGGTGTGCTACTGCTATGTAGTAAGGGCCTTTCTCTGTGTCCATATGTACACAGGACAATTCAACTAGTAGTTATATATACTAGCTGGGTGTTACGTGAGTTGTACGTATTTTAATGTAAAAATAAGTTTATGTGAGCCCATTTGATGTTATTTATTTATTTATTTTGAAATGGGAAATGCATTCATTAGAAAACATGTTCATTCCTTAGTCGGTAGGCTTGGGAAAATGAGGCATAGAATACAATCATCCCATACATGATTACAAGTAGTAAATGTAGCGAATTGTGCAATTTTGTGGGCTACCGAATTCCTCTCTCGAGGGACGTAGTAACACGATCTACAACAACTACTAATCAAAAGATCTTGAATATCACCCAGGATGCCGGCATTCGGATGACATTTATCCTGCTTAATCAAACTTTGCATCACAGATAATGCATCGCTTTCCACGGGTTTAATTGGGATATGTCTATTCAAAGCAAATTTAATACCTTCTTTATTAGCAAGTGCTTCCGCCAATTCAGCATTGCCAAAACTTCGAACACGAAGGGCAAAAACAGCATAAGCCACACCTGCATCATCTCTGAACCAGCCCCCAATGCCGAAGAAACCTTCCTCCATTCTAACTGCCGCATCCGTTGCCAGAATGAGTCCATCCAACCGCTCATTAGAACCTTTCCATCATGTCTGCCCATTGGAGTCGGCCTTCCTTTTAGCTTTATCCCTTCCATTCGCATCTTTAAACTCACTGACATTGAATTCCACCAGCCAACTTATGTAACTTGCTGGAAGAGCATTTTCCCCATGCAACACTTCATTTCTAGCTTTCCAGATGCTCCAGAGCCCAACACATGCAAGTTCAAGGATAGGAATGGGTTGGTGAAGAATAAAACTTACCAGGATCTCTCCCATTTCCGGATTAAGGCCCTCAATCAGGAATTTCTTCCATTGATCCCATAATCCCAGCACTTTCCAGAACTCTTTCGTCCATGGGCATTCAATGAATATTTGTACGTTAGTTTCCACTCCTCCATATCTTGGACATTTGAGTTGGGAAAAGATGAGTCTAAGTAGCAGGTTCTCCATAGTTGGGATTGCTCCGTTCAAAATTCTCCAGACAAGGTGCTTCGCTCTGGGGATAATGTTCAGCTTCCAGAGTAACTCCCACCATCTTCCATAATTCAGCCCACTAAACCCCTCCTCATTTGTTCCATTCTCCATCAGCAGATGATAACCGCTCTTCGTTGTGTACTGCCTATCTTTCGTAAGGTTCCAAATGATTCTATCCGTGTTGCCAAGATTTCCTGGGGGAAGTGAGAGAATACGTATGGAATCAAATGGATAGAAGGATGATTCGATAAGGCCTGTGTTCCATTCTCCACTCACGATTTTGAGAACCGCAACCCATGTTAAGTTTTGGGATCGAGGAGAAATGATTTTCCCTTCTATTCCATTCGCAATCCATGCATCGTCGAAGATCCTCACCTTTTTCCCATCACCTATTCTCCAACGACATCCCTTGATCAACACCTCCTTTCCCCATACTAAACTTGACCATACAAAAGAGCACCACTGTTTAGTTTTGGCTTCGAGTATGTTGCAGTTGGGGAAGTACCGACTCTTCAATACTCGACTGACCAGTGACTCCGGATGTTGGAGAATTCGCCACACTTGCTTGGCCAGTAGACTTTTGTTAAAGATAGGAAAATCCCCAAAACCCATTCCCCCGCTCTTTTTTGTTTTGTACATGATCTTCCAGTTGACCCAGTGAAGCTTCTTTTTGTCAATTTTGGCCCCCCACCAAAACCTGAACAGGATGCTTTGGATGTCGTTGCACAGGTTGTTGGGGAGCTTAAAGATTCTCATGACATATGTGGGAATAGCTTGTAATACTGCCTTAAGAATCACCTCTCTACCTGCATTAGAGAATAAATTATGGTTCCAACTCTGGACCTTCTTCCATAACTTATCCTTTATCATTCCGAAGGTCTTCTTTTTGTTCTTCCCCGTCATGGATGGTAGCCCCAGGTAAGTGTCGTGATGTCTGAGGGTCTGAATTCCCAGAATAGCACTAATCAAATTACGCTTTTCCTGAGTTACATTTGAGCTAAAGACGACATTTGTTTTCTGAAAGTTCACCTGTTGGCCCGATGCCTCCCCATACTTCCTGATAATGGCCATCAATTCCTCTGCATCTTTAGCTTCAGCTATTGAGAACAAAATGGAGTCATCCGCAAAAAAAAAAAAAAGAAAAAAAAAGATGGCTAATACATGGACCCTCTCAGTTGCATCTCAGACCTATAATCTACCCAGTGGAAACCGCTGCCTAGAGTTTAGTTGAGAATGCTTTCGCACACATGATGAAGAGGTATGGCAACAATGGGCATCCTTGTCTAAGTCCACGCGAGGGGAGCACTTTCCCTTTGATTTGTCCGTTGATGGCAAATGATATAGCTGTGGTTGAGATACAGTCCATGATTCTACCAATCCATTGTGTTGGAAATCCCATTTTTACCATGACTGCATTGACAAAGCTCCACTCAATCCGATCATATGCTTTACTTATGTCCAGCTTGAGGCCCATGAATCCCTTCTTGCCATTATTCCTCCTGCTTAAAGAGTGTAAAAGCTCAAAAGCAATTATAGCATTATCCGTAATGAGTCTATTAGAGACAAATGCACTTTGGGAATCAGAGATGCGAAAAGGTAAAACATTTTTCTTCCTATTAGCTAAGCATTTAGCAACAATTTTATAGACAACACTACATAATGAAATAGAGCGATAATCGGAAATACACTCCGGTGTAGCTTTCTTCGGGATAAGGACCACCGTTGTCTGATTAATTGAGTGGACAGAACCTCCCTCATTTAGGACTCTGAAGCATGCACTGGTAACCTAGACTTTAAGAAGATCCCAGTGGTTTTGGGAAAAAATTGCTTGATAGCCATCTGGTCCGGGGGCTTTGAACGACCCAATACTGAAGAGAGCATCCTCAACTTCGTCCATGGTGAATGGTTCCAGTAGGGATTGAGTGTCCTCATTTGAAAGCTGCTTTGAATATCCTGAGTCCCAATAGCTAACGTCTCACCTGATGGTTCTGAGGTCGTAAAAAGGCTGGTGAAGAACTCCTCAATGTGGCTCACAATTTGATCTTCTCCCTCAATCCATTTGCCATCAGCCCCTCTTAACCTATTGATAGTATTTTTCCTTCTTATCTCTGTAGCTCTCCTATGAAAGAATTTTGTGTTCCGGTATCCTCCTATCATCCAGTCAGTTCAAGCTCTTTGCTTCCAATAGTATTTCTCCCTTCTATTGATAGTTGCAATCTTCACCTCCAATTCCTTAACCTCACTCATGACCTGGCCGGAGTTTTATTGGAAATGAATAAGCTAGTGTTCGGCGGCGTTTTTTCAGTTTTGGCACGGTTTTTTTTTGGTGTTTTTCACGTATCTCGAGATAATTGGAGGGTTAAAAATTGGATAGAGAAAAGATGTGTAGTTAAAAAATTGTATTGAAAATTGTAGTGTTTAAAAACCAAAAAAAATCCAAAAAAAAAAAAAAAAAAACACTATTACCGAACAGTGGGTAATGATTTTTAAGAAAATGTATAGTTTAAAAGTGGGGAGTTTTTTATGAGTTTATGTGTAATATTATTTATTGATAAATGTGTGATTAAAAAGAAGAGATGAAAAAATGTGTCAAAAATTCAAAGAGTGCCATCTCTTCTTAATTGAATTATTACAAATTATAAGTTAATTTATAAACAACGCAACTTCTTATAATTGCAACTGTGTAAAACATATTTACAAGTTTCTTTGAATACTTTTTTCAGATGAAAATTTTTCTGTATATAAACAGTGCGCACGAAAACCAAACTGGTCTAATCAATTTGCAGGCCAAATTGAGTTGATGGAAAGGATGATCGGAATTCCAACCCATGCAAAATATGTACATGTCCATTCACAATTTGTAGCATGCTTTTTTTTTTTCTCCAATCATGCTACATAAACATAATATTTGACATAAAGTTAACTCTGATCGGTAATATTGTAGCAATTTATAAACAATTTTTTACTGTTTAAAAAATAAGATTTATGGTTAAAAAGTGGATAAAAAAAATTTGAATGATTAAAAAGTTGTTTGAGAAATTGTGTTGTTTATAAATTGATTTATAAACTGTAATAATTACGTTATGAAACACATTATTAAACATCTGCACACATGGTAACAATCCATTTATTTACTCATTATATCAACTCCAAAATCAATCGCTCACAATTTTTCGATCACCTTTTCGATTCGAATTTTCGGGTAAAGTAGCGTTACCCTTTCTTTTTTCAAATTATGTTTTCAAAAGTCATCATCATTTTGCAGATATTTTCATCCGTCGTTATGTTTTTGATTTGATACTTGATACGAATATTTGGTGTTTTATTTATTAAAGTTAGTTATGTGTTGTTATTAAATTTGTTATTACTCTTAAACATTTTATACACATTTTTTTACGCAATAATTATAATTTATAAACAAATTTATAAATAATATAATTTTTCAAAATACTTTTTAACTACACATATTTTTTTTCTTCAATTTTCAATCACACATCTTACCTAGAAAACACCAAAAACTAAATAAAAAAAAAATCTGACTTCTGGACCACCGAACGATCCGTTAATAATGTAGTTCTTTTTCAAAATATAAATTGGTTTATGTTTACATACTTTTAACACAAGAGACATTAATTGGGAGAACTCAATTTTTCAAGATTATTTCTACCATGTAAGATTAAGCTCAGGTTTGATTTTCATTATTTTAAAATCATAATTTTCTCACTCTTCTTTTTAACAACATACTAGTGCATCACCCGTGCGATGCACGGATATTGTATCGTACAAAATATATTGTAAAATTAGTGAATAATTTTGGTATATTGAAAAGAGTAATCCTACAGGTACAGGCCCTGTACGAATGCAATTTTCCAATTGAAAATACAAATTTGATTCGTAATAAAATATGTCAACACTTTTCTTTTAAGTTTAGTATAAGCATTATAAATTCAATACTACACCATTTTAATCCATAAATAAAAATAAGTGAGATATTGAGGATGCTATGTTTGTCGGATACTTTAGTATTTTACTTAATACATTGGTAAATAATACTAAAGTATTCGCCAAATATAAATATATTGTGGAATGTATCAATTATTTCTCATGATTTATGCCTCTCGTATATATGTTTTTCCAATTTTGATTCAAAAATATAAATCACAATAATTATAAATGTGTGCTTGATCTTAAACCCACAAACATTTGTATTTAACCAATAAAAATATATTTTTAATTATAAAATCAAGTAGTCAAAATAATAATTACATAAATTTAGCAATTATCATGATATGACAAAATGCTACGTTGGTGACAAAAAAATTATAACGAAAATGGTATACCATATAATCTTCACACAATTATTAAAATTAAGAATCATTAAAAGAATATTATTCGCTTTTAACCACAATTTTTGCAATTTCCTCACGTATTTAACATTTTATCTAAATTTCTTTCAGAAACATCAATCACAGTAATTATAAGCTTTTGTTTAATCTTAAGAGCAAATATTTGTATTTGACCAATAAAAATGATTGTTAATTTCAATAATTTTTATGAGTTATTGTCAACTTCAAAGAAAATCCAAATTTAGTAGTTTATTTAATGGTGTATCATGTTTTTTTTTTTAATATTATGGATACAATATTGATTGTGTGGAATGTATTAATATATTTCTAATGGTTTATGCATTCTCCTCTCGTATTTAAGCTTTAAATTTTTCACTCAAAAATAAGAATCATAATAATTATAAAAGCGTGCTGAATCTTAACCCACAAATATTTGCATTTGATCAATAAAATTATATTTTCACCTATAAAATCAAGTGGTCAAAATAACAATTTCATAAATCTAGCAATTATCATGATATAACAATCGACAATGTTGGAGTAAAAAAATTATAGCAAAAATCGTACCATATAACCTTTACAAAACTATTAAAATTAAGAATTATTAAAAAAATATTATTCATTCTTAACCAATAACATTATAGTTTTACATATAAAATCAAGTAGTTAAAATAATACTTACGCAAATCTTGCAATTATCATGACATGGCAACCGGATAACACTGAAGGTCAAAAAATTATACCGAGAATTTTAGATCATATAATTTTTAGACAATTATTAAAATTAATCTTATATTTGTTTTATTCAAAAAAATGTATTAATACTAATTAATACTTAAGTTCGGCCAGCAAAAAATTGCATCGAGCATTTAATATGAAATGGGAAAATGAAAAGCCATTTCCCATCCACACCTCATTAATCAATTCAACATCAACAAATGAAAAGTCACTGGCATGACACGTCTTCCACCTATTCCAATACATATTCAAGTTGATAATTAATGTTAAACAATTGTATCGAAAATCAGGAAAAAAAAACACAAAAAAACAGAAGGTTTCCAAAAAAAAAATAAGTGACAGTGGGTGGGAAATTTTTTTTACGGCTGTTGTGGTTTAATATATAATATAGATATATATAATAAATAATAATAATAATAATAATAATAATAATATATTAAGATTTCTCCCGTACACAAAATGCATAAAAAATAATATATTAAAATAATTAATAAAATTTTACAAACAATAAAACTACTTCAAATTATAATAGCTTCTTTGAGTAATAAAAATCAATTTATATATTTAAGTAGTAAATGGTTATTAAGTTTTCCACATTTAAAAAAAAAAAAAAATGAAGTTGTTGTTCGATAAAAAATTGATATTATTTTTTATCGAAAATAACAGATATTTGCACATTGTTTGGAGTTGCGTTTTTAAGTATTAAAATGAACATCCTTAATAATTTCAATTTCATTTCCCATTGCACTAAACGCATTATCAAGCCCCTGTTTGGTACCTATTATTTTTAAATCTCATTTTTTAAAAATTCATTTTCAACCACACATTATACCAATAAAATAATCTACACATAAATCCAAAAATATTCTCCAATTTTTAACTACACATTCTCTAAAAAATTTACTATTCCAAATCACATTATTCCAAATAATGGGTCTCAAACAGGGACCAAATGCAGTCAACGCGTTATCCATAACATATTAATTAATTTCACTATGTAAAATGATTTCCATAATACCATTCAAATGTATATCAATGTGATGACATAATAATTAGTTTTAGTTTCAATAAATTATTAATTATCATCAGTACCTCTTACGTTGATGCAAGCAAGTTTAATTCAAATAATTAAAAAAATGAATAGGCACCGTTTTCTAAAAAAAAATTACTGCTTTCTGAAATAAAAAAAATCTATTAAGAAGTGTAAACAAACTTATTTGTCACTAATATTTTTAACTAAACAAAAAAGAACAAATATTAAAGTTTAATAAAATATTAATCTAATTAATGCACAAATAATGTAAGAAAAAGTAAAGTTATTTTTGTTTTTCAAAGTTAATGTGTAGTTTTCCAAATGTATTAATTTCTTTATAAAATTTATTTTTTATAAAGCAATTAATGATGAATATTAATGCATTTCAATTTTTGGAAAGTATTTTAGACTGGAAAACAAAAATGATGTACGGAAGTTGCAATTTAACAATATGAATTTTGATAAGTGCTTGTTAATTTTTAATACTTATACATAATTTATCCAGTATACAAAATGCATAAAAAATAATATTATATTAAAATAATTACTACTTCAAATTATAATAGTTATATTAAAAATTTTTATAATTTTTTTATCATCAACTCTTTATTAAATAATCAAAATAAATAATTAATACAAAAGTTAAAATAAATATTTGCACATCCTTTCAATGCAGATTAGCAGAATATTTGAATAAAAATTGCGATTAGAAATAAAATTTATTAATTAATTGAATGTTATAAATAATAATGCGATTAAAAAAGTTAAGGATATAAAAGTAAAACTAAACAAATACCGAAAATCTATCTCGCAATTAAATTATGGTGTAAATTTTAAAAAATGTATTGTATGAATATAGTTCCCTAAAATAATATATATATATATATATATATATATATATATATATATATAGACAAACTATTAGCATTCAATACATGTAGTCAAGTGCCTATTTACAATGCATTACACACTTTCCCACATTAAATGTTTCATTAATTGTCGACAATTCATTTTCCAATTCCGGAAATTCAATTGAAAAAAAAAAAAAAATTTCCAAAAATAGAAACTGAAAATGGGCGGGAAAAATTTTGACGGCTGTTCTGCTTTAATATATAATATAGATTTATCAATAAAATAATATTATACAAAAATTTTTAAAAGATTCCTTATTTTATAACCACACATTTTTTTATTCAAAATCACAAAAATTCTTTTTAAACATGCCATTCACTTAAGAAGTAAATCGATTCATACATTTAATTGGAACATTAAATACTTATAATCAATAAATGACACCAGTATTTGGACGTCACTTGGTGTATATGGATGGATGTATGCTCTCAAATTTTGATAGATCTTCTTCTTAGATTGCTTTTAAGTCAATAGATAACAGTGTTTGGTTTATAAATTGATTTATTTATAATTTTGAAATAAAAAGTAAATGTTGAAAATTGAAGAAAAAAAATATGCGTGGTTAAAAGGTGATTTGAGAAATTGTTTAGTTTATAAACCAAAAAACACGGTGGCTAAATTTTAAATGTTGAAATCTAAACTCTATTCCAGATAGTTCAAATTTGTAGGCATACCAAACTCGTATGATTTGAATAATTTATTTAGTGGACATCCGTTTGATATCACTATTTAGTTTATAAATTTGTTTATTTATAATTTTGATGTAAAAAATAATGGTTATAAATTAGAAAAAGAAAATACGTGTTGTTAAAAAATGATTTGACAAAAAAAATTCTTTTACCAAACTTATGCTTCCTCCTCCAACTCTAGCACGGACATTCCAAAAATGTTTTTAATCACTCGGCTCTGTTGTAATTTTTGATCTCAAGATTGATGAATGAGCAAATATAAATACAAATTTCACGAGTACATGTAGTAACACTGTTTGATTTTAAAATTGATTTATTTATGATGTTAAGATAAAAAGTTGTGGTTGAAAATTGAGGGAAAAAAATATGTGTGATTAAAAAGTGATTTAAGAAATTTGGTAACACTGTTTGGTTTATAAACTCGTTTATTTATGATTTTGAAGTAAAAAGTAGTGGTTAAAAATTGAAAAAAGAGAGTGTGTGGTTAAAAAGTGGTTTGAAAAATTATGTAATTTATAAATTAATTTATAAATAAAAAATAGTACATTTATCAAACGATAACTAATAACATATTTATAAACCATTTTTTGAACTTTACGAAACACATATAAATCATAGGCGCGACAGAGGAATATACACCGTGTTTGTGGTCTTGATGAAAGCTAATAGGAACCGCGTAACCTGTCCTTGTCCACCTCTAAACATAGGAGGAAAGTGACAAACCTAGTAAAAAACAAATATGCAATATTCAATTAGTCATGCTAACATTTTTTATTTTTATTTTTTGCATCGATCCTGCTGTCGACCTTTTATTCCATGTCAAAATATTTGCTAATGATTACAAGTACATGTTTTGCATGAATAGAAAATACATTGACAATATCTGCAATAAAAAAATAAAATCCTAAGATAACATGAAATGTATCTAGGCAACACACACTTGTACATATATGAATCTGAAAATTCTAAGCATAAAGAAAACATTATAAAAAGTTGAAGGAAAACAATATATAACTGCTAACGTGAAAGAGCAAGTTAGACTTATACCGTTCATTTTAAAACTTCAAACATCTTTATGCAATTATTAAATAATAAATTATCAACTTAATCTTACTGTAAGCAATTATAAAAAACAAGTCTTGGTCTAAGAAAGTAACATTCCACATTTTATCCTCTGTTTGTTATAGATAAAAAGTTTTTTTTTTTTTGAAGTAATATTTTGATAAAAGTTGATAAGATCATTAACAGTGTCGGACGCAGACATTTTGTAATAGCGGACACAATTTGTGGTAGACCCCACTGATTTTTTTTTTTTTTTTAGGAAAAAATCGAAAATAATGATAAAATTCAAATTCACAAAAGACAATGTACTAAATAATATGCAATCTCACAACTATACAAAATTATTTTCAGTAAGATCTACGTTATAATTTAAAAGAAATTGACAGATTATATCGCAGTAAATCAATTTACATATTCAAATTCCAATCAATTATGTCCCTGTTTAGTTTAGTTTAGATCAAAATCATATTTTTAGTAGATTTTGATAAACGTCGATGAGATGTGTAGTTGAAAAGTTGTGGGTCCCATGAAATTTATGGTTGAGATTGATTGTTGACTTTGACCAAAATTAAAATTTAGATTTTAATTGATACCAAAAAGAGGCTATATTTACTGAGTACATGTTACAATCTTTTTCATATATTTCATCTAACATAATCTATCCAATACGCATAAATTTTATTTATTCAAAGTCCAAACGTTACCCCCATTCAACACAAATAATAATAATAATAATTCAACCATTCAAAGCCTCATCCGCATCAAAGTAGAACTTAAATCAAGATTGGCTATTTTATTTGAAAGTTAGGTTGTTAAGGGTATAGTATTTCCCTAAGATGAATAAAATGGAAATTGGATGTTATGATGCACGTGCGACCTTCTTAGAATGGAGGGTAATGGCGCAAAACGTCCCTATCTTTGGACTCTCTTGCTAATTTCATCCATACCTTTGATTTTTTGGAAATTCCATCTTCACCTTTACACTTTCTTGCTGAATTGGGTTCTGCCGTCCAAAAAATCTGTTAGTTGATTGTTAAATCATCTATTGTCCATTTTTTATGAAGGGCAAAAAAGTCTTTGTATATTTTTTAATTGAGTAATTGGCGCAATTGGTCACTACCTTTCACACTTCTTGTGGAATTCGTCCCAAAGTTTTTTTTTTTTTTTGGCAAATTCACCCTTACCTTCACATTTTCTTGCTAAAAACGTTCTCACCGTCTAATTTCATCCAAAAATCCGTTAGTTGACCCAAAAATCACCTATTGACTATTTTTTTAAAATCTTATTGACTATTTTAATGAAGGGCAAACAAATCATTTCTTATTATTTAATTTAAAATGATGTAAAAGAAAAAAAAAAATATTTGTTACTGTTCATCTTCTTCTCAATCTCATTCCCACTCGTTTAGTTCAATTACTCTCTTTATTTTTTTCAATTGCTGTAATTGCGCTCGAGGCATCCGGATGAAGATCATAGATGGAACCCTAATCGTCTCCCTCGAGCCTGTCATTTTTTTGCATCAATTTCAGACTTAAACATGTGAAACCCTAAATTTCCACCATCTCCACCAATAAATTAAATGCACAAAAATGGTTGTTTTCTACCATATCAATCTGAATCATTTCCTGCCTTAACACTAAAAAGATGCCCCGGGGGCAATTACAGCAATTGGGAAAAAAAATAAAGAAGATTTAATTGAACTGAACGAGTGAGAATTGACTTGGGAAGAAGATGAAAAGTAAAAAATATTTTTTTTTGTTTGTTTGTTTTTATTTTATTCTTTATTTTACATCATTTTAAATTAAATAATAGGAAATGACTTTTTTGCACTTCGTTAAAATAGTCAATAAGATTAAAAAAAATAGCCAATATGTGATTTTTGACTAATGGATTTTTGGATGAAATTAGACGGTAATGACATTTTTAGCAAGAAAAGGTGAAGGTAAGGGTGAATTTGCAAAAAAAAAAAAAAAAAACAAACAAACAAACAAACAAACGTTGGGACGAATTCCACAAGAAGCGTGAAAGGTAGGGACCAATTGCGCCAATTACCCAATTAAAGAATATACAAAGACTTTTTTGCCCTTCATAAAAAATGGACAATAGATGATTTAACAGTCAACTAACAGATTTTTGGACGGCAGGGACCAATTCAATAAGAAAGTGTGAAGGTGAGTATGAAATTGCCAAAAAATCAAAGGTATGGATGAATTTAGCAAGAGAGTCCAAAGGTGGGGACGTTTTGCGCCAATTTTCCTAGAATGAATATGTAAGAAATGAAACGTGAATAAAAAGGGGGAGAAGACGAAGCTGATTATCACGAAAGTTCGTTCAGTAGAGTAATGCTACATGAACAACCATTTTAAACTACTTAGTGGACAATCACTCGCATGAGTTGGTGGGCCCATACAAATGATGTGTGGGCCCCACCACCTTATATGAGTAGTTATCCATCAAGTTGTTTAAAATGATTGTTCATTTATAATTTTTCTATGAGAATATGAAGGCATCAATATGTAAGCACATATCCACATGTGCATATGCGGATCCAGCCCTCGGCAAGGGCATTCGGTCGCTCGGGCTGGATCCACCAAAAAATCCTTTTTACCTTATAATTTTGGTGTCGAGATTTTTTCCCTCTTACCTTGTGGTGTCCGCTCGTGCTAAATTGATTTTCTAGATTCGTCACTGACACGAGCCTAAACATTACACCATGCATAAAGAACAATGTAATGCAATTTTTCTTGTGGTCTCCTAGAGCGTCAATGAAATTTTTTGCTATCACGAGAACTAAAAAGCCATAAGCAACCACACATTTGAACAATTCAGCCATTCAAAGAGCTACACAAATGAAATAGATAAATAGCTTCCATTCAAATCAAAACTCAATCACTTGTTTGATCAATACTCTATAACCCTGACCTACAATGGATTATATATATATATCACCATAAGAAAAACCACAATATTAACAAGTGATTAAAACAAAAATTATATAGCCAATCTTCCCACATGGAACATACACCCATATGTTATCCAAAAAGAATAAACATTATCAATTTGTTAGAGACGGGTTACTTGAAAATTGTGTACAATGCAAATGGAAATTACACCAGCGATGCGTTACATGATTAAACAATGTCACATCATGCACATATTATATAGTTACCTAAAGCATTCAATTATTTAATAGGTAAAAAGAAGAGTGGAAGATGAACAAACGTGAACCTTTTAAGTAGACTAGTTAGTAGCGTGTGTGATTTTGTAATAATATTACGAAATATATTTAAATCTCTTGAATTAAATATCTTTTTAATACACATCAATTATTTTTAATGTATTTTTTGTAAAAAACTGTATAAATTAAAAATACATATTTATATGTTGATTATCTATTAGATTAATATTGAGTCAATATTTTCGTCAAGGCAACAACTAAAAAAGAGATCAAACTTGCTAACAAATTGAAGTTGATTGACTTAATTTCACTAAATTAAAGATGATTTTGTTTAAAACTCGGACTTGTGTTAAGGTGAAACAAGATATATATCAAGTACATATCTTTAACATATTTATTTTTTCAAAACTATTGTCAACCAAAAACTGCTTTTAATGTATTACTTCATCAAATGCTTGTCGCGTGCAATTTTTACAAATAATTGAAGTCGAGACTTGAATTCAAAAAAATAATAGCTCTGAAAAAGTATTCAACCACTTCATAGCATGCGTGTCAGCTCTCTTAGCTGCTAAAACAATAAGTTATGGGTAAATATATTTGTACTACAAATTTTTATTGGTACACCACATTTTAAAATAAATTTCTATTTATCAAAATAACAATAAATGAAAGGCATAATAAACCTTGTGATTTTCTCTTCTATCACCGTGCACTGTGCACACTGCACACCACATCTGACTTTAGAGTGCCAGACTCCCACAGTGTCACCACTAATAATCAACTTTTCCTTTCCTCTTTCTCAATAATCTCCACAATCAGATGGTAGGGGAAGTTGGGAAAATATTGGGTTTGACCAGGCCATCATTGATAATCAACTTTTCCTTCACTCTTTCTTGTTAATCTCCACAACGATCAACGGGTGAGGGAAGTTGAGAAAATAGCAGTGTTCTAAAAAGCGTGAAGCGTGATGAAGCGGGGAGCCCGAGTGTCAAGCTTTTCAAGCTTAAGCGGGAGTATGCGTTAAAAAGCGTTTTTCAATTCCTATATACAAAATTTAAATTTTACACATATTTTAACCCCTAAAAAAAAAAATTGAAAAAAAAAAATAAAAAAAATTCATAAGCGCGCTTTGACTCGCTTCGGGTCACGCTTCTGACGCTTTCTCGCGCTTCGCCGCGCTTAAGCGCGCATAATGCGCGCATAACGCGCGCTTTTTTCACGCTTTTTAGATAAAAAAATTTCAGACGCTTTTTCCACGCTTTTCGCTGTTTTGATGCGGCTGAGTCGCGCTTCACGCCTAGGCGCGCGTTGTGCGCGCACAACGCGCGCGTTTTAGAACACTGAAAAATAGTGGGTTTGTTTACAAATTCTCCATTGGTGTCTATGAATCGCAGATTCTCTTTTTGCATGTCGTAATCATTGCTCCAAATTGTCATTCCAACCACAATTTTGTTGGTGATGTCGTAAAGCTTGAATAGTCGAACATTCCACCTTGGGAGAGGTTAACGATCGCTCCCACTGTCGAACTTTAGGAAAGCAATTAAAAATCACGGAGTAGCGACGAGGTGCAACCTAAGATTCAAAACAAATGACAATAGAAGAGCATAGGCAGTGTGTAAAACTGGGTGTAAGTGGAGGATAAGGGCATCTGAAAACAAGAAATTGAATTGCATCCAAATAAAGTCGTACAATCCAAACCACAATTGTATTAGAGATGGTATGAATAGGCATTGCATAGCGAAGTATGTAGCTGAGAGATATCTAGAAGCATTTAGAGTGGATCCCGAATGGAAAACTAGTGCAATTAGATTGAAAGTTTTGCAGGATGTGAAAATAAACATAGTGAGACAAACAGCATCGAGGCTAGGAGACTGACAAGGATATTGATTGAGGGGAGTGATGACCATCAATTTGGTCTATTGTGAAGTTTTGCTGGGGAGTTGTTGAGGACAAATCCAGGTTCTACTTGCATGATTGCATTTCATGAAGCAAAATTTTAGGGAATATATGTTTGTTTAGATGCTTGTAAGAGGGGTTTTATTTCAGGTTGTAGGCAGCTAGTAGGATTGAATGGATGTTTTCTGAAGGGTACTTTCGGGGGTCAAATGTTAGTTGCGGTAGCGCTTGATACCAATGACTTCATTTATCCAATAGCATTTGTCATGAATGTAGTTATCAACATAATTCAAATAAGATTCACTAGGCTGCTATCACAATTCCATAATTATGGCAAATCACAATTCATTGTATATGATTGACACAATCAAATAAAATTGAACTCATATGAAAATCCACATAATCAAGCTGATATTTAACATGAAATTTTGCAAATGTTTGCATACACAGGAAGAAACCACAATACATTTTCATTACAGTACAAAGTCTAACATAGCCTGGTCAACATGCTATCTAAATCATCATCGTAATAAAAAATACTAAACTTAACATCTAAGAATCTTCCACTTGCTCTTTCCACTTCCCTCCCACACTCTGTTGAATCTTACGGATGGTTCTCACATTTATCTCGACATCATCATCATTCGATATCCGCGCGCACGTTTTCAGGATGTAAGATTGCTCATCCACCCTGGTTTTTGCCTTCTTTTCAAGTTCATCATGCACTGGAAATATCGACAAGAGAAGAACAACTTTAATTTGTTCTTCGTCATTTTTCCCACCTCCAGTAATCTCAAAAACCCCTCTCCACATCTGGGACACCACTTCTTCGTTGGGCATTCGTCAAACCAATGGCCCTCATTTCTACAGTGGTGGCAAATCCCATAATTGTTACCTAGCATATGAATAAAATGGACACTGTTAAACTACAAATTAGGGGACATTTTCAACTAGCATAACAACTCAGTTCACAAACACATTGGTCTACACTCAAAATATACTCTGCAGACAATAGGTAGCAAAATTATAGTCAGGCTACGTTTAGGCAAAATTATACTCAACAGAACAACTCAATTCACATTCTCATTGTGAAGAAACTATTGCTAAATTCTGCTTTCCTTAGTATTAATATGTGATCCCCAAATTGAACATTTCATACTTGGAGGGCCTAATTAGCAACCAGCTTAAAGTTGAAGCACTTAAAGTTGCAATTAGTGTTATTATGCTTTTATTGTGGACCATTGATCAAGATCCTATGGTTATGATTAAGTTGACAATTAATATATTCTTGACTTGGGGTTAATTTGGCATAATGGAATGGAATAGAATATATTAGCCCTCTCCCTCTCCTCTCTTGTGAAATCCACCCAAGTTCTTGCACCATGTAGAAAATACTTTGTAGCATAATTGAGTCATTGTATATGCTAATTGGAAGTGCTATTGTGTAGTATGATGGTGCGGTGATATTATAGAGAATAGGGATTGTGATTTGGTAATTCCTCGAGAAGGAATTGGCGCACGATTTTGTGTGCGGGAATCTTGTAAAGAACTTTCATTGAAATTGACTAGTGGAACGGGCTCAATCCGAAGCCACCCCAAATGTAGGTGCGATTGGCACTGAACTGGGTCACCAAGATTGTGTTCTTTGTTCTTGTTGCGTTTTCTTGTTTATTATTATATGTTATCCGCGATAATCACAATATTGGGACGTGAAATTCCGAACAACTGGTATCAGAGCCTTGTGTGAAGATCAAGGGCTTGGTGAATTTTTGTGGTTGGAGTGAATTACAAAAACAAAGAAATCGGTGGAAAAGAAAATTCAAAAGAATCGGACCGAATTTGGAAAATTAGGGCCACAGCCGTGAACTGCAAGAAAATTGGGGAAACATTAGCTCACTGGTCGAAAATTCAAAAAAGGGAAAGAAATCAAGAAATCAACATTCCAAAAGGGGAAAGTGTAGCAAAGGTTGAAATCAAAAACTTATTCAAAAGGGAAAGTAGCAAACTCTTTACTGGAAGAAGAAACTGTACTGCGAGCAAAATCAAGAAATTGGAACCAAGAAATTAGTAGCTGTCGAAAAATTCCAAGAAGTACGTGAAGAAGAAGACTGATCAGCGATAGAGGCGGTGGTCGAAGGTCACAGCAGATTGGCAAGAAGGCGGTAGAAGCAGTTGACCGGAGAACAAAAAATCAAAAGGAAGCTTCTACCATTTTCAAAACTTGACCGGAAATTCAAAAAAGAATGGAGCCACTGACCAAGAATCTGACCGGAAGTAGCAGTGCTATGCAGGTGAAGGATTCTGACCATATTACACCTCCGATTGACAAATTGAGTCCACCGGCATGTTTGTGAGGACAAAGTGGAGACTCAGCTGGTGGAGAGTTGCAGTTTCCGGCGGTGGCAGTCATTTTTTGCCCAGAGAAATTTTTTTGACCGAATCTTCATTTTCAAATTCCGGCCAAACTACAACTCCAATCGAAAAATGGCCACCACATTTGAGTTCGCGAGGCCAAGGAACATCTTCTGGAGATTCTAGGAATTTTCAGTAGAAAAATCCGACAACGGCCGGCGGTGGTCTGGCAGGCGGCGCCGGCGATGGTCCGGCGAGCACATTTTGAGTAGTTTCATCATTTCGTCCTGCTGAGTCCATTTCCGAAGTTAGTTTTGCAAGATTCCAAACGCATAAATACGAACACGCATTGTCCGCTCGGTGATATCCCTAAACTTTAACCTCTTTTTATTGCTTTACTTTGCTGGTAGCAATCTGTTTAGGTTAATTATTTTTTGAAAAATAGTCACCTAGCCGGTAGCAACTTGTTTTGCTAAGCTGTGTTCGATATTGATCTGTTATTGTTGCTTCTTGGACCTGTTAGTTGTTTGATTGGATTAGATAGGTAGTGATGAGGTTAGTGTTTCTAGTTGGTACGATCAATGGTGGTTGATAACAAGATTAGATACAAGTTTCCATTTAAATATATCTAAATGGAGTGACGAGGTTAGTGTTTCTAATTGGTATGTTATTTCTATTGATCGGATCAGTGGTAATAAATAACTAGACTAGATACAAGTTTCCATTTAAATAAGTTACTAGCCACATATGTGGGTCTAATGCTATATCAAACGTGAAATAAGTGTCTCTCTTCAAGTTTGGGTATCCAATGGTATTTAATCTTGACTAGAAATAGTAGTGAGATTATGGTAAATCTTGACTTGAAATAGTAGTGAGATTTGGGAGAGAGTTCTTGACTTATTTGTTGTTTTTTTGGTCACTTTATAAGATTGTTATAAAAAGAAGCATGAACAATAGATAGAGAGAGATGGGGAGTATGTGGTATCTTGTTCTAATTTGGACCCGAATGAGGATTATGTGTTATTAAATCCTGTTGACTCCCGCGATATAAATTTAATTGTGAAATTTCATATGCATGAATGGCTACTTGATTTAACGCATATTTTCATGTTGTATCCCATATTGATTTGTTCAACAATTTGCATGAACATGACTTTGATCACGTTGTGTTGTGTTGTGTAATGACATTGCATGCAAGAGTGTTGGGATGGGTGATATTTTTGTTAAATTTGATGGGGGCTGTGTGCTCATTATTGAGTGGAGTTAGATATATTCATGAGACGAATATGAATTTGATATACGTGGGTCAATTAGAAAAGATGGGGCTGACTCTTAAAATTGAGCATGAGCTCATGAAAATTATTATGGGTGTTCTTGTAACATGCAAGGGAGTTACAAGATATGGTGTATGTGTTACCACTGTTTATGTGATTAGAGGTGTTGATTCCTCTGTTTCGTTTACCAACACAAATGACTTGTATGAGTTGCACACTACGGGTGCACGAATGAATGATAAGAAGCTTCTTGAAGATATAGGTGGTATTGTAGGAGACCGTGGGTCTTATGTACCTTATGTGATAAATGCGGGTTATATGTAGACTGTATGTCTTATATGCATTTATGTGATCATTGTGTGTGTGGTAAGTTTCATAAAAGCGTGCTTGGAAATGACTATATGTCGGATTTGCTTTTATGTGATCGTCGTGTTTCTTTTTCTTCAGGTTTGTGATACTACTCATGATAGATTGCATAATAAATGTGTTGATCATTTTATGCTGTAGACTTTTGACCGTGCTTATATTTTTCACCATTTGAGAATGGGGGGAAATGTTGAACCTATTGCTGGATATGTGTTTCTAGGATGTCCTCCGGAGGATTGATGATTATAGGTTATCGTGTAAAATCCAAAAGGGTGGTTAGATCATGGAGTAGTGTGGTCACGGTTAATGAGGATGATGTGTCATGTTCAGAACATGGGTTTTTTTAGTGCAATTGAGAGAAAAACAGCAAGGTAGTGCTAGTTATCAGTTGCATGTGGAGTTGGTTATAGTGATAGTACTATCCCTAGGCCTAGGGTACTCAGAGTGAGGTGAAGACTCCAATATTCAGCGTCCTGAAGATTAAAAGAGAGTGGTAATAGAATGATATGGATACACCCGTTATAACCTGTTCTTGGGTTGACTAGTTGTTGACTAGTGTGATAGAGTGATGAGACTCTATGAGAATGAACAATTGATAGAGCGGATGGAGCAATGGATAGAGATGTATTCTCTTGTTTTGAATCAAAAGGAGATATACCACTAGGAATGACCTTTCTTAGATTACTAGACTAGATAAAGGGGTACACACATAGATTGAGGTGAAGGTTATATGAAAACTTTTGTTGGTAGTTTATTCGGTCATGACAACTTAAACAACCTTATGTGGAATTACATTTTTTATAAAAGTTTTCTTTTATGTTTCAACCTCTTGGTTTTTTGGTGATAATAAAAACTTGTGCATGTGTGTTTTATCATGAAAAGTTCTAGTATGGCTTAAATGTTACCTGGTTGTGGTATATATGATTTGATTCAGTTCATGTTATTATAAATTGACAATATTGCTCTTGATTGGTTCATTGTTGACACTTATAAATGAAAAGTATTGAAATGTGTACGTTGGATTTGAGTGGATATTGTGATGAGCTTATGTGTATGTGCTATACATAATGTGATAGTGTGAGGATTTATATATGTATATTATGTTGGGGATATAGGTAATTGGATGATGATTTTCCTCCTATGTGTTTCATCTTAGGTGATGATTATGTGAGTTGCAAATCACATGTTTTTTGCACATAGTTCTATTATTCATGATTGAGTTTAAGTATATTGACATCGTATGATTCATTAAATGATC
This sequence comes from Ligustrum vulgare, assembly GCA_963555705.1. Taxonomy (NCBI): domain Eukaryota; kingdom Viridiplantae; phylum Streptophyta; class Magnoliopsida; order Lamiales; family Oleaceae; genus Ligustrum; species Ligustrum vulgare. The sequence continues at coordinate 47,075,003 of OY743171.1, read as the reverse complement.
TTTGATATTTAATGGTCTTCTTTAAACATTGTGGTTTTATTGGTGATATGATTATATACTTTAACTATTAGCATGATATATATTTTTGGAAAAATCCAGTTTTTTCACGGTTGCACTATACATAGAGATTATATGTTGCATTTTACTTGAGGTGTCACATGGTGTTGTAAAGCCTGAATAAATGTTGTTATCACATTTCCTCAGATATGGTACTAGAGTCATGACATGGTAAAATTCAAGAGTTCATTTTAGACACAACGCGCATGTTTTTTGTTATATTTCCCTCTCCGTTTTAGCGATTCTTACAGCCATGTATAATCACTTGTAGTATAATCTGGGCCATAGTGTAGGCTAGATTGATAGTACTACTGTATAGTGTTTGGCGCAGTGTTAGTCGTTGTTGAGAATGATCGGATTCTGATTCCTTTAGAAGGAACGGTGGGTGCGCAAGTTTGAAGTTTGTGGTTTAATTGTTGTACTCTTGAACATTGGTAAAAAGAGGTGAAGTCCAATTTTATTGGATTCTATGTTGAGTTGTAACTAATTTCATTTACTTTTATTTTCAGGTATCAGGCGATGATGATGATGATCGAGCTCACCCACTTAGCCTATAGCAACCAAGAGAGTTAGAGATTGCAATTTGGAGATCAAAGTGATGTTTATTAATATGTGATCCCCAAATTGAACATTTCATACTTGAAGGACCTAATTAGTAACCAGCTTAAAGTTGGAGCACTTAAAGTTGCAATTAGTGTTATTATGCTTTTATTGTGGACCATTGATCAAGATCCTATGGTTAGGATTAAGTTGGAAATTAATATATTCTTGACTTGGGTTCATTTGACATAATGGAATGGAATAGAATAGATTAGCCCTCTCCTCTCTTGTGAAATCCACCCAAGTTCTTGCACCATGTAGAAAATACTTTAGCATAATTGAGTCCTTGTATAGGCTAATTGGAAGTGCAATTGTGTAGTATGATGGTACGGTGATATTATAAAGAATAGGGGTTGTGATTTGGTAATTCCTCGAGAAGGAATTGGCGTAAGATTTTGTGTGCGGGAATTTTGTAAAGAACTTTCATTGGAATTGGCTAGTGGAACGTGCTCGATCCGGAGCCCCCCAGATGTAGGTGCGATTGGCACTGAACTGGGTCACCAAGATTGTGTTCTTTGTTCTTGTTGTGTTTTCTTGTTTATTATTATATGTTATCCGCGATAATCATAGTATTGGGACGTGAAATTCCGAACACTTAGTTCATCAGTTCATCAACTAGTGGGTAAACCAAATACATTTCATTTTTCATGGGTAAATATATTTCAGTTCATCAACACAGTCCAACGTTAATAATGCAGATCAGGTCGAGAAACACTAGATGATGATTTGAACTTGGACATTACCTTTACAAATCGACCGGAAAAGTGTTGGCGCAAGGAGACGGGTGAACAATTCCACCAGCAATTGTTGGCGAGAGAGTCGGACGACCTTGGCTCAATTTTTGGGAAGAAGAATCCTTAATTTCTTCACTTGGCTGATTTGGGGAAATTCCTAGCCTAACCACGATATATGGTTAGCAATGGGGAGAATGGGTAAAAGGCGTGTTTTCAGGCTTAGGGGCATGTTTGGCGATTCTGACTTGGACTGAATTGCTGAGTTGGATGCGCTACATCAGCTTCGCAGTTAGTTTCAACAGATGGGACCATGGTCGATGGTGGATGGTTTACAATATCTAAAGTTCGGTGAGTGATTAGTTCCACTTTAAAGTTTAGTGAGTTAGTAGTTCCAACTTCAAAGTTCGGTGAATGTTTACTATTTTTTTCCGAATATTGCATATCATATAAAGTGCGATAGCCTCGAGGGACTACCATCTGTGTGAAGAGCTTGGCCGTGGTAGCTTCACTCCCTTTTCCGGCGAATCTTTTGTGTAGTTTTTTCTGTTTTGGACTATAGGAATTAAAGACTTATTCACCAAAAAAGATTCAAAAGTCAATGAAAAGAGGGACATCGATCTAGGAAGAAAAAGGAGTTTATGATGAAGATGGAAGCACGGATGAGTTACACTTTTTATTTTCAAATTCTCAAGTATTCTCAGAATGAACGTGTTTTTGGTGCGTGTTTGGATTATTTCTGCACTTTGGTTCATCGGTTAGGGATTTCCCATAGAAACATCAAGCCGGATAACATTTTGTTCGATTTCTTGAAAGATGTAGCAGGGCTGATTCAAAATGAAGAACCTTCCAATCTTGAAACTCATTCGTAGCATCTGTTGTATTTCTTGAAAATAAGAAACTTGTAGAGGTCTTATAAATCTTCAAAAAAAAAAAAAACCAAAACCCTATGTTTTCTTGGCTTAAACAACTCTTGAAAGGAAGAAAAGTTTACATCTTGTTGTGGTTTGAAGCTGCTATGGTGATTATGACGGTGGAGGACAGGAGGAGGTGAGGGAAGCGGTGGAGGTGGAAGAGATGGTGCTCATTTCAAATTTCTTCCTCATTTACACAAACAATAAAATAGAGAGATGGGCTGGAATTAGGGGAGAAATTTGAATAATAGAATTTTTTTTTTCCTTTTTAAATTGGTTGATGTTTCACTTAATTATTTATATGAACATGGCATATATCAAATTAATTAGCTGTGGGTGTCAAATATCTAATTGTATGCATTTAGGGTGGATTTTGACCTAAATTCCAATATTATCATTTTATCCACAATAAAATATCATACTTACAAAACAAGAGAAACATTTTCTTTATCACAGTAATACACGGAAGATAAAAATAAAAAAATTACTTCAAAAAAATTATTGTTCTAAATTATTAAATTAAAAAAATTAAAATTAATATATTAAGCAACGGGTCGAAGACGTATCGTGTCAGAACTTTTTTGGAAAATTGCATGTCGGACATGTCGGTGTGTCCGACACGTATCATGTCGGACACTAGTATCTGTGTTGATGCTTCTTAGCTGTTGCTTATTCTAGAAAAGTTTTTATCTGTAAATTATCCATTTATTAGAAATAAAATAATCTTATCCCCTTTTTTTAATTCTGTAAAAAATTGTAGCAAGGATGTTTTACCTTTTCTCCGTAACAAATATGATTTTTGAATGCAGCAACATTAATGGATACTTGGCACTGTTTTTCATTTTGTTCAAGAATGTGAAAAGGATGCTTTACATGTCCTCTTTGTTCTTTTAGAAGTCAAAGACTGATATTCCCAATATTCTTGTCAATTGGATCGAATGTCAGTACTTCTTAAGGTGATATTAGCTAATTCTTGGGCTTTAAGCCCTGGGTTGTGGGTTCTCATAGTGGAAAAAGAAGAAAGCAACGGGATAGCTAGAACCATAAGGGACGTGTGTCTGGATCTGCAAGCATCAACATCTCTTTTCGTTTAGTCAGAAACCTGGTAATTAGTATAAACATTAAGACAAAATTGCAATGTTCATGTCAGTTCAGTTTTAAGCTTGTTTAATTCATATGCTAAACTTGGACAATTGTAGCATATTCAACCATCAAGCTTTTCAATCTTTAGTTGTTTGTCTCAAGTTTTCCCTTGAACATTTTTTTTTTTTTTTTAAGTGGGAGTAATGCCTAGGAGTGTCATCAAGCCGAGCCGGCTCGCGAGCCGAAGATCAAGGCTCGAACTTGGCTCGAGCTTTTTGGGGTCGAGCTTTTTTTGGCCCGAGCCGATCCGAACTAAAGCTCGTCCCCAAAAATAAGGCTCGACTCGAGCCAAGTCCCGAGCTTCTACTTTTTCTCTTATTTTTATAGCAAAAATTCATAAATTTTTTATTGAAAATGTGTATATATAGCAAGTTGAGCCGAACTCATGGTCGAAATTCATTGTTCAAGCTTCCATTGAGCTTTTTTAGCGGACTTTTTTTTTGCTCGAGCCGAGCCGAGCCGAGCCAAAGCCCGTCTCTCAAAAAAAAGCTTGGCTCGAGCCGCGAGCCGAGCTTTTTCCGAGCCGAGCCCGAACGGCCCGAGCCGACGAATCATTTTACCATCCCTAATAATGCCTGTGCTGGTGTCTTCTTCACGTTTAATTTTCTGGAATGAAACAAAAATGAGAGGAAAACTTAAATGGTGATATAAAGTCAAATTGCATCAAATCTGAAGATGTTGAGAGTGATCATGCATATATGTTATACCTTCTGCATGGTGCTCCTGTGTGTGTTTCTTGTGAGAAATAGTACCATAAAATGCCAAAAAGAAATAATAATATCCAGCGCTCTCTGTCCTTTTATGAACTTTGAGTCACAAACTGCACTTAATATCTAACATATAAGCTAATTGCTAAGCTTCTGTAATTCACAACAAGATGTTTATCACGAGGAGGAGGAGCTTCATCTCATGCCATTCACTGAAATGCAGTGAGGGAAACATTATACCAGAAACTCTTGAGAAATTTCTTTGTGAATTTTAATGATAAACAGTGACTGAGCAATGTTCACTGATTTAGATCCACATAATTAATTTAACCACTGGGCAGTAGATTGTTGAAGTTTGAAACTTTATAGCTAACTTTAAAATCCTCTTTACTCGATGCAGATGGGAAATAAGGGTGCATTTATTCGTTTTGAAGCCCCTGATATGCAGCCAAATATTGTCACTTTTACAGCAGTGGTTAGTGTAGCAGCAGCCCAACCTTCCCGTCTAGAGGCGGCCCTGAAGGCCTGTGAGAGGTACGACTTCAAAGGACCTCAACGTTATGGTGGCACCAAATTTTTTTTTTTAATTTTTTTTCATAAAGGACATCTAAAGAAAAAATTAAATACACGGCACAATTTTTTTTTTTTTTTTAATGTCATAATTTCAAATTGTCGTATAGAGCACCCAAAATTTCAAGGCCGACCTTGTTCCAGCTCCCCTTCCCCGCCAATCCCCCATTTCCCTATTTTTCTGGTGGTCGGGATTTGGATATATACCCATTGAATAGTAATTTGTATTTTGATTTATCGTTTTGACACTGAAGTTTATCGATGGACTGCAGCCACACCCTGATGTCAAGCCAATGGCATTTGCCAATAACTTCCTTCGAATGCTCTCGTAATGCATACTCCAAACTTGAACTGCTATACTGTTTCTACTGCACACAAGTGCAATGTGGTCGCGAAAGGCAGAAGAAGAGTTGGAACACACTGAATTTTTGGAACCCTGTGAATTTCCTCCCTTGTGTGGATATGAAAATTTAGATTATGCTGTAAAAATTTGACTCCAGGAACAACATTGGACGGCCACTTGATTGTATACATTTATTTTGTTGTATGACAATGTTGTGAGATTCTCATTTACTGTGAATATATACTTCGAATGTTGTCAATAATTAATCCATTTATTTCCCTTTCTCCAATTCTTTTTATCTTTGAACTAGATTGTGATTTTTGATGACAAATGGGATGCTTGCTCATGTTTGGTTTATAGCTAAAATCAGATTTTTTTTAGTTATATTTAATAGAAGATGATGAAATTGATTGAAAAGTTGATAAAAGTGCATGTTCCATTTGAAAATGAATTTAAGGAGAAAATGAGTTTTAAAAATGTGGGCCAAACAGGGTATAAGTTGTTTAAAGTATTAAAAGCTGATTTCAAAAAATATGTTGCTGGATTGAGTAAAGAATTGCTTATATGATATTGTTGACCGGAAAAGCTTTATGCTGTTATTATTACATTATTATTATTTATTATATAAATAAATAATTTTGTTATCCAACATCAATCTTTCACGAAATAATATCTGTTTAACGAACTTTTTTTATGGCTTATATTTATTTTGATTTTTTCTTCCTTTTTTTGAAATTTATTTCTTAGATTTATACAATGAGGTCTCTTAATCTTTATATAATTTATGTCACTTTCTTTTCGTTAATGAAATGTTGATGGTTATGCTAGTCGTCAAATGACATGACTGACTTTTTTATTTTTTATTTTTAATGTGACCTTTATTTTTTGAGTTATTTAGCGTCTTTCCCCTCTACATAAAAGAGGCAATGCAATTTACTGTTCATCAAATATTGTCCCACTGCCTTTCACACAGAAAACATATTAACCGGTTTTTCAATAGTTGAAACGACTGACAACCACAAATAGAGATTGGTCTTATCTTCTTTCTACAAATCTTATCTTCTTTCTGACTCCTCTGAATCTGGATCTAATCCCCCCCCCCCCCCCCCCCTTCGACTCCTCTGAATCTTATTATCCGATCTCCTCTCTTCCTCTCTGCCTTTGACATTTTTCACCCTATGTGTTCAAAATCTGAAACCGATCGACATTTTCTTCATCTAAACCCATCACCACATTGTTCTGTCATTCTTCATTTCCCGCATACTAACCGCATCTCTTACATATTCTGATTCTTTATCGCACCGATTCGAAAAGCTTTATCTTTTGTTCTTCAACTGGTGAACTACCGGCGAGAGCAGTTCTTCTACTGGTGAGCTATCGGCGGGCGCAAATCGTCATTTTCTTCTACCTCTTTGTGCCTTCTTGTATTTATTATTATTATATTTAGATGAGAAGCGGGCGCAAATCGTCATTTTCTTCTACCTCTTTGTGCCTTCTTGTATTTATTATTATTATATTTAGATGAGAAATCTAAACATTACACTTTTTCTGTGAGCAGAATTTCTACTTGCTCAGACCCAGACTCAATCCCTAGCGGCAGCGACACCAGACAGAACCCATCTGCGATCGAAAAGAAAAGTAACTAATTTTTTTTTTTTTTTTTCAATTCTGGAACAATGGAATGATAATAGGATTAGCTAGATAATTGTTCACATCATTGTTTGTTTGTACTGTGGAATTTGGCTACAATTGAGGTTTTTAATTAAACAGCTCTCAAGAACAATATCATGCACTATAAATGTTTGATAAATTGTATAGGCTCGATTTTTTTTTTTTTTTTTTTGTCCCAGTTAGGTTAACTTCGAATTAAGCATCACATTTAAGCTAGCTAAATACATAAATGTATTCGGCAAGGAGTATGTTAATATTTTGATAATCTTATGCTCAACTTATGCACAAATAGAAGTCTGTAATACTACTTCGCAAGCAATTTAATGCTTCTCTCTGAGACCAATGGCATGAGCACCATTGGAGACTAAAGCAATCCAAAACAATTTAATATAATTGATTTCCCATTATACCGTAAATAGCTATGCCACTTAATATAATTGATCATATCATAAAATAGAAAAGTACACAACAAATGGAAAATGACCAACCTAGACAAAATTGTCTACTTTTAGTTCTCTATGATCAGTAATTTTTAGTTCATTAATCATATATACTAGACTTCTGAAGCATCGGAGCATTTTTTATAAGGCAAAATATTCCACGTACTCCATACAAAGACAAGATTTAGAAGCTGTACAACAAAGTGTAGATGCTCTCTTAAACAGGTAACAAATTTGCTCTGTTTAGTGTCAAAGTGGTGGAAGATCAATGATATTTTCTATGATTTAATCTATGTATGAACTTTCTCACATATCATGCTTTTGTCTTTTAGAAAGTCTAGAATTAAAATTATTGAAAATGTTAAATTTTGAATTTACTATACATGGATATATAGGCTACACTAGGCTTCCACTTTTTCACTTAAGCTGCTCATATCAGTTTAGATCAGATATATATTTTCAAGACGCCAATCATTTGTATTTGGCAATGAAGTTGGGTTTTATAATACGCACAATTTGGTAAAAAAATTATGAAATAATTTAGAAAAACCTAATTAATAAGAACCTTATGATCACTGAAAAGGATTTTCTTGACTGTGGTTATTTTGGATTTGATTTTTTTCCTTCCTATTTTTATTAGTTTTTGATATTAGGTTATGAAGGTGTGGTTTCTTAGGATGTAGTCGGTCTTTGTATATTTTCTATTTTATTTCAATGAAACACTTCTTAAATTACCAAACTCAGCTGGTATATTTCCACTCAAATCGTTCTTGCTCAAATTCCTGTTCATAGAGGGAGTTAGATAAAATAAAGATATATGAATGAACTAAAATGAGGTCATGAAAAACTCAAATTAACTCATTTTTTTTCTTTCTTCTTAAGTTTGCTTTCTTTCTTAAAAGAAAATAGAATAGTATTGGGGTTCTTCTAGGTATGTTTAATTTGTTCTTCTATCGGAAGATAGAGCAAAGTTGATTGACATTCTTCGGGTACTATTATCAAACATTTGTCAATGCTATGTTTCTTCACATAAATACCTTTTGAGATATTAAACATTTACTCTTGCTATGTTTGTTTGCTGGAACACCTATATTAGTCATCAAACCTTTACCACATGCTAAGCTCCAGTGTTGGAGCATTATTCTGACAACAAGCCTATTGATGAAATGTGGTACATAAAGAAACATACAAAATAGAATAGAAATGCAAAAGTGAAACAATACCCTTTAGTAAAAGAAAGAAGCAATCGTCTTTATTGTCCCAAAAAAAAAATAATTAACAATAAAAAATTGACGCTCTGACTAAGGGCTTGAAGTTGAGTAGCATTAATGGGATTGAAGCCATAGTAATTATTAAATGTTCCATTTTGTATTTGCAATGAATAATTTCTCGTTGTGGTATTGAATATTTTAGTTATCTAGACATTGAATTACTACTAGGAGTAAGACCTATTGTGGTAAAAATTTAAATGGACAATCTTTATTGATGCGTTATTATTTATTCATGACAAAGAAAGTTCGTTTTACTGGGTAAAAATAAATGAATCAGTCCCTGATATTATATGTATCTAGATTTAGTAACAAACCTAATTTTATTTTTTACACGTCGATATTTTAATTTCTCGGTTAATAACATTCGAGGTAACGGTCCTTATAGCGAATGCCGTTTATTGCTTCATATTTTTTCTCATTGGGTTATACAGTTAGATATTTATTACAAATATTTATTATTCTGCCCATGTTAATTAGTTTGATTAACATAAAGGATGAATTCAAATTTTATATCCAAATTAGTTTATCATCGTTTTACCTTCTCCCATGCCATTATTGAAGCTAAAAGAAATATACTGAACCATTAATATCAATCACCAAAAAAGTGAAGTGAACAATTTAAGTTTTAAAATAAAATGAAGATTATTACTCATTGCTAACACTAAATTTCACTAAAGGTTTAGTAACTGCTAATTAATTCAACCTAATAATTTCTTATGACATACTTCTCATATCGACTTATAGGAAGAACTGTTCATAAATATTTTTTTGCGCAAGCCGTAGGAGATTAAAGCCGCCGTGGATTTGATTCGAAGCTTGAAGCATCTCTTAGTTCCTTTATTGGTGGAGCATCACAAGCTGTCCTCTTAGGTGCAAGTAAGTGTCAATGCTTATAATATTTCAACATACAGAAATAAGATATTTGTATTTCCTTCTGCATTTATTTAAGGGAAGAGTTGAAGTTATTATTGTGTGCTACACTTATTTTTAACTTAAATGGCTAAAAACACAATCACACGTGATTTTAAACATAGTTTTTATTAATTATGTCCACTGCTTCTCAATTTCGGGACTTCGTTTTTTCCTGTTAATTGATGTTGATATGTCCATTTTCTTACTCTTTTCAATTTAAGTTTGTTAAAAAATTTCCATTGTACGATTTTCATATCCAATTTGTCAACAATGGAAATTATAAACCAGAATAATGTTTTTTTTTTTTTTTCACTATTAAAATTGTAAAATGTTAGCTTTCTGGTGAAGACAAATTATTTTTGCTGAATAAAATCGTCTGTATCTTTATGAAGATGCAAACCATCTTCGCATCACAAGCTGTCCTCTTAGGTGCAAGTAAGTGTCAATGCTCATAATATTTCAACCTACAGAAATAAGATATTTGTATTTCCTTCTGCATTTATTTAGATATTTGTTCGACTCTTTTAACTAACTGAACACAAATAATTAATTGACACATGTAAAATAATATGAAATATAACTATTAAAAGTGATAATTGTTGCTGTCAATTTAAGGATTTAAAGATCATATTTATTTCTCTCGTACCCATGTGCAGATATTGGATATTTTTTTTCAATAAGACTAGGCCATTTGAAAAGGTTGAAAGTGTATCGTGCTTGAAGTTGTTGTTCAAACCAATATAAGAGAGGTAATTAGCATCTTATAGTATTTTAATTTTTTTTTTTATCCGATAGCTTCATCATGTGAGTACGGCTATCTTATCAACATATGACTGAATAGCAATGTTTTTATCAAACATAGGCATATATTGATGTGTTTGATAATACAAGATATGCAAGGCATGTTTCCATGTGAATATTATTTGTTGGGGTTTGAAGTTGTAAGTGTAGAAACATGTGTGTGCAGATGGGAAAAAGGGATATTCGGTAAGGCTTTCGAGTTTATTATGCAAGATAATGTTCAGATTTTAACTCATCTTTTTACTTCTACGTGCTTGACATACAGAGTAATTTTGTTTACAGTTTTTTTCATGGTTTAGGAATTTAAAGGTGTCAAGTAATCTATAGTAATCATTTTGGAAATTAAAGGCTATAATCCTAAGAAGAGTGTAATAGTAATTAGCATTTTTTACTTATTATTTTAGCTAAGTGATAACTGTTTTCATTATTGCCATTTGAGATATTATATAGGGATGATTTTGTTAATGAGACTAGATTTATGAAACTGTATAAGGTTTTATTTTTTCCCAGGTTCGCTGAAGTTGCATTGAGATATACATATGTCGTCAACTAACTTAGAAGGTATTATGTTCCATGAGTAACACAATTCATCATTATGTGTCTGTTGCAATATTTTATTTATATATATTTGTATGTTATATATAATATAATATTACATTTATGTATTCCATTTATATAATATTTTCTTATTTCACATATTAGAACTTCAAAACGTATAGATTAAGTTTGGGATTTGAATTCTAATTATTCCCACATTTTCATATCAGGTGAAAATAGTTCTTATGACGAAGAAATTAATAATTTGCACCCATGTGAAAATATAAGCAAACATGTTGACGTTGCTAAAACATACGCCCAACATGTTAAGCAACCAGGTAGGGAAAGAAAACGAGTTTACCGATCGCGATGTTGTACAAATAATTCACAACTTGTTAAGAAATGCCATCGCACCATGACGTCTACAGGTACTAACAATATAGTTATTTAATATTTAATTTCAAACCGATAAATAATTTTGTCCCAATTGACATATTTTGGCTAATATAATTATATATTTTTTTTTTTTACTGAACGATAACATCTCCATTATTCTTTTGATTATGAATACATACAGGTTCTACCTGCTCAACAAGCGTTAACATTGTGAAACACAATATATCTTCGCGGGTTGAAAGGAGAGTAAAAAAAAATACGGTATCAAGTATACCTATATGTCCCTATAAATTGCCGTCCCCTATACATTGCATGCACTGTAATGCAAAAAAATTTCACAGAGAAAGCAAGGGTTCTTGCTGTTCTTTTGGAAAGATTAAATTGCAAGCACACTGTACACCTAATGCATTATTTGAATTATTCACGTCATCTTCTGTTGAGTCATCTCACTTTAGAACCGTTGTCAGAACATATAACAATCATTTTGCTTTTACATCTTTCGGTGTGAAATATGATAAAAATTTATGTAAATCAAATAAAGGAATTTATACATTTAGAGTACAGGGACAAGTACATCATTATATTAACCAACTATTACCTAACATTGATGACAAACCTTCATACTTGCAATTATATTTTTACGATACTGAGCATGAACTTCACAATCGCCTTCAGAACTCAGATAAATTGGTCGAAGCAATTGTAATTGAACTTATGGAAATTCTGTGCCAAAATCCATACTCAGTATTTTTTAGATCATTAAATAATAAAACAGATTTGCAAAATCACAGACTTCAAATTAGATGTCATCCAAATCTTGATCAACGTGTTTATAATGTTCCTTCTACTTCTCAAGTTGCTGGAATTTGGGTTGAACATGATCCTGATGCAGATGTTAGACCTCGTGATATTTGTATTTATGGACACTCTGGTGATTGTCATAAAGTTCAATATTATTACGGTTGTTATGATCCTTTACAGTATCCATTGTTGTTCCCACACGGCGAGCCCGGTTGGCATGAAGGAATTGAACGCAATAACAATTTTGGTACTGAACATACTGTTGAAATTCATGATCTCTTAGATCCAAAGAAAATGGCATGTCCCGAACAACTTATTGAAAAAGAATCAGAAGGTAAATGTATTAAATTTTTATATATATATATATATACACACACACACGCGCGCGCTTTAGTACATGATTTTATTACTATATGTACATAATGTGGTCATATAATTTGACAATATTTGATTTACAGCTTTCCAGTACGGTAAGAAACGTTCTCAAATTTCGTGTAGGGAGTATTACTGTTACAGACTACAGATTCGACCTGAAGGTAATTCTGTACTACTACATTCAGGTAGACTTTTACAACAATATTTTGTTGACATGTACATTAAAATCGAGAGTTCTAGACTTGATTATTTCCTTCATAATCAAACCCAAATTCGAGCTGAACTTTATCAGGGAATCGTTGATAGCGTTGAAAATGGCGAAAATAGAGCTCATATGATAGGAAAAAAAATTATATGCAATAATATTATCATTCTCTCTTCTTCTCCTAAACAAAATTCTTGCATACTTGTTGCATAATTTTGATTTTTCTTGTTAATTTCATTTTGAAGTACATAAATCGAGATTCTGGTTCGTTGTGTTTGTATTTTGGAGTGCTACAAACACAAGTTGGAGTCCGTTGTATCTTGGAAGTCGATTGTCATAAACCGTTGGAACCTTTGCGGGACAAATTCGACTTAAGAACAAAGTGTTTAACACTTGTCTCGACTTTGTTCCTTTCTTTTTTCTTCTTGTTTTCGATTTCGTCCATTTGTAGGAATAGAATTCATATATATATATTCTATTTCTTTGACATCACTGTATACAAAATATTTCAACAATATTATGGAGTCTTTGTCATCTGATCAAAATTGGAGAATTTCATACCCAAACCCATGTAATCCAGGCTCTTCTTGGCTGGGAATTGAGTGCAAATCAGGTATTGATAACCATTTCCACGTTACCAGGCTTGATTTTGGAAACCCACCAAATCCAACTTGCAAGGACCCTGTAAGGCTGCGTTTGATAGCGATAGTGAAATTTGGGTGAAAAGAAAATGAATTTCAGGAAATTGAATTTTAGGGAATTAAATTCCTGGGAATTGAAAGTTTAATGTGTTTGATTGGTTTAATTTTCTAGGTAGAAAAAGTGGAGAATTTTTCAACTTTTGTTGTTTGATTGATATTATTTTCCATGGAAAATAAAGTAAAATTTAGCTATTATAATATTTTTTTTATTTTCATTTTTTAACAAGTTTGTACTTAGTAATAATAATGTTAATTTTTGGGAAAAAAATAAATCAATTAACAACAACAAAAATGATCAAACGTAACAAAAATGATATAAGATTTTCCATGAAAAATAAACTCCCCCCCTTTGGAAAACGAATTCATCCAAAACAAGGAAAATACCAGATTTCGAGGCAAGTGGAAAAATGAATTTCATGGAAACTTAGGTAACCAAACAGCGCAAAGTTGGAAAATCACGTGGAAAATCATATTTTCCATGAAAAATATGGCGAATCAAACGCTGCCTAAGTGTTATGGCGTAGGTCCAATCGTTTGACCAAGCACTTACTAATATATTTGATGCATTTAATATATGACAGATATGTTATTTAATTGATTTATAATAATATTATTATTCTTGCAAATTAAATCAACAGAACTCATAGATTTAAATTTTGATAACTTGTTAATCACAAAAAGTTGTGATTGTGAGATATAAGTTACAATTAAATCTTAAATATCTTTGGTTGTAAAGTAATATCGAGATACGGATATCCTTATTACGGATAGACCAACGCGTGTGTTATTGCCCACTTTAGAAGTGAGTAGCTGATCTCACAAGTTAAGATGTAGAGACATCTAAATGAACATGTGGAAGTTTTGTTAAGAGAACAAACATTGGAGACCCACAACAGAGATTCCACATGAAGAACTATCTGAGTGTCAGTGATTAATCTCTAATGTTCGTTAATGAAATTGATCATTTGAATTGATATTATCATAGTACCTTATTTGAGGATAGTCATACTTTGGTAATGTCTGATGTTTCTTTTAAAAGAGTAGCTGATACGATGTCGTTCGGGTATGTCAAGAATCACATGAAGGTTGTGAATGATCAATATAGGATTCGTCACTCTTAGTTAGTAAGAGATTATGATTTGCATTTTATTTGGTTAAGTCGATATCGAATTCCTTGGTCAAGGTGAATTCATAAAATTGAAAATATTTTCGACGTTTATTGACTTAAGAGTGAAATAAAATATATGATCAATAAACGAGATTGACACAATTCCATATCTCGTAGTTGATCGGATCATATTGACGAAGGGATTAAAGTTACATGATAACGAACTAGTTTGGTTTTGTCACACCACGTGACATTTTCCATCACATGTATTGCCTTGACACATTGCTAGATGTCAATCTGGGATAACTAATGTGAATTAATTAATTTAGGAGAATTAATGATTAATTGAAAAGAGGGTTATAATTAATCTTATTTTGATTAGATAAAAATAATAATTCATGTAGTTCGACATCATGGTTGGGAACCTAGAGGATCACACATAAGGAGAGAATGAGAAGAATGTAATTGGAATTAATTAATTAACAAGTGTTCGATATTTGTAGAATTAATTAATTGTGTTGTTTATTAATAGACTCGAGTTAATTGATCGGATTGATTGACTTTTGTCCATGTTTGATTAATTGGATTAATTAAACTGTATGGACCGATTGATGTTTAAGTTATGGGCTAAGTTCACTTTGACTTATATTAATAAACAACTAGGGTTTGAAAAAAGTTAACCCCAATTCATTATTCTCTTGCTTGTATAAGAAGAGAGAAACCCTAGTATCTCATTCTTGTTCTCTCTTTTAGATCACTTTTGGAGACTGGACAATTGAACAACTGTGGGGTGCAAGTGATTGAAGGAATCAAGATTCTCAGATCAGTCTGTAAAATAATCAAGAAGTATTATTTTATCACGATTTATATCCAAACACAAAGTAGATCCTCGTTTGGAAATTGAAAATATTTTATAATTCGCTGTGCGTGATTAAGTAAATTTCCAACAGACCGTGCCTTATTCCCTTTGGAAATCTTGAATCAATTTTCATTTTCCAATGTTTCGCTCACATACAGAAGGCAATTTCTTTTCCAAGAAAAAAGATTTCCGGTTCTTCTTTATAGCACCTTAGCTTGAGAGAAAATTCAGCACTTATTGGCTCAATCTCACCTCAAATTTCTTGTCTTAAACCTCTTCAAATCCTTACATTGTCGCAAAACAGGTTAACATGCAGAATCCCAGTTGAAATTTTCAGTTTGATTCTCTTTTACACCTTGATATGAGTTATAACATGCTCACTGATAAGCGTATTTTATACACTTATTTGTATGTTTAAATTAGGATTAATTATTGTCGTTTGGGAATATTTGCTATTTAATTTATGTTTATTTGTTTACTTTTCAGAAAATGTCCCAATTGAAGAAGAATGAAGCAATTAATGGAAAAATGACACGATTGGATGTTAATTGGAGCTAAATTGGACAAGTGAGGAGTTGTTGACAACAACCGGGAAACATGCTTGGTGCCAAAGTGACTAAATCAGAGGTTGGAGGACCTAATTGAATGAATTAAGAGCTTAAATGGTCAAACCGAGAAGAAGATAAAGTTTGGGGACTAAATTGCAACAATTGAAAGTTGAGGACTGAAGGTGCAATTAAAAGTCAGGGACTAACTTGCACAGCCGGAAGAAAGATGAAGTCGCGATAGTTGGTTACACACCAAGCGATCGCGAGATGGTTGTAAATTATAACCCGAGAGTTTTTGGGTCTTCCACGCGATCGCCGGACTTACGCCTGAGCGATCGCGCGCTTGTCCGACTGGGCTGCAGATCATATTTTTCTCGCTATTTTTGACAGGCTTTGGGCTTTTTGACCTAGGTTTTCTCCAAAACCTATATATACAACATGAGAGGAACGAAATTCAGACCTTTTGCCTCTCCATAGAACGAGCCACAATAGAGAATTCAACATCAAATTCTTGGAGAATCAAGCATTGCAAAGGCGCGTGAATTGAAGATAATTGAAGAATCAAAACTTGGTGCAAGATTTCCATTCTTTATATTATCTTTAATGAACGTTAATTTATATTGTTTTTGTTATTTATTGATGATGTGTAACTAAATTCTATGTTGGGATGAACGATGTAGCCTAGTCATATTATTTTAATTCCAAATTCAGTTTTTTTAATGTTTGTTGCATGTGTTGATTTATTATTGTTCTTAATGCTTGAATTGCTTGATCACCAATTCATGATTTATTGAGTTATTTCCATAATCCGAGATGTGAGTTAATAATTTAGAACGTGGTAATAAATTCGGTAATTGAACGAGAGATAGAGATATACTCTTGTAATTATTGCGGTCGTGTGTGAATTCTTGCGTGTTATGCATCTAGATAAGGAATATTCGGACCCTCTGTAGAGATACATGGTTAACTTATTTAGGTAGAATTGATTTAAACTCGGGAGAGGAATTTCAATTTAAATTAGTGAATTCGACCGAATGCATAATTAGGAAATAAAACTTGAATTGAAGTTAATATAATTGGCTAGGTGAAATCGGGATTCCCAACTACTTTACAATCGTATTTAAACACAAAAGCAATTTCGCAATTTTATTTCTTTAGTTTAATTCTTTAGTTGTATTTAACAATCTCAAACAAATTCGTCCGTTCAAATAGAGTTAGGAACTAACATATTTCGGTACTTAATAGCAGTCCTCGTGGGACGATAATCCGGACTCTTAGGTCCACTTTATTACTTCTCACGACCCGTGCACTTGCGAGGATATCAGGTGAACAAGTTTTTGGCGCCGTTGCCGGGGACTGTTTTTATATTAATATCGATACCCATTAGTTCTTATTTTACTTTGAACTTTATTTTGTTTATTTTTATTTTTATTTTTATATTATTTTTCAGTTTTTGTTTTTAATTTGTGTTTTATTTAATTTATGTTAAGAAGGACTAAGTCTTTTGATTTGCTTCCTTTTGATACAGAAATTGAACGCACCTTTCGACAGAGGCGTAGAGAATAGTTGGAAGCGAATCAACAAAAAGACTTAGCCATGGCAGATGATATAATTCAGGATAATCAGGGAAATCAACAAAATCTGCCCGCAGCTGTGAATGGACAGCAACCAAATCATGGAAGGCGTGTTTTGCGAGACTACATGGTTCCTCCTGTGGGGAACATTGGAACCTGCATTGTACCTCCTGCAATCCGAGCTAATAATTTTGAGATCAAGACTTCCTTGATATCCTTGATCCAAAATTCGTGCGTTTTTCATGGATTGCCATCTGAAGATCCTCATGCGCACCTTAGGACATTTTTGGAACTATGTGATATGCAACGCATGAATGGAGTTTCATAGGATGCCGTGAAATTAAAGCTATTCTCATTCTCTTTGGCGGACAAAGCAAAAGCCTGGTTTTACTCTTTGCCCCTACACACAATCACCACTTTTGAAGTTATGAGCCAGAAATTTGTAGATAAATTTTTCCCACCTGGCCGCATGTCAAAGCTAAGGCGTGAAATTCTGTCCTTTAGTCAACAGCCAGGGGAATCCATTTTTGAAGCTTGGGAAAGGTTCAATGAGCTTATCAGACAGTGTCCTACCCATGGAATCGCAGATTGGATCTTAGTCCAGACATTCTACAATGGGTTGACGAATGAGAATAAAAAGTACGCTGACTCAGCAGCTGGAGGATCAGTAATGGATATGACATATGACATATGAAAAAGCTTCTGAGATTTTTGAGAAGATGGCTGCGAACAGTTACCAGTGGTACTTAGATAGATCTACACCAAAGTCTGGAGGAATTGTTGCAGTTAACGAGATTACAGCATTAAATGCTAAGCTGGATGCTTTAACGAAGAAAATCGACAGTATGGGTGTGCAGCCAGTAAATTCAGTTCATACAACTTTGTGTGATTTTTGTTTCGAAAATCACGCGATAAATTTCTGTCCACTTCAACAAAATCAATCAAACCCAGAACAGGTCAACTTCGTAGGAAACAGGCAGCAGGGTGGTCCTTATTCACAAACTTACAACCCAGAATGGAAGAATCACCCAAATTCTTCATGGTCTTACAATCAGAATGTTCAGCGGCCGCCTGGATTTCAGCAACAGCAACAGCAACGATCTCAGAAAAACATATCCGAGAACATAGAAGAGTTAATTCAGCTGGTCAAGAGTCAAAATGGTGAGATAATGAATCAAGCTGTTGAAATAAAAAATTTGAAGAAACAAATGGGAGAGATGGCAGCTAGCAGCTCAACAAGACAGCCAGGACAGTTACCAAGCAACACTGAAATTAACCCTCGTGAGCATGTTAATGCAATAACAACGAGGAGCGGGGTTCAGCTATCTGAAGTGACTGTAGAGGATTATGAAAAGCAGAAGAACCAGAAGAAAAATGTGGTGGAAGAACAGAAAAGTGAAAAGGAGCAGGGATCAACTTCAGAAACTCAAGAAAAAGTGGAAGAAGAAGTTCGAGTTCGACCTCCAGTAAAGGCATATGTACCCCAGTTCCTTATCCAGAAAGATTGATAAAGCATTAGTTGGAGCAGCAGTTTGGAAATTTTTTGGAAATATTCAAGAAACTGCACATTAATATTCCTTTTGCTGAAGCATTAGCTCAAATTCCGCTCTACTTGAAATTCATGAAAGAGATGCTGTCAAATAAAAGGAAATTGGTTGATAATGAAATAGTAGCACTGAGTGAGGAGTGCAGCGCCATACTTCAAAAGAAATTACCACAAATTGACCGATCCAGGGAGTTTCTCTATCCTTTGCATTATTGGTAATTTTAGTTTTGATAATGTTTTGTGTGATCTTGGTGCAAGTGTCAATTTAATGCCTTTGTCTGTATACAGGAAACTTGGTTTGGGGGAGCCTAAACCAACCAATATCACACTGAAGCTGGCAAACAGATCAATCCAATATCCATATGGGATTGTTGAGAATGTGATAGTAAAAGTAGACAAATTTTTCTTCCCAGTCGACTTTGTGATTTTGGACATGGAAGAGGACGCCCAAATGCCCCTCATTCTTGGAAGGCCATTCCTAGCTACTGGAAGATGATTAATCGACATTGAAAAAGGAGAAATCATCTTTAGGGTCGAGAAGGAACAAGTCACGTTCAGCATCAAGCCAAGGTAAGATCTTGAAGGTCTAAATGAAAGCTGCTTCAAGGTGGAGGGGGTGGTCCAGAAACTAGAAGAAAAGACCAAGCAGGGTATTAATATTGAGGAGGAGCTAAGCACAAAACATGAGTTCATAAAGGCTAAAGATGGATGGAGGGACAAGAAGGAAGAAAAGCCTAACATCCCTCAACAATTGGCTAAAAGTGAGGCTTTGAGATTCAAGAAAGTGAGAAAACGAATAGAGATATGCAAGGTAGGGAATTGCAAGAAATGCAAAGCTTCAAGAGGATCATTCAAACCTCCATGATATTTATGTACTAAAGTCGGGCTTAAGACTTAAAACGGAGCGCTTGTTGGGAGGCAACCCAATTTTTCTTCCCTTTTACTTATTACGCTTTCATTATTTATTTTACCGTTAAAATTTTAGATTAATGCATGATCGGAACTGTGTTTGAGTGTTTTGCATGTTTCATGTTAAGAACACTTTTGCATAATAGTCTATTATTGCATATTTAGGTATGTTTTTGATTTTGCATGTTTTTAATAGGAAAAACTTGTATCATCATCCCAACTCACACACACACAAGTTTGGATCATGAAATTAATGTTTGAAAAATCATTGCATAGATCATGAAGTGATTAGGGGGATAAAAATGATTTTAAAAATCATAAATAGGAAAAATTTTCATTACTGCCGTGAACTACGCGATCGCGTGACAATAGGATATGGCGATCGCGAGTTTGCGTTTAAAAATGAACAGATTTTTAAACCTTGAACCACGCGATCGCTGGCACTTCAGCCAGGCGATCGCGTGGCTGTACTGGGACCAAATTCGGCAGTTTAAGTGTTTTTCCTCATTCTTTCAACTTTAAACATTACAAACTCGTTTTCTCTCCCCCAATCACCTCATATTTGATCTTACATATTGTGTGCATGTCATCAACACCTTGTTGCATCAATATCATTGCGTACATGACTTCAAAATCCAATCAAAGGTACGTAATTCTTCACTTAAATCAATATTTACTCAAAAGTTTGAAATTTTCTTTGAGTTCTTGGATTTTGAAATTGTGAATGGTGAAGATTGGGCTTAGGTTAGATGTTGGAGAAGGTGATTTGTGGTTTAGTAGACAAAATTTTTGGTTCATTCATGCCTCCAAACCTATGCTTACCCTTTGATTTTTGCAATGCACGCCATGTGTTTGATGAAATGCCATAAAGACATTCTAGTGCTAATTTGAGACATCCTTCCGAGCATTTATCTTCATGATATGTTTCTCATTGATTATATGTGTGTAGTTCATGAATTAGTTCACTTCATTTCACAGAATTCATGAAAACAAATTTAGCACCATGGCAGCCTCAATGCAAGGCCACTGCAGGCCATTGCACCTGAAAATCCACTCACGTCACCAATTTTGCCATAGTTTTACATGACCATATTGAGCTCCAAAAGACCTGAATTTTTAATATGTTATAGACCATGCTGTGAACTTTAACATATCAAAATATGGCTCGAAAAAATTTGTGTTTTTCTAGGCTATATCAAGGCTTAAATATGTGTGGTCTACCATTGTTGAAAATTAAAAAAAAAAAAAAATTGCTTTAACCTTAGTTTGGGGGTGTAGCACTGAACTTCCATTTTTTCTTATTGATGTTTATGACTTCTAATGTTACTTATCTCTCATTTGCAAGGTAAACATCAATCAGGACACCTCAAACCAAATCGGGAAAAGCAAGAAAAGGGTCGATTCATTCAAGACAGTGCAACAGGAAGCTTCAAAGAAATACATCCTCTAAACTTGGGAAGTTCTCGTTCTCTTTTCTTTGTCTTGTTTTATTTTGTTGAATCTTTTGACAAACATTGAGGACAATGTTCATTTCAAGTTTGGGGGTGAAATTTCATTGCATTCTTCATTCATTTTATATTCATTCGATTCTTTAGGGGCTACTTATATAAAAAAAAAAAAAAAAATTGAAAACTTTGTTAACATATTTATTGCCTAGGATATAGTATGAATCAATTTTTGCTTAGGTTTGAAAATTGGACAACATGAAAGCATGAACTTATTTTGAACTAGTTATGTTTTGCTAGATTCATACTTATTGCGCACATAGCCAGTGTTGGATAATTGCTTGTATGAGGGATGTTGTTTAATGCATGTGGGGCAAAGTTTTATGCAATTTGAATTTAGGAATAACTCAAAAAGCCCTGAACTTAGATCGTTAGACATCCCACCCCTAAATTAGAACCAATCATGCTAAAAGGCAAGTTTGGGGGTAAAATGGTTGGAATTTGTGTGTATTGACGGGTTGGAGGTCTGTGGTTTTTGGTTTTGCACTTTAGTCACTGCAGTTTGGTCAACTGGTATAAACCATTTCCAGCATAAAAACAGAAAAATGCTGAAGGTCTTATTCTGCTCTTCAAATGCCTTTTTGACTCGAGTAAGTAAGTCCGAGGGGTCCTTCAAACCTGGTGCCTTAAAGCCAACTGGCTTGGGAGTCATCGACCTAAAGCTCGCTACAGGGGTCAATTAGAAAGCAAGTACGGAGAGTGGACTTACACATAAGACATTATAACATCTTTAACTTTTCTGTTTAAGCTTTTATGACTCGGGCAAGTACGTCTGAGGCGTTCTTTGAACCTGGTACCCTAAAGCCGTCTGATTTGGGAGTTGCCAATCTGAAAGCTCGCTACATGGGTCATATAGAAAGCTAGTATGAAAAGTTCTGCACAAAGATGGTAAAAGACAGGGACATTAAAAGAAAAAGTCGTCCAATAAAAATAAAAAAAATTATTATTGCATGGTATAAGCTTTGTTGACTGAGCTGTGGTGGTTGAGGTTGTAGAATTGGGGACTGCTTTCTTTTGATTTGTTTTGCACGCATATTTCTGATTCTGACTACCTTGTGTGGAAAAAGCAAAGAATATTTTTAGAAACCACATAGATAAAAACCAGGGATGTGAGAGAAAAGCAGAAAATGGTGATCATCCATGAGCGCCGAAAGGAATTTCATTAGAAATCATAGATTGACCACATGGGATTCGGGCTTGATTATGCATAATGAGCCACACAGTGTTGAGCACATCATTTGCATAAGTATGCGTTTGACATTGGCTATTCACACACACACTTAAAAATCTGGCAAATATAACTAGAAATTATTTTGCATTGTTGTTCGTGACGCTTGCTTAAAACTTAAATTGGTTTGGACTTTGGAGGCATATGGTAAACATGTTGACACAACAAAAATATTTGTTCTCTTATTTCTTTGATTTTTGTAATTTAGTTTACATTGTTCGAGGACGAACAATAATTCTAGTTTGGGGGTATTTGATAAGCGTATTTTATACACTTATTTGTATGTCTAAATTAGGATTAATTATTGTCGTTTGAGAATATTTGCTATTTACTTTATGTTTATTTGTTTACTTTTCAGAAAATGTCCCAATTGAAGAAGAATGAAGCAATTAATGGAAAAATGACACGATTGAATGTTAATTGGAGCTAAATTGGACAAGTGAGGAGTTGTTGACAACAACCGGGAAACATGCTTGGTGCCAAAGTGACTAAATCAGAGGTTGGAGGACCTAATTGAATGAATTAAGAGCTTGAATGGTCAAACCGAGAAGAAGATAAAGTTTGGGGACTAAATTGCAACAATTGAAAGTTGAGGACTGAAGGTGCAATTAAAAGTCAGGGACTAACTTGCACAGCCGGAAGAAAGATGAAGTCGCGATCGCTGGTTACACACCAAGCGATCGCGAGATGGTTGTAAATTATAACCCGAGAGTTTTTGGGTCTTCCACGCGATCGCCGGACTTACGCCTGAGCGATCGCGCGCTTGTCCGACATGGCTGCAGATCAGATTTTTCTCGCGATTTTTGACAGGCTTTGGGCTTTTTGACCTAGGTTTTCTCCAAAACCTATATATACAATATGAGAGGCACGAAATTCAGACATTTTGCCTCTCCATAGAACGAGCCACAATAGAGAATTCAACATCAAATTCTTGGAGAATCAAGCATTGCAAAGGCACGTGAATTGAAGATAATTGAAGAATCAAAACTTGGTGCAAGATTTCCATTCTTTATATTATCTTTAATGAACGTTAATTTATATTGTTTTTGTTATTTATTGATGATGTGTAACTAAATTCTATGTTGGGATGAACGATGTAGCCTAGTCATATTATTTTAATTCCAAATTCAGTTGTTTTAATGTTTGTTGCATGTGTTGATTTATTATTGTTCTTAATGCTTGAATTGCTTGATCACCAATTCATGATTTATTGAGTTATTTCCATAATCCGAGAGGTGAGTTAATAATTTAGAACGTGGTAATAAATCCGGTAATTGAACGAGAGATAGAGATATACTCTTGTAATTATTGCGGTCGTGTGTGAATTCTTGCGTGTTATGCATCTAGATAAGGAATATTCGGACCCTCTGTAGAGATACATGGTTGACTTATTTAGGTAGAATTGATTTAAACTCGAGAGAGGAATTTCAATTTAAATTAGTGAATTCGACCGAATGCATAATTAGGAAATAAAACTTGAATTAGAGTTAATATAATTGGCTAGGTGAAATCGGGATTCCCAACTACTTTACAATCGTATTTAAACACAAAAGCAATTTCGCAATTTTATTTCTTTAGTTGTAGTTAACAATTTCAAACAAATTCGTCCGTTCAAATAGAGTTAGGAACTAACATATTTCGGTACTTAATAGCAGTCCTCGTAGGACGATAATCCGGACTCTTAGGTCCACTTTATTACTTCTCACGACCCGTGCACTTGCGGCATCGCGAGATATCAGGTGAACACTCACATGCATGATCCCGATTCAAATTGGCAATCTCTAGAGCCTTTTAGGCCTGGATTTGAGCTATAACAAGCTGATGAGGCCAATACTTGCTGCAATTGGCCAGCTTTTGATTCTTCAAAAGCTGGATTTTAGCTCTAATTCACTCATTGGAAGCATTTCAGACAGCATTCAACAGCTGAATTCTTTAAGTTTCTTGACATTAATCAACAATAAATTACGCAGGAGGTTTCCAGGGGCCTGACGGAACTTCAAAATCTGCAGTACTTCATAATTGCATGATTTCTCGAAAAAGATAAAGACGAGAAGTTTTTCTGCGTAAGAGGGGACTCAAGATTTCAAGCTTTTGGCTTTAATGGCTATGCTCTCTCACTGTAATACTCATTTTGGCTACACTTGTGCTCATTGCCAAAGTTATTCTTAATATATAGAAGCACAAAGGATGTGTTGTCCAATCATTGTTGGCAGTAATTAGCACGTCTAACGAGCAGGCAAAATATTAATTCTCAAAGATAATTACCGCTTGAGGTAATGTACTAATGCTGAATCGCCTGAAGGTATCACGGAAGACGTGCGTGAGCCATGACACTGGTGAGGCGCGTGCATGGGTAGAGGTCAGGTGGCAAATGGGCCAAGCAACTCGTTGGCTTGGCTCGTTAAAGACAAGTCCGAGCTAGGGCCGAGCTTGGGGTTTGAAAAGGCTCGTCGGCAGTGGCGGATCCAGAACTAAAGTCCAACTAGAGCGGTCGATGGTTGACCGTTGACCGATGACGGATGACTGGGCAATAGCTAAATTTTTTATTTAATATTTAATTAAATAATATTAAAAATTAATCAATAAGTATATCATCCTAACATCATCTCTAATGTTATGATTATACAAATCGATTGGGGTCTTTTTCCTGAATTTGACACAAGATCATTCATATTGAATGCAATGCGAAATTTCGTTGTGTTATCAAAGTCTAATAACCGTTGTCATATACTAGAAGTAATTGTGGGACCACTAGAACTAGAATTACTAGGTTGAGAATCCCGTTTATGTTGAAAAAAAGTTCTATTATCTGTAAATCAAGTATCACAATTCACAAATCAAATCAAATATTCAACAATCTGAAATCCCAATAAACATAATCACAATTTAGAAGTCAAATATTCACCAAAATTCAAATCACAATTCACTATATAATTCATTTCACATAAGGGAAATATGGGCTCACCAATGAACACATTCCAAAAACTTTACATTTACGCAAAATTTTCAAATAACATTTCAAATTCAAAACTAAAAGAAGGCCAGCCTCAGATTTCTGAGATTCAAATGATGAGAAATTGAGATTCAAACGATGACAAATCAAATCATAGATTCATCCCAATAATCATAATTTACAAATCTAACCACATTGCAATTGCAAAAACTTAAATGAAACATTTATGCATAATTCACAAATCAATTATAACGAATCAAGGTTTAGTCTCATTACTTGATAATTGAAATGAAAAATCACAAATGAATCAAAAATTGGGGAATGACAATGGGCAATCGAATCGAGTAATCTAACCAAAAAATTGAGTAATCAAACATCAATATTACTGATTAAAATGTTTAAAACTTAGACATTTACAGCCCAAAAAATTTGAAAATTACAAAACTATATATATATATATATATATATATATATATATATATATCCACCCACCATAAAGCTTTGCACTTGTCAATTTCTTTCCACCACAGGCGAATCACAAACTATAATTAAGACCAAAAAAGAAGAAAAAAATTAATTCAAAGTTGGTGGGAGTTGGTGATCGGAAGCTGGTTTCATTTCAATGGAGCCTGCGGTGTCAAACTCTGTCTCTAATGGCGTTGCTGCTGAAATTATAACTTAAGGAAAAGTTGGGTTTAATCCAAGAAATGGGTTTGTGTCGATGGAGGGAATCAACAATTTGCAGCCTAAAATCGTTGGGGTTAAGTACACAAATACAAATTTTAAAGGGGCTTAATTTTTAATATCAGACATTCTGAAAATTATTTTAAGAATGTAAAACATATTACAAAAATCAGGTAATCAGGTAAATCATATTGACTCTTTGTAATTAATTACAATTGTAACTTAATTTCAAATTTGTGATCAATTACAAATGTAACTAACTAATTATTTACAATTAAGTTGCAATTCATAAAACATGACATATTTTCTTGTTAAAAATAATTGAATTAGTTACATTCACCTTAATTACAACTTAATTACATTTGATTATTAGTTACAATTTAAAATTAATTACAGTTGTAATTTTATTTCAATTTTGCTATTAAATACAATTGTAACCACCACCACCACCTAAAACAATCACCACTAACTACCACCGATAACCACCATCGAAAATAAAATTGTAATTTTATTTCAAATTTGTAATTAGTTACAATTGTAATTTTAACTACAACTGCAATTAATCAGATTTTGTAGGCAAATCATATTGACTGTCTGTAATTAATTACAATTGTACCTTAATTTAAATTTTGTGATCAATTACAAGTGTAACTAACTAATTAATTGCAATTAAGTTGCAATTCATAAAACATGACATATTTTCTTGTTAAAAATAATTAAATTAGTTACATTCACCTTAATTACAACTTAATTAAATTTGGTCATCAGTTACAATTTAAATTAATTACAATTGTAATTTTATTTCAATTTTGCTATTAAATACAATTATAACCACCACCACCACCACCTAAAACAATCACCACCAACTACCACCAATAACCACCGTAAAAAATACAGTTGTAACTTTATTTCAAATTTGTAATTAGTTACAATTGTAATTTTAACTACAACTGTAATTAATCAGATTTTGTAATTAATTACAATTGTAATTTTCTTTCAATGTTTCGATTAATTACAATTGTAACTAATAAAATTGTAAAACATGATAGATCTTTTTGTTGAAATTAATTGAATTATTTACAAAATTTAATTAGTTACACTCACCTTAATTACAACTGCAATTATAACTTAATTAAATTTTGTTATTAGTTTATAATTAATTACAATTGTAACTTTATTTCAATTTTGTAATTAATTGCAATTGCAACTTATGAATTAGTAAAACATTAGTGTAATTTGTAATTAGCCACCACTACAACCACCGTTAAAAATAAAATTGTAATTTTATTTTAATTTTGTAATTAATTACAATTATAAATTTATGTCAATTTGTAATTAGTTACAATTGAAATTTTAATTACAATTTTAACCAATCACCACCACCACCGATTACCTCCAACAATAATCATCTAAAATCATCACCACTAACCATCACTACTAATATTCAACCACCGTAAGCCCTGCAGTTCTAGAACTACCTCACAAAAGATTCCATTTCCCTTCATAGATTGTTCAGATATCCATTACTACTCAATAATTAGTGGCCCCCACAGTAGGAAGTCATAATTTTTGAACCAATTCCAGCGTGATGGAACTGTGGGTCGCCCTGTGGTATCCATCATTCCCTGTATAACTAGACTATATATATATGCAGAGAAGCACCGTCCAAACCAGACTGAAGAAGAAGAAGAAAATTGTGTGAGGCTAGAGGTAGAGAAGCACCGTCCAAAAAGGGCTAAGACAGAAGGCAGAAGTCAAACCAAGAAATTGACACAAACTCGGTGGAAGAGAGAGGAGATCAACGAAGCTCGATTAAAACAAGTCTAAAACCATCGGGAAACCATATTTGATGAGCTCTCCATTCATGTACTTGTCAAGGCCCATAAATATCGTTAAGTCTCCGACTTTAGGTCGAACCTTGAAGTAGAAAACCATTGCTTCAATTTCTCTCGAGTGTTTCGAAAGTTTTTCCCAAACTTTTGATTTATAATTACCTGATTTAATAAAATAGTTTCTAATAACCTGATTATAAAAATTTTAAATCTGAAAGTATGAATGGACCTAATTAGCCCAAATCGTTAGTGGAGAAGATTAGGGTAGGGATTTGGCTTGGGTTGTGGGTTCAATACTTGCAGATTTGGACAAAATGGGAGAACGATTTGTCTCTGTTTTGGGCTTGGGTAGTAATTTGGGCCCAAAAAAAAAATTGAAACTTATGCACAGGCGCACAGCGCCACTGTCGACGGTCTACTGGCGCCGAAGTAGTATGGGCGCGCTACCTCGCATAGAGGTGGATCCGCCTATGCTCTTCGGCTCGTGTAGTTTTATGACCAAAATAGATTTTTTTTTTTTTTTTAATTTTTATTATTTTATTATTATTATTTTATTATTGAAATTATAAAAATAAAAAAAGAGTGGTTTAAGGGCCATGCTTGCTCGGCCCTTTGTTATCACTAGATATGCAGCATGGGCAGGGCAGCAAACCTCGACCACGTGTAGTAGGGGCTAGAGGTGTTAAACAAGATAAACCAAGCAAGCATTATACTGAGCTCAAATATTTGTTGTTTTTCTTTGGTTTTTGCTTATTGAAAAAATATGTCTGCATTGAATCTCTCACCCCCCCCCCCCCCCCCGGGGGGGGCATTTCCGGATGCAAATTGGTATTATAATAGATATGATCGAGCATTGCGTGTTTAAGTAGTAATGCCTTGGTCCTAGTCTTCAAGAAACAGAAGACAAATTCAAGGTCTTCCGTTGAGTTCGAGTATCGTGTTGTCGAATCTACCATAACCAAGTTAGCATGAATTTTATTAACGGATAAAATTCTACATTAAATAAAGATGAAAATATTGACCAACTTAAAAAAAAATTTAGATTATCCCTCTTAATAAAGTTGACATTCTTAAATGGAACCATAATTCTTAACATAGTATTAGAGCTCATTAAGCTCCAACGAACAGTTCGATTTGATTAAGACTAAAAATTAAGCATACAAATTTCAATATTGGTCTGTGCAAAAGAGCTATCATCTTGCGGGACATGTTAAGATATAAAAATCTCACATCAAATAAAGATAAAAACATATATCAATTTATAAAAATTTGAGTTATTTCTCTGAATAGATAAGATTGATACTTTTAGATGAAATTCCAAGTCTCGACATGTTTCTCCTCTTCATCACAAGCCTGGGCATAACATTTCCAGCTCATCAATCCATCGTGTCAACGTGGGTGAAACTAAGCTGTGTTAAAATCTATTTCTCGTTCATCTAAGAAACAACAAAGTACCATTGATTCACTTGTAAGGGATCATGTTGCTTGCGGCCAGCTCAAATCAGTATTTCCGTTGAGTCGAACTATCAGACATCATGGATTGACTCAATTGCAACAATTGAAGTCGAGAGGTAGCACGATGGCAAAATAAAATGACTCCATACGTCTGAATAATGTCAATGAGATCAAGAAAGAATGACGTGATCAAAATTGTTAATTGTTCTATCCACCATAAACAAAAAATTTATATGAAAAAAGAAAAGAAAAGAAAAATGAAAAAAAGAAGAATTGATCTGAAAATTTCCAGCAGCTACGTCAACTTTCATCAACGTCGAATCTTTGGGGGGAGAGGGAGAGAGAGAGAGAGAGAGAGAGTGATTTAGTTTTGATTGGATATCTTGAAAGGAATATTCACAAAAGGAGGGGGCTGCTTGTACCGCATGGGATACTGCCCCCTCACAATAGGGGGTGGGGCCCCTCTCGGGGCGGTAACCCTTGCGGTACAAAAAGAATTTTTCTTCACAAAAATATTTTGCCAGTGTAGAAATAAAATCAAACATTTTTAGAAAGGACAAACAGAATTATAATGTAAACATACTAAATCATTTTCCCAGGTGTTCGCTCCTCGATTTTCTCAGGACTTAATTCTGAGACTCATCAAAGAAAGTGGACACACTGGTAAACAGAGAAACAAATGTATTGAAATACAGATTGAGTTCGGATGCTTGTAAGTACATTATTTTACATCAACGCTTACTCAAAAGAGAGGATCAAAGATTCATTTAGACAATGTCCAGACTCGTTTACAGTGGCTTAGCGATTTTTGGATGATGAAGAAGCTGCAAATCCGGAACTAACAACTTGTTTCTTCATGGGAGCAACACTGGAGAACAAGCAAGAGATGGCATGATGAGGACTATATATATATAGACTAGTATTCTCACGTGTGGTTACTGAAATTAGTACCTATGGTTCCTCTGCACTACTTTACTCTTCATGGCTGCTAAATTTTTGACCTCTCGGCTGCAAAAAAGAGAAGGAAATCACAGGGCTGCACTTGGATCAATTCTTTTAACGATGAAAAATTACCAGGAGAGAGCCTTCATGAAAATTGTTTTAAGTGTGTTACTATTTACTAAGATTAAAATCATACTGCACAAGTAGGAGATGGGAGAATGCTGGAGCGGTGACCATTTATGATGCACGAACACTTACTAGGGCAGTGTGTCTGTTGTGCCGTATCCGACCTCGACATTCCTCGGACACTACTCAAGAACATGTAGCCAACAAGTGCTCCTGTTCCATTTTTTTATATATTTTAAAATTATCGACACTAAATGGATACTTTAGAGACAACGCTCAAGCAAGTTTTCGACATGCCATGTGCCTAGTCGTATATAAAATTATTATAAAGATATTTTATATAGATTTTTAATTTTAAAGAATTCAAAATCGATGTGTCCAACGTGTCCTTGTCCTACCTTTTCAAAAGTCACATGTCGATGTCCATGCAACTTAGGTAACTATGAATCTTCGGATGTGATTATTACAAGTGCAAGCACATGCACCAACATAATATACAAATTTGAGGTACCTGTTGAGGAATTCTAGCTTTGCCTTCTTCATCAGACCACTTTTTGTGTTGCAAATGTTACTAGCATTTACACCTACATAAGTTTTAAGTTACAGCTTGAAACCATCAGATCAACATATTTTTTTTATTTTTTGTGTGTCAATTTAATCACATGAAGATCAGAATGAAATAAGTACCTCCATAGAAGGTTCTTTTCCTGCATGAAGGTGGTATCTTTGTGCACACCTGAACTTGTCGGCTTTGTTTCCCTACAGAGCAAAGTAGTCAGTATGTCCAAGTTTGGGTCAACAAGCATTTACATTATATATCGGCTTAAATTTTAGTTCATATATTGGCTTAACTTTTAGTTCTGGAGATTCAAATAGAAATGCCATATCAGGTGATGCAGTAAAGCAATATGCTCATTATTTATTCTAACAAGACAAAAACTTCACTAAGCATTGTTTGATACTATTTGAGGCTTACAGGCCTCAGATCCCGCCTCACATGAGGCTTTCATAGAACTCCTTGAATCTCGTACCTTTAGTGCCTTTGTGAGGCTTACGCCTCAACTAGACTAAGGTGTTAGCCATTTGTCTTGTATTTTCTGGACACTAAACTATTGCCCATGGCAAGTAGAGGTGATGACAAAAAATGAGAAGAAACTTAAGCGACGAGGAGAATGTTGATGATATAGTAGTGAAGTAACAAATTATGATTTTGTTGCTTGATTACTAATTTGTATTATTTTATATTATGTAGATTTTTCTAGAGTGAAAATTTTTCAAATAGATTCATTTTAGATTTTTTGGGACGAATTATGGTTGATTATGAGCATAATTTTGTTTTTATATTCTTTAGATTAGAATAACTTTTTTTGGTTGGTTTGGTGGCTTATGCCTCACCTCACAGAGGTAATATATCTAGGTACCTGATTAAGCCATTTTAAACATTGTCTCTATGGACGGTTTAGCAACACATATATCTATATGATATATTTTCTCAATAAACAAGAATAAACTAAAAGTGAATACTGATTGAAGTCATGGGAGAAGTTTCTTAAGATGAAAAGGCTTCAAATAGTAGGAAGTGAAAGCTAAGTAACTTTGGGTTTTCCAGGAGATGGAAATTCTTCGTACCGTAGAAGGTCAATTTGAATGGAGGAATGCATCTGACTAGAATGCAATGTATACCCATAAATTCAAATGAAGATAAGACCAAGTAATTGTATCGTATGTCCAGCAAATTAAGAAACATCATACAAATAAATTGAGAGAGTAGGCCTTCACACAACTGTATGGTCATTCCATCTGACCTGAATCATATATTCAAGTTTCAGAAACAGCCTTCTCGATTGCAGGGATAAGGCTGCGACCACATAACTTCCAGAGCAATAGCAGGACCCTTATGACTGCTAACCTTCTTAGAGAAGCAAGATAATCATGGCTCGGATAAGGTTATGGATGAAGTAACAAAGAAATGAAAGAGGGGGAAAAAGCACACTTGGAGAGCATAGAACAACGGAAAGTTGTATTCTGCATTCGGGAAGTATGAATCACTCCCGAAAAGGAATCTATTGAGTCTCTCTAATTGGCTGAACCGTATCTGAAAATTATTTACTTCATGGGTGAGGTCTCTAATTATGATGGTTTATAAACAGCTAAAGAAGACAGGTTACATTAAAGGAGCAAAGCACTATAATAAACATGAACAATCTGTATGCCTATAGTAAGAGGAAGCATGAAACATAATACATAATTAGGTAAAAGAAAATCCTATTCTATTTGCATTCACGGAGAAAATGACCAGAGACTCTGTAAAAGGAAAGGATGCATATTACAGACCTTGACATACAAGACTTTATAGAGATGAGACACGATTAAGTAATTTTAGTTTTAAGATACATCATAATCAGCTAAAATATTCCATACACGAGACCGTACAATACTCAGCTACGACAATCCGGCTTGTGATCTCAGCTCAGTCTTAAGCAATTTGTGGCACTTAGCATGTGCAATTGGTGACACATTGTTAATCTATTCATAAGTAGTAGTCTACTCAGATGTATTTCTGGTGACTAGCCTATAAAAGTAATCTCAATGATAAGTATATTTTATACACTTATTTATATGTCAAAAATAGGATATTACAATGTTGTTCAAGAATAAATTCCACTTAATTTATGTTTATTTGTTTACATTTCAAAAAATGTCCCAAAACATAGAGAATGAAGGATTTAAAGTAAATTAAAGGTAAAAAGAGGATGAATAGAGCTTAATGTTGCACATTAGGAGTCAAGGAAGTCAATTGAGGTTAAAAAGAAGTTAATCAGAAGAAATTAAAAGTATAGGGATCGAAATGCTCTAAATGGAAATTGAGGACTTGAGGTGCAAATAAAGGAGGACCTACTTAACTGAAAATAAAAATAAGAAAATTGTGCTAAATCTTACAATTGCGCGGCCTCGTCTATCAAAGGTGCGAGGCCGCATGAACCACACAGAAATAGGTAGAACAATTTTTGCTTAACTGCGCGGCCATGAGATTTTCTACCATGCGGCCACGCAGGCTTCTGGCTGGGCCAACTGTAGGATTTTTGCACGGGGATTCAATAATTTTCCTCCCTATTCTACTAGATTTTCTCGAGAATATATATATACACATCATAAGAGTCACAAATTCTAAACTTTTGCCTCACCTAAGAATAGTCTTAAAAATTAGATTTCAACATAAACTCTTGGAAGAACGAAACAAGGCAAATGCGATACTTGAAGATCATATGAAGAATTGATTCTTAGTGCAAGATTTCCTTTCTCTTATATCATTTTCAATGAATGCCTATTATTTTTGTTTTTGTTATTTAATTATGATATGTAACTAAATTCCCACATTGGTATGAAAGATGTAGTCTAGTTAATTATTTTAATTCCAAACTTAATAGCTTTAATTATTTGTTGCGTGTGTTGACTTTATTTTGAGTTTAATGCATGAGTTAATTGACCATTAATTCATGATTTCGTGGTTTGTTTTCATAATCCGATAGGTAAGCTAACAAACTAGATTTAAGAATAAAATTCGGCAATTGAACAAAATATGGAGATATACTTTTGTTATTATTGTAATCGTTATATGAATTCTTGTGTTTTATGCATTTAGATAAAGAATAATATAGACACTTTGTAGAAATACATGGTTGACTTATTTAAGTATAATTGATTTAAACTCGGGAGAGGAATTTCAATATACGTACGTGAATTCGACTGAATGAATTATTAGGAAATAAAACTGAAATTTGGGTTAATTTAATGGCTGGGTGAAATCTTGAATCCCAACACTTTTATAAAATAGTTTTAAAAACAAAACAATTTCACAATTTATTTCTTTAGCATAATTTTTAGTTTAATATTTTCAAAACATCTTTTTATTGTTTAAATAAAGTCTAGAACTAATAATTTAAATAATTAATAGCAGTCTTTGTGGACGACAACTCGAACTCTTTTGTCCATTTTATTACTTTATTGCTATACTACACACTTGCAATTTAAGACATCAAGTTTTTAGCGCTATTGCCGGGAACTTTTTTATATTAATATTGATACCAATTAGTTCTTTATTTAGTTTGAATTTTTATTTGCATTATTTCTAGTTTACTTTTAGTTTTTATTTTTATTATATTACGAAGGTCTAAAAGTTGTGAATTGCTTCCTTTTGATTCAGAAATCGAACTCACCTTTCGACAGAGACGCAGACAACAATTGAAAGCAGCTCAACAAATAGATCTTCACATGGAAAACGAGAGTTCAAAATAATCCGATAAATCCAAATAATCTGTCAGCAGCTATTATTGAACAACAAAATCATGGGGGACGTCCTTTAAGAGACGACATGGTTCCTCCTATGGGAAACATTGGGACATGTGTGGTACCGCTTGCTATTCCTGCAAACAATTATGAAATCAAGACTTCTTGGATTTGATTAATCCAAAATTCGGCAGTATTGCACGGGTTACCTTCTGAAGACACACATGTACATTTTCGGGCTTTTCAAGGAATATGTGATATGCATCGCATGAATGAGGTCCCAGCTGAGGTAGTTAAAATGAAGTTATTTTCCTTTTCACTTAGGGGTGGGCATAAACCGCCCAAACCCGCCAAAACCACCCAACCCGATCAGTTTGGGTATATTTTTCATGAAAATTGGGTTAGGTTCGGGTTTTTTTTAAATTTTTTAGTCGGGTTAGGTTGGGTGAAAAACCCGAAGCAAATAAAAAATCTGTTTTTTTTTTTTTTTTTTTAAATGAAACTTTACTTATTTAAATATTAATTGAACATATTTTAATTTTATTAGCAAGTGTTCAATTTATTGTATTTGAGGTTATTGTAGTATACATAATTGATTTGAATTAAAGATTGATTCATGAGTTTTTTTTTTCTTTTTCAATATTTTTTATTAATTGGGCCAAAGCCCAACCCGTCCAACCCAACCCGACCGAAATTTGGTTGGGTTGGGTTGGATTGGGTTTGAACTCTTAATTGGGTAGGGTTGGGTTGATTTTTTATCAACCCGACTTTAGTGGGTTGCAGGGACGGATTCAATTCAGGCCCAGGAGGGTCCGTGGCCCACACTGAAAATTGAAGAATTTTTGGGTTGAAAATGGGCCATTCACATGAATTAATTTTGGCCCAAAAAAAATTGAAAAGTTTTCCCAGCCCAGCGAGCGTTCCAGCCTTTTTTTCTCCAGCTGGATCCAGCCTTCATCTTCATCCTTTCCTTCGAAGTGCTGAGCAGTGGCCAGTGAGCAGTCTCCACTCTACGAGGACCACGACCACGCAGCCACAGCCAGAGTTCCAGTCTCCGTCGCTCCGCTCTCCGTCTGTAACCGTCGAACTCGCTGCTCCCTGCTCCGCACGGCCCGCACGCAGCTGTGCGCCTACGCAGCTGCGCTGCTTCCTGCTGCGCAGTGACACCGTCGCCAGGCGGCAGGCGCTAGTCGCCGACTCGCCGGTCTCCGTCGGTCTGTTCCCACCGCCCACCGGCCACCACCAGTCCACCACACAGACACAGTCGCCAGACTCCAGTCACCGACTCACCATCTCCATGACTCTGTCTCCATCCATCTGACTTCTGAGTTCTGGCTTCTGAGACTTGAGAGGCAGAGCGAGAGCAGAGGAGGCAGGAGCAGCCGAGCAGGATGCAGTCTAGTGTCTACAGCAATTGCTAAATTCCAATTTCAAATCAAAATATCAGCAGGTAAGTTTTAAATTTTAATGAATTGATTATGAGATGTTGATTATTTATTTATTTCTTTTTCTTGACATCAATTGGAAATTGCTTCTTGTATAGTTGTATTCACTATTTAATATTCTTGTTCAATTATTTCATGTATCATGTTTGTCTTATTCTTATTAGTTTTAACTTTTAATAAATTGAAAATTGATTATGACTTTAACTTATGTGTTGGGGTAAAAATTTTCGGTTTATTGCTTTGGAAGTTTGAATTGATTATTCATTATTGATGGATGTATTGTCAATTTGAAACTTATATTGTTGATGTCGGTTCTAATGTTGCATTTCGAAAGTTAAAAGGTCTTGGTGATCTTGCAGAGAAGATGGTTCAGACAAAGAAAAATATTCATTTTCCTTTGGTTTATAAACTTTTAACTTTGGCTTTACTTCTGCCGGTTGCCACTGCTAGTGTGGAAAGAGTGTTTTCTGCAATGAATCTTGTGAAAGATAGTTTGAGCAACCGAATGAGTGATGAGTGGATGAATGATCGTCTTATTGTTTATGTTGAGAGAGATATATTTTTGAAAATTGGTAATGAAGCTATTGTAAAGCGTTTTCAGATTATGAAAACGCGTAAAGAACAATTGTAAACAATTTTATTCGTATTTGTGTTTATTATTGAACTTTTTTACAATCTCAGTTTTCAAATTTTTTGGTCCCCACTCACGTAAAATCCTGGCTCCGTCCCTGGTGGGTTGGGTTCGAGTTGGGCAAAAAACCGACCCAACCCAACCCACGCCCACCTCTATTTTCATTGGATGATGAAGGAATAAAGCAAAGGCTCAGTACTATGCTTGCCTCACACTCCATTACCTCATGGACTATTCTAAGTCAGGAGTTCGTCAACAAATTTTTCCCACCTGACCAGCCACATGTTAAAGCTTATGCTTGAAATCCTATCTTTCAATCAACAACTAGGTGAATCTATTTGAGGCTTGGGAAAGATTCAACGAGCTCATACGACAGTTCCCAACACATGAAATAGCAGACTGGATCTTGGTGCAAACATTCTGCAAATGGGTTAACTTGTGATAATAAGAAACATGCAGATTTTACAGCGACGGATCAACAATGGACATGACTTGTGAAGAAGCCTCAAGAATATTTGAAAAAATGGCTGCTAACTGCTATCAGTGGTACTCTGATCGTTTTACGCCAAAATCTGGAGGGATTGTTGCAATTAATGAAATTATAGCACTAAATGCTAAATTGGATGCATCGACAAAGAAATTTGACATTCTAAATCATCAACCCATACATGCAATTCAGACAGCTTTAGTTTGTGATTTTTGCTTTGAAAACCGCGCATTAAAGGATTGTCCTGTGGCTCATCAAAGTTAATCAAATCCAGAACAAACAAATTTTGTGGGAAATAGGCAACAGGGTGGTCCTTACTCGCAAACTTACAATTCGGAGTGAAAGAACCATCCCAACTTCTCATGGTCCAATAATTAGAATTTTCAATGCCCACCAAGTTTCCATCAGCAACAACAAATTCAAACTACTATGAAGGAAAATATGTATATATGATAATAAAGCTGGTTAAAAGTCAATAGGAAATGTTACAAAATCAACAAGTTGAAATCGAGGATTTGAGAAATCAGATAGGTCAGTTAGTAGCAAGCAAATCAGAGAGACAGCCAGGATAATTACCTAGCAATGCTGAAACCAATCCAAGGGAACATGTAATGTAATAACTACAACGAGTAGGGTTCAGTTGCTTGAAATAACTTTGAAGGAGTAGGAAAATAACAAAAAACAAGTTGTGGTCAAGGAGCAAAAGATTGAGAAAGAGCAGGGATCAACTCCAAAAGTTCATGAAAATATTGAAGAAAAAGTTCGAGTTCGGCCTCCAGTCAAGGCTTATGTTCCATCAATTCCATATCCTCGAAGGGTAATTAAGTATAAGCTAAGTAGTAGTTTTGGAAAATTTCTTGAAATTTTCAAGCAACTTCACATTAACATCCCATTGCAAATGTCTCGGCTCAAATGCCTCTTTACATGAAATTCATGAAGGAGATGCTGTCTAACAAAAGGAAGCTTGAGGACTTTGAAACTGTAGCTTTGAGTGAGGAATGTAGTGCCATTTTACAAAACAAGTTACCACATAAATTAAAAGATCCAGAGCCAATGTTAACTTAATATCTCTTTATGTGTACAAGAAACTTGGTTTTGGGAGCTTAAACCAACAAATATCACGTTAAAGCTGGCAAATAGATCAATACATTATCCACATGGAATTGTCGAAAATATCATTGTAAAAGTGGCAAATTTTTCTTTCCAACTGATTTTGTGATCCTTTATATGGAAGAGAATAGCTAGGTGCCTCTAATATTTGGGAGACCACTCCTTACTACTGGACGAGCCATGATTGACATTGAAATTGGGGAAATCACATTCAGGTTGGAAAATGAACAAGTCACTTTCAATACCACTCCACGAAAAGAACTTAAAGTTCAAGCTGAAAGTTGCTGCAAAGTGAAAGTAGTTGTGCAACAGACTGGACATAACTACAAGAAGGAAGAAAAGTCAAACTATCCTTAAAACAATGCTACAAAAGACATAAAAGAATTCAAGAAAGTGCAGAAAAGAGTTGAGAAGTGCAAAGCAGATAATTGCAAGCAAATGCAAGGCGTTAAGAGCATTGTTCATTCCTTCATAATGAAGAAGTGCACAATGTCGAGCTTTAAATTATAAACGGAGCGCTTATTGGGAGGCAACCCCATTTTCTTCCCTTTTATTTATTATATGCTTTAATTTGTTATTTCATATTTCATTTTAAATGCATGCATGATTAGGTACATGCTTAAGTTGTTTTGCTTGTAGACATTTTAGTTTGCAAGTTAGGATCACTTTGCATGTTTCACAATTTTGTATGTTTAGGTACATTTTTTTTTTTTTTTTTTTTTTTTTTTTTTTTTTTTAAATAAGGTAACAAACTAGGCTATCATCGTCATCCCCCCCCCCCCCCACACACACACGAGTCTAGGACATGATATCATAATTTTAGGGTGATTTGCACGCATCACGATACATTTGGAGGCCAAAAACGAGGTAGGAATCAACACATACAATTCTGGGCATTCTGCCCAAAATTGCACCGTGCAGCCGTTTGGCATGAGCAGCCACGCTTATATTCTTGGCAGAATGCCCTGAATATAGGCAAACACGGGTTTTTATTATTCTACAATTCAAAATCGTCTCTCCCCCAAATCACCCAATATTGAACCCCGACTCGTTCCCTTATGTTTGCACGTCATATTGGATCAAATTTATGGCTTGTATCACATCAAAGATATTTCAAAGGTATAAATTTTTCCAACTTCTACGGTAAAACATCTAAATTTTGAAGTTCCTCGTGATTTTAATTAAATATGATATTGTGAAGCAATGTGTTAGGCTTAGGATAGAATTTGGGTTATTGAATTGTGTTTTTACAAGTGAATTTTTTTTGTGAAACTCCATGTATCCAACTCTATATATTTACTTAATTTTTCACCATACACATCACTTGTTCGATGAAACGCCACGATGAATTTTTCTTCGAGTTTCTGCAAATCTCTTTGGATAATTATCTTTAATACAAGTTTAACATCATGTGGGTATCATTCATTCATGGTTTACACTAAATTAAAGCATATATTCGAAGAGCATCATCGCACCATATGGCACTCACTGCAGGCATCACAACACCCACTACACCTAAAATTTGCTTCAGGTCACTACTTCACCTAACTGTTTCAAGACCCCTTTAAACTCTAGATGCTCTGAATTTTTTAATATATTGTAGACCATGTTATGCACTTTAACATGTCCGAAGATGGCTATGAAAAATTTATGTTTTTCGAGGTGATGTCAAAGCCTGAATGTGGGTGGTCAACCATGATTGAAAATTCAAAACTTTGCTTTATCTTTAGTTTGGGGGTATTTGTATTGAACTTTCTCAATTTCTCTGTAGTGTTTATGTCTTCTAATGTTGTTTATCTCTTATTTGTAAGGAACACACCAATTAAAACACTTCGAACAAAGCTGAGAAATGCAAGGAAATGGTCAAATTCATCCAAGTAACATTAAAGAAAAGTTATAAAAGATTACACCTCCTCTCCAAAACTGGGAAGTACCTAACCCTCTCTTATGTATTATGTCTATATCTATGTTGCATACATTGAGGGAAATGTATTACTTTAGTTTGGGGTTGGAATTCGGTGTTCCTCATTTGATTTTTGTTTACATAAATCTATTTATTGCCTATGATATAGTTCGTATTCAATTTGTGCTTTAGTTGAAATTTTGGAAAGCATTTGAACGTAAATGTTCTCTATATTTGATGTGAAAACGCACGGAATTGAACAACGGAAAGTTTCGAATTCAAGTTGTTTGTAGACGGTGGAACCTTAACCCAAACTTCACGACGCGAGGATCGACGATGCGGAAGAAAGAACTAAGATTTTCGAAACGCCACAAGGAGTTGTCCAATTTTCTTGATAAGTTTCTGATTTTAAACGCCACAACTATTCACGAATATTTGATAAGTTCGACTGAACGCCACAAGAATCAATCTTGATAAGTTCGAATTGTTAAATGAATCCTCCATAAAAAAAATGTTTATTAAACCAAAATTTTTCTGTTACAATGAAGAAAATAGGATATAAATAATGAAAAAAAAGGACTAAGACTAACCCTAGCCGCTAATGGGCTCAAAACAGAATTCTAATTGCCCTAAATAACTATAATTGAAAAAAGGAAAAAAAATCTGCGAAATTCCCAGTAAACATAAGTTGCGGCCGTGAATACATCACTTACGGCAGTAAGTGATTTTGTGTTGAGGGTTACTGCCGTGAGACTTAAACTTACAGCCGTAAGTTTGAAAATCTTGCAATTCTTCGTTTTGACCCGTAGCTGATTTACAACCGTGAGCTTCACTGGTTACGGCCGTATTAACACTTCTAGTCCTCGAACTTCGACCCTTCGACTCGGTTTAAATCGTTCGTCTTCTCAGCTCGACTCCAACATGAAACTTAATCATTTTTTTATGTAGATTGTTGTTGCATCACCTATATCTTGATTTCTCCTTTGATCCCCTACCTCAAATCACATCATCCCCCCTCTCTTGAAAATGATTCGACCTCGAATCAACTTCTGGCATGCTTTTCAAACACTTTTAGCTTTTGGGGGCTTGATGTAAAACTGCCCCCTAGATTAAATGGAAAATTCTTGCTTCCCTGCAATAGGATCAACCAACAATACCCTGCAACTTGGATTATATAAATGGGTCGAATCATAAACTTCCTTAGACATAGGTGGTGTAGCCCAAATTCCCAAGTGCAATTAACCTGCAAAGATTTAAATAAAATGGGACAGGAAATGTTAGTTTCGTAAAGTACAAGGTATGGATCCTTGTACTCTGATGAATCATCACCTCCAACTCTTCTTTGGAAACCACGAGGCCATTCTCTTCACATCTTTTCTCCTTTGCAACTTCTTGCTCAATTTTTTCTCTCAACCCCAACCACATATTCTAACTCATCATTTTTATCAACATTTTCATACACTTCCTCATCACTACCCAAATGTGGATCTTCCACTACAAAGTTCAAATTTTGAACTTCTACCCAACCTTTCAATTCATGCCTCTTATCAACAACAATTTTATTCTCAATCACTTCAACCTCATTATCATTTTTCTCCTCATGTCTCTCATCTATTATTATATCTTTTTGTTTACCCATCTCTCTACCACCCAATTCCTCCTTTTCCATCTCAAATTTTGGAGTTTGTTCAAGTACTTTAAATTTAATATTCCCTCCTCAACATTCATATCCCAAGGCCTTTCTTGCAATTCCACTAAAATTTTCTTTTCACTCTCCTTCTTTCTCAACTTAGCCTCCTTTCTGGCCTT
This sequence comes from Ligustrum vulgare, assembly GCA_963555705.1. NCBI lineage: Eukaryota > Viridiplantae > Streptophyta > Magnoliopsida > Lamiales > Oleaceae > Ligustrum > Ligustrum vulgare. The sequence goes on along the minus strand of OY743171.1, from coordinate 47,032,887 downwards.
CTTTTCACTCATCATCCTTTCCTCATAAATTTTTGCTTGAATCCTCAAAATCGCCCTCTCATCACTCTCTACTTTCTTCTCAACTCCAATTCCAGCCCCAGATTTGTGATCACGCCTGTATTGCCTCCCATCATTAAGGCTGTTTGAAATCACCCCTTTTGTAAATTAGCTGTATCTCCTTGTTTTTCCAATCTCTTCGTAACAACATCCATATTCTTTTGAAAAAAATTCCACACGCAATCTTTATCACTAACCCCTCTAGATGAAGATTTTTCTCGAAGTTCAGACATTTGAAATTGAACGTGAAATGAAATGAAAAAGAACAATAAAACAAAAGATTATGAAATTCAAGAAAGTGGTTCTTGAATTTTGGAGTGTTTTGTGAAATTTTCGGAATTAAAAAAAAAAAAAAAAAAATATGATTTTCAGGATACTCAAGAATATGAAGAATATGAAACAATGACTCAAATTATAAAAAAGGATATGGATGATTTTTATATAGCAAACTCTATGATAAACACATAAAAATCAAACTAAGATAGAATAAAAGAAAAACCTGAATTTATATTTCAGCTCTGATACCAAATGATGTGAAAACGCGCAAAATTGAACGTCGGAAAGTTCCGAATTCAGGCTGTTTGTAGACGGTGGAACCTTGACCCAAACTTCACTACACGAGGATCGACGATACGGAAAAAATAACCAAGATTTTTGAAACGCCACAAGGAATTGTCCAATTTCCTTAATAAGTTTCTGATTTTTAACGCTACAAATATTCACGAATATTTGATAAGTTCAAATGAACACCACAAGTATCAATCTTGACACATTCGAATTGTTAAAGGAATCCACCTTTAATTTATTGAATCCTCAATAAAAAATGTTTATTAAACCAAAACTTTTTTGTTACAATGAAGAAAATATGATATAAATAATAAAAAACGGACTAAGACTAACCCTAGCCGCTAATGAGCTCAAAACAGAGTTTTAATTGTCCTAAATAAGTAAAACTGAAAAAAAAAAAAAAAAAAAAGGAAGCAAAATCTGCGAAATTCGCGATAAACATAAGTTACGGCCGTGAATACATCACTTACGGCCGTAAGTGATTTTCTATTGAAAGTTACTGTCGTGAGACTTAAACTTACCACCCTAAGTTTGAAAATCCTAGAATTCTTCGTTTTGACCCGTAGTTGATTTGTGGCCGTAAGCTTCACTAGTTACAGCCGTATTAACAATTCTGGTCCTCGAACTTCGACCATTTGACTCAACTTGATCCGTTCATCTTTTCGGCTCGACTCCAATATGAAACTTACTCATTTTTATATGTAGATTGTTGTTGCATCGCCCGTATCTTGATTTCTCCTTTGATCCCCTACCTCGGATCACATCACTATTACTTATTAATATTAGACTTTTCTAAATCTAAGCACATAGCCATAATTTAATTATTACTTGTGGAAAGATATATTTAGCATATGTGGGGCAATTTCAAATTTTTTTGACCTAGGTTTAACTCTATGATTCCTTACCCTAAGTCTATAGACATCTCAACCTTTAAACTTAGAAAATAAACTTGCTCAAATGCAATTTGGGGGTGGAAAGATTGGTATATGGAGGCGTAAACGTTGGAGGGTCTGAATTTCCTAAATATGTCTTCGGTTGAAGAGATTTTGATCAACGAGTATCAGCCAGCACTAGCACTCAATAAATAGTCTTATTCTTCTCTTCGTAACCTTTTTGACTCGAGCAATTAAACTTTTAAAGGTGTTTAAACTTAGTACTCTAAATTCATCTGAGTTGAGAGTTATCGGCCTAAAGCTCCCTACACGAGTCAAATAGAATACTTAAGGGAGAAATGATTACATAAGACATAAAAACATTTTTAACTTTTTTTTTGTAGCCTTTGTGACTCGGATAATTAAGTTTGCAAGGGTTTTCTGAACCTAATGTCCTAAAGTCGTCTGGTTTGAGAGTCATTGACCAAAAACTCGCTACGGGGTCACATAAAAAGCAAATGAGAAAAGTATTGCACAAAAATTAGTAAGAGACAAGGACATAAAAAGAAAAAGTCGTCCATTTAGAGTAAAATAAAGTGCATAGTATAAGCTTTGAGACTAACTTTAGAAACTAAATGCATGGAATAGGGAACTGCTTACCATCAATCTTTTATGCTGATTTATCTGATTTTAACCACTTTATGTGGAAAAATGCAATGTTTGATGTTTGTTTAGAAACCACATAAGAAGAAGGAACCACGGGATTTGAGAAAAAAAAAACATAAGAATGTGATCATACCTGAGAGATGCAAGAAATTGAAAGAAAAACATTGTCTAACTGCTTGGGATCTGGATTTCTGCATATTGAGCCACACTATGTTGAGTTTATTTTGATGTACATATGCGCTTGATTTTGGCTATTCACACACACATGATGTAGCGATCGAGTATTCTCCATGGTATTTTAAAAATAAATAATCTTATTTCTTAAAAACGCGTCGCTACGACTCCACCCATTCATTTAAAAATGTGTTCGTCTAGCTATAATTAAGTGGAATAAAATTTATTTAAAATTGTAGTCCAATTCCAATTTTATTAAAAATGTCTCAACTTCATTATTTATTTTCAAGTCCAAATTTTAACTATTTTGAGTCCAAACTATTTTAGCCCAATCCAACTCCTTAAGCCCAAACGTTGTTACCAATCCTTCAAGTCCATTTAAACCCAATCAATCATTCCTTGGCCCAGAAATTTTGACAACATAATCAATCTAAGATTTTCATCCCTTTACATATTTCTACTTCCCAAAGTTCTTCCTCAATCTCGAATCCTTCCTTCAGTAGCAGACCAATAATTCCATAATCAACATCAGGTTCCCTAAATCAAAGAAATCAACCTAAATTACCATATCAACACCAAAATCAACCATTAAGTAAATCCTAACCCCTCACACACAGCCAACCACCCATACGCTCAAACAATTTCTAGGTATGCATCTCTCCCTCTCTCAAACTTCTTCAATCCAGTCTTGCTTTTGAAACTCACGTATGGCTGATAGAATATCAATTTCTATCCATCGATAATGTGAGGATTCCATAATCGAGCAACACACACTGGATTCCAACCAAAACAATCTCGAAACCAACCTCGAACCCCATTACCCACAGCAAAGTCACGTCACCACCAATCCACAATCCCTACCCCTTCATTGCCACCCACACCATGCATCCAACTCCCGAATCAACCATACCACCACCACCTCAAAACACCGCACAATACCACCACATCGCTGCCGGAACCACATCGACCGCCACCTCCCATTAATTAGTTTAAACTATAATTGCATGTATTACTTGAATTTAAATGATTTATATGCTTTGATGCATGAGACGAGACTATCTCTTATATGAGATAAAAATGAAAAATTGATGTTGTTATGCATGTCATAACTTACATGCCTTATTACATGAGACAAGACTACTCATACCCTACATTATAAAAAGCCTATGATTATGATGATGTTACTGTATAAATTGCACACGTGTGTGCTCAATTTTTTTGTAAATTAATTATTGACGATGAGTTTACTGAGTATTTCTTAGAATGCTCATTCCCTTTTTTTAACATTTACAGATTTTGGAGAAGGTGGCAAATGAAGGACAGGATAGTGGTGTCAAATTAATAAATGAAGCTATTTTGAAAGTCACATTTTGTGAATTTTGTTAATTTATTATGTCGTTACTTTTCTTTGAAAACTAAGATTTAAAGTTTTTATGAATTGTTCTAAACTTCATTTGATTTAGTTACTCTTGAAATTTTTAAACAATAAATGTGATGTTTAAAATTCGGTTAATTAAGCAATAATGTTTATTCAAAAGTTAGCTTCAAAGGATGATGTGGCGTTCCAGGTTTGGAACTCGGGGTGATACACGTGAAAAGCCGAGCATCGGATAAGTAACAAATTATTATATCGTGTTATTCAATTTTCTATTCTCAAGTGCATGTTTTATACGAACCTAAGGCATATGGTAGGTAAATTAACTGTTAAGTCAATTTTGTTTTTAATTCTTGTTTTAAGTTTTAGTTTTAGTTTCTTCAAGGACGAACAATGATTCTAGTTTGGGGGTATTTGATAAGTGTATTTTATACACTTATTTATATGTCAAAAATAAGATATTATAGCGTCGTTCAAGAATAAATTTTACTTAATTTATATTTATTTGTTTACATTTCAGAAATTGTACCAAAAGATAGAGAATGAAGCATTTAAAGTAATTTAAAGGTAAAAAGAGGATGAATGGAGCTTAATGTTGCACATGGGGAGTCGAGGAAGTCAACTGAAGTAAAAAAAAAGGAGTTAATTAGAAGAAAATTGCGCTAAATCTTACAACTGCTCAGCCTCACCTATTAAAGGCACGAGGCCGCATGAACCACACAAAATAGGCAGAATAATTTTTGCTTAATTGCGCAGCCCTCAAGATTTTCTACCATGTAGCCGCAGAGGCTTCTAGTTAGGTAGACTGTGGGATTTTTGCGAACGGATTCAACAATTTTCCTCCCTATTCTACTAGGTTTTCTCGAGAACATATATATATATATATATACACATCATAAAAGGCACGAATTCCAGACTTTTGTCTCAACTAAGAACAAACTAAAAAATCAGATTTCAACATCAAACTCTTGGGAGCACGAATCAAGGCAAAGGGCAAAACTTGAATATCACATGAAGAATTGATTCTTGGTGCAAGATTTCCTTTCTTTTATGTTATTTTCAATGAATGCCTATTATTATTGTTTTTGTTATTTAATTATGATGTGTAACTAAATTCTCATGTTTGGATGAACGATATAGCCCAGTTTAATTATTTTAATTCCAAACTTCACAGTTTTAATTATTCGTTGCATGTGTTGCTTTTAGTTTGAGTTTAATGCATGAATTAATTGGCCATTAATTTATTTTCATAATCCGAGAGGTGGACTAACAAACTAGACTTGAGAATAAAATCTGGTAATTGAACAAAAGATAGAGATATACTTTTGTTATTATTGCATTCGTTATATGAATTCTTGTGTTTTATGCATCTAGATAAAGAATAATTCAGAACCTCTGTAAAGATACATGATTGACTTATTTAGGTAGGATTGATTTAAATTTTCAATATACATGGGTGAATTTGACTGAATGCATTATTAGGAAATAAAACTGGAGTTTGAGTTAATTTAATTGGTTAGGTGAAATCTTGAATCCCAAACTTCTAAAATCGTTTTAAAAAAAAAAAAACAATTTTGCAATTTATTTCTTTAGCATAATTTTTAGTTTAATATTTTTAAAACATCTTTTTTTTTGTTCAAATAAAGTCTAGAACTAATAATTTCGATAATTAATAGCAGTTTTCGTGGGACGAAAACCCGGATTCTTTTGTCTACTTTATTACTTGATCGCGATATTGTATACATGCAATTTAAGACATCACTCAACCTTTATAAGACTTCACAGGATCAGAATTCACATTCTTAAAATCAGAATCTTAAAGAATCTCCCAATGAAAAGGAGATCTTAAATAGGAAACACGTTAGCACTCCAGCAGGACACTACAATATTATTTTAGACAAATAGAAAACACGTCATACTTCTAATACAACGCCAGAGATTTACACACTTATAGTTATATGGAACAATATTACCATTTACCAATTAAAGATGCACACAAACCAATGAAGACACCTGCGACTTGTCAGTCCAAAATCCATAACAAATAAATATGTACTTACTAGCATCTTCTTTTTGATATAGCTGCCTTAATCGGTCAATTGATTTTTGTTGTGCCTCTTCCACGTCTTTTGACTTTGCCTGCAGTTTAGCAACATTATGTTAAATATAAAACCAAAATGGGGGGGACATCACTAATACAGATAGAAAAGATGGGAAAATGGGAATCACCTCGAATAATTGTTTCCATTTAAAGGTTACTTTTTTCTTTCTCATCCTCTCAATCACTACATTGGTGTTATGAGCGCCATATTGGCGCTCGTAAAATTTCTTCCATAATTTATCTGTTACCGGACTAAGATCTGTACCCTGCAGCAACACAGAAAGATATTCATTATTCAACATAATATTCAATTATATTTTCAAAATGGAGAGAACAAATACAAAAGTCTTACTTCTGTACAATTCTCGATGTGCACCAACTGATCAAGAGTACAATGAGGTAAAATGCGCTCTAAAAGATGAAAGTCTGTTTCTCCAACGTCTCCCAGATACCTCACATTATCTATGGCCACCTGAATACATAAGTCAAGTAATGACGGAATTCTCTGCATCCTCATTGTAACACTTCGAGAATGTAGCGTGTTCCGATATGTGTTTCTGCTTTCATGAAAACCGTGATAACAGGCATTATAAAAGAGGAAAAACAGAATCAGCATATGCAATTAATGCAAATCTTTGTGACAGTACAAAAATCAATCAGAAGGTCCCTTGCATAAGATTGTTTATAGTTTCTCTTTCTATTGCAGGCTTCTAACAGGCATATGAGCATCAACAAGCATAGCTATATTTATTTAGCATTTCAGATGCGAAGATGAAGATAATCTCTGCATCCTCATTGCAATTCTTGGTATAATGCTACTGTGTTGTGTTACGAACTCGCTTTAGCTCTCTAACAATTTTTGTTTCTACTGCTTTTCTCGAGTAGTTTAAGTACAGATCAGCATATATTCATATCAATTTTTAGATGCCATATTCAACAAATGTATCCTACAAAACATCACTTCAGTTTCCACAAAGTTAAACAAAGTCTAAATTATTTACTAAAGGGTATTGCACCAAATCCACTAGATTACAGAACTGTATTACTATACACAATACACAAAACTCACGAATTAATCAATCTCCATAAAATTTCAAATAATTCAACATGATCTCAAAGTCAAATCTCAGATCACTCAAAAATTCCATTACAATAATCAATCACACTACATCATATCAATTAGTCCCGCAATAATTAAGGAGCTCACCTTGGCTGATCGGAGAGGGATACGAGGACGAGATAAAACAGAAAAAACCTGACTTTATTATCTATACATACATCGTATCGTATATATACGTATTTGCACGTATCTTTGTAATTTATACAAATCTATATAAGGTAGGATCCTGAAACAAACTGCCCAAAATTGGGATGAAAAGGAATTATTTCAATTGCGGTGGTACTGCATCTACCAATTTTTTGTTTGGTTTTGTTTGGTTGGATTTATTTTGGGTTTCCGACATGACCACTGTCCTATGGGCCATTGCGGAAAGTGGACACCAATAGCAATAAATCTGGGTTTCTTTTCCGGCACTTTTTATTTTTTGTTACGACATTGTAAATTGGTACAAAACATGGGCCCTTATTCTTTTTTAGGTCCAAAGCGCCGATCTAGTTTGCCTTGGCCCAGGTCCTGCTTTGCATGAGTTATATCACAAGTAAATTTTGGTACAGCATGGGATGTATGGATATTATCTAATTTTTAATCAAATTTAGTCCTGCTAATGCATGGTAAATATGATAATATCAACTGAAGAGGAATGCAGAAATTATGTTATACGAGAAGCGGAATTAACTTTGAGAGATGGCATCTAGCATATTCGTGAACCTTTCGTCCCTATCACGTGAACTGGGCAGGAAGATTATCTATATCCATTTAGTTCAACTGCATTTCAAACAAAAGATTTCATCTTGAATATGTACTGTTAAAACAATAGAAGATTCGACTACAAAATATCGAAGAATGGAAAAGAAGTGATTGATATATATTGAGTTTTTAGATATTTTAATTGAAGAGCATGGAGTTAATTGATCGCAATTGGAATTTGCAATTTGAATTCTATGTCCTTTCTACTTCAAGTTGGAGAGAGTGACACTGCTGATCTAGCCACAACAATACAAGGATAAATGATTCTTAAATTTCTGCAGACCATCCAATGCACAAAGAATGAATCCGAACATGCTTTTTCTGCTAAGATTTCTGATATTATTCAATTCATTATTATTCAGTAAATGCTACAATGCAGTTCCCTTATTATAGAATATATCAATACAGCAGAAGATATACTTGAATGGCAAGTGAAAAGTAGCCCATTAGACATGCAGAGAAATATAAAGTGATATTGATAGTAAAGGTGTTACAATTGGATTAAAGGGAGAGGGGAATTTCCAGGATGAGCTAAATATACCAAGAGGTATAGCTAGAACACTCTGTGTCTTGAGGACATGCAAGTAGACCAAGCATCAGAGGTGACGTAGATTCTCTTCGGATGATATGAATCCCAGCTTGCACAACTAACCAGATTGGACAGATGGATTAGATATGCAAGGTGTATCCACAGCTATTCAAACTTCAAAGCATTCAGCTTTTATAAATCACTTTCTGGTTTTGCAGTAGTTCTGATTGAACAGTACTCAATGGTGTTCTCTCAGGCTGAAGAAAGGGAGAATGTGACCATCCTAAGTACTGATCAACTCATGTGAGTGTCAAACCAATCAAAGATTTGCTGAGACTGCAAGCTAGTCATTTCATGATAAGCAAATGCAAGATTCATTTCCTCCTGAATGTGATTAACCAATGATTTATCTGGAAGAAGAATATTTCTCTCCTCAAGAGCTGGTTTCCAAGGTATTTTACGCCCATCATCTCTCATATAACCATGTTTGTCAATAAAGCCTTTTTCCTTGCATAAATCGAACAACTTTCTCGAAAGGGTCAGATCCAGACCTGGGATTCTGTTAGCAAAGATATCTTGTGTCAAAGGGAATTCTAGGCATTTAATTTCTGCAACATCAAAGCCTTTCTCCCTGAGAACTATTAAGTACTTTTCTATCCTCTGCCTCCTATTTTCATCTTTGGGCATGTGAACAAAAAGTATGGGTGGGTAATCCTTAGTAATTTCCATGCGACGCCACACCCCTTCAGCAATCATTAGAGTAATACCTCTAAATCTCATATCTTTGGCAAGTACTGAGACAAAATATCCCCCTGAGGAGGCACCCAATGCAAAAAGAGGCAGCTTTTCAAGATTTTGTTTCACAATCCAACTCTCAATGATGTCTTTAACAACTCGTCTTTCATCCCCAAGTGACCAGCATCTTTCAGCACTTGATATGGCGACGACAGCAAACTTTCTAGCCAAAGCATGCAGCACGATGAGCCTCTCTTCAGGTAACCCAACACAGTTTGAGCACTTGGGTGACTTGTCCCAAAAATTTGCTGCTCTACCATTACAACCATGTGCCAAGAAGAGCACTGCTTTAGGTGACTCAGGTATCTGCCATATAAAATCAGTCCCATTCCTAAACTCCACAGTGGGGTCTAATCGAACCACGGAATCAAACTTATTCCATTTTTGGTTCAAAATCTCAGACATAGAATTGGATTTATCTGCATTTTTCCCGAACAACGCCAATGCTGCCATTAGGAGAAGCAGCAATGCAACCAAAACGGGTAATCGAGCATTTGATGTACTGCTGGACTGCTTCAATAATCTTTTTCCACGTCTAAACATGGCTGGAAAAAAATAAAATGTAACAACATCATTTTCTCCCGACAAGATTTTTTAAATAAGTCCGAAAAACAATAGAGAAAATCACAACAATGCATCTGGCTAATATTCAGGCGTTTACGAACAACTCTTCGTTGGTAACAAAAGCAGGATCTTTATTTGTATCCCCCAAAAGAAAAAGTAGAGAGAAGAAAATCTACGTTCAACCATAAAAATCAAAAACGCATTCATAAAGGGTTTCGGGCTTTTATATTCAGACCATAGTTCCCCTAATCCATTTTGACAAAATTAAGCTCATTACCTTCAATTATAGCTAATCTCATCTGTAATGCTTAAAATTATAAATTCCCATGTAAGGGTATTGCAAATTCATCCAGGCTATAATAATTGACAGAGTAAGTAAGATGCATCAATGCCCAATCAGTAAATTCAGAATTAAAAAGTACCTCGAATCATTAATTCATCAAAAAAACTATGCAAAAACAACGGAGTTATCCAAATCAAACAATTTTGCGAGGTTTTAATCTTGTTCGCTGTGTGGAAATTTCGGCCGCAGTGTGGGTTGATTTTGGGGCGGAAGTGGGTAGCGCGGTTGATCGGATGATAATTTTTTTCAATATTTAACTGATGTACATCTTTTTCGCGATAGATTCTATAGATTCGTTTCAGCAAATATAAAATGAAAGAATAAAACAATGATTTTATGCTTCTTTGATTGAGGAAATACGTCACAATAGTCGAATTATTCAACTTTTTTTTTTCAAAATGTTCATTGACCCAATATAAGTTATAAAAAAAACCGAAAATAAGATTTATTACTCATAAAGACTAAGATACCCTTTCAATTATTCAAATTCTTGGTCCGTCTTCTTACCGTCCGTCTAAACAATCGATCCGTTCAAAACTCTCTCATTTCTCTCGATCCGTCGAAGAAGGATTCTCTCTCTAAAAACGAAACTTGGTTTGACAAGAAGAAGATCATTACATTATCACCTTCAAACATTAGACAATGTTAGTTTACATTTTTAGTTTTAATTTTTAGATTTACGACTTGGGTGTTTTGATTGGAAGTTTTCATAAATTTATCATGTTATGGAGTTTAGATTTGATGGGTTAATGTTATTTTGATGATTATATTGACAGAGCTCGCCGGAAATGACGAGCTCCGCCGTCGATTTGTGGTTGAGCGTAAAGCCTAGCCTGCGTGAAGAAAAGGTCTGTCGGACGGACCTATTTAAAGTTGGTTCGGTCGAACCAACACACGTCCAGTTAGATTGGTCCGTCCGAACGGACTATCGGTCCGACCTAGAGATGGGCCAAATGAAATTGGGGTGGGTTCGGGACGGGTACCCTCGCTCTGTGCCCCATCCTACGAGATGAACCTCAAACTCATATTCGCCCCATTACCCACTAAGTCATAACATGGCAGGACGGGTATGGGTTCGGGGCGAGGCATCCAATACCCGCCCCTCCCTGTTAACGCCCCGTTTATTATTTTTTTTCTTTTAAAAAAAAAAAATTATTTGAACAATTTTTTCACTTGTTTTATTATTAAATTCATCCCTCATAATTAAACAACTTTTTTAAACAACACAATATCAAACAACATTTTTTCCAACAAGATCCTACAATATATTTAAATACTCATCATAAACAAAAACTAAAAAAATATAAAAAAAAATCAGACTATATAGAAAAAAAAAAAAAAAAAATTAATTATTTTTTAGTATAAGTTGCGGGGTGGGTCAAACAAAACCAGCCCGCCCCATACCCGCTTCTGGTTTTTCATTTTAATCTCATAACCGCCCCCATCAACTCACGATGCGACTTTTCCCGCCCCATTAGGGTCGGGTACCCGTCGGGTTCAAGGCGAATCGAATTTTTTTGTCATCCCTAGTCCGGCCAGACCGACAGTCCTCGTCCGGACGGATTGTCTCTCGATCCAGCCGAACCGACAATCCGTCCAGACTTTTGGTTTGGTTCGACAGGACCTTTTTTTTTTTTTAATAAAATTCATTTTATTTAATATTACGATACTAAAAACAATATTATCGAAATTATTTTTGTAATAAATGATAAATAATGCTAAGAATTAACAAAATTAATTAGAATTTTGTAAATTATAATGTAAAAGGGATAAATATTTTCATTACTAATGATAATAAATTTAATTATGATTAATATATGTAATTATAATTTCATAATAATAATTATTATTATTATTATATAATGTTATTAATTAATAATTTCATTACAATTAGAAATAAGAAATATAATTATAATTTCATAAATTGCTAATAAAAGATATATTATTATTATTATTATTATATAATGTTATTAATAATTTCATAACAATTAGAAATAAGAAATGTAATTATAATTTCATAATGCTAATAAATTTTTTATTAATGATATCAAAATAAATGTAATTATAACTTCATAATTGTATCAAAATATATAATAAATTCATAACGTTAATAAATAAATGTATAGTTTCAAAACGCTAATAATTGTAATTATAATTTCACAACTTTAATTAAAAAATAATAATTAATAATGTTAATCTATATACCATAATAATTAAAAATAATAATAAAGTTTTACCTTTAATGTTTAATTTTCCAACTTGTTCATTTACGTGTGATAGTCTATAATTTAAAATGGTTAAATTTATTGATATTGCGGCATACTTTTTTGAACTATGATTTTAACATTTGAAATTATTGCAGGATGAAATATGCAGTTGATCTTGAATTGAGAGAGCTTCTAGCTAAAGTTTTCAAGTACAAGAACTTTAACTGCTTCACCACAGTTCTAAAGAGCCTTGATGAGTATCATCAAGATATCTTGAAGCGATCTTGCCTATGGTCATTCCATGAATTGAGCAAGATGCAGTTATCACCGCAGATTATAGATTCTCTGGTACTTCGACTTCTGAAGCCAGTCGACGGTGATGTGTTCAGTTTTTGCTTCGGGGATGGGAAGATAGTCACATTTTCTACTTTTGAGTTTTCCCTCATCACGGGATTAAAGTGTGGAGGCCAAAGGGCCCCAAAGCTTGATAAACACTCAAAATTCAGGCTTCATGTCGAATATTTCGAAGGAAAAAGGATCGTTACAAATGGGGAGCCCAAGCAAACTTTACTAACTTGTCCCAATTTGTTGGACAAATTGAAATTAGACATTGTCTATATTCTTGAGAGCTTTGTGAATGGCAATCAATTAAAGAAGTATCGACTTATATGCTTTGGATGTTGTTGACGATATTGAAGCCTTCAACAACTAACCATGGGGGTCTATAATTTATGTTGATACTGTTAACATATTTACGAAAAAGCATTTGATGCCCAGTACAGAGACGGGCCCGCGAAATTATGATGCGTACGGCTTCCCTTTGGCTCTGCAGGTAATAATTTTAAAGTTTTCATAGTTTTCATTTCGAATTAGTTATAATTGTAAGTTTCACAGGTATGGGCGTACGAGATTATTCCCGCCTTAGGTGACAACAACCCTGCCTCGTACACGTTGCCAGATTATATGTTGGAATATGTGGCAGGGGTAGAGCCGGTGTGTGGCCAGTCGTGTACGGGTTGTACACACCTTTATGTTTCGGTAATCGCGTACTCACACATTATCGATGTTGAGATTGTGTTCACTCAATCGAAAATGTATGTGTACGACTCCGATCATGGTTGTCTCGCAACATCCCAGCTGCAAGAAGCTCTACTATCGTTGACAGTCATTATTCCCCTTATGGCTAAGGATTCTGGAATTGCTGTAGATGATATGCTAGTCATAGAGAGGATCAAGGGAACTTCAAAACAAGGTGTCAAATAAATTTTTTTTTTACAATCGTATTCTAGTATTTAATTAAATTCTTAACTATATTCATTTATTTCACTAACTTTTTTTTTAAACATACAGCTGCGATTGTGGCATTTTTGCAATAAAGTATATTGAGTTCTTGAGCATCAGATGAGATGTCACGATGATCAATCAAGAACATATACAGAAATGGAGGATTAAATTAGCTGTTGATTTACATATGTACAATTGTGATCCATAATAATTTAAAATGTAAAATTGTAATTTTTTATATGTAATGTATATTTATTTAATTGTCAATTTTTTTTATTAATATTAAAATTACTAGTGCACATTATTAAATTACATCTCGGCTGATAAGAGTTAGTTCGTGTTAATTATGTAAAAATCATTGAAAAATATATGAATAAATAACTCACAAGGTAAAAAATAGTCGGTCCAGCCGGACCATGTTATCGGTCCGTACGGACCATATGGTCGGTCCGATCGGGCGGTCTAGTTGGTGGTCCGGCCGGACCAATTGCTTGGTCCAGCTGATGGGGTTTGTGTTTAGATTTTAGGGTATGAAATAATTGTTAATTAAGAGTAAATTGTGTGAATTACCTCACAAGAAAATAGGTTAAGCATTTTTGGGGAAAAAAAAGAATATCTTAGGTTATCCTAAACGTGTGATTATTATTAAACAATTGTGAAAAAAATTTATTCATCAAGCAAATAAGATAATTTATTATCAACCAACACTACAATTCCAGTAATAGTTTTAATAGTGATAAAATTAATTATTCAAAGGAATCTGATTAGTACAAGTTTGGCGAGAATGACTAACTGCGTTGCACCTGCCACACTTTCACGATCTGGAAACTCTCCAGTATATGGTATTCTAGATGTACGTACACGTCTAGGAGTACGTCGGCAGACATTCGGTGGCAGTATATTATCAAGCGGGAGCAAGTATTCGGAAAGTTCCCACACAGTCTCATTTGGTAGAGGAAATATAGTTTCAGCATACCCTTCTCTCCAAAAAGTAGTCGTGTAGTATTCAGTTGATAATGACTGTGGTGAAAAGCCTCGATGTCTAGCAACTGCAACTGCATGAACGCATGGAAAGCTCTCAAGCTGAAACTGTCTACAGGTGCACGTGTTGTCATTCAAGTTCACAACATAACCAACATTACATCCACATACGAAGCTGAATCAAAACTGATCCAGTGGATCCACGTCCAACCTTCTAGCCAAGTCTAATATCTTGAAGAGTTTGGTTCCATGGCGGGGTGAGATAAGATGTGCATGATAGACATTTCTCGCGTCTATCGTGAAACCAAACCTGTAACTTCTCCCTAATGTTCTCAATCATTGCCAAAATTAATAACTCTCGATCCTTCTTAAATAATGCATTAAAAGACTCCACGTTATTTTGACGTCATCATATTGTATCGACGTCCTAGAAATTGACACCGTGCCCAATGTTGAATCCCCAACTTATCTATTAAGTATCCCAAGATATCCTTACTCTTGTTATCTATTTCGATCATGAACTTATTATAATCTTCAAAAGTTTAAGCCTCTGCCGCTCTCTTAAACAAGGAAACGATCACACTGCCACGGTACGTCGTCTTCAAATTATCTTGTATATGGTACATGCAATAATCAAGGTGTGCCTCGGAAAAAACTTCAGCGATACCGTTTATGATAGAATTTCCCCGACCAGTTATGAAAGCAAGGTAATCAACATCTCCAATTACTTCCCTCAACTTTGAGAAAAACCAATTCATCGATAGATGATGTTCCCTATCCACTATGCCGAACGCAAGAGGGTATATTTGAATGTTGGCATCTTGACATGTAGAAATAATCAACTTGCCTTCATATCTAGCTTTCAGTGTTGTACCATCTACTATAATTAGAGGTCGTATCGATCTTCTAAATCCACTTATGCATTGTCCAAGAGCCATGAAAAAATACTTGAAGCGATTGTCGTCGTCAGCCTCAATAAAGAATGCCAACCTGGATTAGTTCTCAACATGTTATGACAATACCTGGCCAATTTCGCAAAACTTTCCTATGGTGAACCCATTAAATCCTCTAACGCATATTCTCTAGCCTTTCAGACCTTCTGGTAGCTCATGGTCACCCCAAAATCTCTCCGCACATTGTTGATGATGTCTCTAGGTCTGTAAATTGTCCTTGGGTCATCAAACTTATGAATTATCTGTTGTCCTATAAACTATGAACGCGCTTGTCTGGGATCATTTCGACGAATGCCCACTTGACAAGTATGTTCTTGTGCATACTTGCAAACTACAAATAATTGATTTGTGTCCATCCTCGTTGCTCGCAAACAGCAACTACAATTGTCTTCTACACAGACAATTGTGTAGGTACTCCTGTCTGACTTCTTCATTTTAAACTCGAAATTGTGCTTAAGTGCAATACCGTGCACCGCTTCTTGGAGATCTTGCTTAATATTAAATAATTGCTAGACTTCCAAATCTTCATCATCTGGAACCACACGTGAACAATTAGTTAATCGTGAACTTGGCCCAACCTGTGAGTTCTCAAAATGCTCATGTCAACGTCTGGATAAATCAATCAGATCATTGTTTGGGCCCCTACAAGTGACTTGTTAGGCTCATTTTAAGCATGGTCGCAACAAATATCAAGTAGAAAACTTTCCTTACTGGTTATTTTAAGTTAAACCCCGGTTTTATGGTGATCAAAATCAAATTTTTCACGAATTTGATAAAAGTTGATGAGATATATGTGTTTAAAAAATTACAAGAGTCATAAGTTATAGTTGATTTCGAATTTTATAAAAAATTAGATTAAATCTAGACCAAACAATGGCTAAATATATTTGTACTTTTTAGAAAGAGAATTCAAACTTTGGATTTTTGCCATTGTTTTGTTATGATTAAAATCTTATTTTAATCTAAAATCAAAGTCAACAATTAATTTTAATCACATTTTATAAAATTCATAACTTTTCAACCATATATTTCATCAACTTTTATCAAAATTCACTAAAAATAAAATCCCGATTAAAGAACCTTTGATACCGTTTTTGTAAAACCAAAGTGACCTTCATAAGGTGATGAATGACATTGTTCAAGATTTATCTCCATTTCGTCCTTGGCACATGTCTTCGAATTATTTGATCCAGACCCCTTTTAATTATTTTTTTACCTACTTTCTTTTTTCTCTTCAAATCTTACAAAATTCTCACATCTTACAATATTCTCTCCAACACCACATCACCACCTCCTTGCCACCTCCCTTTTCCTCGACGAGACTTCAACGACCTACCCAGGGTGGGTTTGTTATTCAAAAATGTCAACATTGAGGTTTCATCAATTCTACGTGTTTGATGAAATGCATGATCGAAGTATCATAAAAAAAAATTGAAAGTATCAAGATGTGATACAAAAATTTCACCCTAAGTATCTTAAAATTTGAAAAAGTTTCAAGTTGTGAAACCAAAATTTGAAAAATATCGTAAATATCATATTATGTTACATAGTATCATAAGTATCATAGTATAACACTTGTTTTGAAGAACATAAATTTCAATAAAAAAAATGAATTTTGAAGTATTAATCAATGATACTTTTAAATAACATAAGTTTCAATTATGATACTAAAAGTTCGATATTTGTCCAAACGCCCCATTATTAAATACCTCGTACAATTTGCTATATCTAATCCCGGGGAGTAGCGGTGTCAAAACGGCTCGTCGGCTCGGGTAGCTTGGGCTCGGTTCGTAAAAAGTTCGGGTTAAGCTCGGCTCGAGGTTCGAAGGACTGAGCCTGAAAATGGCACGGTGGCATGAGCCCGGCCCGTGTAAGGCTGCTAGCAGCAGCCAGCAGCTGATGGCAGTTAAAGTAGCTGCACTGCAGGCAGCAACACACGGCGTGTTGCAGGCAGCTGCTTGCGTTTCAGGCAGCAAGGTTTTCATTTTATTAAAGAAATTCAAATTTTGAATTTGAAATTTGAATCTTGATATTTTCCCACGTATTTTTGTCTATAAATAGTTGGTATATAGTTTGTAAATTCACAACAAGTTAATTCACTTACAAGTTACAATTTCTTTGCTATAAATGTTTTGCTATAATTTTTGTTCAATTCTCTTTATTATCTTGATAATATTTCTCTTTGTTCCAAATTTGAAACTATAGTCTACATATGAGTTTTAACAGCGATGAAGTTAACCAATTCAAGGGTAGCTCAAGCACTCCATCTCATATCGATGCATCTGAAAATGCACCAATTGACTTGAATGATATCCAAGAAGAGGAAGTTGTTGAAATCAAGCGAGCTAAAAAAGAGTCATCGGATTGCTGACAACATATGACAAAAGAAAAATTTGGTGTTGAAAATGGAGTTTATGTATGGAAAGTGTGTTACAATTACTGTGGTAAGAAAATGAGCTGAAAGCCCGGGTCAAGCACGTCACATTTGAACCATCACATAGCAAGGACTTGTTAAGCGAAACAGTAGCTGACGCAACATAGGCCCAGCTTGTTTTTGGTGGTTCTGGTTCTAATCTTTCAACGTTTGTGTATTCACAAGAAAGATTTCGCGAAGGTATGGCTGCATATGTGGCAGCCGCTGAGATGCCACTTTCCTTAATTGACTTTGTTCATTTCACCCGACTTGTGCAAAATTATCTTCAACTCAGGTATATTCCTTACTGTAGAAACGCACTTCGTGTAGACACCGTAAAATTATATAATAAAAGGAAAGAAGCTACCATTATAGCCTTAAAAACATATGATACTGTTATATAGTTTACATCTGATTTATGGACCTGTGGTAACAAAAAAGATTATATTGCTGCCACAGCTCATTACATTGACAATCTTTGAATTTTACATAAAAAAATTATTGCATTTAAATTAGTGGAATATCCTCATAATGCCACTAACATATATTTAATTTTAAAAAGATTTATACAAGAATACAGCATGCAAGATATGACTAGTAGTTTTACTTTTGATAATACTAGCGTTAATAAGGTTGTTATTGATAAATTTGTTTTTTTTTATCTTAACCCTGCATTTGATAGTTTATTTTTTCACCAACGATGTGTTTGTCACATTTTCAATTTAATTGTTAAAAGTGGTTTAAAACATAGTGAAAAATCCTTAAATAAAATTAGAAAAACCATAAATTTCATAAATGTGCCACCATCAAGAAAACAAACATTTAATAATTTGTGTGCGGAGTATAGTTTAAAAGAACGTTCATTTGCTATAGATGTATCACATAGATGAAACTCTACATACCTTATATTACACTCATGTTAAAATTATGATAAAATTATTTCAATGTATTATAATGGTAGACATACGTATGGATCTAACCATAATTTAGAAGATTGGGAATGGAAGACTGCATTGTGTAAAAAAAAATTTAAAAGCCTTTTATGATGCTACAAATGCATTCAGTGGTGTTTATTACCCAACATCTTCACTAGTTTTACAACATTTTTTTCATATTACACAAACATTCAATCAATATAGGAATTTGCCAATTTTTGATGATGTAATCAGCTCCATGGAGATAAAATTTCGCAAATATTGGGAAGAATTACTTTCTTTATTTGTTTTAGCCTCGGTGATGGATCATCGACTAAATTTAATGGGCACTAAGGCTATTATTAGAATTATCACATGTTACTACGAAATCTTTATTATGTGAAATGTGCAATTATTATGCTGCAAAAAGAGATCAAAGCAGTTCTAGTTCTAAAACTAATGTTTCCCAAAGTACTCCAATGCATTCTAATTCTTTATGGGACTTTATTAACACAAATGCAAGTACTCCCTCAATTAGTTTCAGTGAAAACATATCTAGATCGATAGGTGGTACAAACGTTGAAATTTCATCTGAGTTAGTTAAGTACATGTGTGTGGACGTTCGTAGTGTGTTAACACCACAAGAATTAGAAAATTTTGATATTTTAACTTGGTGGAGGTGTAATAAAAGGCAATATCCAATTGTAGCAAAAATTGCACGTGATTTACTAACACCTTCGGTGTCCACCGTGGCATCGAAGGCTGCATTTAGTTTAAGTGATAGAATTTTGTCAGACGAACGATCAAGAATGAAGGAAGACATATTAGAGGCTCTTATATGCTTGAAGAATTGAGAATGTGCAGATTTACTACTTCAAGATAAAGTTGACAACATCATGGCCGAGGACTTGGAGCATATTTAAGGACTTGGAGCATATTTAAGATAGAAGAAATTGTAAGTTTTTAAAAACCATTTTTTGTAATTTAAATCATTATGTTTTAAAAAAATTGTACACGAAATTTTTTAATCGTGTACAATTTTAACTCCGCCTATGTTAATCGTAACCGGTCTCAAGCCCGAAAAAAGGATGAGGGCTGTAAGTTGTAACAATATAACTTGTAATCTTTATAGAATATATATAAATTTATAATACAATTAGTAATTTAGTATAGATTTTACGAAATCTACATTTAAATTTGTATTGAAATTTGAATCTTATGTTTGATATTTTAACTACATTTTTGATTTATTGTGTACATAATTTTATTATATGTTTAAGTAAACACAATTCATTTGTCACGTGCAACTTGAAAAAAAAAAAAAAAAATCGGACCGACTCGGCTCGAAGAAGCTCGAGCCAAGCCCCAAAATTTTGGTTCGAACCAAAAAACTCGAGCCTTGATGTTTGCTCGTTGACACACCTACCACGAAGTACCATAAAACCTAGTCGCCCGAGCACCATAAAACATGTCAATCCGCTACTTAGCGAGTGAGCATTGAGTGTCAAGTGGACCCCACCAGAGACACTAAACATGCCCACTCATCACTTGGCGAACAAGCATTGGGTGTTAGGTGAGGGCCGGTGGGCCCCCCCTGCCCCCCCCCCACCCTTTATTGAATATATATAAATTTATAATACAATTAGTAATTTAGTATATATTTTACGAAATCTACATTTAAATTTGTATTGGAATTTGAATCTTATGTTTAATATTTTAACTACATTTATGATTTATTGTGTACATAATTATATATGTTTAAGTAAACGCAATTCATTTGTCGAGTCGAGCTTCAAAATTTTGGTCAATCTTCAGCTCGACTCGAACCAAAAAAAGCTCGGGCCTTGATGTTCGAATCGTTGACACACCTACCACGGAGTACCATAAAACCTGGTCACCCGAGCACCATAAAACATGCGAGTGAACATTGAGTGTCAAGTGGACCCACAAGAGACACCATAAAATATGCCTACTCATCACTTGGCGGATATGCATTGGGTGTTATGTTTTAAAAAAATTGTACACGAAATTTTTTAATCGTGTACAATTTTAACTCCGCCTATGTTAATCGTAACCGGTCTCAAGCCCGAAAAAAAGATGAGGGTTGTAAGTTGTAACAATATAACTTGTAATCTTTATAGAATATATATAAATTTATAATACAATTAGTAATTTAGTATAGATTTTACGAAATCTACATTAAAATTTGTATTGAAATTTGAATATTATGTTTGATATTTTAACTACATTTATGATTTATTGTGTACATAATTATATTATATGTTTAAGTAAACACAATTCATTTGTCACGTGTAACTTGAAGAAAAAAAATCGGGCCGACTCGGCTCAAAGAAGCTCGAGCCAAGACCCAAAATTTTGGTCGAGCTTCAGCTCAGCTTGAACCAAAAAACTCGAGCCTTGATGTTCGGCTCGTTAACACGCACCTACCACGAAGTACCATAAAACCTAGTCGCCCGAGCACCATAAAACATGTCAATCCGCTACTTAGCGAGTGAGCATTGAGTGTCAAGTGGACCCCACCAGAGACACTAAACATGCCCACTCATGGGAAAAATACCTAGTTTAAGCAGCCTCAGCCAGAGGTTCAGTTTTGCTGGAAGCTTCAAGCCTACAAGAGTGTAGATAATAAATGTAGAAATATGGAAATAAAAATAATAACTCAGAAAGCAGTGATAACAACGGAGGAAAGGCATATTAAAGAAA
Source organism: Ligustrum vulgare (assembly GCA_963555705.1). Classification (NCBI taxonomy): domain Eukaryota; kingdom Viridiplantae; phylum Streptophyta; class Magnoliopsida; order Lamiales; family Oleaceae; genus Ligustrum; species Ligustrum vulgare. The sequence goes on along the minus strand of OY743171.1, from coordinate 47,011,501 downwards.
AGTAACATATGGTTCAAGATTCTGAAGTAAGGGATATTTAACCTAAAACCATCAAGGGCTAGAATCGTCGAATAATTTTGAAACATTACATTAATTGAGTTGTGCTTATATAACCCAAAAAAATTCAAGCAACAAGAAACCTATTATAGGTCATACACATCTCATTCTCGCTAAGCAATTTATATACAAGATTTACTACAAAACATGTACATAAAACAACTTGTACATAAGAAATATAAATTCCTTCCCTTTTCTGATAATATTAAGCTCCATCTCCAACAATATCATGCTACAAAATTTTAGTTATTGTGAAGAAGAGGAGAGTACAGGAGGGATTCCAACTTGAAGGGTAATACAATTTACTGGAAGTGCCTGAACATTTTACAGCATTAATACATTGAAGGAAAAATCAATGTATACAAATACACAGCACAATGATTCTTGCACTCCAGTGATATTAAATAAGCCATACTAAGAGCATATAACAAAAACATTGAACTGAATTACAGTGAATTCCATGCAGGTAGCAGCAAGTAGAATGGTTATGAAGTATTATGAAACATTTACCTTCTAAGTCCTTCCCCAACTTCCATTCTTAGATAGTTTCCAATCTTCACTGGTGACCCCACTTCCTTGGATACATTATTCAATAGAGTCTGAAAAAATGTCAATTTAAAACTAGGAACTCTAGAACTAATTGCATGACACAACTTTCTAAAAGCAGTTCGATCTAACACAACAGTAGTAACAAGGCCAACCACAAAAGGTAGTATCATTAACAGTGGAACCTTTAATATAGTTACAGTTTTTGAGTAACGCTAAATTAAGGCAAATCAATTAAAGCCATCTAAATGCCACATATAACTGCTTATGGGTAAGCTTAGCTTTGCTGATGAATAGCACTATTCCAATTTAATATATTTGCATTGATTTGAAAACCATCATCTTAGTTTCTGTTGGCATTAAAAGTGCCATAGTCTTTTACAATTACATCTAGTTCAAATTTGAGTGTTTCAAGTACTACCACGCCTCGGGGGGGGGGGGAATTAGGCATCGTTACTCCCACTGGCAGAACCAAGGGGGGTCGTGGGTGGTCAATTGACCACCCAACTTTTTTTTTTTAAATGTCACAATTTTCCTAATCAAGAAGGTCGTCGCAAGCATAAAGTAATTATCTTGAATATTAAGAAATGAATTGAAATGAATCATTTATGCTGAGCTAGCTATAAGTTTCAAACATGGCACCAATTCATGCAAAATTTCAATTTGAAATATCAACGATTTACCTTGTTTTCGTCTCAAGTTTTAGGATTATTACGAGGTACCAAACGAAGTCGAAACATTGTATTCTTGATATCATTTCAAAGTGCTCGCAGACATTATTGAAGGCACGTGAAACAATCAATCTTAGCAAAAGTTATAATGCTTCAAAATAGAAAGTTTCAATCTAAAGTTTCAAGATTTCGATAATGACCTAACTTTAGAAATCGCTGACCATAGTACGCTAGTCGAATCCACAAATCGCCTATGTATATCGAAGTTGGTTTCGAAAACTCCATCGTAAACATATCAAATGTCCAAACGGACAGAAAAAATAATTAAAATTGTATCTAAAAATGAATGTTTAAGTCGTATTTTCTTTATAATTTTTTTATCAATTATTTCATTGACGTTTATTATTTTCATGTGACAAATTTCTCAACATAATTTCTATCAGTTTATTAGGAGACTTTATATGGATATAAAATCAATTTTTTAAGTTATTATATATGATGTCAAAAAAAAAAAAAAAAATCGAATCGTATTCTGACCCCCTAACTTAAAATATCTGCGTCCGGCACTGGTTACTCCTTTACCCTCAATTTATATCTTCGGTGGTCTCACATTACTTGGCAGTTAGCTCATTTCCAAATACTTCAAAGAAAGAAAGGTACAAGTTCGTAATAGAGAAAAATATCAAGTTTGGATACATTATGTCAAATGCAACAAATACATTGAAGCTCAAGACTGAAAGTTGAAGGCAAAAGAAAACGAAATTTACAAGCAATGGCATTGCTGTGATCATACCTTTATATTTAAAGTGTCATCCACGACAAACTTTTGTTCCATTAGAACTACTTCCTCGAAATACTTTCTTAAACGGCCTTCAACCATTTTATCTATAGCCATCTGAGACTTCCCAGTACTTTCTGCCTGGACATAAGGAGCAACAAATAGTAAGAGTTATCGTCAATGGAAGTACGTATTGTCGCAGGTGTAAAAGTAGACAGACAGGCTTCGATGTTAGAAGAAGATACTAACAATAATATTATCATCCTCACGCATCAAGCCATCAAGGCCTTTTTCTTCTTGCACCTCTTTAGAGGAGGTTGGCATGTGAGTTTGAATTGAAAGAAGTAAATAAAAATGCTAAAAACCAAGCATTGGTGTTGAGTAAAAGACATCAGCGTCAAAGAAGAAATAAAAGAATAATAACACATTATAAACCGTAGAGTGGGGAAACATACATTCACTCTTTTGTGTTCTTTCGAAATGCAATGTTGTCAGATTCCCAAATAACACTGATACTGATACTAGATCTTGACGAGATGCAATTCTTTATATACAAGTACGTACTTGAGACTTGAGAATCTCACGCTCATGGCCTAATGTGTCAGAACAAACATCTTCCTTTGCCAAGAACAGTGGCTTTGCGGCCACCACATGCATTGCTATTTCTGATCCAATACGCTGGACAGCATCCGTTGGAGCATTATGATCCTCTACCTCGAGTGATAGAAGTCCCGCAATACGTCCTACACCTGGATCCCAATAAAAATCCAGCAATATCCAAATAAGTAGCTTAAAATATCTTTCGTGGCAATGAATTAAGAGATAATGACTGTGTTTTTCATGCATGCAAGACTTGTAGTATCAACCATTGTGAAGAATTGAAGCCTCATTACCCGGTTGGGGGCTCTGGTGAAGATAAGTAGACAAAAAACCATATGATGGCGCAAACATTGTGAAACCCCCTCCTAGTTTGACATTCTCTCCCATCATTGCAGCTAGTTCTGTAATTGCATTTTGAACTGTTTTCTCTCCATTTAACTTAGGATGGACAAGATTCATCTTCAAATCCTGTAATAAGAAAAAACCAAAAAATACATCATAATTTTTATAAGAACTTCGATTAAATCTGAAATGAGGCACAAGAATGAAGAACTAATTTGCATCCTCTCATTAGAGAGAGCAAGAAGGTCCCAAGAAGGCTGATAGCGAAATGCATACTCAATAACTAAGAATGTGAAAACCAAGAAAATCATGAGACAGAAAATTCGAAGGTAATGAAATATGTGCACTAGAGTAGACAAAAATAGATAGCTTTTTATGGAGATAAACAATTAAGAATGCTCACCTCCAGACACTCAGGTCCAACAGGCATAGTGAGAGAAGACTGTTTAGAACCTTCAAGCGAGAGAGCTGACTTTGCCAAAGATAAGGCCTACATAAATATTAATTTGTACAGAAGCAATAAACATCGACAAAAACATTTGATGTGCTTCCTAAGCAAAAGATATTGTTCCCAACTGATAATGATTTTTCCTGTATACTCAAAAAACACCATATATTCCTGACGTGTGCGAGTGTACCAGGTATGGTTGGGATGTAAATGTAGCACTAACAATGTACTGAAAAATTTCATTCCTAGCAACGAAGTCTGTTTCACAATTGAGTTCAACAACAACAGCTTTCTCTTTGTTCTGAGCCAAAGCAAGCAAACCCTCTGACGCGAATCGAGAAGACTTTTTTGATGCAAGAACAACCCCTCTTTTTCTTAATTCCTTCTGTGCAGCCTCTGTAGTCATCCAATACAACTCATTATCAATTAATGCACGTGCACAAGTCAAAAATAAAAATTAAAAACTAGAAGTGTGAAACTGTAGACTTTCCGATATCCCAGTTGCAAGCAATAAGAGCAGACTTGACATCTTTAATGGGTGCACTTGTTCTCTCCCTAAGCTGCTTTATTAGATTCATTTGTTCTGATGCTTGAGAGGAGTAATTCCGAGTAAAGAAGATTCCAAAACCATGGATTGGATTCGAATAAATGGAAGACTCCAAAGGTTTATTTTCAGAGACCCCGATAAAGGACAATTCCCTATATACTAGACTGGTTTATTTTCAGAGACCCCGATAAAGGACAATTCCCTATATACTAGACTAGTAGAGTAAGCATGTCCGCAATTAACTGGACTATTCAGCTTCTTACAGAGCATTTCAATAGGGCGCTTCACACCTCGAGTAAAACCCATTTCAATCACGAGATTTTATGTCTACACCTGTACATTCAGCAACTTGAAAGTAAACTTCTTTGTTTCCTGCAAAACTATTACCATTTGCTACAATATAAAAAGAAAATTAACTTTAAATTATACACAGATCCTGCTCTTTCCAGAATACACACGCCAGAAAAAATAATTATCAAAGGGCTAAATTTAAATAGGACCTTATGAATACATAAAAAAATATTAATATGTAGAATTCACGCACATAGCCATCAAATTACCCAGAAAAAAAAATGATCACAGCAGCAACTTTATGATTTATCACCTGATTAATTAGGGTTTAGCAAACAATACATATTGTCAATAGTTTAAGAGTTCAAATGCGTTCATATACGAGAGAGACATATATGAGATACTGACCAGAGAAATACGAATACAACGGGAAGAAAGTAGCAGTTAAAAAGCTTCGATTGTATGTACTACACACTGTCTTAAGAAGTTCTTCCAGTTGCGGCCCTTCTCTATTTTTATTTTTATTTTTTTTGGGCTTTTAGTTAAATAGATTTGCTTTAGTAATATAGACGAAGAGTTAAAATTACCCTTAATAAGTAAATTGTAATGTATATTCTTTTTTTATTCGGATTAATTTAACTCAGAACTAATTATTTGGACTTTTCGTAATTCTTGTAATTGTTTCAAATATTCTTTATATTTTGATAATTTTTCAAAAACTTTGGGATGATCTTAATTAGTTATATATCCTAATAATATTCCTTCTGAAACTTTTTCTTCTATATCCTTATGTTCAAGTGATATATTATAAACTATATTTATATTTTTGGCAGTTTCAACATAGTTGAATCTTGTATTATTTATGCAAGCGTAATCAATATCTTTATATATTTCTTCTTATTTGGATTGGGCAATAAAATATATACCTTGATATTTTTCAGTAATAATTAATAAAAACGAAATATATTTATCATCCAAATACAGTTTATCAAGATCACTAGAAGTTAATGTTTGTGAAGTGTTCATAAATTCAAAAGATTAGGTTGATTAGGATTATATCTAACTATTCTATTTTCTTAATCTAAGGTTCGTAAAACTAAACCTGAGAATCTAATTTCAGTATTTTCTTGTAACAAAATTAGTTGTTGTTGTTGTTCGTACTGATGATATTTTATGGTATTTAGTATTTTCCCACTTTTCTTGATTATTTTCTTATTTTAATTATCTGAGAAGATTTTCTATCTCTCTGAATCTTAAGTCAAATGTATTATCTTTAACTATTCTAAGTCTCTCAATATCTTCTCTATCATCATTGTTCATGATTAAAAACAATAAGCACGTAAAAGCATATGATTAAAAGCATGTAATCAAAGTATGTAAATGACAGTAAGTAAGCTTACAATAATCAAATAGAGATAAACAGGTTTTCCCTCCAGTGTCGTATTATAGATGCCTTCCATGTACTCAATCAATCCTTTGAATCAAATGAATATTAGGTGTTTTTTAATAAATTGGGTCCACAACTGCTTCGGTAAAAGTTTTTCAATCAATGTTGAACTTCTCACTCTAGAGAACTAGCCGTGTTTCCACAGACGCTATCTCACGGTATTCAGAGTCTCTGTTTTCACCCCTATCTAAACTCTTTTTAGGAAAACCTTACTTAGAACTTTTCCAAAACTACATGTTTTAAAAACAAGTTTTAAAACTGAAATAAAGCTCAAATATTATCCCAAAACGCCACAACACATCAAAAAGCTGACGAGATTTCTGCCGAGCAACAGATTCTTCAAAGAAGAAAACTCATTTTGGAAAATATCAATACTGCTGGGGTCATGAGAAACTTAACGAAAACCTTTTTAAGAAAGTTTTGATGAAACTCAAACATCATTTCATTCATAGATTGACATTGTACATACTGCAAACTACATACGTCTACTTTTGGTACTTACCTTATAAAGTTTAGAACTCCATAAGTGATTATCTTATTACAAGCTTTGATATTTTCAGGCTATCTACCAATATTTTTCTTGAATACAAGTGGTGTAAACAAGTTTTGAATAAAAGAGTACAAGTGCTTCACTCAGATATTTCGGGATGCTTCTTCACTGAATCTCTTCCCCCTTTTATAGAGGTTCTGGATTATTTTCCTCCTCTCCTTTTTTGTGACCATAAAGGACCCTTATTTCTTTTGCAATAAATTTCTTGTTGAGTAGTCATCAACCACTTTTTTCGATGTATTTATTTTTCTTGCTAGCTGGCTTCAATAATTTTTGACAAGTTATCTTCCGAATTGTGACAAAACACCACAGCTTTTATTTAATAAAGAGACTTTATTAAAATAGTGAGTGGAGGGTCTTTGTCATGACAGCTATCTTCTTGTTGTTTAGTGACCACAGTTTTTCTTTAATAAATGACTTTATTAAAGTAGTGATAAAGGGTCACTATTTGGCAGCATTATTTTTCCATCCTTGAGTCAAAGAACACTGCTGGGAATTCTGTACTATCGAGTGATGCATGACTCATATCTTCAATAAGATAGTGTTCACACATGTGCTCTGGGTGGTCCCACATTATCTTGCATAGCTCTTTGCACATAGTTTCACTTCCACTTACTTCATTGATAATAATTTTTTCAAGTATGTGGTCCAATTTACAAATATCTATTTCTTTAAATGGCAATCTTGCATTGGAGTAGATTACATGATTATCTGAAGGATATAACCAAATTTTTTCTTTTTCAGAAATAACTTGACTTAAATTATCAAATATTTCTTTATATCCTTTAGCTTTTCTGTAAGAAATCATGTTAACAATATCTTCATATCCATTCTTAACAACTTTTTGGCTAGTTGGTAAGAAGTGCTGGTTTGTGATCCCTATCTTGATACAATGAAATGATGGGATCATTGTTCCTTCATATTTATCCAATTCCATTGTGGCTGAAAAGAATCGGATATATATGTTCTTACTTTTGATAACTTCAATAAATCTTCGGACTGCCTTTTTAACATCTATAGGAAGTTGTGAAATTTTCCTTAGATTTTTGCTTGGATATATGCAGAGTATATTCTCTAGTTCAAAGAAGTTTTGAACCCAATTGGCTGGCACTCCTGGATAGAAATTTATCTTGTTGTATTTTCCATAGTGTAGGGTCTTCATCCATTTCCCTACTTCAAGATACCAATCTGACAGTATATTGAAAATTGTTCGCTAAAATCGTATACCGCAAGGGCACGGTTCGCGTTCAAGTAGTAAAGTAGACTCGAAAAGTCCGGGTTATCGTACCAACGAGAATTGGTTAATTTGTAACTAAACTTGTTGATTTCATTTTAAAAGAAAAGTCAAATAACATAAAATTTTGGTTTTATGGTGAATTACTAACTAAGTGACATAAATAAGAAACATGGCATTATGAAAACTAGTTAACTAAAGCATATGGGTAACAAAATATAAAAGTTAGAATTAAAACTAATTATTCAAAGTAAACTAATGTCAACTAGAACTTGGTGATTAAAATAAGTTAGAAAATATAAGACAAGGTAAATTTAGTTATTAAAACTATACTAGTTTCTCCTTTCAAACATCAATTAGTGGTAGTTAATCAATTAACAAAATTACATGGAAAATTCTAAATTTAACCTAACATGTATAGTAAATTCTAATAATAATCTAACATAATAACAAACATTTAAAAGCTACCAAAACATAAAATAACATTCATAATCATAAATACATAAACATAAACACCCACAATCCAAAAACAACCTAAAATGCTTAAATAACCTTAAACTTAATTAAAAATTTCAACACAATAACATTAATCCATAATAAACTAACAATAACATTTAACAAATAATATAAACATATGAATAATATTCAAAATAAAGATTAAAAACACGAGAATAAAGAAAACTCCCCTTTTTGTAAAGTTCTTGAAGTGAAAACACAAGATTTCTTCACTTCAAACCAAGTTCTTCCATCAACCATTAATGTCTTCAACAACCCAAGCACAACACATTAAATGCACAAGAAGTAAATGACATTCTTGATGAAAATGTGAGAAAATAACAATAATCAAAAGTTTAAATAACAACAAAATACTTAAATATAAGAAAACATTACTAAAACATAAAAAACATTACTTGAAAATTACATTAAAGAAGTAAATGTTGAGAGAAAAATACAAGAAAATTTGAAAAAGGGGCAAGACTTACTTGATACCGTAGCAGAATCATATTTTTTTTTTTTATTTATATCATCCTAGAAATCATCCAAAAACCCTAAAAAACGCTAAAATCCGCGTAAAACGGTTATATGGGCCGAACCGGGTCGGCAGGGTTGACCCGATCCGGCCCGAACAAAAATTTCCTTTTATTTTTTTAAATTTATAACCGAGCGACCGCGCGGTTCATTTCCGGGGCCAACCTTGGCCTCGGGTCCGTTTCGAGCCGTGGTTCACGTGCGCAGCTGGAGGGTGATTTTGCAGCTTAGTCCCTTCCGCAATTGCCATCAACTCCTCCATCTTTTAATCTCGAGCAATTTAGTCCCCAAATTTTCATATTTCTTTCAAGTATGTCCTTCTAAATTTGTACTTTTGGTCTTCAATTTTTGAAATCTTGCAATTTGGTCCCTCGTTTAATTGCGCAGCTCGTCCAAGACTTCTTGGAAGTGACAAAATGGTCCCTAAACTTGAAATCTCAGCAAAATCTTCACTCCTTTTGTGATTCTTGACCTCAAACTTGGACATAAACCTATTTAAACACAAAATATGCATAAATTAGTAGATATTTACTCAAGATATTCCAAAATATGCTAGTTTAAAGATATAAAAATGCACTTAACAAAAATAACAATAAAGAAGAGAACTTATTCATAGTTATTTTTGTTTGACAGTTTTTGTTCGTGGCAAATTTTTACCACATCTTTTTGATTTATTTGCTCAATACGGGTTTTGGAATCAATTTCAAGAGGTTTCCATAACCTTCTTGGTATCTTGATTATCCTTCTTGAATGAAGGCTTTGTATTCGTTTTCATATTTTCAGTACGAACATTAGGATTAATTTTTCCCTGTGAAGGGGTTCCTAATATTATCTTGCCTTTCCATTTATCCTCGGGAAGAGCGCTAGTATTCATAAGACCCGGTGCAGGGTTACAAGACTTTGTACGAGTATTTTCTGCAGAATGAGCTATCTTGGTACCGCCTAGAAGGCTTTCTTGTACATTTTAAATTTGCATCTCCAAACAAGAGACTTTAAGTTCGAGTATCTGGACTTTTGTCTTTAATTACTTCAGCTCCATCTCTTAAGTATTGCTCCAGTTTCAAGGATAAAGAAATCTTCTTCTTGTGAAATTTATAAGTTTTAGTAGATTTTTTAATTCATCTTTTATCTTCCTGATGTTTTTGCGATCTTGTTCATCCCAAGACCACATTACATTTTTCCTTAATTTTGGAAGAAATTAATTTTTTATATTGGCACAATTTTCAATAAATCCCTCAGCATAGTTTAATATACCGAGGAAACTTTGTAAATGTTTTTTATCTTTGATTTATTCAGTAAAATCTTGAAGTTTTTCACCAATATGAGATTGCAGTTGCAATTCTCCTTTTTTTTATAAATAATCCAAGAAATTCTATTTCTGTTTTTGCTATCTCAGCATTCTTTCGAGAAAGTGTAATACCATGTTTTTTCATGATATAACAAAACTTTTCAAGATGTTCAATATGTTCGTTTATATCTTTTGAATGAATAAATAAATCATCTATGTAGACAATACAAAAATGAGTAATAGGTTTTATTACCTCATTCATTCTTCTTTGGAATATCTATGGTGCATTTTTCAATTCAAATGGCATTACATTCCATTCAAATTGGCCTAAAGGATTAGGAGTGCTAAATGCAGTTAAAGATTTGCTATCTTCTGTGAGCATAATTTTCCAAAATCCTGATTTACAATCGAACTTTGAAAATATATTCTTATTTTGTACTTGTTTAATAAGAATGTCCTTATTTGGCAAGTAATATCCATCAAATTTTGTAACTTCGTTTAGCCTTTTATAGTTAATCACCATCTGACTTTTCCTCTTTTTATTTCACTATGTTTCCTAACCATAAATGCTGGACTACTATGTGGACTTTTACTAGGCCTAATTAGTTTGGCTTCTAGTAATTCTTTTATTTGGATTTTAAATTCATCTTGGTCTTCAACACTATATTTCATCGGTTTTACTCTTACTACAGTATCTGGTTTTATAAGCTCTATCTTGGCTTTAACCTTATCTGTATCCCATTTTTCTAATAAGTTTTCAGAATAAGTTTCAAACATTTATTTTCTAAATTTTTCTAACTTATCTTCTATTGTCATTTTTAGCACATTAATTGGTTTAAATTTTTCTGTACTCCAACATCCACCACGCTGGATTGAGGAGCTCTGATTATTAATTTCTTTGTAAGCTATGCTTACGACTTTTGTGATTTTAGGTGTAAATATCTTTTGTGCACAAGGTGTTTTGAATATATATTTATCAATAAATTGAGTAAAAGGTGCATATTTTAATAGGAAATTTTGTCCTAATAAAATATTACATCCAATTGTAGTTGACATATATATATTATCAACAAATATTTCTCTAAGAGATATTAGAAAAGGTATTTGTGTAGCATATTTTCTATATATTATCTTGTTTTCTCTTGCTGTTGTAGCAGTTATAATTTTCTTTGAGTCATATTTTCAATATTCAGATGGTAGTACATTTGGTAAACAAAGGCTTATAGTACTTCATGTATCTAAATAAGCATGAGATTTTATTTTACAATAAATTTTTAAATTGAGTATAACTTCAATATATGGACTCATGGGATTGGTATTTATTATCCTCTCCATGGTAACAATGATCTCATATTTTCATCTATCCTTGGTATAATAACTGGATTTCCTTCAAGTTTTATTTTTATATGTCCCTGGCATATCTTGTAAGGGTTTACCTTTACAAGAAAGCTGATTCCTAGTAATATAGGTGTTTGGCTAAATCTATAATTATCATCCTTATATAAGATTATTTCTATTTTATGTTCACCTTGATTCTCTCCTATAATTATAAGAGGGAAACTCAAATATCTTTTTATTTCAAGGTTATATCCTAAGTAATCTTTAAAGACAAATTTTTGTGGTAACTCATAATCTTGTAGGTGGCTAAAAAATTTAGCATCTACATATTTTTTATCTGCTCCTGTATCTATAAGGACAAGAAGATCATTCTTGATCCCTTCTTGGTTGATATATCTAGTTCCGATATAATATTGTGAGCTTACTAGTTCATCAATACTTTGATTTTTAAGTCGTTCTATATTTACATTTCCTCTAGGTGGGAATCTTGCAATAATATTTTCTCCTTGTAGCCTCACACTACCTTTTCTTATTATTTTTCCTTCAGAATTAATTTCTTTAACTTGTTTGTGAAAATCAAGCATTATTTGTTCAGGTATTTTAACTTCATGTTCCTTATATTTTCTAGGTTGAATACACTGTGCCAATTCATCAAAATCTTTGTGTATTATTATGTTATCTGTTATTTTTCTTAAATTGCTATGATGGCTAGTACTAAAAGCAAATATTGATTTTATACTTATACTAATAGCCTTACTTTTATGTAACATTTTTAAGTTTCCAATTCTATAATAGATATTGAAACTTTGGTCTATATTTTCTTCTGTTATTGAGATTGCATAATTTGGTTTTATTGTAAATATTATCTTCTGATAAACTAGATTTCCTACAACAGTTTCTAATAGAGCATCTATAGGATCTTGTAGAATTCTGTTATCCATGCAATAAATTTCAATAGGTATATTCATACATTCTCTAAAGAATCTTTTAATCATAACTTGGATTCCTCCAATTTCAATACATTTTAATTTCTTCCTAATATTTTTTGGGATATTGGATAATTTTTGTTTTACCCATTCTTTAGTAATTATTGGGATTCTGGTTTTTCCCACTACATTTTCTATGTTAATTGGGATTTCTTTATAATTCATACTTACAATTGTTTTGTTCATCCTATGGAGTATTCCTAAGAATCCTTGATGAAATACATATTTTTCTTGTAAGTCTAAGATTCTTTTAATTATCTCCTTATATCTTTTGCTATCAAATGTAATTTCTTGACAAATTCCTTCTACTGAGTCTTCTACTTCATCAGTTGTTTCAATATCTGATCCTTGTACTTCTTGAATTTCATTCATATATATATTTTATTCAGATTCTTCATCTGATGATGATGTTTTGAACTCATAAATACTACTACATTCACTGTCTAAATCCTCAAAATACTCAATTAGTTCTATATCACTATCATTTATAAATTCTTCATAAACTTTGAGAGCTTTTATATTCTGTTTATCTTTTCTCTTAGGACATTGTTACAAATGAAGCGTCTACATTTTTTTGATATATTTCTTTTTGGGCTTTTCAGACCAATTTCTTTTTTTGAAATATTTTTTATATGGCTTGAAGTTTCTTTTCTTAAACTTTTAAAAGTTTTTTAATCTTCTTTTATGTTTTTTATATGGCTTATATTTCTTCTTATGACATCCAAATAGTTCTGTTTGACCTATATCTTTGTAACAACATAAAGAGTTCTTCCTTATCTTATATGTTTTTTTTTTTATTTTCAAGTGCTTCTCTGCACCAAATACTTATCATTCTTTTTATAAATTCAATTCTACTTTCAAGACTATCTATATATATATTCATTCTTCATCTCCTTTAGGTAATATTTTATTATGTTCTTTTAATAACTTAGTTCCCAATGGGAATGGGAATTTTGTGAAGTAAGATCTTAAGAATGACTTATTATCTGTATAATCTCCTTGGCTGATTGTACAGTATAATTCTTGAAATCTATATGTATATCTTTCTAATTCGCACATATCGCATATTCTTAAATTTTTCATTGCAATCATTCCTTCATTATATTCATCTTGTTTTCTAGCATCTTCATCAATTATGTATCTCTCTCCTAAAAATTCTGTTCTGAGGGCTCTTTCCAACCTATTTAATATATCTCTTATACTTTGATCATTTAGATTATTTCTATTATCTAATGCATCAGTTGTATTTTCTCCATATTTTATTCTTCTTTTTATATTTACAGGTAGTTTTCCCCACCATTCTGATACTATACCTCTAAATGTATGTTCTATAAATCCAAAGGCTGGATATGTGTCCCATTTATTATATTGTATAGCTAAATCGGTACTTTTTGTCCATGTTTCAATAGCTTTATTTGTATCTACACAGTCTAAATCTAACCATATTCCTGTTGTGTGGATTGATTCAGTATATGATTTTGTTGGATTAACTTCTTTTATGAATTGTTTTCTGATATTTTCATTATATCTATTCTGAGTTTTCCTATATCTTCGGAATCCTTCTCTTCTTGGTATGTAAGTTCCATATGGATTACTTGTGTCTTCATCACTACTAAATTTGTCTTTTACGTTACTTGCAGACGTGTTTGTATTCATTTTAATATTTTCTACTTATTTTGCTAATTCTTCTAATTGATTTTTATATTCATCATATTCTTCTCCTGTAGATTCTAAGAATTTTCTTTCTAATTCTTCTACATCTGTTATCATAAATTGTTTTATTTCAGGTGTTTTTTCATTTCCTTTATTTTTATCTTTAATTTTTCTTCTATAATCTTAAGGAGGACTAATTATGCTTTTATCTTTTCCTTTTAGATTTTTATCTAATGTAGTGTTTCCTATTTGTAAATTATATTCTAAATTTTTCAATTTCTTATTCATTTCTTCAAATCCTTCGTTCAAATTATTTTTTGGTAAATAAGGATAACTTGAGTTTTTATGTTTTTCTACATTTTTTAGGAATTCTTTAATTATATTTTCTTCTTCTGATAAATTCATTATGATTTTCGGTTCGTAACAGGGCTCTGATACCAATTTCACCAGGGTGCCCAGAACACACTCTCTATTTTCTTAGGGAATTATATGCAGAATTATAATCGTCTTATGATTCTTGTAAAAAATATTTCTTCTTGTCTTATTTCGTTTATTTATATTAATCTCAAATATTCAATATGTTGTTTAACCAATCTTTTAAGTTCTTAATATAATTCTATAGCTCTGATACTTAATTCTCCTTCAATACTAACTAATTCGGTATGTTCTCTATGTAAAATCCTAATTAAATCTTTCATTTTTTCCTCAAGTATGTGGGGGTTGTAAACAGGCATAAATTTAATTAGGTAAAAACTAATTTTATTATTTTATTTCCAACAAAAATTATTTGGGGACTAAATTGAAGTTGTTTTATAGTTAGATGGCTTTGTTTGAAAATGAGGGTTTTAAAAGGTTATAGTTTCAAAGTCTATTTAGCAAAAGATTATAGTTATTGGATCTATTTATGAAATTCCCCTTTTTTATGGGGTGTGTGCACAATGTTTAAAAAGATGGAAATAGGTACTTAGAAGTTTTTCATTCATGAGACGAAGCGTAAGTTTTGAGGCGCTTTGAGGCATAAGCCTCACCACAAACCTAAAAAATTAGACAAAAATTTAAAATAATATCATAAAGTTTATTTCTCCAATAAAAATAGACTACTTCATATTCATATTTAATGTAGCAACTATATTTATTGCCCAAAATTAGTAGTAGACATGCTACATGATGAGAAAATTCTAACAAAAAAGCACGACCCAACTATAAAAAATATTATGTTTGAGAACATGTTTTCCCTCATGTTTCAATTGAAAAAAGGTTAAACTAAAAAAGTTTAGAATGATTTGCACTAATCATTATCATTACTGTGTCTGCAGTTCCTTCTTAGAGAAGATTGTAGGATGGGTTGGGTTTTTGTTTATTTAAAATATTTGGGATGATGTTTTATATTATTATTAGGTTAAAAAATAGGCCTAAGCATATATATTATTGTTTTTTGACCTAAATATTTAAATTAAAATTATAACTGAGATTCACGCCTCACGCCTCTTGAGGCGTAAGCATCGAGGCATACGCCTCAAGCAATGAGGTGCTCGCCTTACCAAAAAAGCTTATTTATCAGCGCCTCGAGGCACCAACAATGTGCCTCAAATTGTAGCAATAACGCTTTCAAGACCGAGGATGATATCAATCAAACTGATGTCCATTCTTGTACTAATTCTTCTCTGGACGGTATAATTCAAGCTCGAAATGAGCCTACAGTAACTATTATGGTAACCAAAGTCATTCCTGAAGGAAATAAACCTACGCTAAATAGTATGGAAATGAAAACCAATTCATTTTTTCCTGTCTGGATACACTTTTAGCAAATTATATTTCTGTCTGGTTTATGGCATTCCATATGACTCGTTTGGTAGCAGCTTGTGCAGAAATGTACATGTTGCTTACAACATTTTTTGTAAATTTGTGCACTTCGGGGAAACATGTAATAATCTCTCTCTCTCTCCAAGGTGAATAACTTAGCTTTGTAGCACTCTTGCAACCTAAAATATGTGCCACATCTAATTATTTATTTATTAGATAGACAAACTTAAAAAACGGCCACGTTATGTAATTCACGAAGCGTCCACATGTTACACGAGTTGATAGAAAATGCTACCAAGGGCAAACCAAACCTTGGGATTTGCTCCGCCCCAGGCCACTACAATGAGAAGCTTTTTCTTTCCTTCAAGTCTAGCTGTCCAAAAAAAAAAAACAATTCTTGTTTGCCTGCAAGACCACTAGGTTTTAATTTGTTTATGTTTAATTACAAGCTTTGATTTATCTTTACATTTGGTTCTTTGGACTTTATCATACTTCAGATAATTCTTGTTTGTTAATTGATTTAAATGATGATTAATTTGTTTAAATTACTTATATTCAGTGTTTAAAAAATCAAAAACTGGTTCGAACCGAAAAAGGCAATGGGTCAAGGGTCAAAAAGTCCGATCGGGTCGAAATGGTATCAATTAAAAAATTAAAAATTATTTCAAATGTCACAAAATTTTTTAAAAATAAGTTATTTTACAAATAAGTCAACATTTACTCATTTAGAAGATAAAATCATAAACAAAAATACATTAAAACTACTAAAGGAAAGTAAAAAAAAAAACCCCTAAAACCGGGTTTTAAAAACCTGCCAATTCCTCGTTGAACCGATCGAAAATCGGGTTTTTTGACTGGTTTTTTTTTTTTTTTTTTTTGCCAATTTTTGGGACAGACCAAACTTGTTTTTCGATTGGTTCCCTATTTTCCCGGTCCAACTTGTCGGTCCGGTTTGATTTTCTAAATAATGCTTATATTATTATAAAGGGGCTAATTTAGGGATTTTTTATGGTCAATAAAATTTTATTTTTTTATTTTACCACTTGTTTTTCGTGATGAGGATTTCTTAATTAAATTTTGGACAATACATGTTCTTTCAGATTAATTAGAATGTTAAAAAAATATCTTTCATTATTTTAATAAAAAAGATGATGTTGGAATATAAAGTATCCCAAATGTCATACAAGAAACTCCTATTTTAAGTAAAAGATCAATGACTGAGAACATGGACAGATCTAGGAAGTCAATCAAATACGAGCGGACAGTATGACACTGCAAGGAAAGGGGAAAATTTTTTGACACCAAATTTAAAAGGTCAATAATTTTATTTTTTTTATTTTTTTGCGGATCCAGCACGAGCAGCTGAACTCCCTCGCTAAGAGCTGGATCCGCCCATGACTGAGAACAAATGTACTTACGAGATATTACAAAGTAATACTCCATATTATGAATGTGATCCAGGAAAGTGCATCCCCATATCAAAATAATCAGTTGACAAAAAAGATGAGATTCGAAGAGCATATGTCGAAATGTGATCATTTAAATCTTTATAAGACTATTCTTATGTTAAATTTGGGAATCAAAATTGACGATTTCAATCCTACTGGTTCAAAAAGATTCGGGGGCAGAAACCCCAGGAGGGCCTCCCCCTCTACCCGTCATATTTTAACCTACTAAATTTCAACATCCTACCTGCTCCCCTAAATGCTACTAAGTGCTAACCATGTCAATGAAGGTCGACCAGTTCTTCGTCCACCATTCTATTCCCTCTACGAGAAAGATGCACAACACTAAATGTTAGGGACTCAAAAGTCTGAATTTGAAGGTTGAGGATGCATTTGCTTTTCATTGAGAAAAAAAAATTAATGTTATTCATCTCCAATAGGATTAAGCATCAATCTAAATGGTAATTAATTAATTACGTAACATTAAATGATAGATTCATTTAAATGTAAAATCACATACTCATTTAATTGAAACGATAAAAAGTAGCAACATAGATTGGTAATCTAGCACCATTAGTGTTAGATAGCATTATTCAAGAAAAAAATGACATACATCTTCGATAAATGTTGAATTTTAGTCAGCATCTCGCTTTCCGCCACATTTAATTTACCAATAATATCTAATCCTTATACCTTCTTTGTTCTTCATTATTTATTTTTCATTATATGGAAAATTGGAAACGAAAGTAATCAAATAATGAGCCTACATACTATGATGGGGTTAATTTTACTGAAGATGACTGAAGTTTCAACTAAATTTCAAAACGGTCACTGAAGTTTAAGATTTACTCCAACGGTCACTGAAGTTTTGAAAACTTACGACAATGGACACTCTGTACACAAAACATATCCATATTGGTCCTAAACTTTAAAACATCAAACAAAAATACATCCAAATTGATCATAAACTTTAAAACAATGACAAATAAGTCTCCATCTTCAAAACCACCATCAACACCACCACTTCGTCTTTCCGGCAACCTCATCCACCACAGGCACAATTTTTCGGTGCGATTTCGCACCCAAAAAGGGGGGAGAAACCTCCCCCCAACTAGTGTCACACCTGTTCTCCGATTTCGATTTCGCATCGAAAAATGGTGCCTGTGGTGGATGAGGTTGCCGGAGAGACGAAGTGGTGATGGTGGTGTTGAAGATGGGGACTTACTCGTCATTGTTTTAAAGTTTAGGATCAATTTGAATGTGTTTTTATTCGATGTTTTAAAGTTTATGACCAATGTGGATATATTTTGTGTACGGAGTGACCGTTGTCGTAAGTTTTCAAAACTTCAGTGACCATTGGAGTAAATCTTAAACTTCAGTGACCATTTTGAAATTTAGCTGAAACTTCAGTGATCTGTAGTAAAATTAACCCTACTATCAGAGTCGTACCTGTGACTTTGTAGACCTGAAACAAACAGTAGTTCTTCGAGATATAGGCCCTGGGCTTGACGGAGGTTCGGCCCCGAAATTTTTTTTTTAAGGAAAAAACTGAAAAATAAAGATTAAATTCATATTCACATAAAACAAACTATACAAATTCACCATAAAATTGCAAAAAAATAAAAAGTTAAAAAGTATTAACTAATATAAAACGACCAACAAAATATTATATTCCATATACCTTAAAGTTTTATATTCAAACAAATCCCAATTTTATGGGCCTGGGCTGAAAAAAAAAAAAAAAGTCCAAAAATAACATGGGCCCTGAAGCAATGGCCTCACCTGCCTCTAGGCCGGTCCGGCCATGCCTACTATGATGGCTACATTTATATATTTATACATGTATGTCAATATATTACATAGTTGATCTTGTAAAATGTTGATTTCAATTTGGGAAATGGGTAATGTAACAAAAGGTAACATTAAGAGGTTTGATCATACAACTTTTCACCATTTTTCTCCTCAACTTCATTTTCAATCACACATTTTTATGGAATTCATCACTTTTTACATTTTTCAATCACATTTGAAAATTTCTCCAACTTATCTAGGACCAAGCAAGCTCTAATCCATCATGTGTACATATGGCTCCTTTTGCTATTGTTAATTCTTTCAACCATTGCCACCCAGAAAATCATCACCTTCTTTATATGTTCCTTTCATTCCTAGACTTGTGGATTCCTTTTTCTACAGGAAGGTGCAAACAGTAGACGCACTACATCAGCAAGTATAAATTTGAATCCGTGCTCTTCAAAAGTTGGATTGAACATATCATCTGAGCAGAAAGACTTTATTCACTCTCACTCATTGAATGAAGACATCTCCTTAATTGTTTCAATATGTACTAGAGAAATGGAAGTTTTCAACAAAGCTTGTATTTGTAGCTCCCACAGTCCCACTGCTTGTCCACAGTCTAGACACAGATTTGCCAACCCCTCAATAGGCCAAAGAGGAATAGTGAAATTATGTGATGATCTTTGGGTTCGTATATGAATAGTTCTTGATGATTTCTCCGTCATAAATATGATTAGAATTAATAATATATCTATCCAAGAAAACACACTGAACAACTCACTTCCATATTCCCATTTTTGGCACTAATCCATTCCTTTCCATTTGCCTCGATGCCCAATCTACACCTTCCACAAGATTCTCACTACAAGCCAGCTTACAAGACACAAAGCCCGGTATCACCACTCTGTCACTCATCTTCTTCATAAAATCATCTGCTTCAACAATGGAGCAAACATTATAAAAGCTTTTGATAAGTCTCCGAATTCGGATCACACCATTTTAGCATCATCCTGTCAAAAAGCTTAATCCCCTCTTCGATTCACCCTCGTTTCCTAAGCCCCGAAATTAAGATGTTAAACAATATTGCATCTGGCTCCACGCCCTCCTTTTCCATCCTTTCTAACAAATTAAAAGGCTTTTATTGACGCGACCACGCTCGCAAAGTTTGTGCATCATAATCGAAAAAGTATGCACATTATGCCTACATTTTTGCTTAGGAAACTCATGTTGGGAGATTTGTGAATAATGACGCCAAAATAAGTAGAATAATAGTTTGTAAATCCATGTCGAAAATTAGACAGAGTAACAGCCAAAAAAATACAAACAAGAAAGAGAAGAAAATAGGAACAAAACCTAGGTAAGAGTTGGACTATTTGTCCTTAAGTCGAATTTGCCCCGCAACGGTGCCTACGAATTCCGACAATCGACTCCCAAGATACAACAGCTTCATTTGTGTTGTAGCACTTCAAAATACAAGTACAAAGAACCAAAATTTGGTATATGTACTCCAAAGATGAAAATGAAAGAAAATAAAAACAAATGTAATGATTTTGATTTTGAAGAGAAGAGAGGATGATATATGTTTTGCATATCAAATTGTGAGGAATATGATACCCAAATGGTCCTAATTATAGAGCAAGAAAGGGTGTGGACTAAATGGTTGAAGCCAACTATGCACCATTTCCAAACCATGCACCTTTATGAAAATGTGTCTTTTCTTTGAACAACTTTGCGGTCGCACAGTTATAATCCGTGCGGTAGCATGGCTTTACACAAAAAGCCGAAAATAAATTTGACGTGTGATCGTACGGTTTCCCAACCATGCGGTCACACGGTCAAATATTTTGATCCGATTTCGTCATTTTTCGTAATTTCTCATTCATCCGATATTGGTTTTCGAAATGCCAAATATATCCTTTAATACATGCAGAGAAATCAAAATTCTCTTTTGAGGGCGTTTCCCTGAGCCCCACGACCCCCGCGACCTGACCGGGCAGGTCGATCCCCGTTTGTGCGTCCCGAAGCGGCAAAACGGCAAATTAAATTTGCCTAAACGGATTGGGTCGGATTTGAGTATTTGTCCGAATTCGATATGAAGTAACTTTAATCGATTTTTAATTCTCTATTTATTAACCAATATCCAACAACTCATCAAGTACAAAAAATAAAGCAGCTTCCATCTGCCCACACTCACACAACCCTTTAATGATGATATTCAAACAATAAGCATCGATTTCCACACCCAACTTCGAAGTTTCCATGTAAACCTCATGCACAACATCAAATTGCTTGGTTGACACTGGCAAATTCAACACAAAAATTAAAGGTTTTCACACTTGGCCCGCTTTTGTAATTAGGCATATCGAAGAGGATATCAATGGACTTATTTATTCTTCCAGTCGAGTGCTCGTAAATCTTGATCACATTGCGAAAAGAAATCATCCGAAAGCCTGCATTTCCTCTCAAGCTTGATTCTCTCATCAAAAATATTGGCAGGTGCCAGCTTGTTGGTGACAGTTGTATAAGGGGCTTCATTTTGTTTGTAATCTTTGCGGTCTGAAGTTTGAGTAACGAGAGGGAGTGTTAAATTTGGGTCTAGGTTTTTGAAAATTTTGATGACTTCAGATGGGCTTAACCAGTCTTTGCGGCTGAAAATATTTGGATTCTTGCCAAGATTTCAAGGTCTTGGAATGATCTGGAAGAAGAAATAATGAGATCACGATCGGGGAATCTCGTCGAATAACGCGGAATAACGACAATTAAAACATAGGAAAGATTTAAGACAGATTTGACGCGAAAATAACAAGAACACGAAGAAAATAAACGGAAATTAAAAGATAGATTTGACGGTAAAACCTTGACCCAACAATCACGACGCAATTAATGACGATGCGGATTGAAGAACCAAGATTGGTGAACGCCACAAGGGTTGTCAATTCCTTGATAAGTTCGTTGGGTGAACGCTACAAAGACCGGATCTTTGATAAGTTCAAGAAAAAAAAAAGGGAAAAATTCAACATTTCAATTTGGAGAATCCTCTCTCAAATATTATTAATCTCAAAACTCAAACTGTTCGTTTACAATTATGGTAAATAATATAAATAAGCAAAATAAACTAGCCGCTAATTTACTCAAAATAGAATTCTAATTAAAATAGAACACTAAATTAAGAAAATAACC
The DNA here is from genome assembly GCA_963555705.1 of Ligustrum vulgare. Classification (NCBI taxonomy): domain Eukaryota; kingdom Viridiplantae; phylum Streptophyta; class Magnoliopsida; order Lamiales; family Oleaceae; genus Ligustrum; species Ligustrum vulgare. The sequence continues at coordinate 46,989,474 of OY743171.1, read as the reverse complement.
TAAAAACTAAAAGGAAATAAAATAATTGGAAAATCCGAAAAATCTGGCTGCTACTCATTTACGGCAGTGAATAATTCTTTTACGGCTGTAAAGGTCTCTCTGATCAAAACCGTGTTTATTAGTTTCGGTCGTGACAAATTTCTTACGGCCTTGAAGTTTCCCTTTTTTGAATGTTACGGCTGTAACTTCCAGGCTTACGGCCGTAAGCTTCGTTCTGCTTAAATTCTTCCTTTTTCTTCAATAAATGATTACGGCCGTGATAACATGATTTACAGCCGTGAATATATGGGTTACGGTCGTGAAGGTCCTCCATTACGGCGGTGATGGATTTTCTGCCCAAATAACTTCGTTTTCTCGGCTCGGCTTGATCCGTCCCTCTTCTCGGCTCGACCCCAACATGGAACTTGGTCCATTTTGCACGTAGATCATTTTCATATTGACGATGGCTCGACTTCGTCCTTCTATGCCTGGTCCGGATCATATCATACTCACTCTCTTGAAAAGGATTCGACCTCGAATCCATTTTTGGTCGGCTTTTCAAACTCCTCCTGCTGTTCTGAGCTTGATGATCATTTTTAAGTTTTGTGCGATCCTTTAGACTTTTGACCTGCTCATTTTTGCCAACGGATATCTTCCCGGCCTTAAGTTCATGGTTTGATTTATGTCCCTGCAAAACAGATTTCGTAGAACTGGGGAGGGATGTGTTAGCAAATGCAAATAAACTCATTTTTGTGGTGGACTCTCTTTTCTTTTTCTTTTCATTCTCAAGCTCACCTTTTTCTGAGGTCGTGGCCTCAACTCTCTTGTTTTCAATTTTCACACCCTCTCCTTTTTCTGAGGTCATGGCATCAACGCTCTTATTTTTCCCCTCAAACTCGCTCTTTATTTTCAATTGGTCCTCTTGGACCTCTTTAGGTGATAGCGGAGCAAGAGTGATCATTTTTCTACCCTTCACGAAAGAATATCGATTTTTAAACCCATCGTGTACTACCCTCCTATCATGTTGCCATGGCCTTCCCAACAAAATATGGCCAACATGCATAGGTACTACGTCACAGACCACCTCATCCTTATAACCCCTGATGGAAAAATTGACCATAGCCTGCTTATTTACCTTAATTTCTCCCGACTCGGTCAGCCATTGCAATTTATAAGGGTTTGGATGTTTTATCAAGCTCAAACCCAATTTCTCAACCAACATTGTACTAACCACATTAGTACAACTTCCCCCGTCAATCACCATACCAAAAACCTTTTTACCCACTAAGCATCTAGTATGGAAGAGATTATCCCTTTGCTCACCAATTTCATCCACCCTGACCCTAGTACTAAGGACACGCCGATTAACAAGTGAATCTTTAACAGCATAGGTCAGCCTTTCCTCATCACTACTACTACTAGCCCCGACATCCACTAACTTAGGCATTCCCTTAAATTCATCCTCAGAACTAATTTCACCATTATCACGCAAGATCATTAGCTTCCTATTTGGACACTGGGATGCTATATGACCCGTTCCCAAGTACTTAAAACGCTTAATATTTCTATCCTGAGTAGTTTGAGAATCAGAAATATTTTTACCTTTCGTTGTAGGCTCCTCCTTCCCTTTCGGGTTATGTTCAACGTTGGATTCCTGCTTCGGTTGTGATGTAGGATAAGATGGTGAGTGTCTTGCTGCCCCCTTTCGCCTTAGCTGTCTTTCCACCTTCATGGCCATATGCACCATATCTTCTAGTTCTACATAATGTTGCAGCTCAATGACATTGGCAATATCTCTATTCAGCCCACTCAGAAACCTAGCCATCGTAGCTTCCCGATCCTCCACCACATTAGCCCGAATCATCACCACGTCCATATCCTTGTGATAATCCTCTACACTCCTCGATCCCTAAGTCATACCCTATACCCTCTGATAAATATCCCTATAATAATGAGTCGGCACAAACCGCTTCCTCATTATGATTTTTAATTCACCCCAAGTCCCCACTGGCTCCTCAAGGTTCCTCCTCCTACCCGTCACTAATTGATCCCACCAAATATTAGCATAATCTGTGAATTCAATCACAGCTAATTTAACCTTCTTCTTTTCCGAATAATTTGTGACAATTAAATAGCCGTTCAACCTTGGTCTCCCAATCCAAGTACGCCTCCGGATCACTCCTACCCTGGAACGATGGTAATTTCACTTTAATTTTCCCAAGGTCGTCATCAACAACATCTCTACCCCCACGATGCCTCCTAGCATTACGACGCTCCCTATCATGTCTCTCTCCTCTATCCCTCATTCGCATACTACCCAAAGATATACTTTCACTTTCACTTCCAATGTCCTCATCATCCATACCAACCTCACGCTTATTACCTCTCCTAACCCGAGAACCATCATGAGATTGATCACGTGATCTTTGTTCACGTTCTGCACCTCGATTCTCCATCTGAACCATAAACCTCTCAAATTGTGCCCTCATTGCTGCAATATCATTATTACCCTGTTCATTCCTTCTATTCACACCCCCGAGCTGTTTTCTGTCTCCAATAGAAGATGAAGATGTGGAAACCTCTCTATCAGACATTTTTAAGACACGAACAAGGAAATTCGGAATATTTGGGGAATATTTGGAATTTTTTCTAATATACAAGAGAATTGGACTACGAGTATGGCCGAAAAAACGGAACTGGATTTTGACGAAAAACGAAGAAGTAAAACACTTTTGAATTTTTGGGACTGACTCTTATGGATCAAACTGAAAAAAATTTATGACTGACACGAAGAACACGAAAAAAATCAAGAAATCCAAGAAACGCAAGAATATGAAATAGATCCAAGCTCTGATACCAGATGATGAGATCCCAGTCGTGGAATCTCGTCGAACAACGCGAAATAACGACAATTAAAACCTAGGAAAGATCTAAGACAGATTTGACGCGAAAATAACAAGAATACGAAGAAAATAAACGGAAATTAAAAGATAGATTTGACGGTAAAACCTTGACCAAACAATCACGACGCAATTAATGACGATTCAGATTGAAGAACCAAGATTGGTGAACACCACAAGGGTTGTCAATTCCTTGATAAGTTCGTTGGGTGAACACCACAAAGACCGAATCTTTGATAAGTTTAAGAAAAAAAGGGAAAAACTCAACCTTTCAATTTGGAGAATCCTCTCTCATATATTATTAATTTCAAAACTCAAACTGTTCGTTTACAATCATGATAAAGAATATAAATAAGCAAAATGACATAGCCGCTAATTTACTCAAAATAGAATTCTAATTAAAATAGAACACTAAATTAGGAAAATAACCTAAAAACTAAAAGGAAATAAAATAATTGGAAAATTCGGAAAATCTGGCCGCTACTCATTTACGGTCGTGAATAATTCTTTTACGGCCGTAAAGGCCTCTCCGATAAAAACTGTGTTTATTAGTTACGGTCGTGAGGAATTTCTTACGGCCATGAAGTTTCCCTTTTTTGAATGTTACGGCCGTAAGCCTCGTTCTATTGAAATTCTTCCTTTTTCTTCGATAAATGATTACGGTCGTGATAACATGATTTACGGCCGTGAATATATGGGTTACGGTCGTGATGGATTTTCTGCCCAATCAATCCGTCCCTCTTCTCGGCTCGACCCTAACATGGAACTTGCTCCATTTTTGCACATAGATCATTGTCATATTGCCGATGGCTCGACTTCGCCCTTCGATACCTGGTCCGGATCATATCAAGAAAATTGACGTAAAGGTAATGAAAAATTTAGTGTTTAGAGGCTAGTTGAGGAAAGAAGTGAGATTTGGAAGATTGGTTGGTGGATTTAGGGTATATGAAGAAGAAAGGAATTATACTGAATCATTGTTTTCTGGTGAAAAGGTAAATAAAATACTAATTATTTGCGTCCAATCTTCCCGTGGAAACTTGCTTATCCCGTGCAATTATTCAGCAATCAAATTTACAAACCAGGTTGCAGTAAATATGAAAAAAATAAACCAAATTTTATTTCTCAAAATGGTACCCTAGGAGAAGTGAAAGTCTGCTGCTACAAACTAAATAGACCATGGCTTAACCAGGAATTTGCGCACTTACCTGTCACAGAAGCAGCACTCGCTGACCTTTTTCAAATCACATAAGATGAAAAAACATATCCTCCCAGGCAAATTAGGGCATAACCATGCACTCTACTGGAGCTTAATCGAAGAATGTGCCACGTTGAGTGGTGGTGGTGGGTGGTTAGGCATGGTATGATATGAGTTAAACACGAAAATTACATTCCAAGCAACACTTGAATCTTTTGACCAAGTATTTCTCATGTGCACAACAAGCTGATCATACCTCGACACATCATGCATTATTAGGCTTAAAAGGTCAGTTTAATATGCAAACAACCAATTTGATCTTCGTGGAATTTTATAAAGGCAATGAAATCAATCCAATAATGGATAGAGAAAGAAAAAAAAAATATTAAAATCAGTGGGTTCACGTATCTCAGACACTCGGCACGGGCACAAAAAATTGGCTGCACCAGGAGGTTTTTCCAGATACTGGAAAACACCAGTCATCAGTACCTGTTATAGTTTATCATCTTCCTCACTCCATCCACCTATTCCAATTGAAAAATCTTCCAAGAAGTTTAATTGAAATAAATTGACCCACCATTCTTTTCTTCTCTCTTTTTTTCCAAGATAAATTGCACTTCTTAGCTAAATTTATACAAAATGGTACAACAATAAATAATAATAATAATAATAATAAGAAAAAAAATATTACATATTAACATGTAGAAATTTACAATACTGAAAACATTAAATAGCATTCAATAATTCAAACAGAAATTAACCATATCAGATGATCGAGGAACATACACTTGAGACGTGACTCAGTACCTGAATCTTTTCAAACAATTTTTTTTTTTTAAGTCTACATAATCATTTTTAAAGACTCCGATACCACAAAATGTAACACCCAAAGTTTAAAATCCTTAACCTAAATGCGGAAATAAAATCATATTAATATCAATTTAAATATTAAAACTATTATTTCACACTCAACACCACCAAACTATTTCACAATCAATTCTCAACTCCACAAAACAATAATCTAAAAACAATAAACCTTATCTAATTAATTAAATGATAAAAAAAAAAATAAACTACTAATGAAGCACGACTAACATAATCCAAACTAAAACCAATCAAGAAATTTGAAGAGTGGACGAATAACTAAATAACCTATGAAAACTTAAGTAAAATTCTTAGATTGTGTTTTGTATTGTTTAAAAAGAGTTTTTTTTAAAATGAATAGTGATTTTTAGGAGAATGGATGGTTGAAATTTGGTTGAAAGGTCAAATACCGTGGACTTGACTTTTAACGGATGGTTGATATTAAGTACTGTAGAAAAGGAGAGAAATTTAATGAAAACCAAACAAGGGCTTAATTCAATTTTAGTACAGGTACTATTTGAATCTGTCATCAAGTACTCTTCTCATATCATCTAGTTTTCATCACCTGAAACTGGGGAAAGTAATAGGGTGAGGTAAACTTCATGCACGTGATGCATGCTTATGACATGTAATGCTTTCATATTTCAAGTATGTATTTCCATTCACTTTAACTTTTCAAAACATCATTTCATTACTATCGTAAGCTCACTTTGTGTATCTTCTAACCAATCAAAATGTAGTAGACAATTCTTATTTGGAACCAGGTCTTTACGGCAGAGCAGTCAACATTTTCTTTTACAATAGAGTGGTCAACATTCACTTTTCTGTCTCAATGCGGTTAATATTCACTTTTCCATCGTAATGCAGTTAATATTCAATTTTCCATCGCAATGCGGTTAACTGTACTTTCCATCGCGCCGGTCCGCTGTGCCCCATTTCCCACTCACACCTTTTATAGTATAGAAGTACACACATTTCTTTTTTCAAACTTGAGATATGTATCTTTTGAGTGAAACTTAGACTTTTCCACATTTTTCATTTAAAAACATTTTTCTTTTCAAAGTTGATGACAATACATGCTTGTCAATGCAATGACATGATATACATGCATACTTGTTAGCCCAAGAGTAAACTAACCAAGAGGGGGATGAACTGGTTTATAAAACTTTTTCGATAAATAATCTCAAACATAAAAACCAATGGGTACAAGTAGGAGCACTTAGTGTTGTAAGTAACTTAACTATCAATGTAGTGTTGATATAAATGTGTAAACTTAATTGATAAATCAAGTATAGCACTTAGATATAGTGTTGCACAATATAAATTGATAGAATAGAGTAAGTGCAACGTAAGTAAGTAAAAGGGATAAGAGAATGCAAAAGCGATTTAAGGAGGTTCAATCAACCAACGTGATCTACGTCCTCCGTTACAGAGCTCTCCGTCATGAGTAAGGCCAAAACCACTATATTGGTAACTTACAACAAGGGGCACTTACCCTTAGGTGACTTACAACAAGAAGTACCTACCCTTAACCAACAATCGAGTTTTTCACAAGGCTCTCGAAACCACAAAATATAATGAATTGAATTTACAATTGAAATAACTCTCTTGAAAAATGATATACTCAAATTAAGTATTGAGAGAGTTAGGCTAACACTTCAATAGATAGCAATGAATTAAGCTTAAGTGTTAGAGAAAACTTTGATGCAAATGATAATAAAAAGTTCAATGCAATCAAACAAAGTTTTTCAAATAATCTCTTGTTAAAATATTGAATTAAATTAAGTACCAAGAGATGCCACACTTAAATAATTAACAATAAGTTAAGCTCAAAGTGTTTAGGCAATGGAATTTTGACGAATCAAATGATAATGAAAAATGTAGCACAAATAATCAAAGTTCCTTAATTGGAATTTCTCTCTTTTACAAGATTGAAACAAGTTTAGAACAAAGAAAGACTTACACTTCAATTCCAATATAGTGTGAAGATGTTAACAATATAAAACCAAGAATCTTCACAAAACTTTCTTCCAAAAGAGATTGAAGAATTAATGACATCGACCGGGAAACTTACATGGTGCCAAAGTGGATAAATTAGAAGTTGAAGAACCTAATTGAAGAAGTTGAGAGTTGGAATGAGCTAATTGGGAAGATTTAGAAGTTTGAGGACTAAAATACTCCAATTGAAAGTGAAGGGCTTGAGACTCAAATAAAAGTCAAGGACCTACTTAAATGGATTTCAAACTTGAAAATTGCACTGGAAGTTATAATTGCGGTCGCGCGAGTTTTGCCTATGAGCCCGCGCGATCTCTCGTAGAATGGTCAGAACAAAAAAGTTAAGCTTACGAGCCCTTGAGATTTTTTCCTGCAAGCCCGCACAAGCATTCGCTGGAAGTCGGGTTTGGCTTTTTCCCCCGATTTTTAACAGCTTTTCCTCCTCTTTCACCTAAGTTTTTCCAAAACCTATATATATAACATATGAGCCACGAATTCCAAACTTTTGCCACACTTAAGAACAAGCCACAATTGAGATCATCACTTCAAATTCTTGAGAGATTGGAGCAAAGCAAGATGCAAGACTGGAAGAACACATGAAGGATTGATACTTTGTGCAAGCTCTCCATTCTTTTATGTAATTTTCCATTAACGTTTTCTTTTATTTTTTTGTTATTTAACTATGATGTTACCTAAATTCAATGTTGGGATGAACGATATATATATATAGCCTAACTTTATTATTTTAATTTCAAATTTCGTTGTTTTAATAATTCGTTGCATGTATTGATATATTATTACTTTTAATGCTTGAGTTGCTTAATCACCAATTCATTATATAATGAGTTATTTTCATTATTTGAGAGGTGAGTTAATAATTTAGATCAAGGTAATAAATCCGGTAATTGGACAAGAGATAGAAATATACTCTTGTTATTATCGCGGTCGTGTGTGAATTCTTGTGTGTTATGTATCTAGATAAGGAATAATTTCGATCCTCTGTGGAGATACATAATTGACTTATTTAAGTAGAATTGATTTAAACTCGAGAGATGAATTTCAATATATATTAGTGAATTCGATCGAATGCATATTTAGAAAATAAAACATGGAATTGGAGTTAATTTAATTAGTTAGGTGAAATCGTGAATCTCAACTACTTTACAACCATTTTTGAAAACAAAAGCAAACTCGCAATTTTATTTTTTTAGTTTAATTCTTTAATTTTAGTTTTAAACATCAAACAAAACTCTTTTGCCCGTTCAAATAGGGATAGAAACTAACATATTTTCGGTACTTAGTAGCAGTCTCTATGTGACAATAATTCGGACTCTTAGATCCACTTTATTACATCTCATGACTCGTATCGCGAAATATCAGTGAACAAGAGGTGAGATACATACTTAGACCGTGTAATAAATTTTGACAATTTAACAAGAAGGTAGAAATTAATACATTGTTGTGATCTTAGATAGATTCTTATTATTTAATGTGTGTAATTAAAGCTTATTTTGACCCAACATAAAGATATGTGGTTGACTTAATTAGATAAAACTAATTTAAACATTCTGCATATTGGTTGCACATCATATATGACTTATTTTGCATTTATGTCACGTAGAAATTCGTTAAGAACATTGAAAACATAGGTTAGAAGCACACTCTAATCCATATCTAGGTCACTGTAAGCAACTTACTTATTTCAGGCAGCACTTAGGTCCAAACATCATTCATTTGACCTCAAATTTGAATATATGGCTGGCGCTACTTTGCACTTTTAGTTGCTAGAGGTCGAGTTTCATTTGATATCTTTGGTCAATAGTTTCCCGGCCCCAAACACGAGCACTCGACCATGTTTTGACTTTTTTCGCATAAACATGTTTTCTTGCATATATCTAGTTAGGAGGGTAATCTTAGTTTATTCACTTCTTTATTTGCATATTTTGCTAACTAAGATTGTTTTCTTATCTCTTTTGGTACAGATTATGGCTCGAGAAATAGACAATCTTCTCAAACTGATAAAAAAGAGAAAAGAGCTCAAGCTGGGTTGCTGGTACCACCATCCTATGAACAATAGAGGAGTTTCTGATCTTTAACTCCCTTTCTTTTATTTTTTTTTTTTTTTTTATGTACATTAGGGACAATGTAATTCTTAAGTGTGGGAGTTCACAAAAATTCTCAAGTTACATATCTAATTTTTGTTGTCTTTGTTCATTTGTGCCTATATGGTCTTTGTTCATTTGTTATCGTGTTTGTTATGTATAAAAGAAGAAAATTTTAAAAAAAATGATAAGAATATATATTATTTTGTGTGTCAGGTTAAATAGTCTTACTAGCTCACGATGTTACTTATTTGAAACTGCTTGATTCATGCATTATTGACAGGAATGCTATGTGTGTATTGATCTAATTCATGCTATATTACAATTTCAGTACGCAGTCAACTTGATTATTGCACAAATTAAGTGGCGCTTGAATAGAGAAAATAAGTTGTCAGTATGGAACTAAGAATACATACTCATATGAAAATACTATTCATTCACTTGACCATTAGATAATAGTTAGGGGGAGTAGAATTGGTGTTTGTAATTGCAGAGGGGTGTATTGATTTCAAGTGTGAAAAGTTATGTGAATAAACTTGACTTGTAGGTAGAGGCTAGGTAATGACCAAATGCTAGTGATCTCATCCCATTTACTTTAATTATCGTGTAAAGTAGAACACGTGTTACATTTCTTTATAGCCTTTTTTAACTCGAGTCAGTGAGCATGTAGGAGTATTTATATACCTGGTGCCATATATTCATTTTACTCGAGTCAGTGAGCATGTAGAAGTATTTATATACCTGGTGCCATATATTCATTTTACTTGGGAGTCACTGACCTAAAGCTCACTACAGCGTGATCTATACAACTTAATGGAGAAATGTACTTCATCACATTAGTGTTTAGTTGATAGGTTGCATACCGGGAATTGATATAACTAGTAAGCTTGAATTGTCTCGTGAATATTTGAAGGTTTGGGTACTCAACAAAAAAGAGAATCATTACAAACCTAAAACTCTGTTTGTTAAAAGTTTTATGTTTAAGAACATATTTTTTTTATATTTTCGAGGTAAAATATGTGATTGAAAAGTGGAGAGAAAAAATGTGTGATTAAAAAGTGATTTGAAGAATTGTGTATTTAAAAACATGTTAAAAAACTAGTTTGCCAAACAAAGACTTAGTTGCTGCTACTGGTTTGACTGGCCTGAACTTCATAGGAAAGACATGTATAGCATTATTTGAAGATTAATCATGGATTTCCAGAAGTTTTAAAAGTCTTGGAATCAAGTATTGCCGCCACTCGTTTAGGATCTTAATTAAAAAATTATTTCGGCTGCTCATGAGGAGTTGGGTCGAAGAAAATTTCTCTCTAATAATTTTAGCTTTAAGATGAGGGGTTCAAACATGAAACATCATATACCACAATAAATCACTTTTGACACAACTTGGCAAGTCCTTTTAGCATGATTGAGAACGGGGATGGAAAAATTCAAAAATTATATCTTAAAACATATTGATTTAGCCCCATAAACAAGACAAAGCATGTTATTTATACAAGGGTTAAGTATACAATTACACACATTTAAGCTTGAAAATCTTTGTAATGAGGCATTTTGTAACTAATTACACAAGTATCAAAATAATTTTTAAAATCAGAATTATATTCTGTAATTAATTACAATTGTAACTTTATTTCAATTTGTAATTAGTTACAATTGTAAATTTAACTGCAATTGCAATAATTATCATCATCACCACTACCGCCACCACCGATCACCACCTAATTTGTAATCAGTCTCGCCACAACCGCCGTCAAAAATATAATTGTAACTTATGAATTAGTAAAGAATTAGTGTAATTCGTAATTCGTAATTAATAACATTAGTTTAATTGTAACCAGCCACCGCCACAACCGTCATCGTCGGAGCACCATCGAAAATACAAATTGTAACTTTATTTCAAATAATGTTACAATTGTAATTAATTATAATTACAAATTGAATCCTCGATTTTCGGGCTACCGAGGATTCAATCACCATTGAGTTCTTTAAGGTTCAACCATAGCCAGAGAGATCATCATCATCCAGATGTGTGCATTTTGACTTACATGGTTCTGTAGAATTCGACAGAGTCATTTCCACAAACACCTGTTCGACAACTAAACAAGGCCACTATTCCATTGCTATTTAGTCAATTTCTCCAACACCAGCTCCGTCATTGCAGCTTCTTTTAATTCATTCGGACATTCTCTAAAAGATAGCAAAAAAAAAAAAAAAAAACCCTATTACAAAAAACTGAAAACATTAAAAGAAATTGAAGAACTCAAACATGGAAGAATGAAACTTACTTTTCTTGTTCTATGAAGTTGATTCTCTCTATCAATAGATGGCAGGCAATAGCCCTCTATAATAATAAACACGTCCGACATATTCTGCTCCTTTATCACTTGCTCAACCTACAAGTCATTATTCAACATAATAATAACAATTACTCAGTGGAAAACAACATTATATAACATGATCTTGAAGCCTTTTGATTAAACAAATATTTCTTGTATCCAAGTTCAACTAGATTCTTGATGTAGTAAAATAAAAGTCTTTGAAAGTTAGAAGGATTACCCTTAGAAGAGCTCTATCATGGTGGCCAAGGTTAAGAAGCTCAACTACGTCAGAGCGAGCAACCGAGCACCGATCACGGCGCTGGTTCTTGAGCACGGAAAGGCGAGGTTCAAAGTGGCTTTGCACTTGGATGTTTTGAAGCTCTTTCCAAGTATAGCGTCTAATTTCCTTGCCATGTTTATGTTATCAACTTTCTTTCTTGAAAGAAAGTGTAATTTCGGTATAGCACTTAGTGGGGGTGGTGGTAACAGTGAAGGAGGCGGAGGATCCACCGTATTCGACGGCGGAAAGGTGCATCGGAAAGTGTGGATAATTGTTGGATCTGTGATAGGAGGAGCAATTTTATTAGCTTGTTTTGGCATGTTATTTTGTTGTGTAAGTAGGTGCAGATGCCGAAAAAAGATACAAAAAATGGAAGAGATCTCGGAAATGAGAGTAGCGTTGTCGATGACAAGAATTGGGTATACAAAGGCACCTGTTGCATTGGAGGCAAATGTTAATTAACTTTATTCGAGATGCCTTAGGTCGGTAATCCGAGCCATAGAAGACATGTATTTGAAATTATAACAGCCAAATATATTTAGTGTTTGCAAAGAGCAGAGGGAAGAGATGCCTAAGGGTAATTCCTGGAAATGACTGTTGGACAGATCTTTGCTGCAAATTGGACCTTATTTTTCGATGTTGATGGCACAAGGCGGCGAAGCTGGTGGTGGTGGTGGTACAGGTTTTTGGTGGTGGTGATGGAAGCTTCTTGTCAAAATTGATCTAAATTTTTGGAGGGGAGAGAGAGAAATATGAATGATTAGGGTTTGGTATATATTTATTTACCTGATTTAGTATAATAATTTTAAATTAACTGATTTAAAAAATTTAAGGAATAAATATATTAAAGGGCCTAATCAGCCTTTCTACAAGCAGTGTCATGGGGCATATTTCCCGTGCAGGTCGAAATATTTGGGCAGCATTGTGGGGCACTGTCCCTGTACTGAAGGATACGTAGGGATGTCATTGCTAACATCTGGTCTTTACGTAGTGTTTGGTTGGATTGAAAACTCGTGCTTTTGACTTTTTGAAATCCCTTTCCTCACTTTTAAAGGGAATCTCGTAAATTATTCATCAATCATCTCAGTTTCTATCTACTTCTTCAAGTGTCGATTCGAGTGTGTTGTGAACTTTGTCAGGACTAGGGAAGTGGTGGATGTGAAATATCCCATTATCGTTCCAATAATTTTATTACTGAGCTGGGCCTAAACAATGTTCATTGGATCGACCATCGTTCGTTTAGTACATCCTACATGATTGGTGAATTGCTTGTATACGCGTCTCGGAACTATTTATTATACTTCATATATGTATATGATACTAAAAGAATTTTTTTTTTATTTATAAACAACACAATTTTTCAAATCACTTTTTAACCGCACATATTTTCTCTTTCCAATTTTCAACCGTTACTTTTTTACCTTAAAATCATAAATAAACAAGTTTATAAATCAAACGGAGTGGTTTGTCTTTGTGCACACTTCATTCCATCATTTCATCCTCTCCTAGACAAAGCATACATGTCCGAAGTGTAGGGTTGCTTATAGGGAAAGATACAATATGATTGTTTGGGTGGATCTTCAATTCCCTCTGTTCGGCAGCAATATAATAATTATAAATTAGTTTATTTATATTTTTGAGGTACGATCTCCAGTGATTAATCATTAGAATAAAATTCCTGTAAAGCGTCCCTTATCTTGTGTCAAATAGATGCCCTTGTGATGAATACAAGGAGATTTTGAAATCATGCAGTATTGACGATTACCAGTTAAACCTTAAGCCTCCATTTGGTAAATCGATTTATAAATCACACAATTTCTCAAACTACTTTTTAACCACACATATTTTTCATCTCCACTTTTCAACCACAAATTTTACCTCAAAATCATAAATAAACTAGTTTATAAACCACTATAGTGTTACCAAACAGAGGCTTAAATCTTAAAATTTGATGGTGACTCAGTTTATTGCATTATGTTCTTGGTACTCCAATTTAACCTCTGATCATTAGACCGGGATGCACCAATATCAATCCATTTACTCGACTGCCAGAATTCAGCTGCCCCTTTTCCTTCCATCAATTCAAAGGTTGAACAAAAAATACGGGATTTTAATGGTTAATAATTTTGCCATCACCCAGTTCTATTCAATGACGTAAAACATCACAATGTGACAAAAAGAATCCAGTACCACCTGTGAATTTTCGTTTAATAACTCATCATCCCAGTGAATAAAGATTTGTAACTTGACAATTATAACCCACTTTTCAAGTACTTGTTTGTTATGGTGCACCCATACAACTTCCAATTGCGATAACGTCGCATTATTATCCAAAAATGATACAGAATCATTTATATTAATATCCAAAGACGACACAGACAATAATTATTGTTGCATACATCTAATCTAAATCGAACATTTTGGGTTTAATCTCTAATATAAAACATCAAAATCAAATAGTCATTACCTACGGCCGATATATCCTTTAACAAACCAATAACCATAAAATATATTGCATTACGGGATCTCTCAAATCTGGAATGCTCAAGTATTAGTACATTTCATGTAATGTAGGTGGATTTAGTTACTTTGTTTTCTCATCCGCATCATCGAGCAATTGAGTTGGAGGTACTTCCTCTGTTTTGACTGCTTCAACATCTTTAGGCCCCAAGAAACTTGGTTGATTGGTCGAAGAAAGAAGCCTCGCCCACATCCTGTCAGTTATCACAACCTTGTTTTGCCGTTCAGTGATGCGCTGCAGGAAAAAAAAAATTATAGTCACAAAATAACATATCTGGTGCATTCAAAAATCATTACATGCTTAAACACTCAATAGGAAAGATGTTTTCCCCCCTCTCATCTCTTTTTGGTCTTCCAATGATTAATTCTTAATGAAAATGTAAAATTAGCTACTGACAAGGTAGGGATGAATTTCTGGGAATTTTGGGTTGCACATTTTTCTCTAACAGATCTCGCCAGCTAAAATTGTTAATGGTTTGACAGGACAAAAGAAGGAAACATTTACTACATTACTAAAGCTGAAAGCTTTATCACAAGAAGAATGAAAATTTTTGGGCTGTGATGCCAAATACAAGTCTTATTATTGCGTGATGATATTGGGCAGTTGCCTAAAATCGGTTTTTCTAGTGAAGAGATTGCCTGATAACTTCAACTGGCCCAACAACCCGGATCCATTGCTTAAAACTATGCTTCGAAGTTATGCACTTTCTTTCTATAGGCTGAAACTCAACACTTTTACCTTATATCTGAGAAGCCCTTGAACCGTTGGATCAAGAAGTAATCTATGGTTGGCGAAGGTTATAAATACATCACTTTGTCTCCCCATTAGGTTATCTTTTACATTCTGCCGTTTGGGTTGGTTTCCAAATCCTTCTATTCTCTCTGCTCGTCTTCTTTTATTCCTTTGGTTGGAAGTTGAGTCCTTGTTGATTTTTCCTCTGTGAGATTAGTACACTTAGTGTGTTGTAGAAGAGAATATATTGTGATCATTGTGGCATCCTTTAATTGATAAGGGATAGCATTACAATCTTTGTGTCTGAGCTCTACGGGTTTCTTCGAGTTCTAGGTGTCTCTGAAGTTGTATCACTACAGATCTAAAGTTTCTTTTGAGTTCTTGGTGTCTCTGAAGTTGTATAACTACAGATCGAAAGAAGGGCAGAGTAATATTCGAAAGTCCTTTACTGTTTTTGTGAATCATTATTGTTCTTGTTTCGAAGTTTTGCATAATAGTGGTATCAGAGTCATCCACTGACTATTCTAGGAAGATTGAACCCTGATTACTGAATATGCAAGTGATTTCTTGTGGGTAACAGGTCAAAACCTTAGATTTGTGATTGTGGTTGATATTGGTTTGTAACAGCCACAATCTCACATCGCTTAGATAAGGAAAATATGACTAATTTATAAGTTAAATGATCATTCCCAATTGGTTTGAGACCTTTAGGGTGAAAGCCCAAGAGCAAAATTGTGCAGCCTAAGCCCTAAGCAGACAATATCATACCAAGTGGACTCAGATGTTACAAATGGTATCAGAGCCTAAACACAATCAAAAGTGTGGCCAATGAGGACGTTGGGGCCCTTTAGGTGAGGTGATTGTAGCAGTCACAATCTCACATCGTTTGGGTAAGGGAAATATGACTAATTTATAAGCTAAATGACCATTTCCAATTGATATGAGGCCTTTTGGGTGAAAGCCCAATAGCAAAACCGTGCATCCTAGGCCCAAAGCGGACAATATCATATCAAGTGAACTGGGATGTTACATTGGTTGCAAAAACTTCTCGATCAGTTATATACATTAGCAGCTTACTGACTTTCGTTGTGCCCCAGAGCACAAAAATGTGTTTTCTTAGGTTATCCAGAGGGCGTAAAGGGTTACAGATTATGGGCTAGGGAACATAAGGGTTATAAGATAAAAACTAGTAGAGAAGTGACCTTTAATGAAAGATGAAATGCCATGTCTTAGTGAGGAAAAAGTGACTGAACCTGAAATTCTAAATGATATCAGATTTCAGGTGGAACTGGGATCTTTACTGACCATGTAAATGAAAATCAGTTAGATCCAGAGGGTGATGAGCCCCTTATTCAAGTTGAGATAGGTGATTAAACTGATCATGTGCTTGTTGAGGCTGAAGATAGTAACAGGAATCACCATACTGACTTAGAAAATTATCAGTTAACTAGAGATAGGACCAGGAGAAATACAAGGGAATCTTTAAGATATAGTGATTACCTTTCTTTCTCTGGTCTGTCCTATCATGACATTGCTTATAAAGAACTAAAATCCTATAATAAGGCTGTAAGCAATGAACAATCTGGTAGATGTGAATCTGCAATGAGAGAAGAGATGGATTACTTAGCTAAGAATAGAACCTGGACTCTTGTACCTAAACCAGGGGGAAAACCCTAGTGGATTGTAAATGGATTTATAAATTGATTAGCCAGACCTCTTTCGTCACCCAACAACTTTCATTCCCGTTGAAGCATCCCCATTTTCTTCTTAGGTGAACCAAAATGATTCATTTGCATTTGACCACTATGGTTAAAGAGAGAAGTTTTGATAATTAACCATTAAGGTTTAAGCCAGATTAATTGTAAAGGGATTCACACAGAAACAGGTTGTGGATTATAATGAGATTTTTTCACCCTGTTGTGAAATATACTACAATCAGAGTTCTACTTGCATTAGTTGCACATCATAATTGGGAAGTTGAATTCATGGATGTAAAAATTGCATTTTTACATGGTGATTTGGATGAAACTATTTAAATGTCTCAACCTAAAGGTTTTATAAGTAAATCTAAATCTAATTATGTTTGTTTGCTAAAAAAGTCGGTGGTTTGAAATAGTCCCCAAGACAAAGGTATAAAGATTTGATAACTTTGTTACTACTGCTGGTTTTATTTGAAGTGCTTATGATCACTTGTCTTTATTTTAAAAGGGATTCTAATTATGAAAATATAACTGTGTATTTGTTACTTTATATTGATGATATAATTTTATTTGGTCCTGATTTGCACCATATAAATGAAATAAAGAGAACTTTTCGCACTGAGTTTGAAATAAAGGACCTAGGAAATGCTAGAAGAATTCGGGCATGTATATTGTTAAAAAAAGGTAAATATCAATTGATTTTGAAACAGTCTGCATATATTGAAAACGTTATATCTAAGTTTAATATGCATGTCATTTCAAATTTAGTAAAAATCAATGCCCAATAACTGAACATGATATTAGAAGTATGAAAAATGTTCCATATGCAAATGTTGTTGGCTCGGTAATGTACACTTTGGTTTGTACTAAAACCTAATGTAGCTCATGCGATAAGCACTTTGAGTAGGTTTATGACTAACCTGAACACGAAAACTGGAAGCTCTTAATTGGCTTCTCAGATATCTAAAATGAACCTCACAGTTAGGACTAGTTTTTAATCCCTCAAGTGAAGTAGTACGAAAAGGTTCTATTGATGCTGACTTTTCTGATGATAGAGAGAACATAAAATATACTTCATCATACATGTTTACTCAGTGTACTACTTGCATAAGTTGGAAGTCTCAATTACAGCCTATAGCTACTCTGTCTACAACAGAAGCATAGTATGTTATTGATAGAGGCTGTAAAGGAAGCTTTGTGGCTTTAAGGGTTATTATTAACTGAACTAAACATGCTTTCTAAACCTGTGGTGATCTATTCTCACAGTCAGTGAAAAAACTCCTACACAGTTCAATTCATCATACACATGCTGACCAAGGTCCTACATTTTCTAAGTCATGTTTGGCTTGATTAAACATTTATTTAGGTTAATGTTCATTTTGCAGGTGATAACTTATTGTCAGTTAAACTGCTGCTAAGTAATACAACTTGTTTGGCATCAAGGTGGAGATTTGTTGGCTGTGATGACAAATAGAAGTCTCATTATTGTGGGCTGTGATGATATTGAGTTTTCTAGTAAAGTGGTTGCCTGATAACTTAATTGGCCTAACAACCAGGATCCATTGCTTAAAACTGTGCTCTGAAGTTATGCGCTTTCTATAGGCTGCAACTGAGCACTTTTACCTTATCTGAGAAGCCCTTGGACCGTTGGATCAAGAAGTAATCTTTTTGTTTGAACCCTATGCTTTCTTTGAGTTCATGGTGTCTCTTAAGTTGTATAGTGACAGATCGAAAAAAAGGCTGGGTTATATTCAAATATACCACAACCATAGATATATAGCCACTACTTGATCAAGATTAGGTGCTATGTGGAAAATATTAACACTATCGTTACTCCATAAACCCTAGATAGGACACAAATTTGTAACTCAACATTTAAACTGGTAATACTTTTTATAAATTTATTACAAGTTATGGCTGTGATTATACCTTTAAGTTGGTCCCCCACACTTCATGCAAGTAACTAATTCACGAAGAGAGCAACTAGTTAAGAAGGACAGGACATTATCGTATTTCCACAATATACAACAGTAACTTCCTTTTCAAGACTGAAATGTTCTCTGGACATTCAGTACACAAGAGTTTCAGGTTAAGATCATTGCTACCCAAAATTTTCTACAAAATAAAAAACCCAAGACACATCCTCAAATTGTCATGATAGACTGAAAACTTCACAGACAAAAACGGCTTACTTTTATGAAGCACTCTACAATTTGGCATGACAAGATCACTAACACTCTAACTGGGCACTTAGTACCATACCATACTATGGAATTTTAACATTCTCCAAATTATTAAGTCTTCGAAGTCTGAAACTTTATTTATTATTAATTGGACTTACATTGAAAGGAATGTACGTTTGCCGGCCATTGACAAGCCCGGAAGTGAACCCAGTATACCCTGCCATTGCTCCATGAACAGCACTTTGAGCAAGGAGTGTGCAATATACATTATCAGATGCATTGCTTGGAATAGCACGAATCATGTAAGTTGGATCTGCCAAATAAATTTGTTAGGAACCAGTTTCTGCAGAACACACAAGAAAGGGATGATGGTACTGACCTATATACTTAAGAGTAATGGGCATTTTTGGTAGCTTTGCAAAATGATCCTGTCAAAGATGAAAATTGACTTCATAAAGAATTTAGTGGACATAATGCTGCTTTCAGTAAACTCAGTTTTCACCTTAACGAGAAGAAATCTCCCTGAAGAAAAAACTCAGTTTTATGATCCGGGACCTCTTGCAGTCAAGAACCTCTATATAAATAATGATCCTTACCTTGATTCTCTGAGAAATCCACAAGCCAACATCTTGAAGTAGCTTGTTCCCTGAAGCATCTTGTTCATTTTTCGAATTCTGGATTTCTGCAGCAAGTAGTTCCTGCCCTGCTCCTTCAGCTATCACAATAACCATGTGACCATTTTCTTTTAGCTTTTTCTCTGTGTATTCAAAAAGTCCACCTTCTCCTTCAAGATAGAAGGGTGATTCTGGAATCAAACAGCAATCCACATCTCGACTAGCCAGAGTAGCATACATAGCGATAAAACCTGCATGAATAATTTCAAAGATATAGGCGAACTTCAATAGTGCTGGCAGAAGATAGAGTATCATGCTTTGTAATACTTCTCCTATTATTCCCACACAAGATCCAAGGAAAAGTGTAGAATGCCAAAAGAAAAGAAATTGATTAAGTAACACGAACATGGACATAACGATTAAAGGTGTGATTTTTCTCAACAGTAGGACACCGAGACATCGGGGACACGTGATTTAAATTTATATATGCCATGTTGAATACTTGCATGAGGAATGTCCTTAAAGTATTCCCCCAGCGTTAGAAATTTAAAAAATACATATAAATAGGACACAGCATGTGGCTTGTGGGGTGTCCAAGCATTTTCGGTGGCTGACACGACACACTGCACAGTAAGAACCATTCATTGAGCTGCCAAGGGAAGTTTATCAGATCTCTGCAACTTCTTATATATTACCATTGCTTATTATTCCTAAGAAAATCATGAGTTTACTACTTAGCACTTTAACAGTTTTCAGTAGTGAATTCACAACAACGTTTCTCATACCTAAAATCATTTTCATCCCAAATTCTTCTGCTTTACACACAGCACAACCCATTTTCCCAAAATAGGCGGACAAGCATGAAATTTCTATATGCCTTACAACAAAGATGGATAACAAACGCCATTCCTCTGAAACTTAAAAAGCATAGCCTAATATATAACGATAGTTCGCAGGTTACTACTTATTGCCAACACTGAAGTATTGTATAGGTTTATCTTACCACTGTAGCGACCCATCAACTTCACTACACCAATTCCATTCTCTGCACTTTCAGCTTCAACATGTGCAGCATTAATGGCACGTTGAGCCTCCTCTACAGCAGTATCGAAACCAAATGACCTGTCAATAACCTGATAACACACGTAAATGCAAACCTAAGTCCATAAATTTGTAGAAAGCGGGATAAGAGCACAAAATCAAATGACTTGCCAATAATTGGGTGAGTGATGAGACAAGTCAGTGCAAAATCAAGGCTTGTCACTAATGATTGAAAAAGATAGCAATTGAAAATTGAAATGCTATGAGATCACTATATACTGATCAAATGAAAAGACAAGTTCAGCATTGTAAGTTCAATATGGGAACATGGATACTGGGAAGTTAATTTATTTAAAACAAACATTGATTTTTTATTAGAATAATTAGAATAAGTTCGTATTTTCATCTCTGAAATACAGATTTTTGACCATTAGGCAAAGAAACCTACTCAAGTTGATAGTTGAATGTTAGGCAGTAATTTCAAAAGCAAATTGATGGTTTTCTTCTTTATCGTCCTATAAATTAGTTGTTCTGCGACTAAGAATTTGAGCAAAGAACAAGTCTATTCAAAAGTAAATAAAAGATGAAAGATACCGGTATGTCGTTATCTATTGTTTTGGGGATGCCTGCAACAGCAACTTTCAGATTACGCCTTCTAATTTCCTGAACAAATTAAACAAGTTAATGGAAAATAATCACAAAGGCTATTCACTGGAATACTAATGCCACCTTAGAAGTTAAAAGTATGTACCATCATGAAGGCTCTGTTTGTTAAAAATTTTGTGTTTAAAAACATATTTTTATGTTTTCGAGGTAAGATGTGTGGTTGAAAAGTGGAGAGAGAAAATATGTGTGGTTAGAAAATAATTTGGGGAATTGTATTGTTTAAAAACATTTTTTTTAGTTTGCCAAACAGAGGCTTAATCATCAAACGTGAGTTTTTTATCTTATTTTTTTGGGAGAAAATATGAATCAATTAATATCTTCAATTTTTATAAAACATATTAGGAGAAATTGAAGGAGTGAAGTATCGGAAAATTGAAGGCTTAAAAATGCTAAAATGAATAGCAGCTAGAAATTTCAATAAAAGTGACCGCAAAAGAATAATTTCACAAATTAGGTCAATAAAAGTGACAACAAAAGAACAATTTCACAAATTAGGTTAGCAAGAAATGGACTATGAAAGTTGGTTGAGATCAAGAATGGAAAATGATGGACAATATATGAATCCTCTAGTAGTATAGTTGGGGAGACTGGCACAAGTACTATAGTTACAAGAAGCTGCTATAACAGTGCCTTTCAGTGAAAAGCACGAGGGAATAATTCATAGGGTTTGGAGGCATCTCGAAGTTATAAAAGGTGGCTCCAATCATCTATAAATAAGGATACCTCATAGATTACAGCTGCTCCCTTCTGAGTTCCATCGCCTCCAATTATATAAACCTAAACCAGTAATACTGATAATCAGAGCCGAACTGTAGCTTATTGCATGCCATCACAATAGCTCTAAATATTAGAGAGGAAGCTACATTAAAAATATTGGTAGACATGAATCACAGAATCCTATAAGTAAAACATCATCCTTACCTGATTAATTCCACGGTCCTGAATACTGTCAACTATCTTCATGGTATCATGGCCACCTCGAGATGTTCCCAGGATTGTCCCACCACGTTTATGTATGTCATTTGTAACCTTTGGTGTTAAAGTAATGGTATTCTTAGAATAGAAACCCCTGTAACCTCCCTACAGAAAAGAGATACCACCATTAGCTGATAGCATAGCATTAAAAGAGGACTCTGCAAAGTAAGTTTGTTAGGATAAAAAAAAATCATCAGCTCGTACTACAGACTACACAGAAGTCAAAGAAGAAAAATCTATTTTTATAACACTCCAACCGATGCTTGAGTTCATTATCCAGCAGTTCTAAAAGATGTTTTATAATGTATAAATTACATATATACCCATATTATAAGTTTGTATTCATTTTTTATGTACTATCTGTTTGTGATGGTATGCAATTTTTTCCATTTCTTTATATAAACAATAACACTTAAAAAAGATTACTAACGAATCATACATCACTTAATAAATAAAAATAAGTATTAATTACAAGTCATACACCACTTAATGTTTAATTAAAAAAAATACATGGATAAATGGCATTCAATGTCCATTCAAATTATATGCTTCCCACATTGTACTTGCTATTGAGTTTCTAATAATATCTCCTTTTGTTGCATCTTCATTATTATCTAAATTAAGTTAATTGTTCATATGCTCTTTAGGTCGACTACCCATATCCGCATCAATCTCAGCTATGAGACATTCATCCGGATCAGCTCCCTTAGAGGGAATGGAGAATTTATACCTTCAATTGATACGAAAAAAGGTTGAAGACGATGATCGATGAAGAATGTATAATTGTAATAACAAAGATGTGAAAGAAACATAATAAGAGAGAACATAGAACCCACTGGATTTATTTTTATTTTTTTGTACAAATTAGGGTAGATTTGGCATTTATTCTTTTATAAAGGGTAAAGTTAGAAGAGGATATGAGAAACAGTCAAAACCCACAGATTTGGTCAGCTCAGAGAGAATCAAAACTACACCACCAATTTTGGGTGATTTATATCGTCCAATACTGTTGCCAAAAGAAACTAATAAATTCCGATTTTCTCAATCCCTAATTAACAATGTCATCTAAAATTGGTCAAAATCAGTAAAAAAACTCCCAAGCATGCCCTTAGAAGAAATTTCTAAGCTTTGATACCTTTTAGATGAATATGAATTGAATTTCTTGTATTTTTCTAATAAAAATTTAG
The DNA here is from genome assembly GCA_963555705.1 of Ligustrum vulgare. Lineage (NCBI taxonomy): Eukaryota > Viridiplantae > Streptophyta > Magnoliopsida > Lamiales > Oleaceae > Ligustrum > Ligustrum vulgare. The sequence goes on along the minus strand of OY743171.1, from coordinate 46,966,219 downwards.
AGTACACCGACCACTTCTAAACAAAGAAACAGGAAAAAATCTTTCTAGGAGATATTGAACCCTAATGACCAGATTTTTAGCAATTAAATTAGGAAATAAATCAATCTATTTACAACTATACAATCTTTAAATCAGATCCAAGATTTTATTCCTTTTTTCATGTCAAATGTATCCTCAAGGATTTGTTAGTATTTATAAATAATAGAAATGAACGATGAATAATTAAATAGTACTTATGAGTCTATTAGAATGTGTGGTTGAAATTTGAAAATGAAGTTCAATCACTGTATAAATGGTTTATAAATTTGCCAAGGGGAGATCAAACGTTTTTATCCGTCTTTGGTACCAAGTGCTAACATAAAACTCAGATGATATACTAATCAACTTCGAAGTGAATCACCTCCAACTTACATCAATTCCGAGAACTTGGTTAACACCATACATATAATCAAGGCTATGTACAATCTCCCTGATCACTGTATTTAGCCCAGGACACAAACCACCACACGTTACGATACAAGCTTGCACATCATCTGAAGCAAAATAAACCTGTGCAATACGAAAACAGTTCAGTGAAATTGCATACAAGTGAATATCCTGCACTTGAGAAAAAGAGGACACACCTTTTGACGCGGTCCGGCTCGACGAAAATGTACCCCTCTTGGAGTGTCCTTGTGAACAACAATCTGCAAAGAGACCAATAAACAGAGTTAATCACCTTTGAAAGTGGTAGATCCATATAAGGAAAGTGGAGTACTTGTTCTGATTTTGCCAAGTCCAAATGGGAATATATGGTGGTGGAGAATATGAAACCCGTATTTCTTAAAAGAACTTTGAGTACTCTACACCCCTGACTCATAGACTAGCCTCATCAAATTAAACAGTAAGAACACATACATACACTAGTCAACAGCCTCACATTTAATAAATAAGCAATATCATTAGAACTCAAATACAAGAAGAAAATGGTTTCACAGTGCAATATTTAAGAAACGTGCCAGTGAAAAAATTAGATGTTTTGTTATTTAAATTAATGTAGAATGGTCATCTTTGCTATTTCTCCTGTGGTAATATTGTTATTGCATAAGCCCATTTCAGCCGGCAGATAGCTCATACGTGATTTTTATTCACGCATATTCGTGATTACATCCACATACACGTGCATCAAGAAAGAAGAGAGTGGCGAAGCAAGTACGGTCCAGCTAAGCCCCCTCTCCTCAAACAAGAAAATAAAAAAAGTAAATGAGACCTATAACATTGAAAAGGTTGAAACTTATAGCTAACCTTTTGAGGGACAGAATCATCCATGTCAACAAAATACTGCCTGAAATCATAGTAAGCATCATAAGTCATTTGTAATCATCAATGTTCTGAAAATATAACAGATGGCTAATGAAACAAGCTCTATTATTTTCAGCTTGATGTGAGAAAAGTTAACTTACTTGACAACGGAATATGCAGGATTGGATCGTAATGGATTGGGATAAGTCTACAAAAAAACCAAATATTAAAATGAATAGTTAAGCTCAAACAAATAAAAAAACTAGAAGCTCATAAACTCAATGGAAATATATGTATATTAAGAGCATCTCCAACCCAAGAACTCTATTTTGGAGTAATTTGTACCAATATGGTGTAATTTTCACACTATCCCGCATAGTCATCTCCAACCCAGGACTCCAAATCTTACATCAAATGAACTGTAAACTTTGTACTCTCTTATTATCTTCAATTCTCGACGATTAATTTATTTCAAAAAGCATTTAATTATATATTTTACTACTACTTAAATTTTATAAATTGATAATTTAAAATAATTACTTAAAATATACGTTTATTAAAAAAAATAAAAAAGACATTAATCTTAATACCACAGTTAATAAGATGGCCAATTTTTTTTACATAAAAACATTGCATATAAAATGAAAACATTCGTACAATACAGATAAACAACTGAAGTTTGTAGACTAATTCTCGGAATTAGTATATTTACATTTATCCCACAAATGATTAATTAATGTATTCCTAAGTGCAATGTGAGATTCTTTATTCTTAATTCGTCCATGTCGAGAAAGAAATTCTAGAAATTGAAAAATTATATCTACAATCATCTCAACTTCAAGAGTGGCTGCTTAGCGATAAATTGAGATAGACGCGTCAATATTACGTTTATCCTCGATAATCATGATATGCATAATAATGCACGTAGTCATTTGATCATATCACACGTTTGGACCAAATTTGTGCTTGTCCTGCGACTATCGCAAATTGTGATTGAAGAACGTTAAATGCTCGTTTGACGTATTTTCTACAGATTTCTTGTCTTGCTACAAAATATTATTTTTTTGGACCTTGTGGATCATGAATTGTTTGCACAAGAATAGACCATTTCAGCAAAATAGTAACCATGTTATATTTTTTTCCTTGAATGATATAATTAGAGGAAGGAGTAATATATTTAGCGAAGTTCGCAAATAAATGGGATGCCCACATTGATGTCATTGTTTGATTTTGACAAACCAAAATGTGCATGTCATATCAATAAATCGTAATCAACAACCTCGAGGATAATTTTCTAGGTCCACTTCGACCTGCATATTTGTCTTGCCCAAGCTGTTGAACAATTTTTTCATATTCAATGCATACAATTTAGACTATGCAACATCCCTGAAAAACCATGTTGTTTACCAATATGGAGTAACCTCGCAACGTCATCAGCGTTTGATGATCTAAGATTATTGTTGAGTAAATATCTCCACAACAGCACGACAAAATCTCTTTAAACTTTCAATTACAGTGGATTCTCCTATTTTAACATACTCATCAATTGCATCTACCACTATACCATATGCTAACATCCGCATCATAGTTAAAATCTACTGAAAAGCGGATAAGTCTACTTAGCTCAACTCTCTTTTGCAAGTAGTTGCCATGCAATTGGACTATTTGAAGTATACGTAAGAATAAGATTCGTCTGTTACGTGGGTTCTTTGCAGAATAGTAGTTGAAAAGGATTGCATCAGCAATACCTCGTTCGCGATTGATGAGAGCCTCCACGAGTCACGTAGTTTTGTTGTTGATCGAGGAAGTGAGAGATGATGAGCTTGTTATACAAACGAGATATCAGTTCTTCTTGTGATTCAATTGCTAGAAGATCAAGAGTAAGTTTTTCATCTCTGTCATCATCTCCGTTGAATAACAAAGATGAAGAAGAAGATAAATAGTTAGAGAGACCACCTAATTGAAATTCATAATTCTAAATCAAAATGATGAATTAGTTTTAGCACAGACGTAACACGATTATATAGTCGTCCAATATAGATTTCATCTACTCGAAACTGTTGTACTTGGAACTATTGGATGGATTTCATCACATCTATACTGTTGGATTGATATCAGAATATCTTATCTTTTTTTAGATGACACATCTTAATTGTTGGATTGATTTCATAACATTTGAACCGGTAGATAAATTGCATCACATCTACCGATGGATTGATATCTTCAAATCTCATCTTATCTTCTTTGTGATATCACATTTTAGCCGTTGGATGGATTGCATCACATGTAAAGTGTTGGATTGGTATCTTCAAATATTACCTTATATTATTCATATATTCAAATCTTATCAATATACTATCATTTTTACTATAAAATAGGGTATAGAGTTTTACATTTTATCTCACGTTTACCTTTTTGCAAATCCAACAATCATACTCTTCGAAATCTCTTCACAATGAGTTCAAGTGAACGAAGTGTTTCATACTCCAATAAAGAAGACAAACACTTATGTCATTTTTGGTTGATATTTCCCAAAACCAATTATTGGTATTAACCAATCAAAAGATAAGTTTTGGTCTCGAGTTAATCTAGCTATAACAACTCCAAACAAGAATACATCACTCAATCTCGACATCTGAGATCATTGAGCAATTTTGAGATTCCTTGCCTAGTCGTTGAGATCTTTTTTTCATAATTCAAAGTTGTTCACTTCGAATAAACTCACGAACTTGGATCTGGTATGGAGTTCAAGTCTTTAAGTAAAATTTTATTCTCTTCTCGAATTTTGCAATAGCTACTTTTTTCAACTTAGTTTCAACTCGAAGCGTTTGGATTTCTTTTTTTTTTTTTTTTATCTTTGCTTCCCCTTTTTAGAATCTCAATGATTTCTAGATTATTTTATGCAATTGATTGAATCATATTTGGAGATTCGTCATCATTTTTCTTTTGCTTTTTATCTCAATGAGTTGTTGGACAGGATCATCAATATTTTCTTCATCTATATGAAGAGAAACGATGATAATCAAGGAGATGCAGATGTTGGAGACTCTGAAGTGGGAGATTCTTATTGTGACGATGCAAGGTTTCCACTTTCCATTTGGAAGTGTGATATTTTTGTATTAACATCATTAATAAACTTTTCAGTATCTTTGAGAATATGCCAGACGTGATCAAATTTGAAATGTTTCTTATTAGTCTTGTTTTTTGCAAACAATATTTTTGCTCGATCCATCTATAAGATCTTTGCAATCTCGAATGTAAGATTTTTCTTCTTCTTCTTGATTGATTGGTTGAACATATTATATATATATATATATATATATATATATATATATATATATATATATATATATATAAGTGTGCAGTTTGTTATCGAAAAACGAAATAAGTGTGCAGTTTTCTTCTTCGCATCTAGAGGTGGCAAAAGGGTCGAGCCGCTCGTCGGCTCGCGAAAACAGAGCCGAGGGCGGCTCAACTCGTCAAATGGGCGAGCTCGCCCACGAGCCAAAAGAACTAGTTGAACCACGAGCCGAGGCTCGGCTCGTGGTTCAACGAGCTCAACGAGCCGGCAAGCCGAGCGGCTCGCCGGCTCGTGAAACAAACAAAAAAAAAATTTAAACGTCGTTTTTCACGTTACAAACTAAAAAAAAAAACAGAACGGTCACATTTGCCGTTCTGGTCACAATATAATTTTTCTTTTTTATTTTTTTATTTTTTTTCTTTAATTTTATCCTATAAATACTACACTAACACAAAATTTTTTCTACAATTCTACTACACTACATCTACTACAATTCTTTACTCTAATTTTTATTCTACACTACAAGTCTACACTCTTCTCTTCCTCTCTACTCTACCTCTACTCTACCAACATTTTTATTCTATTTTCTACAATTCTACATTACAAATATTCCATTTTATATTTCAATATCTCAATTTATCATTACATCTCTCAATTAGTCAATTACAATTTACACATATTCCATTTTATATTTCAATTTTTTCACACCACATCACATACAAAAGAATGAATCCCAGCAGCCGAAGAATTATTAATGAATTGTTCGATGGTCCACCTGGATTTGGGAAGCATCATGATGATTCAACACCACAATCTCACATTCATTTCGACGATCAATTTGCCGGTCTCAACGACGTACCAATTCCCGACAACATTGAAGAAGATCTATTAAATCAGCGAATCGATTTAGACGATATTGAAGAAGATGCGGATGTTCAAATCTTACAAGATGATCCCGATATTCCCGACGCAAGAGGAAAAAGAAAAGCCAGAAAAGGTAAGAAGCCAACTTCAAAGTGTTGGGATCACTTTAAATTAGTCGCAACGGGGAACAAATTGAAGGAGAAGCTGAATTCAAAGCTGTGTGCAAATATTGTGCACAACAATTAGCTTGGTTAAAGGGAATTGGTACTACACACCTCAACCGTCACTATCGCAAGTGTCAGCCCAAGCACGGGTTCGTTGAATCGAATCAAAGTCAACTACAATTTGGTTCATCGGCCGCTAGTGCTTCTGGAGCGGGATCTACAACACTTTCAAATTGGATGTATTCCGAAGCAGAGAATCGAATTGGGATGGTTCATTTCGTTGCGGGGGCGGAGTTGCCACTAAGCATAGTGGACAACGAGTACTTTGTTACATACATCAAGCGTTATCTTCAACCCAAGTTCCAAGGTATTACTCGAAACACTCTACGTTCTGATACAATTCAATATTATCTTAAAACTAAGAAACAATTAATAGTCGATTTAAATAACTATGGTGGTGTTATTTCTTTTACTTCCGATCTTTGGGAAGGTATTAACAAAAAAGGTTATATTGCTGCAACTGCACACTACATTGATCCACTTTGGGTTATGCATAAAAAAATTATTGCTTTTAAAATTTTAGAATTTCCTCATAACGCAACCAACATATTTAATGCTATACTTGATATTGTTAGAGAATATGGCTTTGAAAATAAAATTCGATCATTTACTTTCGATAATGCTAGTGTAAATAAACCTGTAGTAGATAAATTATGTAGAATTCTTAATCCGGATTTTGGTGATTTCTTATTCCATGTTAGATGTGTATATCATATTTTAAATTTAATTGTTCAAGATGGCTTGAAACATATTAAAGATGAAATGGATAAAAATAGAGATGCTATAGTATACATAACCATATCACCGAGTAGAAAACAATATTTTGAAACAATGTGTTCACAATACAATTTAGATTCTAAGAAATTTATCACCAACGTAGGACATAGGTGAAACTCCACATACTTGTTACTTAAATCATGCAAAGGTTATGAACACATAATAATGGAATATTATAATAGTAGAACACTTTAAAAAGACGATGATCCTCTATTAATAGAATCGGATTGGGAATCTGCTTTTAAAGTGAAAAAATTTTTAACAAGTTTTTACGATTCAACCAACATATTATCTGGGGTATATTACCCAACTAGTTCAAGAGTTCTTGAACGTCTTTATATTATTGCAAGAACTTTTTATAGATATAGATATGAGTCATTTTTTACTGAAATGATAATTGCTATGGAAATAAAATTTAGAAAATATTGGGAAGATTTACCTATGTTATTTCCCTTAGCATGCATAATGGACCCACGTTTCAATTTAAAGGGTACGAAAATTCTTGTTTCAAAAATCAATAGCTCATTGATTTTGGATAAACCTATCACTTATAATAATTTAGAGAGCACGTTAGTAAACATGTATACTGTATATGCTGCACGATTAGGAACTACTATTAGTCATACACAATCTGCACCATCACGTGACACTACACTTGGAGACGATGAAGTTGAATTATACAATTTAATGGAAGAAATGAGTCAAGCACAAGGAACTTCTTCTTACAGTATGTCTTCTAGTTCTAGTATCAACAAATCGGGTTCACTTCAAATACCTGAAGAATTGAAAATTTATTTTGGACAAGAACTACTTAGAAATGTGGAGTCTACTAATTCTTTAGAATTTGATTTACTTCATTATTGGCGAACAAACGAACGAAAATATCCGATTGTTTCCGCCATTGCGAAAGATCTACTAACACCTCCGGTTAGCACGATAGCTTCGAAGTCTGCTTTTAATGCAGGTAAAAGGGTTTTGTCAGAAGTTAGGAGCCGACTTAAAGAAGATATTTTGGAAGCGTTGATGTGTGTTAAAGATTGGCAAGACGGTGATTTACGCGTACAACATAAGTATGCCGAAATTGCATGCAGTCAGGTAAATGATATTTAACTTTACATTTTCAATTTCTTTATTATACATATAAAATAAAATATAATTTTGATTTCAAAACAAAAATTGTACACGTAACAAATTGTTCATGTACAATTTTAACTCCGCCTACTAGAATATTCAATTATTCAAATAAGACTATTTAGTAGTCGGTCCCAAGCCCGGAAAAAATGAGGGTTTAATTTTATTTTTTAACCTTTTAAATTTTAATTTATTTACTTCATTTTAGTTTTTGTCTTTTCAATTTATAATTGGATATTTGATTATTTGAACAAATTTTTATTTACGTTATAACTTATAAACTTATAAATTATAATTAATCATTTCGACTTTCAATTTAATTCTCTAATAATAACTAACAAACATTGTTTTTTTACTTATTAAGTTATTAATAATTTATTTAATACATAACTTATTACTTATTAGTTATTAATATTATACTTATATTTATAACTTATAACTAATTAAGAATTTATATCAATAATATTAAATATATTAGTATTCAAGATTTCAAATATTTTAGCTATCGATTAGATTGTCGACTAAATCAACGTAAAACGGTAGGACAAGAGGGTAAAAAAAAAGGTAAGAGAGGTTTTAAAAAAAAAATACGAGCTAAACGAGCTGAGCTCGGCTCGTCCTTTTGACGAGCCGAGCATTCCGAGCCATGTGCCGAGCCGGCTCGGCTAGGCCCATTGCCACCTCTATTCGCATCAAACCCTAAAATCGTCACTGTTTTCACAACTTCGGGCACTTACGATGGGAATTCCGGCAATCAACGCCCATATCCTGAACCTGCAGACTGTGGTACATCGACCAGAGAGGCGTGAATCAAATTTTCGAACATTGTGACGGCATGTGGAGGCGCATGAAGTTGTTTTTGGATACACGATTGACGGAGTTGTGATCAACCCTTCATCTTCTACCTTCCCGTGGTGTTGATTTAAATTTATCCGCTCTTTTTACACACTGCTTCGCTTCACTTTGTTGGTTAATATCGTTTTCTCTCTTATAATGGCATCTGATGATTCTCTCTAGGTTGTTAATGTGTGTTTGAATGATAAAAACTATGCTTACTGGGGTCATGTTATGAAACACTTTCTTAGAGGTAAAAAGTTGTGGGGTTATGTAAGTGGAACAATTGACAAATCGGAAAGTAAGGATGCAAATTATGAAACTATGTTAGATACCTGGGATTCAAACAATTCCAAAATTCTTACATGAATAAATAATTCAGTTGAACATAGTACTAGTACACAGTTGGCTAAGTATGAAATGGCAAAGGAGGTTTGTGACCATTTACAGAAGTTGCACACTAAATCTAATTTTACAAAACGGTATCAATTAGAGATTGACATTCGGGCATTGCAACAAAAGAATATGAGCATTCTAGATTTTAATACTGCTATGACATCAATTTAGGATGAGTTAGCTCTTACTAAACTGACAGGATTGAAAGCGAGGATTATACTATCTATAGAGAGGAGCAACGATTTGTACAGTTTTTATGGTACTTCGTAGTGATTTTAAGGGGCTCAAAGGTTCTATTTTGCACCGTACTCCTCTTCCATCTGTTGATTCAATTGTTAGTGAACTTGTAACTTAGGAGACACGATTGAAATCTTTTACTGAAGATGTATCTCTTCCACATTATAGGACTTCAGTTTTAGCTTTAGCATCTGTACGGAATCAAACCAAAGGACATGTACGGGTCCCAAATGATGTTTGTAGTTTTTTTAGACAAAAGGGGCATTGGAAGACTCAATGTCCTAAGTTGTTGAAGTTGCAGCAGCAGAGTTATTACTCATCACAGTAGTCTTTTAGACCCAATTCCCACACAACAGCGATTGTTCCACCTGTTGGTTCCTCTATACTAGGTCCACCACCCTCATCTGATTTCCGGTGGTTAACTGATCTTAGTGAGCAGTTTCAGAAGTTTTTAGCCTCACAGCCACATGTCATGTCAGCCTCTACTCATGTAGATTTGTCCTCTCAGAACTCAGGTAAACCCTCCTCCTAGATTTTTTACTCGGGTACTTCCAAGCATATCTTCTAACTCATCACTTTTTTATTCTTTATATCCTTCTAAGTCGTCTACACCTATTATGACTGCTGATGGCACCGCGTTGTCCTTAGCAAGCGTTGGTTCAGTTCACACTTCTAATCTGTCACTCTCAAATGTCTATTGTGTTCCTGGCCTTAGTTTAAATCTTATTTCTGTTGGTCAATTATGTGATTCTGGTAATTCTGTTCACTTTACTTCTACTTGTTATGTACAGGATCTGCAGTCTCGGAAGTTGATTAAGATAGGTCATAGGCAAAGAGGACTTTATGTTCAAGATAGTCTGAGACCAGCGCATGTTGCAGCCTCTAGTATTGATTTATCGTCTTTTCATTTGAATTCTTCTTCTAATTTCTATTTATGGCATTCTTGCCTTAGACATGTGTCTGCTAGTCGTTTGAAATTTTTAGCTTCTACAATGTTGTTTGGGAGACTTAAAAACTCATGATATTTCTGATTGTAGTGGTTGCAAACTTGCTAAATTCTCTGCTTTATCTTTTCCTCGTAGTGTTTTTTCTTGTGTTACATCATTTGATCTTGTGCACTCAGATGTATGGGGCCTGCTCCTGTTTCTACTAAAAGAGGGTCCCGATATTATGTTTCCTTTATTGATGATTACAGTCATATATGTTGGGTATATCTTATGAACGTTCTGATTTTATTTCTATTTATCGTTCGTTCAGAACACTTATTAAAACTCAACATTTTGCTATCATTAAATGTTTTCGATGTAATTTGGTTGGAGAATACGTCTCTACTGATTTTCGTGAGTTGCTTGCTCTTGATGATACAATTCATCAAATTTCCTGTATTGATACTTCTCAACGGATGGTATTACTGAATGTAAGCATAGACACATTGTTGAAACTGCTCGTTCCCTTCTCCTATATGCCAAGGTACCTAGTAAATTTTGGGGAGAAGCAGTTCTCACTGCTGTCTATTTGATAAACAGATACAATTCATCAAATTTCCTGTATTGATACTTCTCAACGGAATGGTGTTACTGAATGTAAGCATAGATACATTGTTGAAACTGCTCGTTCCCTTCTCCTATATGCCAAGGTACCTAGTAAATTTTGGGGAGAATCAGTTCTCACTACTGTCCATTTGATAAATAGATACCATCTTCTCACACATCTGGTTTGTCATCATTTCAATCATTGTTTAGTTATTCTCCTGATTACTCTCTCTTAAAAGTTTTTGGGTGCACTTGTTTTGTTCTTCGTCTGACAACAGAACGTAGCAAATTAACTCTATGCTCGACTATTTGTGCCTTCTTAGGATATGGTGAGGGACAAAAAGGTTATCGCTATTTTGATCATGTTAGTCACAAGTTATATGTCTCTCGTAATGTTGTGGTTTTGAACACATTCCATTCTTTTCTATTACTGATAATATCTCTCACATGATTACGTCAAATCTCATATGTATTGATCCTTTCACTGACGATATTGATAGACCATCTACACCCACCCCTACTATCTCTTCCCCATCTTCGTTATCTGTTACAGGTACACATGCGCCATCTCAAAATGTTTTTCCTTCTCCTATGGCTCCCCAAGTACCATATGAGCCGGAGGATTCGCAGTCTCCTCCTCCTTCTCAATATCCTCAATGTATACGTAAGTCTATTCACTTACCTAAGTTTGATTATTTTTGTTACTCTTAATCCTTTTGTTGTTTTTTGTCTTCCATTCATAAGTTTTCTGAACCTTCCTCCTATAAAGAAGCAGCTTTAGATCCCCTTTGGCAACAGGCTATGACTGACGAATTTTCTGCTCTACATAAGACAGACATTTGGGAATTAGTTTCTTTACCACCAGGTAAACATGCTATTGGATCTATAAGATCAAGATCAAGACCAAATCTAATGGTTCAATTGAGCGTTATAAGGCTCGATTGGTTGCTAAGGGATTTTCTCAACAATATGACTTGAATTATGACGAGACATTTGCCCATGTTGCAAAGATACTATTGTACGTACACTTATTGTAGTTGCTTGTGTTCGTCAGTAGAGTCTCTTTCAAATGGATGTTAAAAATGATTTCTTGAATGGAAATCTTCAAGAAGATGTTTATATGGTTCCTCCACCTGGTGTTCCTCATCCTCCTAGATTTGTTTGCAAACTCAAGAAAGCTCTGTATGGTCTTAAACAAGCTTCTCGTGCCTGGTTTGAGAAGTTCTTTACAGTTATTCTCCCTCTTGGTTTTACATCTAGCCATCATGATTCCACTTTGTTCTGTAGATGTAATTCCGCTAGTTGTATTCTACTTCTGTTGTATGTTGATGACATGATCATTACTGGTGAAGATGTTGCTGGGATAACTCGTTTAAAATCCGAATTGGCTCATCTTTTTGAAATGAAGGATTTGAGTCCCTTATCCAACTTTTTGGGGATTGAGGTTGCTTCATCTCCTAGAAGTTAAATGCTCTCCCAGTCTAAGCATCCGTTTGGCAACACATGTTTTTTCTACACAATTCCCCAGATCACTTTTTAACCACACATATTTTCTCTCTCTAATTTTCAACCACACATTTTACCTAGAAAACATAAAAAAACATGTTTTTAAACAAAAATTTTTTAACAAACAGAGGCTAAATATACTACAGATGTCATTGAGCGTGCTCGACTTATTAATACTAAGACAGCTAATTCTCATATTGAGACTAATGTTCGTTACTCACCTTCTGATGGTGAACCATTGTGTGGTCCTACTTTATATCGCACTATCTCAAAAGACCTTTCAAAAGACACATCCTTTTGAAATTAGTCTCTAATTGAAAAGATACACCTATTACTCTGCGACCCCATTGAATTTCTTTACCCTTTAAATCTAAAATTTAGCTGTTTCTTTTCCCTCGAACCAAACTAATCACCAGCCATGAGAAAGGAAAGGACTGCCTTCGCTTTCTTAAAAGAAGAAACTCATCAGGCCTTCGGAATATAGGCAACTCTAAAGTTGCTGAATTAATGAAGCCAAAAAACAGAAGCAGATCACAAACAAATATCAGCTTCCAGACACTCCAATTTCCATTTGTTCATTATTCAATAAAAAATCCACAAAATCATTCATTTTATCAACAAGACTACACAGTTGATTCAAGAAATCAAAAACACTAGCACAAACACAAACACACACATTCACTTCTGGCCGCTAGAACGTACATATTTTCCGTTGATCAATGAAAATTTCACAAAATCAACCTCGTTTGAAAAATCACAATTGATTTAGGAATCAAAACAACTAATAAAAACACAAAAAATCAATAGATACTTACTGGAAGACCGGGAATGTAATCAGTCAAATGAGGAACATCTTCCAGTACGTATCCGAACTCTCCATTGACCACCTTCATCTGATAATTATTCTGCGACCCCATTGGATTCCTTTTCCTTTCCCTTTCTAAATCTAAATAAATCTGATCTGTTCCTTTTCAAAACAAAAAATGAAATGGAGAAAAAGACGATTTTGTGCGTGTCTTTGTTGAAATTAATGAATCCAGTCAATCCACTGTCCAGAAAGAGCTATTCCTTCTCGAACTTCCATGGCTTTTTTTCTTTGGCCACGACATTATTTTATATTGTTATAAAATCATCGAAATCATAAGAACAACATAGAGAGAGAAATGGAGAGAGTTTAGAGGAGAGAATTTCTCTTCAAGAATTGGTGTAATAAATTGGTAAGTATAGGCTCCTATTTATAGGAGTGGACAATGGCACAATCGTAATATTGTAAAGTTTACAGGGATATAATGGTAATGTCATTCACATATATACATTATTTATAACACTCCCCCTTGAATGACATATTACGCAATTGTCTGCATCGTTAAAACCTTGCTAAGAAAACCCAATGGGATAAAACTTGAGCGAAGGAAAAAGAGTACAGTTGCTCCCCCTGATATTGGCCATCGTCAATCGTTGAGTCTTAATGTTCAAGTAGAACAAATCATGTATTGAATCTTTGAAGTTCTTCAGTGCTTCAGTGCTGCCTCGTTAAAACCTTGTCAGTAAAACCCAATGGGACAAAATCTGAACGAAGGAAAAAGAGTACAGCCGCTGCCTCGTTAAAACCTTGTCAGGAAAACCCTGTGGGACAAAACCTGGACGAAGGAAAAAGAGTACAGCATGACAGCATGATTCTCCCCCTGAAGTGTGCAATCAAGTATTCATGAACCTTTTGAATAATGATATCATCTTTCTTCTGGAATATATATGAAAATCTTCTTGTGTGTAGTCGATATCATAACATTCTTCATAAGATGTGTATGATTTTCTTCATTTGTTGATATCATTCCAGTATAACAATGTGTTGCTGAATTATAGCTTGTTGATAGCTATGATGATGCCTCAAAAACCTTGCTAGGAAAACCCTGTGGGACAAAACCTCAGCGAAGGGAAAAAGAGTGCATTATTCTCATTAATTTTCATCAATACGCCTCAACTGTTGCCTCATTAAAAAACTTGCTATGAAAACCCTGTGGGACAAAACCTCAGCTAAGGGAAAAAGAGTGCAACGCGTATTTATTCCTTTCATGGAATATTACATGTATATTGGTGCAATCACGAATCTTTTCATTGTATTTTTCACTTCTGGTGAATAATCAAATTTAGAATTCACTTCTGGTGAATAATCAAATCTATAATTCACTTTCATAGATTGCATCTTTCACTTCTAGTGAATAATTAAATATTCATTTTCAAATTCACTTCTAGTGAATAATCAATTTCAAATTCACTTCTGGTGAATATTCATTTTCGTATTCACTTCTAGTGAATAATCAATTTCCCAGATGTCATAAATAGTACACTCCAATTTCACTTTCAACATATTATATCATGGAGTCATTTGTATCATTCTATAGTGATACTAATCTGGGCATATTGAATCTTTCAATGATTTATACATGTATGTTCTTGCACTTTATAAACTGCAATTTCTAATTTTGCAGGAGCATAATCAATCATTGAAATAGATATCAATTTCGACATATAATCTACAATCATTTTACTTGAAATCCCAACGTACCGCGATCAACTGGTACATCAAAGAATACTCCCAAAGTATCGAGATGAGAATCATACATTTTGATCTCACTCATTGGTATATCAAGGAGCTCAAGCTAGTGATTTAGACTATAGTCTATCCACCATATGTCATGCCAGTTCTATGAAAAATTTCGCGCGCAACTAGTCGTCTTTTACGACTGTGAAATATTTTTCATTTGTACATATAATTACTGGCTTTACACATTTAAGCATTTGGACTTCAGGTCCTTGAACAATAATCCCTACATTAGGGTTTCATACTTGGCCAAAGAATTATGATTTCATCAATCTTATTTCATAAGAGGGTATGCAGTCGACTTATTTATCGATTCCATCTCAATATAACGTGGAGAGATCTCTTTATATGTTCTATCATCAGGTACCTGAATATCTCATCATTTGACTATGTCCCTTTTACTTACTTTGAGTATTTAGCCTCAAAGGAATCATTTCAATCATTCAAGAGATATTTATTTTTGGAATCGATAGTCATTATGCTTCAGGCATAATTACGCTTCAGGCGTGTTTTCACCATAATGTTCTCAAATATTATCAATCGGCTAAAATGCCATAACACATGTCATTCTTTTAGGGATGTAATTTCAATCATATATCTCAGTGCGCTTTGGTGGAGTGTATGCATATCGCACTTTTACAAATAATAAAGCTTCTTGAGCTATTCCCTGTTTGACATAGAATATTGTTGTATGATAAACAATTTCTGAATAAGTTATTCTCATAGAAAATAATTTGGAACTTTTGATAATCTAACCGTTTATTATAGAACTTCTGGTTCTATACGGTTTTATTTCATTTCTATGTATGAATATTTGATTCAATACAATATCGCTAAACTTCTGGTTCAATACAATGTATATTTCATTTATGAGCTTCTGGTTCATACTATATACATATTTCACTTGTACGTATGAACTTCTGGTTCAATAAGATATTTCACTTGTACATATGTATGAACTTCTGGTTCAATACAACATTTATTTCATCAGTATTCTATATAGTTCAAATCAGTATACCTTTATTACTTTTAGTATACCGAAAAATCAGGTACAATATCCAAGGAAATATCTCATAATCTCAATCTTGTCGCCAAATCTTCCCTTATATCGAAAAAGGTAATGGCATATTATCTCACCTTTTCAATAATTTATTCCATTATTTCTTGATGGAATCCATATCACTGACACGCGGAGCCGCCGCTCTTTTACGCGTTGAATAATGCATTTAAATAGATGATTTGGGAAGAAGGCTAGATCCATCAAAAATGGATATCATACTTTCAAATATTCGCAAATATTATTCCAATCTTCCAGTAAATGATTTGAGAAAAATTTATCGAATTAGGCTCGAAAGATTGAGGTTGCTGATGGATCATGGCATGCCAGAAGATGTTCGCTGGTTGATCGAAGCAAAAGTTCGATTAGCTGGTGAATTACCAGATTCATTTTCTAAGCACAAGCCTGGCTTAGGTAAGAGTACTTTTGCAAAGAAGCGAAGAGCAAAAAGATTAAATAGTTGCTACAAATGTGCTCGATGGACATGTGATACCCGTTGTAAATCAATAGGATATTCATCCATAAATCGAGATGATAAGATAGACTTCATTAAGGGTGGACTGAGTAAGGAGTCATTGGATGATATCCGATTGACTCTTGAGACGCACCCTAGTGGATATGTGCAGCGTGAGCTACTATCTTTATGGGCTAAATTCATCAGCGATAAAGAGAGATATAGTCTCAAAAATATAATAGCAAAAGATCCTGTTTGCCATGCTGTTATAAACAATGATGCTTTGGCTATGCAGCATTAATACAAGGTAAATCATTTGATATATATGCACATATAAAATATTTTTTCTGTTTCCTTTCACGAGTTTTGATAAAGGCTGGTTAAAAATATTAAATCGCCGAAAGGTGAGTAGGATGATTTTGTCAAAAGTAAATCTTCACTTTTTCGAAAAACGACCAGTAAATAGTGAAGTTTTTCGGTTTTAAATAGCCAAACATTTTTCATAGTTCATGCATCCCAAAATAACATTTTCCTTCTTTACTTTCAAAAATGGAAGGACCAAAATTTCGACAGATCAAAACTATCTGTGTATTTTGTGGATCAAAAGTGGGAAAAGGTTTTGGGTATCTAGAAGCAGCCGTGGATTTAGGAAAGAAATTGGGAGAGAAAGGTATCACTCTCGTGTATGGAGGAGGTAGCAGTGGATTGATGGGTTGTGTTTCACAATCCGCTCTAGTAGAGAAAGCAAGAGTGATAGGTGTTATACCTACTCCTTTAGCTGATATTGCAGGCAAAACACGAGGGCATGAAGTACAAACCTTATCTATCCATGAACGCATAACTTGCATGTTATATGGTTCTGATGCCTTCATAGCCCTGCCTGGAGGTTTTGGTACTTTAGAAGAAATCTTTAATATTACTTCATGGGCTCAACTAGATCTCCATACTAAGCCTATAGGGCTTTTAAATGTAAACAATTTCTTTGATGGTTTGCTAACATTTCTTGATTATGCTGTGGAACAGGGATTCATATCTCCATTTTCTAGGAGAATCCTTATTTCTGCTCCTACTATCGAGGAACTGCTGGATAAGTTGCAATCATATATTCCAATACAAGATCCAGCAGGAGTAAAGATAGATTGATCGCAAGGAAGGGGAATCAAGCGAAAATGGAGTCCGGTTAATGTAAATTTATCTTTGTGAACTCTAGAATAGGTGGTGGTAGAGTACGGAGTATTCTCACTCTTGAGACACACCATAAATTTCTAGGATTTTATCAATGTATTAATCTTGTGTACCTCAAAGATTTAAAGTGGTAGAGTATGGAGTATTTCTTACTCTTGAAACACACTTTTTTCTTTATTTCCTCAAAAGGTCAGAGGTGGTAGGATACGGCTACTCCCGAAACACATCTCTAATTTTGAGGATCATAAATGTTTTCCCCTTTTGCATTTTGCATGTATGTCTCGTTTATGCTTCTTCAGGAGCAATAATAATATCATTTCAGTATGTTTAGATGATAATTTTTACTTCTTCTGGAGTAAATATGTACTTCTTCTGGAATATATAAGTGCTCGTGCAAGAACTTTTCCAGGCACTTATCATCTAACATTCATCTCATAATACTGATGAGATTATTTTCACATTAGCTATATCCGTGCTATCATGTGATATTATCTTATCATACATCAACATTCTCTTGTTGAATAATTTTCATCCACCCATTCAAATTCAGATATTGGTAACTTCTGGTACCATTGGATAAAACATTTTATTAATATTTATCAACCTTTTGGTAATGATAACTTCTGGTATCATTTGATAAAATATTTTCTAACTTTAGTATTGATAACTTCTGGTATCATTTAATGAAGTATCAAATAACAATAATATTGTATATATATATTAACAATAACGATACTGGGGTTATACCACCAAGTATATATGTTGACAACAACCCTCTAATATGTTAGAATTAACCAACAACTGAGGTGTTTATATGTATTCAATTGATATACCGACCATATAGGCGGTGTCAACGTGATGAAATAATTAAACCAGCCATATAGACGGTATCAACGAGATGAAACAATTAAACCGGCCATATAGGCGGAATCGACATAATGAAATAATTAAACCGGGTAAAGCCAACCATGTAGGTGGTAAAACCAACCATGTAGGTGGCAGCATAATATAATTCAATTGATCACATATTAATCGTTAATTTACGATTATTATACTTGTATGTATTATTAAGGGCAAAATCGTCCATATTTTAATATATTGCTCATATGAATAAATTGAAACCGTCAATAGGTTTAAAATTTAATTTAGAACAAACTTACTTTTGGTCCGAAGTTCAAAATCTCGTCAGGATTGCTCCAAAAACAGTTTTTAAGAAAACCGCCATGTTCGACCGCCGGAATATTTTAAAAACTGCACAAAACAGAAAAATAAGATCATAGAAAAATCCAATTCATCAAAACGGACAAACTGCCTTTCGTCATCGCCGGATCCGCCACGCGCCGCCGCCGCCGGCTGCCGCCGGCCGCCACGCGCCGGTGATCGGAAAAATTAACCCATCACCATAATATGTGCCTCGGCGTCCTGAACATGCCGGTGGTCTCCGATTTTCCAAAAGATCAACCGTTTGGCCGGAATCATCATTTTTCAGTCCGCCAGCATCTTCTTCTCCGGACAATAACTTCCGTTTTAACCGTTGGATTTGCGCCAAATTTCAGTCGAGTCTTCTCCTAGAAAAACCCGTTGATATGCCGCTGGCCGATCGTCGATCGGAGTTCAGAATCGTCCGGAATAAGCATTTCAATTTTCGGTCAGATATCTGTTTTTGCACAGTTTTTCAGATTTTCTTCTTCGGTCGATATCTTTTGTTTCAGCCGTTGGTTCTGCGCCAAATTTTAGGCGAGTCTTCTCCTTGACAAGCCCGTTCTGATGGCGGTGGCCGATCGTCGATCGGATATCTGGATCGGCCAGAATCATTCTTTTTCAGTTTGAGAGAAAAGGAAACATTGGTTAGTAATAATCAGGTTTCTGATACAGAGGCTCATCATTTAGATGCAACTGTAGAGCATACTCCCGTTATTACTCAATTTGTTAGAGACTCGTGCTGATAACGTGTTATAAAATCATCGAAATCATAAGAACAACATAGAGAGAGAAATGGAGAGAGTTTAGAGGAGAGAATTTCTCTTCAAGAATTGGTGTAATAAATTGGTAAGTATAGGCTCCTATTTATAGGAGTGGACAATGGCACAATCGTAATATTGTAAAGTTTACAGGGATATAATGGTAATGTCATTCACATATATACATTATTTATAACATATATATGGTTTGTTTTGTTATTGTAAATTTTTTAAGAATTTATATTATATTATATTATATTTATATATTTGTATTATTAAAAAAATTAGTAAGATTTAGGGCCAGTTCGGTGGCCTAGTTGAATTATAATAGTCCTTGTTCGATTGATATTAAAATTGGATTTATAGCAAATTTTGAAAAAAGTTAATGAGATGTATGATTAAAAAATTGTAGGATCAATGAAATATAGTTTGTGATTAATTGTTGACTTTAAAAATCAGATTTTTAATAAAAAAAGAGTATGTTTTACTTGTATTTTTTAGGTAAATATGTGGATAAAAATTAAAGAGGTAAAATGTGTATGGTTAAAAAGTATTTTTAAAAAAATGTATATATTTGAATTAAAATGACAATCATTGCCCGTTGCCCTTTGGAGCCTAATTTGTAGTGTATGATTAGAATTTAAAAATGAGTTTTTTTTTTTTTTTTTTTAAATGAGGTTTTGTTTAAAAAAAAAAAAAAATTTGTATTAATCGTTGAATTTGATCGAAATTTAATTTTTTTATAATTTTTTAAAGTAAGATTTTTGAAACTCTACTTAATGTTCGGATTCTAACCTGGAAGTTTTTTTTTTTTGTTTTTTTTTGGTATTTTTTAGGTAGATGTGTGGTTGAAAATTGGAGAGAGAAAATATATGTGATTAAAAAGTAATTTGAAAAATTGTGTTATTTATAAATTTGTTTATAAATTGTAATTATTGTGTAAAAGAACGGTGTGTTAAATAAATTTTTCCTTAAAATATGCCAGTAGACGAGACTTTAGAGACTTATTTTAAGTTTTAACAAATGTTCCATCAAAATAGGTAACTTTTTATTGGTACGTCTGAAAATGTAGATTGATATATAAATCATCCAAAGAATCTCGTAAGTCCCTCTAATTACAAAAGTAGAGATTTTTCATAAATGAATTCCAATTTAAATTGTGAGTGAATGTTTCCTACTAACTAATGAATCAAACTACAATGAACGTGTTTTACTCTGTTTGTTCAAAATTTTGTGTTTAAAAACCTTTTTTTTTTATTTTCGAGATAAAATATTTGGTTGAAAAGTAGAAATAGAAAATATGTGTGATTAAAAAATTGTTTAAGAAATTGTATTCTTTAAAAATATGCTTGCCAAACAAAGACTTAAACTATAAAAGATTTAGATAGTCGGATGTTGTGTCTTATAAATTATTTTTTATTAAAAAACTAAAATTACTATGGTCGGTTGTGTTGTCTTTGCTTAATGGATGTGGACGTGACAATAAGCTAAAAATGCACTGATTTACAATGCGTTCAGCAACTATTTTAAATTTTTAGTCGCCATTTATTTTAGTTTTCGAGGTAAGATTTGTGGTTAAAAATTGAAGAAAGAAAATATATGTGATTAAAAAAATATTTACGAAATTATATTGTTTATAATTTATTTATAAATTGTAATGATTGTTTTAATATGCACAAAAGGCAAAAACCGTTAGGAGACATGGAATACAAAAAACAGGTAGCGCCGTGGGGATTGGACATCGCTTTGCTCCCTGGTTTTGCCCTTCAATTTCTCCACGGTTTTAGAACCCTTTGGCACATCTTAAATTGGACAATTGGTCCTCAATTTAACACCCAAATAGTAAGTTAATCCCCAGATCTTCTCAATTTTAAATTATAATTGCACGAACAATCGCAATACATAAATTCGACCTCAAGGAAAAATCTTTGGCTTCATTCAACTTTATGCACACCAGCAAGAGTAGAAAATGAAATCTAATTTTATAAAATTAGCCTCCATTTGGTAACAAAATCTTTTTTGTTTATAAACAACACAATTTCTCAAACCACTTTTTGAAACTACACACATTTTCTCTCTCCAATTTTCAACAATTACTTTTTACCTCAAAATCATAAATAAACAAGTTTATAAACCAAACAGTGTTACCAAACGAAGGTCTGATATTTCAACAAAGATTTAACAGCTTCGTACATCAGATTGTAGGGAGTTTTGGGAGACATGGCAGGACTTAAAATATCCTAATTTCCGATGTTTGTTTTTGTCTTTACTTATTTTTATTTTTTAAAATATGATTTAAATTTGAACATGTTAAAATAAAATATTGTACATGTTTGATGAGATTAAAAATCAAAATCTTAATCAACATTTAATATTAAACAAATATTTGATGAAATGTGTAACTTTTAAATTACACATTTCATAAATTTCATTAAAAAACTACTAAAAAACTTATTTTATTCTCCATCAAATAAAGACATGATATAAGAGTCACGTTGCTTCGAGTCCATGAACATGTTCTATGTCCTTGCCCAAATCCCAACTAAACTAGGGAAGGCGGCACATTTTGTCATTTCTAACTATTTCTCTCTTGTTTAAGGTACGTAGACTAACTCGTTAGTTGAGCAATAAGTTAGTTAGAGATTAATAGTGCAATAATCTATAAAATGTTAACGGAAGTCTTGATCCAATCACGTTAATGTAACCTCTGTTTACGGTCCAAAATTATTTACAAAAAATAATATTTTATTTTTTTGATAGAATATGGGATTGAAAATTGATTTTGAAAATATGTAATTAAAAATCAATTTGAAGAAATGTAATATTTGTTTATGAGAAATTCTAAATAAATATTTTTAATTGATATTTTTAAATTATAATCTGACGTAGAATTAAGCTTTGTTTATAAATAGTTATCAAATGCATTGTAAATCCAAATCAACGTACACAGATTGCACATTAAAGTGTTGTCCATTGAATGGAAAAGATACTGGAGGGTGGGGACACGATAGGACGAGATTCCCATGAACAGAAAACGAATCATTGATTATTCTACTCAAAATTAGTTGGGTATTCGATCGACATAAATGGACAAAAATTATCTTACCCAATGAGTTGTGGATAGGGTATGAGTATAGATTTAAAAATCCGACAAAGATATGGGTAGGGTATATGTATGAGAAATTTACATAAAACCTTGTGTTTTAAATATGCAATTCAAAAATCATGTGAAAGAAATCTTTTTTTTTAAATTCAGGTGTTAATTCATTTAGTTAATGTTTAATAATTAAAAATAAATATAATAATATATATAGGATAAACATAATTATCTACTATATATTATATTAAAACTAATATAATATTAAATCAAAATTTCAAATTTTGACGTCACAACCTAGCACCACTCCACCCCCACCCCGCCAACCACCCACCCCACACCAAAAATAATTTTTATTTTTTTTTCCTTTCGATGTTTTCCAATCATTCCCCATATCACCCCACCCCAACCCCACTCGACCCTACCCCACCTCATTGCAAGGTGACAAATTGATCTCACTCTATCCACATCCCCCGAACCCACCCACCCACCCACCCATATCCTGCCCACCCCAAAAATAAGTTTATTTTTATTTTCTCTCGATATTTTCCTACACTTCTCCATTTCATCCCACCCCACCCCACCCCACCCCAACTCAACCCTACTCCACACCACCCACCCCACCACAAAGTGACAAATTGATCTCACACTCGCCACATCCCCAGACCCCACCCACCCTGCCAACCCACACCATCTCACCACCAATATCCTACATCACCCCAAAAATAACTTTATTTTTATTTTCTCTCGATATTTTCCTACACTTCCCCAGCCCAGCCCAGCCCACCCCAACCCCACTCCACTCGACCCTACCCTACCTCATCGCAAAGTGACAAATTGATTTTATCCCAACCACATACCACCACCCCACCCCACAACAAAAATAATTTTTATTTTTTTTCTTTCGATATTTTCCTATCATTCCCCATCCCACCCACCCCACCTCATCCTAAAGTGACAACTTGATCTCACCCTAACCACATCCTCCGACCCCACCACCCACCCCGCCTCACCACCCATATCCTACCACACCCAAAAAATAAGTTTATTTTTATTTTCTCTCGATGTTTTACTACACTTCCCCACCCCACCCCAACCTAACCCCACTTGACCCTACCTTACCCCACCTTACCTCATCTCAAAATGACAAATTGATCTCCCCCTAGCCACATCCCCGACCCCACCCACCCCACCACGCCCAAAATAAGTTTATTTTTATATTCTCTCGATGTTTTCCTACACTTCTTCATCCCACCCCAACCCAACCCAACTTCACTCCACTCAACCCTACCCCACCTCATCGCAAATAAATTGATCTTATCCCAGCCATAGACCACGACACACCCTGCCCACCTCGCCACCCACCCTACCACACCTCACCGCAAAAACGATTTTTTTCCTTCTACTTTTCACCTACCACAACCCAGCCCAACACCACCCTACCGATCCTGCCCTACCCCAAAAATGATTTTTTTCCTTCTACTTTTTCATGCCCACACCAGCCCCACCCCAACAAAATGAGTTTTTTTTTATCTCTCCATGTGTTTCCCACCCTACCCCACCACCCACCCCGCCCCGACCCTACCAGCTACCCACCCAACCAATCGATCTCACTCCACCAAAAAATGAATTTTTTCTTCTACTTTTTCACACTCCACCCAGACCCTACCCTTGCACCCACTCCACCCCACCATACCCACCCATCACATTCCTACCCACCCCCCAAAAATGATTTTTTTCTTCAATTTTTCACACCCCCACTCACCTCGCTCCCGACCCTACCCCGCCACCCACCTAACCAACTGACCCCACCGAAAAATGATCATTTTTCTACTTTTTCACACATCATCCTGACCCTATGCTCGTCACCCAACAACCCCACCACTTCCCACCTCACCCAAAAATAATTTTTTTCTTTTCCACACCCCGTCTCGACCCTATACCCGTCACCCACCAACCCCACCCCTACCCAAAAATGATTTTTCTTCTTCTAATTTTTCACACCCCGTCCCTACCCCACCACCCACCCAACAAACCGACTCCACCCAAAAATGATTTTTTTCTTATACTTTTCCTCGTCCAATGGTCACAAAAAGTTGTAGATGGTCACAACCTTTAATATAATTGGTCACAACCATTTATAGTTGGTCACATATTATTTATTTATTGGTCACAACTTACTCGTTTTTTTTTCATGATTAGTTAATAGTTTTTGTCATAATTACCTAATAATTGGTCACATTCCCTACTCGTCATAAGTCACACAAAGTCACATTTAGTCAACATATTGGTTACACTTACCTAATAATTCGATCACCCCACCCCACCCCCACCCTACCCCACCCCCACATGCTAATTCACAATATGTCACACAATGTCACAATTGGTCACACAACGTCACATTACAAATTTAGTTGAAAAACCTCACCCACCTACCCACACATTCCTAAGGTCACAGTTGGTCACACAAGATCATAGTTTGATCACACAAGGTCATAGTTTGTTCACACGAGGTCACAGTTAGATCACAATTGGTTTAATTGCAAAATTTGATCACACAAAGTCACAATTCGATCACATAAAGTCACAGTTGGTCACACGAAGGCACGGTTCGATCACACAAGGTCATAGTTTGGTAACACATGTGACCGAACTATAACATCGTGTGATTGAACTGTGACCTTGTATGACCGAATTGAGACTTTGTGTGATCGAATTGTGACCTTGTATGTTCAAATCATGACTTTGTGTGATCAAGTACGGGATGTGACCAATTATTAGGTAAATGTAACCAAAATATTTACTAATTGTGACTTGTGAGAAATGGGGGATGTGACCAAGAAAACTAAAAATACAGAATGTGATCAAATATTAGGTAAATGTAAAAAAAAAATGTTAACTAATTGTGATTGAGGAAACGTGTAAATTATGACCAATAAATAAATAATACGTACCAATTATATGATAATTTTGATCAATTATAGGTATATGTGATCAAAATATTGACTAATTATGAGTTTGTGCGACTAATGACAAGTGCGAATGTGATCAAGAAAACAAGTAAGTTTTGATCAATCAATAAATAAATTATGATCAATTATTGATGACTATGACCAATTATTAGGTAACTATGACCAATAAGTAAATAATATGTAATCAATTATGGATCATTGTGACCAATTATATAGATTGTGACCAACTGTGACTTGGTGTGACCATTGGACGAGAACGTGATGTGACCTACAATTGTGTCAAATATAACTATGTGTGACAGAACTGTGACTTTGTAAGAACGATGCGTGACTTTATGTAATCGACCTGTAACCTCGTGTGATCTAACCATGACCTTGTTTGACCTAATTATGACCTCCCGTGACCTAATTGTGACCTCGTTTGATCAAACTATGACTTTGTGTGACCGAATTTTGACCTTGTGTGACCAACTATGACTTTGGAGGGGTGGGATTTTACAAATAAATTTGTAATTGTGATTCTGTGTGACCTTGTGTAACTTAACTGCGATCTCGTGTCAACTTACGTGACTGACTGTGATTTTGGGGGTGGGGATGGTGGGGTAGAGGTCGGGTGGGGCTAGAAAAAGTAGAAGAAATTATTTTTTGTGGGGAGTAAGGGTCGGGGTGGGTGGGTTGGTGGGGTCGGGGTCGGGGTTTGAAAAGTAGAAGAAAAAAATCATTTTTTTGGGAGGGGTGGGGTGGGGGTGGGTCAGGGAGGGGAAAGTAGAAGAAAAAAATTATTTTTTGGAGTGGAGTGAGTGGGTAGGATGGGGTCGAAGTTGGGTTGGGGATTGAAAAAAATAAAAGAAAAAATTATTTTTTGGGTGAGTGGGTGCGTGGATGGGATGGGGTGGGGTGGGTGGGTTGAGATGAGGTGGTTGGTGTGAAGTGTGAAAAAATAGAAGAAAAATAATTTTTTGATGGGGTATGGTGGGTGGCGGGGTGCAGTGGGATGGAGTGGGGCGGTTGGGGGAAGTGTGAAAAAATAGAAGAAAAATCATTTTTTGGATGGGGTGTAAAAAATAGAAGAAAAATCATTTTTGGATGGGGGTAGGGCGGGGTGCGTGGGGTAGGTGGGTGGGTGGGGGTACGGTGGGATATGATGGGACGATTGAGGTGAAGTGTGAAAAAATTGAAGAAAAATCATTTTTGGGTGGGGTGGGTTGCGATGGGGTTGCTAGGGTGGGGTGTGAAAATATAGATGAAAAATCATATTTTGGTGGGGTAGGGTGGGGTGGGGAGGGAGGGAGGGTGATTGGGTGGGCGGGGTGGGGTGGGGTGGGTAGAGGTGTGGAAAATTAGGAGAAAAAATTTAATTTTGGGTGTGGTGGGGTAGGGTTGGGGATGGGGATGGGTGACTTGGTAGGGTCTGGACGAGTCGTGAAAAAGTAGTAAAAAAAATTATTTTGGATGAGGTGAGTTGGGGTAGGGTCTGGGGCGAGGCTGGTGAGGGAGTCGAAAATTAGAAGAAAAAAATTAATTTTAGGTGGGGTGGGTGGGGTAGGGGTAGGTGACTGGGTAGGATAGGGTTGGATTTGGGCTAGTTGGGAAAAATAGTAGAAAAAAATCATTTTGGGTGGGGTGGGGTGGGGTGGGGAGGGGTGGAAAAATATCTCAAAAAAAACTTATTTTTGGGGTGGGTGGGTGATTGGCTGGATGGGTTGGGTTGGGGTGGGGGTGGGTGGGTGGGTGGGTGAGATGAAATGAGAAAAAAAATATAAGTAAAATCATTCTTGTGGTGGGGTGGGGTGGGTGAGTGAGTGAGTGGTGGCGGGGTGGGTGGGTGAGAGTGGTGGCAGGGTGGTTGGGTTGGGTTGGGGAGGAGTGGGGGTGGGGGTGGGTGTGTAAAAGTAGAAGGAAAAAAACTATTTTATGGGGTGGGGTTGGGTTGGGTGGGATGGGTTGTCGGAGTGGTGGGGTAAGTGCGGGGTTGGGGTTGGGATGGAGTGGAGTGGAGTAGAGTGGTTGTGGATTATGTATTGTTTTGATTTTATTATTTAATATTATACATTTGTTTGGCAACTCATTATAAATATTATAATATTGTATTAATTAATTAACTAATTAACACCTGATTTAAAAAAAAAATCTTAAGTTTGTTATGTTTTAAAAGTGAAAGTTTTAATTGTATAGTTATATATTTTTCCCTATAGGTATTGTAGAAAAACTCATACACAACCCATATACCAATTAATTTTTTTTAAAAAAAAAAATTATTATATTTAAATTTTAACAGTATATAATTTTGGATAAGAAAACTCTTTGATATTTGCTTATTTTTGGACAATTGAAATTTATTTATTTTTAGACAATGGATGTTGTTATATTTTTACTTCATTACCAATGCCAAAAAAAATATAAAAATATAAAAAATATTAAAATTAAAATACGTAACGGATTTTAAATTGGTATAAAAGTATACCCGCACTCGACCGGCAACTTTTAAGTGGGTATATGGGTAGGATATGAATATTATAAATCTCTAGTGTGTATAATATGGATTTTCTTAATCCGCCACATATCCTACCAATTGCCATCTCTAATTATTCTTTCTTTTGGACAAAAATATGTTGTACTTTCTGTCATGCCTATTTTTCTTTCTTTTAAGATTAAATAAATAAGATAACTTCTTCTTCAACTTGGGGCTAATAAGTACTTGTTCAATTCCCAAAAAAAAAAAAAAAAAAGTACTTGTTTGATATTAATGATTCATTTTTTTGAAAATTTATTTTTAATCACATATATTCTACCAATAAAATAATTTATACGTAAACATAAAAAAATTTCATATTTTTAACCACACATTCCTTAAAATTTATTTTCAATCATATATTCTGCCAATAAAATAATCTACACATAAACATAAAAAATTTCATATTTTTAATCACATATTCCTTAAAAATTTATTATTACAAACCATATTATTTTCAATAATGTGTCTCAAACAACAGCTAATTGTGCACATTAGTCATTAGAGCCTCTTTTTCCTCGTTAATTCAAAACTTATTTTTCTTAAACTTATTTAAATCACACCTTCTTAAAATAAAATATTTTACAACTAAACCCATTTTTTTCCCTACCGTTTTAAAGCTCGTTTGTACCCAACTATTTTTTAAAGTTTTAAGGATTTTTTTTTTTTTTTTTTTTTGGAGAAGAAAATGTGATTTGTGTGAAAAGTTATAAATCTCATAGAAATATGTGGTTAAAAATAAATTTTAAAAAGAGTATAAAAAAAGATACGGGACCAACGGTCCTTAATCACATTTTTTTGGATGTTTGATTGCAAATATTTGTTTGGGAAAAATTTGCCTTGATTTTCTCACGCACCTGATTTTCCTCATTTTTTAGGAAAAGATTTTCTCAAGGTTCAGATGGGAAAATCTTTTCCAACTTGCTTTATTAATATTTTTTCCTCATTTGATCTATTTTGTTGTTGTTAATTGAAATTATTTTTTCCCAAAAAATATCATTATTATTATCAAGTATAAATGTGTTAAAAATTAATAAAGTTTGATTAAAATAGCTAAATCTTACTTAAATTGTCATGAAAAATAATACAATCAAACAACAAAACTTTGAATTTTTCCTACTTTTTTCACCTAGAAAATTAAACCAATCAAACATTTCAAGTGATATTTTTCAGGCAAATCAATTCATTGAAAAATATTTATTCTCACCTATTTTCCAGCATCACAATCAAAAACACCCTTAATTACAATTTAAATTGTTAAAATAAATTATAAGATATTGACATGTTATTTATTGAGCTCATACAATATAATGACATATTATTAAGAAATTTGGTGGCAAATATTTAGTAATAACATTATTTTCTTTGGGCCTAAGTTGTGAGCAGTGTTCTAAAAAGTATGCAGCGTAACGAAGCATCGTGCTCGAATGTCAAGCTTTACAAGCTTAAGCACGGTTAAGCATTAAAAATACATTTTTTAATTATTATTTTTTCAAATTTTAATCAATCTAAATCATTAAATAATTGAAATAATGTGTACCAAACACATCTAAAATTATGAATATTGCATTTACTTCATAACAAATGGTAATTACTAAGTACTAGTGGTAAGTAGTAACTAGTCTATTATACAATTGGAAATGTTTTCAAAAGGCAAAAATTAGACAATTCTTACATACTAGTTTTACTTTACACACTTCTGAAATTGCCAACAAAAAGTTAATCTCAAAAATCAAATCAAATCATATCATAATAGCAAAATTAAAATTTAAGATAGTACAATTGCTAAATCTTGTCTAGCTCTTTATTGGACTCCAAATCAATATCTTCTTCTTTATCTTTTGTGTCATCCGATATAAAATCATTTTCCTAGGGCTCTCTTACTTCAAACTGAGAATTCTAGCATGGATATCATTATCCACCCCATCATTCTCCTCTTCCTCATCACAACCCTCTATAATCCAAGGTTGTGCATTACTAGCATCACTTGCTAATAAAGTCTCTATTTTGCCCCTTCTTTTCTTATTGCTTCTCAACCTTGCATTGAATTGGACATAAACAAGATTGTGCATTCTTGTAGTATCAAATCTATTCATTTTCTTGGTGTGTATCTACAAATAATAATAATAATAATAATAATAATAATAATAATAAAATAGAGAAGGAGATGAGTTAGATAAGATTAGTATACTTAATAAGTTATTAAACTACTACCTAACTATCAAAGTAATAACTCGTATGTAATATCAAATATGTAACAATGTAATTAGTACTCACCCCTTCAAATGTACTCCAATTTCTTTCACATCCTGATGAACTAGTTGTCAAACCAAGGATCATTTTTGCCATTATCTTTAGATTTGGTGTTTCATTGCCATAGAAGTCCCACTAACTTACTAATAATAAGAAATAAATAAATAATAATATAAATGAAAGAGAGTAAAATGAAATTAAAAGTTTCAAAATTTAAGCAATCACTCATTTAAACAATGACATGAAGGAAAAAAGAGAGAATAATGTTAATTTTTAACATACCCGGATTGTAATTTTCATCATTGTTCTCACGTCCACTAATTACCGGCTTTCTTCCAAATGAACCTTTTCTCTGAACATACTTTGGCAACTCGGAATTTATCACATGATGTTGAATTTCATCATCAGGAAAGAGTTTCTCAACATAAACAATCATATTATTTGTTATCAAATTATCATCCTTGATACTTGGATTCTTGAAGAAATAAAATGGATTAAAAAAATAAGTTGTTGTATGAAGTGGACTATTAAGGCGATTCTTGCTTTTGCATCAATAATGTTTAAGATTGGCTTATAGTCACACTCTTTCTTCAATGTCTTTTTGATATCATCTTTTGCCTTTAGTAGCTCACCATAAACAAAGTCCATTTAAGGTTTCTCTTCTCCATCAACAAGTCTAAACACTTTCACTAGTGAAGTAAACACTCTTAAACACAACTCTATCAAATTCCAAAAATCATTTGGAACAATAATATTAAATGTCTCTTTCCCCTTTTTTGCTTCTAGACCATTTTGTGTTGTCCCATTCATTGCTAGTCATCATATTTCTAAACTCTTGTTTTTTATCAAGCAAACTTTACAATGTTAAGAAAGAGGTTGCAAATCTGGTGACTATCGTCCTAACTATCTCTCTTTTTGTGAACTTTCTCATCAATGTCAAAGTCTTGTGATGGGCATAGATGAAAATGGTGAAAGTTTTTGCCTTGTTAATCATCCTCTTGAAGTTGGGAAGTTTAGATATTCCTTCGAGCATAAGGTTTGCTGACGTCAAAAAATGACTTGAAGATGTGACATTCATTTAGTCAACTTAAATAAAAAATAAAAAATATAAGAAGTAAAACCCGTAAAAGTAAGGAAATTTGTACACACAGTAGAGCCGAACTCACGGTTTGACCTTAATTGCCTTTTCTCTTGTATATATGAAGAGAGAAATTTACAGAATACAAATGATTTTGGAGTGTTTTCATCTCCTTCTCTGGGGGGAAACCCCCTCCTTCTTGTTTACGATACTTTTCTATTTATAAGCAAAAATGCAATAATTATACTAACAAGTGGTTAACATTTAGTCAAATACAATTATAGTTTTTTATCAACTTGTTGTACTTTTTGGCTGCTACAAGTAACCTTGGTGGGACCTCCCTGAGCTAGATGTGACATGGTCGCAATTTTCTTACAGCTATAGGATAAGTACAAAGAATATAAATGACGATCCTTTGGGAAATGTGAAAGATAAAAGATATTTAATTAAGTTGGTCAATTGGATCTACTTGATGATACTTTAATGTTGGGTTGGATAAATATTCTATCACTGAGGTAAGTGAAAAGCTAGATCTTGTGCTCTGAGCTCAATGTTGATGGTCTTCATTTGAATATTTCAAAACCTAATATTAGATCTGAACACATTAATTTAGAGTTCTTAAGTCTTCCCAGACTCCTAACTCCCAAGTCCTCCAAGATCTGAGGTCTTCTAGGCCTTGGTCAACCAGGAAAGACCCGCCGAGGTCATTCAGGGAAGAAAAGTCGAGGTCTTCCTTCGAGCCCACCCAGGTTTGAAATCTTTCATGGTACTGAGGTCGGACTTTCCAAGTCCTAAATTCAAAGCTGAGGTCCTACCTTGATTGCATACTTCATGATAACCTTTAGTTATTCTCTTGTTGACCTGGAACTTAAAGTAGGTCTCCAAAATACTTTGAGTTAGATTGAGTGCCTTAAATTAGGTTGTCAACAAGGTTTATGGTATGAGTGGCACATGATGTCCAAAAGATGTTAGGCCTTTGTAATGCCAACAAATTTGCCGCAGCTATATTGTTGGAAGCATTGTTGGTTACAATTTGAACCACATTTTTTACCCAATTTACAATTTACACACAAATTCACAATGCTTCTTCTTTTCCTGTCGCTCCAAGCATCGGTCATTATTGAACACCCATTATTTTTCCATTCTTCTTTTTACTTCTTTAGAGTTTCTTTCGTTCTATTCACCTCTCCCTTCAAAAGTGTCTCCCTTAGTTGATATTGAGATGTAGGAGTGTAACCGGGGCCATATTGACCAAGAGCTTCAACAAATTAGTTAAAACTATTGTTATCAATAACATTAATAGGAATTCTGGTTTCATAAACCCATATTGCCAAGTATTGATGAACTTATAATAACATTTTCTTAGAAATTGCATCGATGATATTTTTTTGTCTCAATTTCTTATGTGCATTCATAGAAGGGTAATAAGCACAAATGGTCCTGAACCTTTAGGTTTTTTGCGAAAATGGTCCCCAACGTTTAGATTTTTGCATTTATACCCTCAGAATCACCAAACGTTGCGAAAATGGTCC
Source organism: Ligustrum vulgare (assembly GCA_963555705.1). NCBI lineage: Eukaryota > Viridiplantae > Streptophyta > Magnoliopsida > Lamiales > Oleaceae > Ligustrum > Ligustrum vulgare. The sequence continues at coordinate 46,933,433 of OY743171.1, read as the reverse complement.
TACCGTTAGATTCCGTTAGTTTTTTCATTAAAAACGTGTAAATAGCACAAATGGTCCCTAACCTTTGAGTTTTTTTTACCATAATAGTCCATAACATATTAAGGTCATGTTTGGCATTTTTAGTTTGTAACATCCAAACGTTTGGCGTATTTGGTCCCTAACATATTAAGTCTTATACGTTTGATATATTTAGTCCCTAACATATTAAGTCTCTATTTGAAACCAATTATTTCAAATAAAATGGTATGTAATCGTAATTTTTTGAAGAATTTGTTGTTAAAAAAATGAATTTATTTGTAAATTATTTTATTGATAGAATGTGTGTTTAAAAACGAGTTTTAAAAAATAAAATTTATTCTGAATTTCTAAAATGCACAATAAAATATTTAACAAAAATTCACCGGTTCAACCTATTGGAAAAAAATAATAAATCCATGAAACATAAAAAAACAAATACATTGGACATTATTTTAGAAATTGAATAAAAAATATGTTTTTATCAATTTTATTTTCAATTTTGAGAACTGATCAATATTGATTTTCGAAATTTCATTTTTTTTTAAAAACTCATTTTCTTCCACACTTTTTATTAATATTTTTTTTAATTTATGCATAAATTAAAAAAAAAAATTACGTTTTAACCAAAATTCTCCAAACTTACTTTTCAAATTGATCGATTCTCAAAATCGAAAATCGAAATCGAAAGTAGAATTGATAAAAACATATTTTTTATTCAATTCCTAAAATAATGTCCAATATATTTGTTTTTTTATATTCCATAAATTTATTATTTTTTTATCAATAAGTTGAAATGTTAATGAGTTGAATTTGTGTTAAATATTTTACCGTGCACTTTAAAAATCTAGAATAGACTTTATTTTTAAAATTCGTTTTCAACACACATTCTATCAATAAAATAATCTACAAAGAAATTTAATTTTTTATTCTTTTACTTTTTAACCACAAATTCTTTAAAAAATTACAATTACAAACTACATTATTTAAAATGTAATTTTTTTTTTTAAAAATTTATGCATAAATTAAAAAAAATATTAATAGAACGTGCGGAAGAAAATGAGTTTTTAAAAAAAAATGAAATTTCGAAAATCGATATTGATCAGTTCTCAAAATCGAAAATAGAATTGATAAAAACATATTTTTTATTCAATTTCTAAAATAATATCCAATGTATTTGTTTGTTTATGTTCCATGGATTCATTATTTTTTTTTCAATAGGTTGAAGCGGTGATTTTTTGTTAAATATTTTATTGTGCATTTTAGAAATTCAGAATAAATTTTATTTTTTAAAACTCGTTTTTAACCACACATTCTATCAATAAAATAATTTACAAATAAATTCAATTTTTTTAACAACAAATTCTTCAAAAAATTACGATTACAAACCATATTATTTGAAATAATTGGTTTCAAATAGGGGCTTAACATGTTAGAAACTAAATATACCAAACGTATAAGGACTTAATATGTTAGGGACTAAATACGCCAAACGTTTGGAGGTTACAAATTAAAAATGTCAAATGTGACCTTAATATGTTATGGACTATTATCAAAAAAAAATTCAAAGGTTAGGGACCATTTGCGCTATTTACATATTTTTAACGAAAAAAACTAACGGAATCTAACAGTAGGGACCATTTTCGTAAAATTTGGTGATTCTGAGGGTATAAATGCAAAAATCTAAATTTCGGGGACTATTTTAGCAAGAAACCTAAAGGTTGGGGACCATTTGCACATATTACCCTTCATAGAAGCATCATTAACCTTGATAGACCGTGTAAATTGATCCATAGGACCCACATTAATAGGCATTTTCCTAGTCCCCCTTCCAATAACATAAATTTAAGCTTCTTCTTCCTCACGTAGTTCATCATCGATTGTAAGCAAAGATATAACCACATCATCCCTCAACCTAGCATCATGCACTAGCTTCTATACCCTTTTGGCCTTACTCCCTTCAATCGCCTCAATATACTTGGATTTTTGTTCCTCGTTTGCTTTAGAACATGGTGCCACTTATTTTTCCTTAATCCCAGTAATATGAATTTTATGTCTATGGATCCCCGTAGTAACTTTTTCACATAAAATTCATTTGACAACAAAAAAGTTTAGCATCATTTACAAACACCGCAGTTTCCCATCCAACATCTCCGGAATCTCTTTTTGGGTGACTAACATTGGAGTTAGATGATTCTTCGGGTTCTATTGGTTCTACAAAGAAAGAAAGCAAAATTTCATATATTTTAATGAATAAAAATCTTCTTCATGAATTGTAATCAACCTACAGAGTCTAAAAGGAGTTTTTGGCTCCTGTATTTTTTTTTGGGCCAGAGTGTAATTTCAGAAGTGCAATCCAAGACATGCAAACCAGCAATTCCTAATACCTTTCCCCCTAAACTAATCATACCTTTGATCTCCATGACACCCGAGCAAGATTATCCACGCCATGATATATATTTTTTAGCAAACAACAAAGTTATTACTGTTGGAAATTTATCAGTTATGCATTGGTTTTAAAAAATTGTTTTGAATGAAAATTCAAGTTTCGAATGTTTCACAAATCTGCATCAGTTTCATCCTTTCCATCAATTCATCAGTTTCATATGTTCAACTTCTGATTAAAATGAACTTAATGTTGCTGGCCTATAAATAACCTTCTTCCTCTCAGGTGATATACAACACAACAAACACAAAAAGAAAAAAAAAATCAGCTTCCTCACTTCCATTTCCAGTTGCTTCCACTTCTCTCCCTTTCTTCATATGTTAAATTTCCTTGAGAGTTAAACACAGCTAGTTCGATATTCTTGGATTTATGAAAGATGAACAACTGCGAAAGCATTTGCCAAGGATGTTTTCATTAATCAAGAACGAAAGTTGGGGGGCTCGAAGACGATCAGATACCGTCCTAGTCTCAACCATAAACGATGCCCACCAAGGATCGGCGAATGTTGCTTTTAGGACTCCGCCGGCACCTTATGAGAAATCAAAGTTTTTGGGCTCCAAGGGGTACCAATAGTCTTTGGAAGAGGGAAGTCTTGGCTTCTTTCCATAGATGACCATCGGGAGAAGATATAGCTTCTTTATAGCTTTGATGATCATTCTCCATCAAATATGTGAGAAAATCAGGGTCAAACGTCTTAGAAGTTTTGGTCCTTTTACTCCGTCTAGGCTGATCCTCACCTTCTTCAACTAGATATTTACTACTACCAGAAGTAGAAGATTCTAAAGTCCGTTTAATAGAAGTTAACTGTTTAGGAGATTTACAAGGAAATATATTCTCAAATAACTTTGCATTCCTAGACTCCATGATCGTGTTCGAATCAATATCAGGTACATTCGAATAATGCATAAGAAACCTATATGCACTACTATTTTGTGCATAGACAATGAATACACAGTTAACTGTCTTAGGTCCAATCTTGACCTTCTTAGGAGGAGGCACCGCGACCTTCGCAAGACACCCTCACATTCGTAAGTATTTATATGAAGGTGTTCGGCCTGTCCAAAGTTCATACGAAGTCTTATCCATATTCTTTCTTAACACTTTATTCAAAATGTAATTCGCAGAAAGAATAGCTTCTCCCCACATGTTCTGTGGTAATCAATAACTAATCAACACAGCATTCATCATTTCTTTTAAAGTTCGATTCTTACGCTCAGCGATTCCGTTCTGCTAAGGTGAATAATAACATCTTCTGCTGCCATCTCTTGAAATTCAGACAATTGAATTTCTTCGGCTTTTCTCTGTAGTTAATCAGAACAGTCACAATTGTAGTCGCAGTCTAAGCTATTATGACTTAGCAATCTAGCAGTCTGGGTCACAATAGGACTTGGTACTTTAGCCAAAGTCGGGGTCACAACTGGAATTGATACTTGAGCCACATTTTGGCTTCTAGTAGCCATACCCATACTGATTGACCCAATTTTCATTTCTGTGACAGTAATCAAATATAAGTTCATGAATGAGAAAAATGACTTAGAACCTGTTTGTTATTTTCTAGAATATATTTTAAGTTTGTCAGGAAAAGTTTGAAGAAGAATAATAGTATTTTATTAATCTTCAAAAAAGAATAAACAGTAAATGACAAAAACAAACATAAAATGACAATTGCAAGAGTTGAAATTCTCAAAAGGGAACAAATATGCAATTCAAGGCATTTGTATTACAAAATGTCCTTAAAACAGATTCACCCCTCACCCTACGTGATTTGAGGTTTGTTTGAACGTTTATCTCCCAGTATACAACTAAGGAAATGGAGATTCTAAGCACTTCAGTCTCTACTCTAGCGAAGAGAGAATTTGCGTGTGTTGAATGGTGGAAGAACATATAGATAAATAGGCTCTAAAGGTGAGGGGAGTTGCATGTGTTACGTATGAATATCACAGGGAACTGGTTTATTAATAAATGTATTAATAGGTAATAACCATAAGGAGTTACAAGAGTATGAGAGTTTTTTGAGAAAAATAATAGGAAAATTGACAAAACGTGGACCACGTTAAGTGAGAATTTTTGGTTCATTCGGTCCGACGTTCAGGTACATGGGTTGTACCAGCACGCAAGTTCAAAGTTTGAAGGCCAATTTGATATGAGATTTGCACCCCTACGCATGTGGAGAGAGCATTTATACTACACGTGATTACACACTTCAAAAGTGTTGTCATCTATAAAGTGATCTTGGTTTTGTTCATTTTTCATGTAGGACAAGCATCAATTACCATTTCAATGCCCTCGTGGAGGAGAACACAAACCCACTTTGATCTTTCACATTCAAGAAGTAGGTCCCATCTAAAGTTATGCCTAAAAAGTCCCACTCATAAACCATTTTCAAACAAATATGTTTTAAGTTATGAACATTCATTACACAAAGAATATGACTTGTTAAAATCTCATTAAGAAAAAACTCCATGGAAAAAAATGTAATTAAGGAAAAAAGTATATTAATCTTTTGAGTATGGTACAAACGTTATCCCGTTCAAAACTTTTATAGGAAGTCAGATAAAATTCCAGTCAAGAAAAAAGTATACAACGTGTATTCACTTTCCCTCAAGATAATATCACTTTAATTATATGATATCAAGAATATTAAATCCTTCAATGATAATATCAATAATTATACATATGAGTTGATTATAACCAGATTTATTATACGCATATCGAATTTCATGTATTACAATAGAAACAAGATACAAACTTGTGATTATATCTACCATAGAATAATTTATTTATTTATCTATCTATAAGAATTCTTGCCAATTTTGTTATGTTGAGAGTCGTGTGTTGTATGTTATGATTTTATTTTTCTCGTTTACATTTTTTTTTATAAGTATACACCCTTTGATTTTCATATTACCATGTCTACAAACTTCATATTTCTCTAATGCATTTAATTTGATAGGACCACATCCTTTAATTTGACAAATTATATCTTTGATTGATATGCTTCGGTGAAGAATTTACTTCAATATATGTTTTCGCTATTTATAATATGAAACGGTACGTTATGCATAAAAATAATACTGACAATTTTTTTCGATTCTATTTCTTTCCCAAACTCTTTAATTATATTGATATTGATATATCTCAACTTTCAATCTCAAATCTATTTTAGGATTTTATAATTAGTTATATCTATATGTTCCCCAAGAGTATACGCCTTCTAAATAACACAACGCTCCAGACATGTAATTAATATTATGCTAATAATTTGTTCTTCTGAGACATTAATACGAGATGGAGTATCTATAACTGTTATATAAGATTTTATAAATATCTCATAGGTCGGTAAGTGCATCTTGCAATTGAATTATCTTTCAGATTATCACGTGCGACAACATAAATAACACTATGATTTATTATTTTCAGCTATTAATTCTCTCTCCCAATACTTAGAAAATTGTTCAATCAAATTGAAAATAAGCAAATAGTGTTATAAAATATCACCTATTAGGACTTGAGATAAATATACAAGAATTCAAACTAAATATGTACTCCCTTATCTTTAGTATTCATCTATAGTGGAGCAATTACATATATTGCATTATTATTATAAGATTTAGTGATTTACTAGAGAGCTTAATATATTTAAAGGATTGAGAAGATGCAGAGTTCCAACTCTAAGAAAAATATGTCAAAATAATATTTGACTAGGGAACTGATATGTGAGTTCATCATAACTTGTCATTTTCTTTAATATTTTTCACATGTAAGAACTTATTTGTGCTGAATATTGACTCCATCGTCTATTTTAAAAGTTACGTGTGGCTCGTGCTCAACTCGACCCATAAGCTTATGAGTTTATGAGCCGAGCCAAGCATGCCTAGGTTTGAGAGTTTTGTTTGAGCTCTTAGATCTATATTATATGAGGTCTTCTATTTATATTTAACGATTTTACTTGCATACATAAAATATTAAGAACATTAATATTATGAGAACCCTCCCTTATGCAGCCAAAATGCCAGGGCTGACCAAGAGAAATTCCAAGATAAATAAAGTTGTGATATCGAGGCTCACATGTCTTTCCATACGACTTAAAGATTATTTGGTGGCTTTCGGGGCATAACTCAATTGGTTGAAATGTGAAAGTAAGAAATCTCACCTGAGCTAGCAACTGTAGGGTGAAAGTTTGAATCTTACCAAAGGTATGGATGAGGCTCTTTACAAGCGTAGTTAAACAACAAGCTCTCAACTCTATTCCATTTAGACTAGGGGCGGACCCATAGTGGGGATTGTTGGGGCACGTGCCCCAGTAGAAATCTGTCAAATTTTAATTTAAAAAAAAAAAAATCGGATGCAACATCCTCTCACAAAACAATCCAACCAAACCAACTCACTCCACAGCTCTTCACTCACGACACCGCAGCACCAGGCACCTTCGACATCACCGTCGATGCCGCACGCTCCAGCCAACCAGTCATCGGAGCAGGCGAGCAGAAGACTACAGCCATTTCACATCCCAAATTCTATTTATATGCAAAAAACGAAGTTCTCTTCTTTCCAAAATCGGTGACCAGCAGTCCAGCGTGATCGTCCCCGCCTCTGGCTCCGGTGGTCCACGCACGGCTAGATGACAGCGACCTTGCTTCCCACCACCCACCTGGCTGCACTGCACCAGCAAGGCATCATCCGGTTAGTGTGACTCACTATTTCACTAACCTCTATTTTTATTTCCTTTTCAAATTTCAGTTGATTCTTGAACATAAGTTAATAAACATTACCGGATTTCTTGAAATTTTATTGGATTATTGTTAATTTATTTGCTCTTTGTAATTGTCTATGTGTATGAGGAATTGAGATTTAGATTTTGATGAATTGAGATTGAGATTTTTGAGTTTGGTATTGAGATTTGAGAAATTGTTGTTTTATTTGAATTTTTTTTCTTGTTTGGAATTTGGGCTTTCAGAATTTGAGATTTTAGGGCTACTATGTGTTTACAATTATTTATTTGTTTGTTTGTATCAGTTATGGAAAAATATTTTAAGTGTAAATCCACGTTTTCTTTTGTTGAGCAAATTAATGAAAATGAAGTTAGAGATCAAAGTACCTTAAGCGTAAATCCACGTTTTATTATGGAACGTTGTCAAAATATGAAAACGCGTTGAGAACAGTTGTAATAAAATTTCAAGTACTTTTTCATTTTTTGATCTTCTTCCTTAAAAAAAAATTTCGAGGGCAGCATCCCCGTAAAGGCCATCGACAAAAGCACAAGTTCATTTATGCCCCAATAATATAAAAAATCTGCGTCCACCACTAATTTAGACATATTTTACGATTTACATTCTCTACACAAACCCCTAGCCAGGTTAGAGCATAACTTGTAATTAACATTCGTCTCCAATTTTCAGGACATGAACGATGAGAGTGCCTAAGATTCCGATTCAACCTTTTTTTTTTTTGGAACGTGCTTGTTCGCATCGCTTGCTGCCCAAACTACAAAATAAATAAATAAATAAATAAATAAATGTGTGACCACGCTGCGGTCAAACCTTTCACCAAACCACAGTCAAAATTCAAAAAATAAAAAATAAAAATCCAACCCTAGAGGAACCTCTCCCTCTCATTTACTCCTCACCCCACCAAAATTTCTTCCATCTACGGTAGGTTCCATGATTCCATCACTTCTGGTTCTCGTCATTATACAACCTCTAATATATATTTATGATCATGCACTCATCTCACCCACATATTCTTATTTGATACTTTTTAACTGTTTATTGTTAATAAATTCAGTGTATCAAGTTTTACGCTCACTTAATTGAATGTTTAGTTTTTCAAATAATTTCGGAAATTTGGATTCATTTTGTAAGTAATTTTTCATTATGTATTCTATTGTACAGTTTTATGGTGACTTAAACTAATATGTATGTATATCTGTTTACTCCAATTACGTTCATTTTTTCATCTAATACTTTTTAACTGCTTTATTGTTTGATTATGATTAATTCTGTTCATTAAGTTTTTCCAGTTCATTCAACTTGTTTAATTTTCAAATTAATTGATTTGATTTTGCAAGTATAATTATATAAAATATACTCTTGTACAGTTTCTACTTTCTACTTTATTTTTCCGTGTACCTAGAATTTTTGGTTTTTAACGTTAATTAATTTTTGGTTTGAACTTTTGCTTTGTGAACTAAATAATGGTAAAATGTGTGACTGTTTTTCTGGTATTGAAGCTTAACCCAACGGTTTTGAGAAACATTGCTTGACTCTGGTCCTTGTATTTTAATTTAAATGTTATGCATTATACTATGTGATTTGAAGCACCAGCAACGGTGTATTCTTGGAAATTCGTTCAACTTAGTCTCAACAAGTGTAGATGCCTTTGAAATTTTGATCTACGAACATTAGGATAAAATTAATTCATAATTGTAGTATATGCTTTTCTTAGAATATACATGTTTTGTAAATAATTTATCTGAGGATTTCATATTTTTCTTTCCAAATTATGTTAAAGTAATCTTTCTGTGACGTGATAAGTAATTAAGTGAAATGCTTCAACAAATTGGCAAAATGTGGTTAATTTATGTAGTTGTTTATAGACTCAGTGTACGATTTATATAATGTTGTGTGGTGGTCTGACCTCATTTTACTTTTCTCTCTACTTGTGATCCACTAATCAGTGAATGTGTTTGCTGTGGACTAGATGGAGCAGGTAAACGTAATTCCGTCTTGACTTTTATTCACATTTAGTCATGCTTGTATGGGTTTTGATGTCTGTAATTTTGGAGACAGTATGAAAAGGTTGAGAAGATTGGCGAGGGAACGTATGGAGTGGTGTACAAGGCTCGCGATCGCGAGACAAATGAAACTATTGCCCTAAAGAAAATTCGGCTGGAGCATGAAGATGAAGGAGTGCCGAGCACAGCTATCAGAGAGATTTCTTTGTTGAAAGAGATGCAGCATGGGAACATTGTAAGGTACATAGATTAGTAATCTTAATTTATGTGGTTACTTGCACATTTTAAGTGAGACAAAGACATGATGATGAGGAGCATGTGAAGGATAGGCTGCCATTGTTTACTGGTCTTGTTACATCGACTTATTCAAGTAAACATATTTGTCGGAAATATATCATATTTCTGGGTTGGGATATCAGCTGCATCTGTTTTACTCAAATCAGGACAACGTTTACTTGGGATTTCACTATTTAATCCTTATTGTTTCGCTATAATGTTTGGTGACAGACTGCAGGACGTGGTGCATAGTGAGAAGAGATTATATCTGGTATTTGAATATCTGGACTTGGATTTAAAGAAGCATATGGATTCATGCCCAGAATTTTCCAAGGATCCTCGTCTAGTCAAAGTGAGTGATCCTTTCTGCCAATTGGTGGCTGGTGAAATTGGTGCTTTGAAATTAAGGTTATTTGGTTATTTAAAGATGATGGTGGATTGAGGGGTGTACTGTTTAAATATTTTAGCTAGCAAATCATATTTTGTTTCTCTTGGGAGGGATTTTCTTCAGTTCCCACTTTTACTGCTGAGCATAACTATTGTCTTCTGGGTGTTAGAAAAGAGGAGTGGTGAATTGATTGTTCATTTTAGTATTCCTCGTTATAATTGGTGACAAACCCGGGCAATTATAAAGAAATTAAAACTGTGTCCCTTGAGCTCATGAAACAGTGTTGTAATCGATTTGTATTTTGCAGATGTTTCTATATCAAATACTGCGTGGTATTGCTTATTGTCATTCCCACAGAGTTCTTCATCGAGACTTAAAGCCTCAAAATTTGCTGATCAATCGCCACACTAATGCATTAAAGCTTGCTGATTTTGGATTGGCCCGAGCATTTGGAATTCCTGTCAGAACATTTACACATGAGGTGAATACTGTGAAGCTTTGTTATTTTCATATATCTACGTTGATTGTGCATCTCTGATAATTTTTTATTTTCATTTACACTTTTTTTAAGTGTTATCATTCTGATTTTATTCGTACGTCATTGTCTAGGGCATTTGTAGGATGGATTAATAGATGGTTAAGTACAAATTAGTATAAGGGTTAATTTTTGTAATTGGACTGGTTTAGTGGGTTTCTCTGCAAATTTAAACAATCTGTAACTCTTCTAACAGCAGTGTTTCTTTGCCATGATTGTTATCTTATTGATGCCAAGATTGTAGTGAATCCTTCTTCATGTAAAATTGAAGCAGATGAAGACAGAAGATCTCTGTTTCTTTATGTTCCTAGTATTTTTGATATTACCAATCATTATCTCGCTTGATTCAAAATGTCATAGAGCTTGAAGTTTTATGCTTCTGCAGGTGGTGACACTGTGGTATAGGGCACCAGAAATATTACTTGGATCACGTCATTATTCTACTCCTGTTGATGTGTGGTCAGTTGGCTGTATATTTGCTGAAATGGTGAACCGGCGACCATTGTTTCCTGGGGACTCTGAGATTGATGAACTGTTTAAGATTTTCAGGTGCTACTTCTTTCCGTAATATGATGTCCTCTCTTGCATCATCTCTCGTTTTAGATAGCTGTAGCCCCCTTGATGAGAGATTTCTTTGACTATAGGGGTTTCTTGTATAAAATGCATATACTGGTTATATTTTTCTCTCTGCTTTGTCCTTCGTATAACCCTACTCTCATATATAGTGTTCGTCTATAATTTTCTTTTGTTTACATTTTACCTTTTCCTTTCCCTTTAGGGGGTGGGGGTGTGAGTTGGAGATGAATTTTAGGAAAATTCTATTCATCTGAAACCATATGATTTGTTTATTGTCATTTGAAGTTTCCATATTTTGCAATGATGAAGAATTATGGGCACCCCAAATGAAGATACTTGGCCTGGAGTGTCTTCACTGCCTGATTTCAAATCTTCATTTCCAAAGTGGCCTCGTAAGGTAATTGAAGTTGGCATTATTTTTTATATTTTTCTTACGTAATGTATGAAATATCCAGGATTCGTCAAATGAAAATAAATGATTTGCTTAATTTTCTAGGACATTGCAGCTGTCGTCCCGAATCTTGATGCCGCTGGTCTTGATCTCCTTGTTGTAAGTTCAGATTCTTTTTTATGTCTTGTAAAGAACGTAAAGAAATAATTTTGAATAATAGATGCAAGTTCCATAAATGGTTTCAAATATGATTTTTCTGCAAAATTGGAGATTACTTCAGCATGTTTGGATTTGCTTAGAGAAAGTATCAGTACTCATACTTATTCTCTGATAGAAGAAAAAGAGACTGATGTTTGTGTTGCTAATTCACTGTTTCATTACTATTACAGAAAATGCTCTCTTTGGATCCCAGCAGAAGAATCACTGCTAGAAGTGCCCTTGAGCACGAGTACTTCAAGGATATTGGGTTTGTCCCCTAATTCCGGTACCTCTTGTCTTTGTGCAAATGTACATTGTGGTATCTTTCAGGTTTTATTCTATCTGATACGTGTCACGTGTGGTCCTTAGGTAAAAATTCTTCCTGTTTTGATTCTCGTGGACTCAAGTTCAACTTTTATCCAAGTGCATGAGGCACAGGAATCCTTTCCTTTGATTGGTTTCATATTTTTTCTTTTTCAAGTTTCAATTTGATGGAAGACATACCAGCTTTTATTCTCCTTTCCAATAGATTGGTTTTTTTTTTTTTTTTTTTTTTTTAACATACCATATTTGTCATCAGGAGAACACTTAAGAAACTCGTTCATTTGGCCTTAGCAGACGTTTTTCATGCACCTAGTCGGTCCTTAGTAGCCTTCTTAATTGGAGTTTCTTCATAAAATTCTCTCTTCATGTTTCACAATGGTAATGTACCGATTAACGAGTCAATTTCTAATATTTGATACCATAACACGGTTAAAAACGCTTCTGGTTGCTGAACTTTTGGCTAAAGTTCACGTCTCACGTCTTATCTTTGTTCAAAGTTGGTTGCTAATTTTATTCCCTTTTTGGTCCTCATTTCTTAACTTTCTTTTTTAAACTCATTTGAACTACACACAATTCATGGGATTCACAATTTTTATCTACTTTTCTATCACAAATTTCATTTCTATCAGAATTTACTAAAAATCAATTTTTTATCTAAACCAAACATGAGCTTAAACTTTATTATGCATTAGTCTCTTAACTTTTATTACCATTTGCTCCTTCTATAACACTTTAGTTTGTCTAACGAACACACATCAAGTATAATGGAATGATATGCACTTGAATCGTTTTTCGTTTCCATTCTTCCTCTACGGTAAGGATATGGTGCCCATTGTGGACACCATAATCCTTACCCACCTTATGTGTGGATCTGATACGTGACAGAAATAAATTTTTTGTGCCACATGTCAATCCCATATATATGGTGGGTAAGGATTATGATGTCCATTGTGAGCACCGTATCCGTCCCGTCTTTCAGTAATAGTAACTTTTCTTAAAGTTACGTACAGGATGGTAAGGATTATGATGCCCATTATGAGCACCGTATTCGACCCGTCTTTCAGTAATAGTAACTTTTCTTAAAGTTACGTACAGGATAATTTTTTCTTTATTGTGGCATATACATTCAAATTTTTGGAAAGAGCAACTTGTTTTATTTTTATCAAAGATCAATAAACAAACTTCATAAAAGTTTAAATCCTTAGAGACGTGTATAGTCATGTTTGGGACAAAAATCCGTCCTGGGGGAACAATTTGTGTGTTTCGGTTTGCCTAAGGGTACGGTCAAACATAAAAACCATTTCCAACAAATCTCAAAAGGTTGAGAGTTCAAATATGTGAGACGCGTTCAATCATGCTTGAGACAAAATCTTTTTCACTGGGAAACAATTCGTGTGTTGTACTTGTTGCTTTGACACCATCGACATAAAAACGCGGAGCTCTTAGGTGGCTCGTAACACACTTGTTCCCATGTGGAAGGAATTTTTGTCCCAAGCATAGCAGGGCGAGACTCCAGGAATTCAAATCCTCAACCTTGTGAGATTTGTTGAGTGGTCCATAAGACCACTAAAACAACTTTGTATATAGTATCTATATAAATAATATTCTAATAAATATTGATCCTGAAATCAAGCATTCCTTTACTACATCTTTCCATTTTGATTAGGACTCTCCAATTTAAAGGCGTTTGACATCTGATTTGGGACAAGTTAATTTTGATCTGTGATTTGTTGATATTGTTTGTGAATTATACAACATGAATTGTGACCTGTGAACATAAATATGTGATCACTTTTATTTGATGTGTAGCATTGATCGGTAACTTAAGCACAATGACTTGTGACATGTGAATAGGTACAACATGTACATATGATCTGTGACATTTAACTTTGAAAATTAAATTATGACTTGGACATGTACAAAGGAACATGTGACCAGTAGCATTTAAAAATCTGAGCAACTTTTCCATTACTCCACATTTTACTCAACTCAATACGATGCTCCATCGCAGTAGATAACGGAATGCTTTCTGAATTTAAAAGTGGATCAGATTAGATTTGATCTAGAGCGTCTCCGTGTGGCACCTGCTATGTCGTCGACGCGTACAACGGCGTTGTGAAGAGTCGATTTGTTGGAGGTCGTATTTTATGTGCAATTGATATCTCGGAGGTGTAGATGTGGAGATTTTGAAGAGGTTAATCTGGTGATGTAGAGAGAAGTAAAATAAGAGGAAAAAAAGAGGGAGGAGAGTAGATAATTTAGTGAGAAATGAGGTTATATGAATATTTATTAATATCAATTGATTTATGAATTGTTAAACTTTTATTTTGACTATTGAAATGTAATTTTTAAAAAAATACACATCTTCCTGTAATTTCCACTTCATAAATAGCTCATTTTAGTGCTATTGATAAGGGGAAGAAATTGGTGCAAGAACATCAATTGGATCATGTGAAGTATAAACATTAATTATCCCTAACGTAACGTTTATTGGACTTTACAATTATATGATCATCACATGATATGTTTTAGATTCCTTGTTTTGAACGCCAGTAGGAATCAGTAATCACATATCAATTAGTGATGAATGAATTGAAAGCATTAAGATCGATCATAACAACATCATATAATTATCTTAATTAATGTCAAAATCGTATAATTAATATCAAAACTTAGGTTCAACATTATCCTAGCATTTAAACAACATGTCAAACATATAGGATTACAAGAATTCCGTCACACTCTCCCATCCCATTGTTTGCAGACGAAGATAAATATTTATAGGGTAGGAATTAGGTCAAATTCATGCATGCCCGAATGTGATTGAAAGACATGAGAAAAATAATATCCTGGTCAGTGGCCAGGAACCAAACTGTTCGATCGTACAGTGCAAAGTACCAAGACTTTGGGCACTGCTGCAGCAATTTACTTTCTGATACTTGTGTGAATCACTTTTGTTTGTTTGTTTGCTCCCAGAAGCCTTCCGATTTAATAATTACTACTTTATTTATCGTCAATTGCTCCGCAATGCATAATATGCACTTTATCACACTGGGTTCCGACCTTTTATTTTTGGCACCACATATTAATCTTAAGAAAAGGAAAACCACAGGATATTCTACAATGACTTAGAAATATATGTTTAGAGTGAATTATGTTGAATAAATTCAATAATATGGGGCCAAACATGTATAAAATAAAATGTGTGGTGCTGTCTTGAGGATTTAGTCAATGAAGTGATCCACTAAAGATTATTCGGGACTAATGGGTATTAAGTGTCGTGAGATTAAAGTGTAGAGACGGATTCAATGTTTTAAATTGATGAGGGGCCAATTTAATAACATTGAAACATGATAGTTGCCCTACAACTATTTATACAGGTCATGGTCCCCAATTGAGCGTGGCTTTTCATAATTCTCTGCATCCCCGTCAACAGAGAAGAAACATAAGGAGAAAACCACGAATCAGTTGGAAGGCCATAACCCCGTTCAATCAAACGCAATAATGAATTCAGGTACGCTTCCGCTTCAGTATCGATCTTGATAATTACAGCATGATGTTCGTGGATTTTAGATGAACATTCATCTATGTTAAAATTAATTTTAACAAGTGGTATCAGAGACAACATCGTGTTGAATTATCAGATCAATTTTGTACGAATATATGTATATTGCGTCTGTGCATATGTGAAACCCAATTCAGCAAATTTGTTTCAAAAGCAATTCACTGAAAATAAGCCTCTGATTTCGAAATACAATGAATTCAGCAAGCTCGAAATTATACATACACTCGGCGAAACTGATTTCAATAATTTGGAAAATATACATACACAATGCGAGATTCAATTTTTTTTTTTTTTTCGTTTCTTCTCTCTGTATGAATTCATGTATGCGAAAAATCTGGGTTTACAAAATTGATTTTCGGATTTGGTTTGGTTGATTTCGAATTTGAGGGTTGTTATATATGAATTGTGGTTGTTGTTGAGGATGAAGATCGGAAAAGGGGCAGCTCCGCACTGCGCGCGGCGGGACGCAGCGTCGCCGCGCGCGATGGGTTAGTGCTGGTTCGCGCGACTCGGTTTCTTGCTGCAGCGCCGGTGATGGCGCTGCAGGTGATGTGCGGCGCCGGAGATGGCGCCGCGTTCTTGGCTGGATGGAGCGGCGGCTAGGGGTTTGCAAGCAAACCCTAGATTTTTCAATTTTTTTTTGGCCCAGGGACCTCCATCGGAAATTTGAAGTTTTGAAGGGCTAGGTTGCAATTCACGAAATTAAGGTTATTGCACAATAGGTCCTCCTGGTTTGTTTTTTATAATTAATAAAACCCTAAGTTTATAAAACTTTTAAGTTGGCCCTTCAAGCTTCTGAATTTACAAACTAAGTCCCTAAAGTTGAGAAATCATTTAAGTTGGGTTTTAAGAATTCTGAATTTTACGATTCAGTCCCTAAAGTTTATGATTTTAATTAATTGGCCACTAAAGTTTGGGAAAATTGCAATTTAGTCCTTCAAGTTTAAAAATATTTCATAATTGGCCAATCAAGTTTAATTAAATTGCAATTTAACCATCCAACTTAATGATTACTTAATCCTAAAATATTGAATTTCATAATTCAAATCCTAAAGCCTTAAATATATGCAAAACATTCAATTCAAGTTCAAATTTTGGTATGACGGACTCTTTTGAGAAATATAATATTTCGAAGTGAATTAATTGAAGCAACATGTTGCCAAAGCAACCTCTCTTGTGGAAATTAATTAACTTAGAATATTAGAAGGTTTTGTGTGTGTGTTGTTCATGCGGATATTGATCGGCCCAAAGGAAGGTCAATGTTTGGCTGGAATTTCACGTGCACCTGTGGTAATAAACGCGTGACGATTATTTGGTTTAACGTGTGATCAATAAATCGGTCCAAAGAAAGGTTTATTGGTTGACATGTCTTATTGTCAGTGTTTGATTACTACATCGAGGTACCACTTACAAGTTAATATTTCTGTCCAAAGACTAAATATTAATGTTGTGCTAGGTATCTTGTGATGGGCCTTACCATTATTTGAAATTATTATTTGCATAATAAAGTACTAATGTAAGCTTTTTCATCTTCTTATCTATACAGTTAATTCATCTGCTACCACAATATCTGCAAATCTTAACTCAATCCCCATGCTTGATGGGTCAAACTTCAAGGATTGGAAAGAGAACGCACTAATTGTTCTCGGCTGCATGGATCTTGACCTTGCTCTCAGGGTTGAGCAACCGGCTTCTCTTACGGATGCAAGTTCACCTGATGACAGGAGGAACTTTGAGAAGTGGGAACGCTCAAATCGCATGAGTCTAATGATCATTAAGCGCGGCATTCCGGAAGCCTTTAGGGGCGCAGTATCTGAAGAGGTAACTAATGCCAAGCAATTCCTTGCCGAACTTGAAAAGCGTTTTGCTAAAAACGATAAGGCTGAAACAAGCACGCTTCTGCAAAGCTTGATTTCGATGAAGTACAGAGGCAAGGGGAACATAAGGGAGTACATCATGAAGATGTCTCATACTGCTTCAAAACTTAAGGCACTAAAGCTCGACTTGTCTGATGACTTGCTCGTGCATTTAGTATTGATATCGCTTCCTGCACATTTCAGTCAGTTTAAGGTCAGTTACAACTGTCAAAGGGAGAAATGGACTCTAAATGAGCTCATTTCATATTGTGTGCAAGAGGAAGAAAGGCTGAAGCAGGATAGAACTGAAATTGCTAACTTGGCAAGTACCTCTAAGGATAAGGGCAAGAAAAGAAAAACAGAATATGAAGCTGTTAAGGGTCCAGATCAAAAGAAGCCACATAAGGACAAAGAGGGTTGTTTCTTTTGCCTGAAACCTGGACATTTAAAGAAGGATTGTACCAAATACAACGCTTGGCGTGCAAAGAAAGGTACATTTCTTAATTTGGTCTGTTCTGAGGTTAATTTAGCTTCAGTACCTAGAAACACTTGGTGGTTAGATTCTGGTGCTACTACTCACATAAGTGTTTCTATGCAGGGTTGCCTGTTCTGCCGAAAGCCAAGTGATGCTGAAAGATTCATCTTTGTGGGCGATGGAAAATCGGTGGAAGTTGAAGCAATAGGAACTTTTAGGTTATTATTGGGAACTGGTTTTTATTTGGATTTGAAAGACACTTTTGTTGTACCGTCATTTAGACGGAATTTGGTTTCTATTTCCTTATTGGACAAATCAGGATATTATTATTCTTTTGGAAATTGTCAGTTTAGTCTTTCTTTAAATTCAAATATTGTTGGTACTGGTTCATTATGTTCGTACGATAACCTATATTTGCTTGATACTATTGCATCATATAATGAAACCTTGTATGTGGAATCACGTGGTACTAAGCGAAAATTAAATAAAGAAAATTCGGCAAAATTATGGCACAAGCGCTTAGGTCACATCTCAAAAACTAGAGTTGAACGACTTGTGTCAGATGGCATTTTGGATTCCCTCGACTTTACGAACTTTGATGTTTGTATTGATTGTATCAAGGGAAAACAGACCAAAACAAGAAGGTTAGGTGCTAATAGAACTTCGGACGTCTTAGAATTGATACACACGGATATTTGTGGACCATTCCCTACGGCTTCCTGGAATGGTCAACAATACTTTATATCATTCATAGACGATTACTCACGTTATGGGCATCTATATCTTATTCATGAAAAGTCTGAGTCACTGGACATGTTCAAAGCTTTCAAAGCTGAAGTTGAGAATCAACTCAACAAGAAAATTAAAAGCGTTAGATCTGATCGTGGTGGTGAGTACTACGGCAGATATGACGGTTCAGGTGAACAACGTCCAGGACCATTTGCTAGATTCCTAGAGGAATGAGGAATCGTCCCACAGTACACCATGCCAGGTTCTCCTAGCATGAATGGTGTAGCTGAAAGACGAAACAGAACTCTTAAGGATATGGTAAGGAGTATGATTAGTCATTCTACTTTGCCAAAATCACTCTGGGGAGAAGCATTAAAGACTGCAGCTTATATTCTGAATAGAGTACCAACTAAAGCTGCTGCTAAAACACCTTATGAGCTTTGGACAGGCAGAAAGCCCAGTCTAAAGCATTTCCACATTTGGGGATGTCCAGCTGAGGCAAGGCCTTATAGGCCGCATGAGGATAAATTGGACTCCAAAACAGTTAGCAGCTACTTTATTGGTTATTTTGAGCGATCAAGGGGCTACAAATTTTACAATCCCACACTTAAGTCAATTTTTGAAACGGGAACTGCAACATTTTTTGAGGATGTTGAGTTTGGGGGGAGAAATAAGGTTAGAGACATTATCTTTGAGGAAGAAGCTGAGGAAGGATCGATTTCGATTCCTACTGTTACTTTTGACAATGTGCAGGTTTCTATACCTGTCATTGATCAAGAAGTACATCCGGAAACTCAGCATGATAATGTTGAAGAAACTCCCATCCAAAATCCATAAATACAAACTCAACAACCTCAACAAACAATACCATTAAGGCGATCCACTCGAGAGAGGAAAAATGCTATTTCGGATGACTATATAGTATTTCTCCAAGAACATGAGGAAAATAATGGAATGATGGAAAATGATCCAATCAATTTTCATCAGGCCATGAAGGGTTCTGACTCTCAAAAGTGGATTGATGCCATGAATGAGGAGTATAAGTCTATGCAAGACAATAAAGTTTGGGATCTTGTCCCATTACCAGAAGGTGCGAAACCCATTGGTTGTAAATGGATTTTTAAAACCAAAAGGGATTCGAAAGGTAATGTGGAAAGATATAAGGCTCGTCTTGTAGCTAAAGGCTTTACACAAAAGGAAGGTATTGACTTCAAAGAGACTTTCTCTCCGGTTTCAACGAAAGACTCTTTCAGGACAGTCATGGCACTTGTTGCACATTTTAACCTTGAGTTACATCAGATGGATGTAAAGACGGCGTTTCTCAATGGAAACATTGATGAGACGATTTATATGGTGCAACCAGAAAACTTCCTGTCAGGAGACTCGAAGAATATGGTTTGCAAATTAAAGAAATCCATCTATGGACTCAAGCAAGCTTCCCGTCAGTGGTACTACAAATTTCATCAAGTGATCATCTCGTTTGGTTTTGAGATAAATGTTGTTGATGATTGTGTGTATCACAAGTTCAGTGGGAGTAAGCATATTTTCCTGGTTTTGTATGTCGATGACATACTGCTTGCCACTAATGATATAGGCTTGTTGCACGAAACCAAGAGCTTTCTGTCAAGGAATTTTGAGATGAAAGATCTTGGGGACGCCTCTTTCGTATTAGGAATTCAGATACACCGGGACCGCTCTCGGGGTATTCTTGGATTATCACAAAAGAGCTATATCGATAAAGTTCTTGTAAGGTTTGGCATGCAGGATAGTAAACCAGGGGACACCCCTGTTGCTAAGGGAGACAAATTTAGTCTCAATCAGTGCCCGAAAAATAATCTTGAAGTTAAGGAAATGCAAAAGATTCCCTATGCATCAGCTGTTGGGAGTCTGATGTATGCTCAAGTTTGTACACGTCCAGACATAGCGTTCATTGTTGGAATGCTAGGCAGATATTTAAGTAACCCTGGAATGGATCATTGGAAAGCAGCAAAGAGGGTTATGAGGTACTTGAAGAGAACAAGAGATTGCATGCTTACATACAGCAGATCGGATAAGTTAGAGATCGTAGGATACTCCGATTCTGATTTTGCGGGATGCCAAGATAGTAGAAGATCCACATCAGGCTACATATACCTGCTAGCTGGAGGAGCCATTTCCTGGAGGAGTGCTAAGCAGACACTTGTAGCTTCTTCCACTATGGCAGCAGAATTTGTAGCTTGTTATGAGGCATCTAATCATGGGATATGGCTGCGAAATTTTGTCACCGGGCTGCGCATTCTGAATGGAATTGAAAGACCATTAAAGTTATATTGTGACAATAACTCTGCAGTGCTATATTCCAATAACAACAGGAGTTCAACTAAGTCAAAGCACATTGACATTAAGTTCCTAGTTGTGAAAGAAAGGGTACAGAGTAGACAGATTTCCATAGAGCATATTGGGACAAACTCCATGATTGCGGATCCGCTTACTAAGGGATTAGCACCCAAGGTCTTTCACGAGCACACTGCTCGTATGGGTGTAATATTTCTTGAGGATATCATGATTTAGTGGGAGTTTGTATTTTGGTTGCTTTATGTTTTGGTTTTGGACACATTTGTGTATTTGGATAATTTTCTGTACAGAAATAAAGTATTCAGTTCATTCTACTCTGTTACATTATGTTTGGTATTGATCTCACCTAAGGAATAAAGTCGGACCAATTGAAAATAGGCATGTTTGGATCACATAACATGTAATTTTCATACTACACTCTCATGATTGATCTATGTCATTTGGTTGTATTGGTATATGTGACCATTGATGGATTTAGTTACGATTAATGTAACGAAAGTCGCTTTGATCCTATATTGATATGATTAATGGACGAGATTGTTTGGAAATACCCTTAATAATGATAGCACATTTTTGAGCTCATAAGGTTGTACACATTTGTAAGGATACATGTATGGCCCAGTGGGAGATTGTTGAATAAATTCAATAATATGGGGCCAAACATGTATAAAATAAAATGTGTGGTGCTGTCTTGAGGATTTAGTCAATGAAGTGATCCACTAAAGATTATTCGGGACTAATGGGTATTAAGTGTCGTGAGATTAAAGTGTAGAGACGGATTCAATGTTTTAAATTGATGAGGGGCCAATTTAATAACATTGAAACATGATAGTTGCCCTACAACTATTTATACAGGTCATGGTCCCCAATTGAGCGTGGCTTTTCATAATTCTCTGCATCCCCGTCAACAGAGAAGAAACATAAGGAGAAAACCACGAATCAGTTGGAAGGCCATAACCCCGTTCAATCAAACGCAATAATGAATTCAGGTACGCTTCCGCTTCAGTATCGATCTTGATAATTACAGCATGATGTTCGTGGATTTTAGATGAACATTCATCTATGTTAAAATTAATTTTAACAAATTAATCTTTAATCATTCCAATCATAGTAGTCTAACATGATTAAGGATTCTTGCAAGTTGCATGCCAAGTTAGACAAATATGTTTCACTCATATTTTCTTTACATTCCAACCCAGACTTCAATTTTTCTTTATATTCCAACTTGAGACTTGGAAATATTTGCATGCCAAATTTGATTATTGGGCTAGTTATTCAATAAAACCCCTAAAAAATTTTGGATTAATTACACAAATACAAAACTTTAAGGACCTATTTTAAATACTAGGTTTTTTAAAAGATAATAATTCAATAATATAAAACATATTTTCAAAATCAAGTAAAACCCAAATTACCATACCAAAATTGATGACTCTATTGCAATTTCATATAAAATTGAGTTCATTGATCTGCAAAAATTCGGCGACGAAGATCTCTGACCGAATTTTAGCTCATTCAATTCGACAGAGAGATTGGTATATCCAATCTGAGTTGATTCAATCCAAGATATGACGACATTTCCAGAATTCAAGGACGCTATACTCAATTACAGTAGTTTTGGCTAGGGATGGCATTGGACTGAGCGGCTCGTTAACATGTCGAAGCTTGACCTTGTTGAAAGACGAGTCCGAGCCAAGAAAAACTAGCCAAATGCGGCTTGGCTCGTGACAATGAACCAAGAGCCTGCGAGCCGCGTAATGTGACCAAACGATCATATTTTTTAGTGCAACGATCACAACACTTTAAAAATGTTTGTTGGGATCCCCAATGATCATGAACATATTTTTTTTTTTCATCTATAAATACAACATTTTTTTAATTTTTCACAAAAATCTTCAATTATTTATTCTCTACTCTACTTTGCTCCACTCCACTCTACTCTTTTCTATTATATTCTAATTCAATTATGAAATTATATATATATATATATATATATATATATATATATTATTATTATGTCATACTACAATCACATTTCTTCTCTATCATTTTCCCCTCAAGTTTCAAGTTTCAACATATAATAACACTAATGGATACTAGTTAATTTGTTGA
This sequence comes from Ligustrum vulgare, assembly GCA_963555705.1. NCBI lineage: Eukaryota > Viridiplantae > Streptophyta > Magnoliopsida > Lamiales > Oleaceae > Ligustrum > Ligustrum vulgare. The sequence continues at coordinate 46,910,480 of OY743171.1, read as the reverse complement.
GAATTTGTTCGACAAACAATCACCTATGACACCACAATCTCACTTTCACGATGAATTTTTCGGTCTTAGTAAAATACTAGAGTATCATCATAATGCTAACAACATATTTAATGTTTTACTACAAATTGTTAGAGAAAATTTCAGATAAAATTCGTTCTTTTACATTTAATAATGATAGTGTAAATAAATATGTTGTTGATAATTTACGTATCATTCTTAATCCTAAATTTGGATAATTTTCACTTCACGTTACATGTGTGTGTCACATTTTAAACTTAATTGTTCAAGATATAAAACATATCAAAGAACAAATGGATAGTATTAGGGATCATTAATTTACATTACAATTCACCAATTAGGAGACAAGCATTTGAAGAATTATGTACACAATTTGGTCAAGATGCTAAAAATTTGTCACCGACGTAAGGTTTAGATAGAACTCTACGTATTTATTACTTGAATCATGTGAAGGCTATGAACTCTTATTCACTGACTACTATAACGATAGAATTGTTAGGAATGACAATGAATCTATATTAACTGAAAATAATTGGGAATTTACTTTTAAAGTCAAAATAGTTTTGACAAGTTTTTTTATTCAACCGACATATTATCTGGGCTATACTAACTCACTGGTTTAAGAGTTCTTGAACGTCTATTTATTACTGCAAGAACTTTCCAAAAATACATAAATGATTAATTTTTCTCTGATATACTATTTTCAATGGAACTAAGATTTAGAAAAATATTGAGAAAATTTACCTATGTTAATTCCTTTATCACGCATAATGGACTCGCGTTACAATTTAAAAGGGACTAAACATATTATTTCAAAAATCAGTAACACGTTGAATTTTGACTCCTTATCACCTGTACTAATTTAGAAACCAAGTTAAACATGTATGACTCATATGCAACACGTGCTAATGTTAGTCGGACACCTTCTGCACCAATCTGCTCTACTTCACTTAAAGAAGATGAAGTAGATATAATGGATCTATTGAAAGAAAGTAGGGATACACGAGGTACTTCTTACAATATGTCCCCTATTTTTCATCTAACACCAGAATCTGGACCATCGATCCATAGACAATACCGAAGAGTTAAAAAATTATTTAAACAAGAGTTTCTCAAGAACATAAAACCTGCTGATACAATATACTTTGATTTACTTGAATTTTGGTGAATGAACGAAAAAAGATATTCAATTATTTCTACCATTGCAAAAGATATACTAACACCTCCGGTTAGCATGTTAACTTTGAAGTCTGCTTTCATTGTAGGTAAATAGACTTTGTTTGAAATAAGGAGATGACTCAAAGAAAACATTTTGGAAGCGTTAATGTGCATCAAAGATTGGCAGGGCACTCGTTTTCTTATACAAAATAAGTATACTAAAATTGAAAGTAGTGGGTTAAATAATTAATTTCGTTATATAATCAACTTTTGTTATTTTCTCAATAATGTGTTTATTTCAAAAATTTGTACACATAACAAATTGTTCGTGTACAATTTTCATTTCTCCTACTAGAAAATTAAATTAAGTAGCCAATCCCAACTCGAAAAAGGAGGAGGGTTTTAAGCTAATCATTTTCAATTATTACTATTTATCTTTAAAAAAGGGGAGAGGCTCATGTGCTAAGCTCGGTTCGCCTCACCTCACGAGCTACGAGCTCAAGGGCCAATCTTAGAGTGATGAGCCGAGCCTCTAGTTTTGGCCAATCAAGGTAATTTTTAAATAATTTACAAAAAAACTAAATTAGATTCCAAAACATTTTACAATAATTTCTCTGATATGCTATATTTCAACTGTGTGATTTGTAGTGATATAATTTTTGTTGAACATGACAATCTTCATTGTTGAAAATATTTGAATTAGTTACAAATTATAATTATATTAGTTTATAATTGTAATTCCAAAATTATAATTAGTTACATTTATCTTAATTACAATTGCAAATGCAACTTAGCCCTATTTGGTAGAGATGAAAAATCATATTTTTAGAAGACTTTGATAAAAGCTGATGAAATGTGTGATTGAAAAGTTATGTATTCCATAAAATTTGTGGTTGATATTCATGATTGACGTTGACTTAGATTAAAATCTTGACAAAAATTTCTCCCGAAAAGAGGCTTAGTTACATTTTGTAAAGATTACATCTTACAATTAATTTTAATTGTAACTTCATTTCAATTTAAAATTAGTTATAATTGTAATTAATAAAATGTAGAATATGACAGTTTTAATTGCTGAAATTAATTGAATTAGTTATAAATTGTAATTTCATTAGTTTATAATTGTAATTCTAAAACTGTAATTAGCTACATTCACCTTGTTAGTTTTAGACAATTATTTCTTACTTTATGTTGGTGTTGAGTTAACTAATGATTTGTAACGGAAAACATGTATACTAAGTAATGCATTTATGGATTCACTGAATGTGTTTTCATTCATTATGGGGAATTTTGGAAGGGACTCAATAACTACACATGATTGAAAGTTGTGGGGATCCTATTATTCACCATAATTACGTACAATAACAAGTTGGATACGATTTTTACAAGATTAAACTTGAATCTAACATTGAATACATTGAGAATACAATATACAACGGACAAACATGGTGCTAATGAATATTGTAGATCACATTTTCCGGACTTTCTATTTGGAGTTGAAAAGGAAGGATAAAAATTTAACAAGTTTCCAATTGAGTATAGAGGTTGGAGCAAATTTATGAAGTCACATTGCTTTTACCACCAACTATTGAACAATCTTCCAATACACCTATAGACTCTTGGATTTCAAATGTATTTGACATACATCTACATCAAATTGATTTAATAGAGATTACAACAATAAGAATACCAATATTAGATGAGGTGGCTTAAGAATTTTATGAAATGGTACAAACCACAAAAAATACCCCTATTGCAGAAGACATAGAGGTAGTTACAAATCCAAAATGTGATGCAATTTCAAAGGGACAATTTTTTCACAATAAGAGCGTGTTAAAAAAGAGTATACTACAATATACAATAAACAGAAAAATCTAGTTTATAGTGAAAAGATCTGATGAGAAACAATATGTTCTTAAATACTTTTGTACTGATTGTGACTTGATGTTTAGGGCATAAAAAAATATTAGAACTGATATATACAAGATAAGGGAAATACAAAAGGGTCATATATTGGATGTAATGTAAGAAAATCATAGACATGCAACAAGCTGAATAATAGATGATGTAATTAAGCATAAATACACAACCATATACAGGCCAACTTATTTAATGTATGATATGTTGAATACATATGGTTTGGCTTCGAGTCTTATGTTAAGATACTCTCTTATTTACATATGTTAAAGGAAAAGAATCCATGTTCTATTAAGAGATTTTAAACTAAGGAGAACAATCAATTTATGTATCTATTCATAGCTTTAGCTGCTTCGATTGAAGTCTGGAGCTTTTGCAAGCCTGTAATTGTTGTTAATGGTACATTTTTTATAAGACATTATGGTGAGACTTTATTAACGGCTTATGGACGAGATGTCAACAATAACATATATCTACTTGCATTTAGGATTGATGATTTAAAAAATGATAACTTTTAAGAATAGTTCTCTTTAAGGTAAAAGAAACATATGTGGAAAGAAAAGATTTATGTATAATATCAGATCGGTGTCCTAACACTAAAGCTTCAATTCAGATAGTTATTTCAAATCAATTTCATGTAGTGTGTTCTTATCACTTTTTGAAGAGCTTAAAAAAGGTGAAATAGATAGCAATATCATCCAATGCGGTAGCCAGGGGGTAGCCAGAGCATACACAATTAATGAGTTTGAATACTAAATGAACTAATTGGACAAGATCAGCAAGGATATCCGACGGGTACATGGTACTTTTGTTGCATTTATGATAATTTTACATATATTTTTCTGAGATGAAATTAATTTTTGTTGCATTTATGATAATTTTACATATATTTTTCTGAGATGAAATTAATTATACAACTCTTTGACTTTTTTTTTACTTGAATGAGAAAGTTGGTCATGAAAGGTGGACAAGAGCATATATGATAAGAAATCGATACTCAACAATGATATCAAATATTGTTGAATCTGTAAATGCAGTAATAAAGACATTGAAGAAACTAACTATCGAGACTTTGTTTGATTTCTTAAGACTTACATTAAAAAATTGGATAACAAAAATTATAAAAAAGCTGATGCACATTCATTAACCTAGCAGCCAATCTAGAAAAAGTATTAAGGATAGATATTTTTTAAATTTGCTATGATGAAGGTATGGAATACAATATTTTGATTAAATATTGTTAACTAATCGGTAAATGCAGTAATAAAGACATTGAAGAAACTAACTATCGAGACTTTGTTTGATTTCTTAAGACGTACACTAAAAAATTGATAACAAAAATTATAAAAAAGCTAATGCCACATTCATTAACCTAGCAGCCAATCCAGAAAAAGTATTAATGATAGATATTTTTTAAATTTGCTATGATGAAGGTATGAAATACATTATTTTGATTATATTGTTAATTGAATGAGTAATAATTATTTGTTCTTAATGTAACATTTTTTCCCAATTCATTCATCATGTCAAGAATAAAAAAAAAACCTAAATTTTCTTACTTGTCATTTTCTAATTAATTAATATTTTTTGTACAATGAATAAAAAAAAAATATATATAAATTTTTAATATCTTTTATATATAAAAAATATATATGCCTCCGTTTGGTAAATATGTTAAAAAACATGTTTTTTAACATACCACTTCCACAAATCACTTTTTAATCACACATATTTTACCTAGAAAACATAAAAAATATATTTTTAAACTCAAATAATTTAACAAACATATTCTATATGATAAAGAAAATTTACAAAAATTAATTTGTAGAGAATGAAATTGAAATAGAAAAACTTTACATGAAAATTAAATGTAAAATAATATGGTATGGTTATTTAAAAAGAGAGTAAAATAGCTGTTTTACAATTTTTGCATAAAGAAATGTCTATCTGAGAGTCCAAATGTCAAAGTTGAAATGATATGCACAATTTTTGCAATAAAGACAAATAATGAGGATGTTTTGCGCAAATGAATGACCAACTTTTAAAGAAAATGTTGAAATAAGGACGCAAATACTAAGTTTAAAACAATATGAACGATTCATGCAAGGAAGTCAAACGATGAGAACCTTTTGGCTAATTACGCTAGAATGTATGAGATATACAAAAATAGAATGGAGAAGAAGATCTTCACAAGACCAAAACACGTACTTTGTTTCGAGTAGAAGCACCATTGGAGTGATAGCATTAGGTGTAGAGATCGTGGGAGGTGGGCAAGGCAATGACCCATCAATGTATCCAAGAAGACCAAGTTAATAAGAAGGGTAAATGTGATCAATGTATCCAAGAAGACCGAGATGATAAGAAGTGTAAAAGTGCTCAGCCACAAATATAGTGCCGAAACTAATGAAAGATTTAGGAATTCGAGCGAGTACAAACAGTTATTAGACAATTGTCTAATATAAATGAGGGAAAAATATTCGGCGGTCACACGGGCTCATCGTGTACGGGCTCTGCCCTTGGTTGAAGTGACGAAGCCGAACATTGTGCAGCATTTCAAAAGTAATCATAAGAGTATTTCCAATGCACTTCGTTGATTGAAAGAATAAGCGTGACAAGTCAACAAATAGACAGAATTGGTTAAAAATACTTCTTCAATGCACTCCATAGATTACAATGTTAAGCTGGTGTGGCTTAAAAAAATAGACAATGTGGAATGCTCCGTCTAGATGTAGACGCTCCATAGGATTTGATGACTCAGTATTTTATTTAATTTTATAATTAATTTAACTATAATAAAAGACTTTAAATCTTGGAGTTCAAAATTGGGACTTTGTTTTTTATTTTATAATTATTTTAACTATAATAAAATAACGTTAAATCTGGAAGTTCATAAAAAATAAAAAATAAATAAATGGAGTTCAAAATTTGGGAGTTTACTTTCAAAATCGGGACGTCCAAAAAAATGAAATAAACTTTATTTTTTAATCTAAAAAGTTTGAATAAAGTATTAATAAAAATTGTTTTTAAAATTAATAATTTTTAAAAAATATATATGCATTTTTAATAAATTTAATTTATCAACAAAAAATTGTCACTAAATAAAGTTATATAAAAATATTAATCCAAGAAAAGAACATTTATAAAATAAATAAAATTTAAGATTATTTTAATTATTTTGTGAATGAGTTATTAATTTTAAATTTAAAAAAATTTCACATAATCAAAATTGTTTAAATGTAGAAGGAATTATTGGAGAGTAAATTTTAAACTTCTTTGTCTATTTATCTAAGTTCTCTAGAAGTCCGTCTATTTTGTTGTCATGTCAATTCTAATCCATGCAATGCATTGGAGATGCTCTAAGCCTCTCATAGTCTCATGCATCACTCTTTTTTAAATGAGTAATTATATAACATTACTAACTGAGGGAAGTTTATTTAATCAGATTGTAAAAGACTTTTATGGAATTTAAAAATCTAGGTGTATTCAATGTATACTTTTATATAATTCCATAAAGTATTGAAACATATCATTTGTTTGGTTTTCATTAAAATTTTCTCATTTTACTACAGTATTCAATTTCAAGCATTCATTAAAAGTCAAGTCCACAATATTTGACTTTTCAATCAAATTTCAACTATTCGTTCTCCTAAAAATCACTATTCATTTTAAAAAAAAAAAACTCATTTTAATCAGAATCAAACACACTCTCAATGTAGACTTTAATGGAAATTCATTTTTAAAATCATGCAATATTCAATTAATTAAAACTTTTTAAAATCCTACAAAATTGAGGGGTATTCAATTTACCAATAATTTTAATATGTCTTCTATGCATAATAAAATTTGATGGAATTTTTGGTGAAAAAATATAAATAGAAAAATTCATTATATATCTCTCTCCCATATCTATTAACTATATAAAAGAAGGATTCTTGGAATGAAATTCCCGCCTAAATTTCCCCCCAAAAGTCCCCTCAAAGTATTTTAACGAAAAATAAAAAATAAAAAAAATCTCCAACTATCTTCCGCCTACAATTTCCTCCAAAGCTTTCCCTTAAAAAAAGTCACAGCAAAATCTTTTTAGTTTTTTTTTTTTTTAGTCATTAATTGTCGCTGGCAAAAACAAGATTGCAATATCCAAAAAGTCATCATTATCATTCACTTTTACGTTGGAAAATGAGAAAGTAAACAATCCTTCACTTCACATCAGCCATATGCAGATTTGTTGGCATATCTTTTCATGATACTTTTACTGGCATATCTTTTCAAGATCAGTATCCATGTGCAGATTTTATTTTATTATTACACAGACGCACAAGCCGATTTTCTGACGATCGCCCATTTAAAACCAAGGAAATACAAATTAACCGGTTACAACGCTTTCAGCCTTTTGTTGTCCATACATAAATACCAGCTTATTTTATTGGTCAGTGTAAATTTGTCAATGCTTTACACGCACATTTACAAGAACACGGTTTGAAGGTAATGAAAATCTCTACTAAGTTTTGCTAAGGTGTAAATGTTTTATGCATGAGTATAAAAAATGCAACTATTTTCACTTAGTTCGTTTGATGCTCCCAGGTTAAGCTTTCATAGTTTACAAGTACCAGCTTGAAGGTAAGGAATAACAGTCCTATCTTACCAAAATGTTTTTATCTCTACAGCAAATTCAGCAGTCGTTTGAATAAAATGTGGTACTGAATCGATGCTTGATGCTTCCAGGTTCATGACTCCAGTTATTAACATGCTCGATGACATTGATCCAACGAAAACAGAATGGGCATTCAAAGTACGCGTGGTTCGACATTGGGAAAACCCGAGCTATGGAAATAACAGTGACATCTACAGTCTGGATATGGTTTTCGTGGATAGAAAGGTGTGTCGCCCATTTTTTTTCGTTTCAAGCTGTGGTTCATTTTATTACGTCTGTGATATAACCTGTTCAAAGAGAAAAATTAAAATAGATTAATAACATAATAAAACCTATCAAAACATTAAAATCAGGAATTTGTAGCATTTAGTTTCACATAACATACCATATTCTTAATTTGTGCATAGGATAAATGCATTCACAGTACACAGTATGTAACAATTAAAAAAAAGATTTTCCAGAATGAATGAACCTGTGTGTTTCTGCATGTAACAATTAAAAAATAAATATATTGTACAATATATAAATGTATGCTAAATACTATTTATTATTTTACTTAATATTACACTTGCTATTTTACATACTATTTTTAAAACTTAATCTTTGTACATAATATATTTTATATTATTTTATTTTGAATAATGTATTTCATATAAGATTCTATATTGAAGATAATATTAAAATATTATCGCCCATAACTTATTTTATGTGACATTAAAAGATTAAAATTATATGTTAAATAAATATAAATAAGTGGTAGATACTTCATTTACATAAAGTTTATTAAAATAAAAATATAAACTTTTAATCGATTTTTTTAATTCATATAATTTAAAGTTTACTTTCTATATTGTTTATTAGGCAGTAAATAAGTGGTAGATACTTCATTTACATAAAGCTTATAAAAATGAAAATATAAACTTTTAATCGATTTTTTTTTTTAATTCATATAATTTAAAAGTTTACTTTCTATATTGTTTATTATACAGTACATATGTTAAATATGTTAAATATGTACAATATATAAATGTATGCTAAATATTGTTTCTTATTTTACTTAATATTCCACTTGCTATTTTAAATACTATTTTTAAAACTTAATCTTTTTACATAATATATTATATATTATTTTATTTTGAATAATGTATTTCATATTATAAAATTCTATATTAAACACTAAACTATATTAAAATAATCCTGAAACACTAATAAATGCTGAAAATCAGGTCAACCAATGTTGAAGATACAGGCGGCCACACAAGTCTCAATGGAAGCAATGACTACATCACATTAATTGCGTGATAGCTGTTCAGTCACTCTGAAATGTTTTTTTAAAATGTTTTCAATATTTTTTAATATTTTGCTTCTCTCTATCCCAGCTATTGTTTTGACACAACGTGTAATACACAGGCTGCATTAAATGTCAGTACCTGTTTATCAAGAACAGGTATACTTTGGTTTAAGGTAAGCAGATTTTGTTAACAAACGGTTGTCTCAATTATAACGCATTTCTTGAGAGCTTACCGCTAGGAAGAAATGGAGATGAGAGGACTGTGAAAAAGGTGATATTGAAGAAGGAAGAGGTAAGCATTGGAGCCATGTATGGAATTAATTCAATTCTTCATTTATGTTATGGCTTTTCGGGACATGTCTGAATGTATAGCACCTACAAAGAAACCTAGAAGACTGTGTAACCTTTCATCTGGAAAACACAAAATACATAACGGTCTAATTGAGGGACTTGACTACTCGAGATCAAATTCCATGTTAGAGGAGTCAAATCCGAATCTTTTAAGACAAGATTAGTTTTGGTTTGAGTGATGGTAAGTTAAGTTGTTCTAATGACATATTAAATATTAATTATTTCCTTTGTGTCACAGGAGAGTGTGGAATATGTTCAAAGTTGGAAGTTTTTTTCTGTTTGTTACAGGAGAGGATGCTAAATATGTAGATGAGCTTTCGAACAGAGGTAATTTCCTTATGTTTTCAAGAAAAACTTGACTGAAGTGTCCATTTTCTGTGAATCATGTTAGTTCTATATTGTTTGAATATATTCGAAGAGATAAATTGTAGTAGATAAGTAACATAAGGAAAGCCTCCGAAACAATAAATTCACAACTGTGTGATGGAGAGTGAATGTAATGAAATGGAGTAGATAATTTTAACAACTTCAGACCGAATCTTAGGATGTATAAAATCTAGGTAATTAAGTGTAGATTAAGTACTAATTGATATTCCTGTTGTGTATAATATGCTCAAACTTTTAATTCTTTCCTCTTTGTCGTAGGAGAGGATGTGGAATCTGAAGTTCTTTCTAATAAAAGGTAATTTTCTAACCTTTTCATGATAACATTGCCTTGTGGTTCATGTTATTACGTCTATGTGATATAACCTATTCAAAGAGAAAAAATACAATAGATTATAAATAACATAAGAAAACCTATCTAAACATTAAAATCAGGAATTTGTAGCATTTAATTTCACATAGCATGCCATATTCTTAATTTGTGCATGGGATAAACACATTCACAATACACAGTATGTAGAAGATTTTTCGGAACGAACCTGTGTGTTTCTGCGTGTAACAATTATAAAAAGGATCCGTCCCCAATATTCGAGTTCCTGCACAAAAAATGAAGATTATATATATTTATAAATCAACAATTGAATATTCTCATTTTATATAGTTTAAAAAAGAAAGAAATCAAACCCCAAGAAAAACAAACCATATGTTTTGTTTTTCCTGTGGTTATACCTTTTTTTTTTAAAAAAAAGGCATTAAAACACAATATATTTTAATCAGAAAAAGGGACCATACAAAATATCACAATATATCAAGACAATTTTTTTGTATTGTCATCGTTCTTTTTTAGAATATTTCCAAAATTTGCTAGAGTTAAAAAATGTAATGGACCTAATAGTTATTTGTAGCTTACCTTCAAAATGTCAGAAGTTCTTATTGATATGGTCTTAATTCAATATTTATCAGATCCAAGAACTTCAGAAAAATCTAGTCAGATCTCGCAGGGAAAGATGAACAACAATTAAAATCATATCAAAATTGGAGATAATTCAATTTTTTTAACATAATACTTCATAATTGATTTACAAAACTGGGAACGAACCTATATATTTCTGCATGTGCTGTTGGCCAAATCCAGGCTTTGGTAACAATTATAAAAGGAAGGATTCGTGCCCTAAATTCCAATTCCTGCACGAGAATATTTGTAGAAATATATTTATAAATCACCACCATTGGTTATTCTCATTTTTTATTTAATAATTTTAAAAAGAAGGAAATCCAACCACAACAATAACAAACCATATGTTTTGTCGTTCATGTTATTTTACCTTTTATTTTAAAAAAAGGCAAAATTACACAAAACGTTGTTTAACCGGAAGAATGATCGGTACAATCGAAGAATATTTTGAATATTTTAAAAGAATGAATTTTTTTTTTTTTTTTTAGTAAAAACAGCCTTTTGTTGAATATTTTGATTTAAGAATTTCAAGAACATACAATCGAAGAAAATTAATATAAAACAAATGGATACCTTCCGGATCTAGATCTACGAGTTCCCGGAAAACGCAGCGAAACACCATAGAATGCAAAAACTTCACATCCGCCAAAAGTAAGGGTTTCGAAAAATAAGATTAACATTCTCAGATTTATGAAGTTTATTGTTTAGAGCGTGTCGAAAAAGAAGAATTCATAAGGAAAGAAAAACAAAATCAAGGGAAACGATGATTAGAACAAGAGTAGGGTTTCGAAGGAGGGGTTATTGAGTGGTGATTCCAGAATCCTCTAAATGAAACCCATCTTATCTTTTCTGTTCTTGGTGTTAGAAATATCTGGAAGATGATAAGAAAGTAAGAGTGCAAGACACGATTTTTGCCTGTGAACGCGTGGAAGATAGGGAATGGATTCCTCTGCCTTTTATTTTTATTTTTTAACGCAATCATTACAATCAATAAACAAACTTAGTGGCTGTTTGGTCCATCAAGAATTTTTACCAAATTTTCTCAAACTCAATCTCGACAATTCATCCTTAGTCAAGCTTACAATTTTTTACTTTTCAGATCAATCCAAACCACACATCCATAAAAAAAACAAAAAAATCACAAAAATCAAAAAAAAATTTTAACAAAAAATTTTACTTCAAAAATATTAATAAATTAATTTATAGTTGCTACAGTGTAATTGAGTTTTCCAACTTAATTGTAAAATATTTAGAAGTCATTAAAAAACAAGATAAATTTTATGGTTGTTTGTTAAAAGTTTCATTTTTACAAACATATTTTTTTATATTTTCAAGGTAAGATATGTGATTGAGAAGTATAGAGAAAAAATATGTGTGGTTAAAAAATGGTTTGGAGAATTGTGTTGTTTAATTAAATAATTTCTCTATCAGTTTTGAATCACACGTTTTTCCTTTCAACTATTCAACCACATTTCATCTAAAAATAATAATAAATCAATTTATAATTGCTACAATATTATGGAATAGAGCCTTATTTTTTTCTTAATTAGATGTCATGTTCAACCAATTTGAATTAGTCATGTTGTGTATATATTTTTGTTTAAAATTACCCTTTCACTTGCAAGTTAATTTTATGAAATGTTTTGTAGTTAATTTGATTTGAAAATCATTTAGCATATGTTTTTCTTATTAAAATTATTTATCACTTAATATAAAATCGTGCATTGCATGAAAAACTAGTTATAACCTAAAAACTTCAAGACACTTTCAACTCTCTAGAGACGATCGGCCAGCCTCCATCCGGATTTACGGTAAACCAACCTTTTTTTTTTGGTTCCTTTCCGTTTCAGATTTCTCATCTGCGTTCCGTTTCAGTTTTTCCTTATGAGTTCAATCTTTGTGAAATCTGAATAATATTTTCGTTTGCATGAATGATGCTAATTTGTTTTCATAATTTTCTCGTTCCTTGTGAATACTGTTATGTGATTTTGAGTTCATGGGTCTTTAAGGGGTAAAAGGTGTAATGATAACAGTTGATTTCCCCTGTAGAGTTTCTGTAAAAAAACTCGAAATTTACTTGGAGAATATGTATCATTGATTGCAATTAAAACCATAAAATTCAAGGAAGAATGAGGGTGGGGTTCCTATAAGGTTCCTGTAATGATAACAGTCGATTAAACTAAGCAGAACATGAGTTTTATGATTAAAAAGTCTTCAGTTTTACGTAAGAAGAAGTATAAGCAGGTTGCAAAATAATAAAAAAAGGAGTTAAACAACACCCATCATAAACTGGTTATATATACAGCAGCCATGTCAATTTTCTATCAAATAATGTTCATTTGCAGTCTTTTCTTTGATCAATCAATCCTTTTGGTTCTGAAACATCGTGACTTTCCCCCCAATTAATTTTGAGATAACTGATATTTGTTTGGGATTGTGATGGGCACAGGCCTCTATGGTTTTATTCTTCCGGCTAGTGAGAACTTGAGCTTTTCACTTCTGCAAATGTTGGTCATTTTTTTACTGAAGATATACCGATTAAGGGATGAATATGAATTCGGTGGTCATGGTCTTTATTAATCTCCTGGGTTCTAAAATGTGTAGTAATTTTCATAAGATAGTTACTTTGCTTTCTGGTATATAAAGTAATATTTTTTAATTTTTGTAAGTTCTTAACATGGTATTCTTTTCTTTATTATAAAAAAAAATATAAGATGTTATTAACTTCTGGTATTAGGATGGACAATAACAAGGAAATTGGAGATTCACCTCAAGGGAAATCTGAAGTATGGACGGTGGAAGAGAGCAATGAATTGTTAAAAATCTTAGTCGATGTTGTCACTCGTGGTTGGCGTGATACTAACGGCTCATTCAGCAAGTTAATTGTAATAAATAAAATACTTCCTGCTTTTAATGCAAAACTAGGGTGTCAAATGACATTTTCTCAATATGTCATATGAAATGGTTTAAGAATCGATATAACAATTATTGTAAGCTTCTGCGTCATAACTCTGAGTTCGGATGAGACCATTTGACTAAGAAATTCAATGTCGATGATGAAGTATGTGATGAATACATTAAGGTAAACATCATTTATTTAAAATAATGAATAAAGTTTACAACACACGTTAGTGATCTGTATGTATTCATATGTTAACTGTCGTTTTATTTTGTTACTTACTAGTCAAATAGAAATTCAACTTATCGTACTGACACTTTCGCGGATTATGAAGATTTGAAAATTGTAATTGGAAATGGAACTGCTATTGGGAGACATGCAATTTGACAAGGAGATGATACTCATGCTAGAACATTGGAAACTGGAGAAAGGATAGGTGGTGGTTCGTCAAATGACTGTATGTATGATTCTGGTATTGGGGCATTCATAAGAAGTGAAACACAAGAACCTTTAAATGAGTCTTCATTTCTCGAGCAACCCATTCCACCATTACACTCTCAGTCCATGGGTCTAGGGGTTCCCACAACAACTCGAAAACGAAATAGAACCAATTTTGAAGTGCTGATAGACAAGTTCTGTCATACTATTGACAAGCTCACTCATATTATTGATTCAATTCATGGAAGAAATAACACTTGTTGGGATATAATCAAGGAGATCCCAAATTTGGATGATTCTACACGTTTCATGACACTTGACTTGCTGAACACCAGGGAAAAGAAGTTTGAGTTCATGAAAATGACACTCGAAGAGCGATTGAAATGTATATCTTATAAATTGATAGAATGATTGAATTATGAGATCTGATTAGTAATGATTCTACTATCGTTTAAATTCTGTTTTTAGAGTTTTGCAATTTCTAATCTTAAACATGTAACAAATTCTTTAGCTTGAGATCGTTATCTTTTGTTTTTGGATTTTTTTATTAACTTTTGAATTAGTAATGAATGCAATACTTTTGTTATTGTTTATATGTTGTCTTCATTAATTGTAGTTTAAATGAGTAATTTTTGAAAAATTACTTTATTTCTGCAATTCATTGCATGCACTTTAACTAGTCTTATTCTATTTTCTATTCATTAATTTTCCAGCTATGCTATGTGTACAGAACGGGTTACAGATTGGGCTACAGAGTGAACACATGACAAATATCCATTATTTTATAAATCACATCACTTCAAAAATCAACCAACACACATGTGCCAACACATTTTTCTGGCTGCCAATCTATAGCATTTTTTCTTAATTTTAAATGTTATTACACCCCTAATTTAATCTCCTAAATAAATGATAACTACATCCCTAAATAATAGGTTCCATAATTAATGAGGTCAATCAAATAATACACACACTCTCTCTCATAGATCTAGTATTTTTCTAAATAGTTTCAAAATAATATATTTATTTATCTAAAAAGGACTGAAGAAACTAATTTAGAGTCTAATTAATCCTAAAATATATATCCATATCCAGGCCCACCCCAGTCTGTGGGCTTGACTTCATTGATGTTTATTGTTGGCAATTCAAGCAATCATTTGTATACTGAACGAGCTTATAGTTAACATGAGTTGTGAACGTGTCAAACTTTCCCTAAATAGAATACCAAAAACTTCAATTAGATGTGATTACATACATAAACTACTAAAGGATGATCCTACCGATTTTTGAAATATTTATAGAATGTATCCAAATATATTTCTTAAATTATGCAACATCATTAGATAAAAACGCTCTTACAAGATACAAGATTTATTTGTGTTGAAGAAATGCTTGCAACATTTTTACGCATATTTAGTCAAAATGATCTATAGTGTAATTTAAGAATCATTTGGTCGATCACATTTTACAACTAGTCAAAGTTTCAACAAGATCTTGAAGGTGTTAAACACAATTATAGTAGATATAATGATAAAAATTGAATCTCCAGTGCTAAAAAAAATAAGAGAATCTAACTTAAGATTTCAGGTGATTATCATTATCATTATTATTTTATTGTTAATGCATTTTTTTTCTCGTTCTTATAAAAATTATTTTATAGTGCTGGAGCTACTGATTATACCCATATTTCGACAATGGTATTTTGACGTGATGTAAGTAGTCATCGTAATCGTCGTGGTATAATTTCACAAAATGTTTTAGTCGCTTGTTTCAATTTGAAATTCATTTGTGTGCTTAGTAGAAGGGTGGGAGAGATCTGCACATGATTCAAAAATGTTGAACGATGCTTTATCAAGAAGAAATGACTTAAAGTACTACAAGATATGTTCTGTTTATTGCTGATTACATGTTTATTAATTTATGATGCAAGTAGTCATCGTAATTGTCGTGGTATAATTTCACAGAATGTTTTAGTCGCTTGTAATTTTATTTTGAAATTCATTTGTGCTCATAGTAGAAGGGTGGGAGAGATCTGCACATGATTCAAAAGTGTTGAACGATGCTTTATCAAGAAGAAATGACTTAAAAGTACTACAAGATATGTTTCATTTATTGATGATTACATGTTTATTTATTTATGATGCAAGTAGTCATCGTAATCGTCGTGGTACAATTTCACATAATGTTTTAGTCGCTTGTAATTTTAATTTGAAATTCATTTGTGCGCTTAGTAGAAGGGTGGGAGAGATCTACACATGATTCAAAAGTGTTGAACATTAGAAGGGTGGGAGAGATCTGATTCAAAAGTGTTGAACAATGCTTTATCAAGAAGAAATGACTTAAAAGTAATACAAGATATGTTTCGTTTATTGCTGATTATATGTTTTTTTTTTTAATTATTATTATACTTGGTTCACATATTTGTATGTTTTCAAATAAATATTTGTAGATTGTGAGTTTTCAAATCGTTGCTAATTCTTAGCTCCATATTGAGGCGTCGATTATCATTTTCAAGCTTTTTTCGATCGAGGTCATGACCCTGAAAATGTAAAAGAGTTGTTTAATCTTCGACATTCTTCATTGAGAAACATAATTGCAAGGATATTGTAATTTTTAAATCAAGGTTTACAAATTTTAAAAAAACTCATCCATTTTCGTATAGAATAAAGTAGACCAGTGTTATTTGTGCGAAATTACACAATTTTCTACATAATGAGTGTCGTTCTAATGAGTTTCCAATTGAATCATGTTTTGAAATATGTAAGAAAATCTAGAAAAACTAATGAACTCCCAGACATGAAAATCTTTATCTTTTAAGAGATTTTTCTCCCCCATCGTACAAGGTCACAACTGGATTATGATAGAAAATCTCTCTCTGGATACAATGGAGGCGTTTGATTCAAACTGTGACTATTTCATCAAACTAAGAAGATACTCTATAAAATATTTGATGATGCCAAAAGAAAGAGAGAAGAATAGAAAGAATGACTTTATTTCTTGAATGTGTTTTGTAAATGAGAATTCGCCTAGAATTTTTAGAGATGGAGGCAACCATTTGAATGTCTGTCCCTTGAAATGAATGAATATATACGTCGGAAGAAACTTTTAAAACGAACAGATGCATTGGTAGGAGAACAACAATATACATATTCAAATAATTCTAAAAATAAAATTCTCTTTCAGAGGCGTTGCCCCCGAGCCCCCTCGACCCTTGCGACCTGATCGAGTAGGTCAATCCCCGTGACCTGATTAGACAGGTTAATCCCCTTTATGAAGCGGCAAATACTTGTTGGGGTGGCAAAACATTCTCAAAACAAAAAGATGAACATGCAAAATGATGAAAAATATATAACAAATTAGATGATCAAGACGACAATGTTGGACCCTTTTATGAAAATCAAGAAAAACAAAAAGAGCATGCTAATGAATGACGCTACTATAGCTACTAATATGCAGAGCGATGTTAATTAATTAATTTTTTCCGTAAATTATTTGTAGAAAAATTGGTACTTTGGTAATTTATTTATGTCTTTGAGACCTTATAATGATATGTTATCTTACATATTATATTATTATATGAAAGAAGTGCAATTATGAACCGGGCACAAAAACTTTTCAAGCTGATCTCCTAGGTGTTCTTTATTGTATGGCTATTGGCGAACATGATTTTATCCCCCTCCCACCCTTTTTAGCACAAGTGATTTCTATCTCCTAAAACTCTCTCTCTCTCCAAATTTGCTTTATATGATTCACTTGACACATAATTATCAATTAGTATTAATATTCAAGTTTTTCAATTGAAAAAATAAAAGTCTATCGATGAAAGTCTACGATTTTTGAAAGTCTATACAAATTCATAAAAGTCTATAAAAGTTAATGAAATCCATTTAAAAAATATTTAAAAATCTTTTTAACTCTGAATTAAATAAACCCCCTAAATCACCAATATTTGCTTAAATATAACTAATTCATGGACTTTAGCACTAATCATACTAAAAAATTGAATTAGTACTGCAGGATTATTCATGAAAATAAGCAAGAGTTGAAACCTTTCTATTTAAGATGACAACAAAAGTAAGACCAATCCAAGGCTATCTTTCATCAATGTATGCATTATACAAAATTGTTTAGAATTTATTTCACTTGGACAAAAGTGAAAATCAATATATCAAAAGGGGAGTCCCATATCGTTGATCAAATTACTTCGCCCATCTTCAACAATTAGTCTCTTATCGAGGCACGCAGAGACCTAGTTCTGAAAAAAAAGAGAGATTACATAAGCATTGATGACTCTTTAAGGTTATTCCAAGGCAAAATATCCCCATACAAACAACTAATCAATGTGGTTCAAGAAAAGATGAAGAAACATGTGGTTTCTTTACATTTATAACTATGATTTCACATTGATTTTCATACATCATGTGGATATAAACATCTAATAATGAGCAATTTTTTACAAAATAAATAAAATCAGAGAGAAATAAATGTAAAAAAAAAAAAATTTAAATTATAGAACTCTAATGCAATGTGCTAAAGCTGCAATCTAGTCAGGTGATGAATAAACTAATATCTGGTAGCATATCATTCCTTTTCCAGGGGTAGCAAAATAATGAGAGAACAGACAAAAATGGGAGACATACAAAATGACTGATCGAGGTATACAAGTGAAATGTCTCTGCAAGAACATTCTAAAATTTAAAGCTCAAAAATTGTGAACATGTAAAGTAATAAGTTGTTTGGCAAAGCTTAAAAGTAACTCAAGCTTGCTTGTATTTAAATTTTTGTTTCTAAACATGTTTGGATTCATTTTTTACTTATACGTCAAAATTTAAACAGTAGCAAAATGATTACTTTCAAAAAAGATAACATCGGATTCACACTTAATTCATCACTATGATGATGGCACTTTTGTTTCCCTTAGAAAAGAATGAGGTGCACAAGAGACCATCCTTCTGTTGCAGCATGATTTTTAGATTCATGACTCATGAGCAACGACCTGGGGATGGATTCCCCTCCAACAGGGTGACAGGAAGTTGACCATTTTAAAGCACATCACAACCAAGAGGTAATTCTGGTGTAACCTAGTAAGGCAACCTAATTGGGAGTTAAAGGATCACAAATGTTCTAACTAAAACCCATTGTGGGTGCCCACCCACCATTACCCAATCCCCATCCGACATGGCGGATGGGTTTTATATCTAGTGCCCATTAGATCAGTCCTGGTCAAAGGATTCATAGTACCTGCACCCTCCCTTTTGACGATACGGACATCTAGAATCTGTACCACAAGTTGCCAAACTGCTATGAAGTTAAAACTTTTAACAAAATTGCAAAGGGGACCAGCATAGGCAACAATATGAGCATCCAAGCACCCATACGGCATACACGACCAACACTCCTGACAGCAACGAGTAAAAATATACAAGAGCTAGATGCAAAGATAGGTCACACTTCGGAAGCAGAGCCATACCATGCACAATGCAGAGAAAAGAGCACAACACCCACACAATGCACATTCAGCTTTCCCATTATGGATTCTGAAATTATGTATAGCTACTTACTCTCCACATACATGTCACCACATGCCATACTTTTTTTCTGTCTCTCTCTACCTTTCACTTTAGTTAAACTAGAACATTACCTATCAAATATATTTATAAACAAAATGCAGCTCATTAGAAGTAAGTTAAACTTTCTTTAAGTTACTTCTTTAATAAACACGATCACATTACTTCTTTTATTAACAAAACTGTTTTATAGACTTAAGCAGAGCCAAACACGCTTGTATCAATCCCACTTAAAGTTCATGTAAACAGTGGGAATGCAAGGAACTTGCCCATAAAAAAGCAAGAGATACAAAAAAGTTACCAACTTGGCAGGAACTATGAAAGACAAAATTGGTATGCTTACTGAAACATTAGAAAATATATCAAACTCCAGGGTTGGCACTGCAGAGCATACCCTGAGACAGCGACCTGCCGCTTTTGGTGTCAGTGCCAAGGCAAGAAGTAAGCCGAGCAGAGGAGATCGCTGTGTGGAGAGGTAGTAGAGACTGGAATGCACCTAATTGAGCTAATGGCCTA
Organism: Ligustrum vulgare; assembly: GCA_963555705.1. Lineage (NCBI taxonomy): Eukaryota > Viridiplantae > Streptophyta > Magnoliopsida > Lamiales > Oleaceae > Ligustrum > Ligustrum vulgare. The sequence continues at coordinate 46,890,335 of OY743171.1, read as the reverse complement.
AAGTTCAAAATACAAAAGTAAAAAACCAAAGATCGATTTAATTAAAGAACGTAAAAGAGTCTTGAATTCAAGAGAGACTTATTTAGCATTTCAACCCTGAAGATTACAATTCAGTATAAAATCTTGTGTTAAGAACACAACATGACATTCAATTGAGGAAGGTTTGTGCTTAGAATAGTGAAATAAACAAAACACGTGTGAGATAACGGCCTGAAATTAAAAATAAAATTTTCAAAACTGAATGTTGATTCACAAATTATAAAGCGTCTTGAAAAGGATTGTATTTACGTTTTGAAGGGAAAAAAAACACAACCTTGTGAAAAGGGATGGAGATGGGCGTGAGGATTGAATAAAGCATCCAGGATTGACGGAAGGCTTTGAAATGGCGGACTTGAGAAGATTAAACGCTGGTCTGGATAGTGTTCTGTAGCGAGAAGCCATTGTTGATTACAGTTTGTTCTAGGATCGCATTAGGGTTTTGGTCAGGTTTTAGATGTTAATACATGTTGTGAAACGTTATGCTTACAACGTTGTACCTTCGCCGTTTGATTTTTTAGAAAACTTCACAATTGGTCCCCATACTATTGATCCGATTGAACGTTATCGCTCCAACTTTTAAAAGAACAAATTAATCTCCAACTTCTAGGTATATTTGTTAAGGAAAAAGTTAAAGGAACAATCAAATTGAACAACCATTTGAACATCACTCTCACATGTGTGTGGGCCCCACCACCCATGTGAGAGGGATGTTCAATTGATTGTTCAATGTGGATTGTTCATATAGCAAGATTCGTTTGTTAAATACTTCAATATTAAGGGATGATAATAAAATTCACAGACCCGATACCTATTGAAGATTCAATATAAACGGATTTGGATTACCCAACTAAATGAGTTTGCGGGTAGGGTATGTAGGTAAATTTTAAAAGTGGTAATTACATGCTCCCATGTTTATTAAGTTTTAATTTCATAACTCAAATTTTGCCCATATCTTTTCAAAACTCAGGTTTTTTATTTTTTTTATTTTTTTATCTAGATAATTTTTATTCATTAATTACTCAACTGAAGGAATGTGTGTGTAATAGACACATAACACCAATGACTTTGAAACCGTCATCTCTAAAGCCCGTAGAAACCCCACAACATCTCCATTAACCTCCCACGTCGCTCGCCGTCTCCCCACGCCGCTCGGCGTTCAACCCCACATCGTTCGCCATTATTGTCGACTTCATTACCAGAACTTTAGACATTTATACACTTGATTGTGAAACATATTTTACATTAAAAACTCCATAAAAGGGTTCGATCGAGGACTGTTGATCCGTCGAAGAAGGAGGACGAGCATGGGAAAAGAAGAGATAGCAGGAAGAGGCCTATAATGCATGAAGAAACTTCATCCAAAAAAATGAAATTTGCTAGGTCGGGAATGAAATTATTGTCGAAGAAGGTATTTCTATTTTAGTTAGTTATATGTTGAAAAAAGTCACAATGGGTAACAATTGTGACTTTTTCACGGTCACAACATTTAGGACGAAATTTGAATATTTTGAATGAGGTTGTTTAGGAATTGATTCTATTTGATTTTGGAATAATTATTGTTTTACTTTTGATTTTGTGACCTCCATTTTACCTTCTGTGACTCGTCACTTTATAAATTTGTGACCAATCACAATCACAACATTTAAGCCTAGGATGTGTGTTTAGAAACTGATCATGTCTTATTTTAGGATTGAACATTGTTATAGTTTTGATTTTGTGACCTTCAAATTTATGGTGTTGTGAGTCATCATTTCATAAAATTGTGGCCAATGTTCATGTTTCTTGCAATTCACAAGTTTATGACCAATCTGTCCTATGATTTGAGATAGTTGTGACCTCTTTCTCTATCACATTGTGGCCTGGAAAATTATGTTAGTTATACATGGATTTTTTTATAGTTATACATGGGAGTCTAGTGAGACACTATTACATCTTTGTGTATTTCTAGACTTTAATATACAATTTATGTTTTAAAATAATGCAGCATTGGAAGTTCGTTATTCCTCCAGACCTTTGGTTTCCGGGGAAGATTACAACGAATTTCACAAATGGGGTACTAAAAAATCTTGTAACAAAATTCAGTGATGCCTAGCGAGAGATATTCTCGAGGACTTATTTCTCGCACTTCGTAAACACTCATGAAATTGTGGTTCAACCACAATTAATACACTATTTTTTGCTGAGGTGGGTCAATTATCCCTATGAAGATGAGACGTGGTTCAACATTTCTGGACGATTTGTTAGATTTTCATTGTCGGAGTTTTGTTAAGTTACTGATCTTAGACAAGTTGGTAATGATGATAGAAAAAAATTTGAATCCATTCCATTAAAATTGAAAGAAACATATTTCAGCAAGTTCAAAGTTGTGACCAACGAAGACGTTCGAGATATGTTCATTACAGCTCCTGTTATTCCAAATATAGATATTGTTAGACTTGGGATTTTGTACTTGATTATGTCTTTTTTGTTATCAACATCATATAAAAAGGTCATTGACCATTACCTTTTTGTACTTGTTGAAGATTTTGATATGATGAACAATTTCTCTTGGGCCAAGCTCTTGCTTAAGACCACCGTAACTTCTTTGAAGGAAGGTTTGGTGAAAATGAACAGTCATTATAGATTAAAAGGCCTCCTAGTTGCATTTCAAGTGTGGATTTATGAGATTGTTCCTTGTCTTGATAGAGTTGTGGTTAAAAAGACGTGTAGTAAGTACCCCCACATATTTGAATTGGAAAGCGGATGAGCAACCCTTAGCTGCTAAATTGGAAGGAACATAATTATTATCCAATCCTAATGTAAGGATTGATATTCACTTTGTGACTATTTTGTTTCGTAATGTCTTATATAATATATGTAGCTTTTGTTCACATTTTTATCATGTAATGTGTTTTAGCAGATTCAACTAAACGATTTAGATCCTTCTGCTACAAAAATGATGATGCCTTATATGAGTGGGGTGCCATACAACAAACCAGTGCAACCAAGGCTTGCACATGATACAAGAACAAGTTCAGAGGGAGTTCAGAAGAAGAATTCTCCTGATCACAAGGACAAATCTTCTAGTCACAAGGACGAGTCTTCTAGTCACCAGGATGTATCTTCTGATCACAAGTTAAGATCATCAGATCACAAGACAGGATCAGCTGGTCACAAGTTAGAATCACATGGTCACAAGTTAGGATCAGATGGTCACAAGCCAAGACCAGATGGTCACAAGTCAGGATCTGGAGGTCACAAGAAATCTTTTTCTGGTCACAAGACAAACATTGGACAGCCCAATCCACATGACGATGATGATTTCGTTGATCCTCCATCGAGATTTGTTCCTACATCAAGTGCTGAAGATTCTCTAAAGGAAGGGCTCACAACACACCTACCTAAATGTTCTTGCGTTGATGTAAGTTATTGACAACTATTTTATAATTATAATTTGATTAAAGCATAATACCTATCTAATTTTCCCATGTGGCAAATATGTGACAAACTGAAAAGTGATATGAGTTCCCAGCTATGTGACTTACAGGCGAAGAATGAAATTATGATATCAGAAGTTGTGTCTTTGAGGTCAAACTTGAGTGCACTGAGGTCACAGAACACTCCCTCAGACACAAAAAAATAGATTGTTGACATTCTACACAATCAAAAGGAGATAAAAGGCGATATATTTGAAATCAAATCGAAATTGAGGTCGTTCATGGAAGGTGTGAACTAGTTGGTATCAAAAGCAATGGAAGACTTGCAGAAAAAGATGGGTGAATCATCTAAACAACATATTCCAATACCATCAGAAATTGAGAATCCAAAAGGAAAAAGCAAGGTGGAAGATGATAGTGGTGGAACAGATTCCTATTTTGAACAATTTTTGTCACCTTCGTTTGATCTCGGTGTTGGGTCAACCCAGTCTCAGTTACAGGAACACCAGCAACCTGATGTATTTTGTGACCTAACATTGCAGAAAAAAGTTGATGATGTAATTGCAGATGTTTTGGAATCAACAGAACCTGACAATTTTGAGGTAAATTTAACAATTTTCATCATATATGTGACCAAATCATACATCCTTGACCGACTGTATGTAACCCTTGCTGTCTATGACCTGTTGCAATGTCTTTGACCCCTTGCTGTCTGTGACCTGTTTTAATAATATATGCGACCTGTTTGAATACCTGTCTTAATAATATATGTGATCTGTTTTTAATCCCTGACCAACTGAACTCAATGTCTGTGACCCCTTGCTGTCTGTGACATGTTTCATTTCTTCTGCGACCTAGCTGATGAATATATTATGTTCTGTGACCTAGCTGATGAATATATTATGTCCTGTGACCTGTGATGTTTATTTCTTTGTTGTAGGTATCACCACTTGCTACACCAACTACAGGGGAGAAGGAAGATAAATCATCTGGACTACCCGTGAAAAGGGCTCCTAAACCAACAATGATTCTTAAATCGCCCTTCATTGCTGAGGAAGGAAAACAATCAAAGTATGTTGAAAGTGCACCAATTTTTGCGAAGTATAACGTGCATGTGGAAGATGCCGATCTTGTCACATATCAAAATTGGTTTAATAGGAGTTTCAAACCAAACAACAAGTAGTAGTCATTGGTCACAAACTCTGTGTATTTTTTTTATGTACTGCAAATAATATATAAGTATTTGTTGTTTTGTTTATAGGAAAAAGTTCAACGAAGCAGACAACATCATAGATCCTGCTTTTTTATTTGGAACCATCCATGTAGGTTACAAAACTTGGTGGCATCAGTTGAGTGATCTGGAGACATCATTGTGTAGCACGGTATGATTTCACTTATAATATCACCACCGTATTATATAATTGTGACTTCCTAATTGTGTACTTTTATGTCAATTGTAATAGCACATGGATGTATGTTTTTACTACATACGTCAACTTGCCAGTTTTGGAGACAATGTCAAGATCAAAGCTACGAAAACAGACACTTTGTTCCAAGCCAAGATAAAAAAATATTTATCCCCACTTTGTGAAGGATCCAAACTTGATTATATCTGATTCAAACCTTCTGGATTACTTTACTGGGCGTTTACCATTGAGTAGTCCTTGGGCCGATGTTGACTACGTCTTTATTGCAATAATACCTATTAATCGTGCTCATTTGATTCTTGGGAAACTTGATGTAAAAAACTGTGAAATATAGATATACAATTCTAGCAGCAGGAGTTACAAGGAAAATTTAATGCTTGCCGGGATCCAACCATTTGTTCAAATTATCACACATTTAATGAAAGTTGTTGGTATTTGGAAGGGAAGATCTGGTGATTGTCATGAAGAACAAACAAATTTGAATATAAGAATTGCCAGTAACATTTCGCAACAGCAAAATGTGTAAGTTTGTGACTTGATTTGTCAAGTACATACATGCTATTGTGACCTGCATAAGTACTAATATATTATCCCGTGATTATTTTTCAGCCATGACTGTGGAGTTTTCGTGATTAAATATGCGGAGTAACTACTGCATGATGATCTCGAAAATATGCAGATGACTTTTGAGGCTTCTAGAGCTAGACTTGACATAGCTTCATTGCTGTTTAAACACCGACAAATTATGCAGGTCACAAAGCGTGGGAAACAGAAGGGAGATAGTATCTTGTTAGATTGATAGTTGAAGTTATATGATATATTTCTCAATGAAGAATAGTTTTTGTTTTTCCAAAAAACTTGTAATGAATATGACCGTGATTTACTTTTGACCATATAGTTCAGTTCTTCAGTTATGAGTTTTTTTTTTTTTTAATTTGAATAATGTAATTCTCGTTTGTTTCAATTCATCCTATTTGGTCACAGGTAATATGCTTATAGGTTACAATGTAATTGTCATAGGTCACAATTCAACCTATGCTTTATATGATCCCAGGTCACATATTATATCAAAAACTGATAACAGGTCACAGTCCCACTGATTATAGTTCATTGGTCACAATCCAACCTATTACAACAGTCATAGATTATATGGTAATAGGTCACAATTCAGACTTTTACCTGCTTATATGGTCACAGATTATGGTTACAGATTATAACAAATTATGTATTGACAACATGTCACTGATCAGACATCAATTATTAAAGGTCATAGTTTCACATAGAGTAAGTCACAAATCGTGTAAAGGATTTGATAACAGGTCACATGACATAAATGAAATGAATGAAATAACGATGAAAAAAGGAATCTTTAGTCATTTAACTATACTCAAGTATAGCATCATTTTTGTCCCTGGTCATTTCTTCAGTTGCCTATCTTTTGTGGTCTTCAATTTTGACTGGCTTTGGCTTAATGAAACCAAGCTGCTGCACGATCTTCGATTGTGACCATGTTCTCCACAGCGTCCACATTTCAAAAATTTTTTTCTTTCCAGACACGATCTTCTCCTCTTTTCTGTTGGCCTTCTGAAACTCCTTTTTTGCTTTGGAGCCAATACAATCTTGTCAAGTACTTCTTCAGACATTGTCCACTGATTTTCATTTCCCACCGGGAATACAGTTTCTTTGTAAGCATTGATGTAGGCCTCTCGTGTGTAATAGTATGAACAATATTCATATGGATCCATCTTTCGATTTGCAAGCACAACTAGTGTGTGAGGACATGGTAATTGATCTACCTGAAGCATTCTACAAGTACAAGTACGTTGATTTATATCAACCACAAATGACGTGCTATCATCACTAACTGAAAAAATGGTTTGATTGGCAGCATATACCTGCACATAATGATGAGAAGTATTTGGTTACAAAAAGGCTTACACATATTTCAGGTCACACAGGCAAGGTTTCAGGTCACACAGGTAAAAAAAATAACATTCCAAGTCATACAATTTAAATTCTCTCATATTCCTCAATTCTATAAATAAGATTTCATGTCACACAAGTCACATAATTATATATCAGGTTACAGAGATAAGATTTCAGGTCACAGAATTTAACTGCACTCGAATTCACAGATTCTTTAAATAAGATTTCAGGTCACACAAGTCACAGAATAACATTTCAAGTCACATGATAGGATATTACCCTCATATTCCTCAGTTCTATGCTTATTTCTCTCATCTGGTTCTCATACTTGGTCGCGAGCCTTGTGAAGGTGCCATGTGCATTATCCTTGTTTTTACAAAACCATGCTTGTATAGTTTTCCTCAATGACTCCAGCAAAGCTACAACTGAGTAGTTTTTGGCTGTGTTTGTGACTGCATTCACTGATTTCACTATATTATATGTCATTGTTGAGTATCTATTTGTTGGCATATGGAATCGTGACCACCTCTCAGGTCCAACTTCTTTCTACAAAGAGAAAACATTAGAATAAGTATTAAGTTACTACAACTGAAATGATATAGCCTTCAAATTTAATTGATAATTCTACATTACCAGGTACTTTGTAATACCCTCATCCATTGCATGTAGCTGTCTCATGTTGTGTTCAAAATCTAGTAATGTATAAGCTAGGACAGCTGAATTGAATACTTGAGTAATATTTTGACCAGATTTACCAAAATGTTTCTTCAAATTTTGTAGCAAGTGATATGAACAAATTCCATGACATGTTCTCGGATACACAACTTCAATTGCCTTCCTTATATTGTCATGTCGATCAGAGACAAAACATAGTTCCTTCCTTTCCTTTTAAGCCTTCTTCAAGTTGTCAAGAAACAGTGTCCATGATTTGTCATTCTCGCTATCTCCAATTCCAAATGCGAGTATGAATATGTTGTTATTCGCATCTTGTGTACAAGCAGTGAAAAGAGTACCACCATAGTGACCATTTAGGTATGTACCATCTACCACTATCACAGGTCTAAAATCTTCCCATCCAATGATCGATGCACCTGCTCCATAAGCAATAAATGAACCTATTGTGACCATCCAACTTTATACCTGTGACCGAGCCAGGATTTGTATGTTCAAGCATGAAGAAATAATTTAGTAATGTCTTGAAAGATTCAGTTGAATCACCCCTGATCATTTTCAAAGTTTGCTCACGAGATCTCCAAGCCTTTACGTAGTTCAATGAAACTCCATATATATGCAACATGTCGTTACGTGTGTCATTCGGAGTATATATAGTACGCGATGAGGAATACTTATACTTGATGCATGATGACACAACAGAAGTTAAGACTTGCCTATGAGATCCTAAGACAATGTTCGATGTACATGTGTGACCATCAACCAACTTTCTAATTTTAAATAACTTTGTTTTCCCCAATCTGGATGATCTGTATATCCATCTACACTCATCATGTGAACACTTGACAAGATACTCTTTTTTGTCTGATCAAACAACCATATACTCAAACATGTTCTGTATTGCAAAAAATCACAAGCTCAATTTTAGAATTTCCTTGTTGTGAAAGACTTTTCCTTCTGATACACCTCTCGCATTAGCAATGGATACAATTGTGACCATATCATCAGGAATGTGACCTGTTTCATCAATTGTTACTTCACATATCTCTGATGCTATCTTCTCCAACGAATATAATTCTCTAGATGAATTTTCATGCATTGGTACTGGCTCCATATATGGACAAATATCACATATGGGATATTTGGAAGGGTCAGAATCTATACTTTTCAGCTTCAAATAAGACGTCACATTTTTATCATTCAGTATTCTGACTGGAGGCAAGTTGCTACTCAATACGTAATTCATTGAAACCGCGACTTTCAAAAGATTCAACATGAATTCGGACATCACAATCTGAACGAGCTTCATATAAACACAATTATTTTCAACCAAAACTAATGACGAGTGTGCTTCATGCACCAAACAAACATGAAAATAATTCATACCATGCAAATATATCACAAATGTTAATTTTTTGGTGATTAAATTTAGCTATAGGTTATAGATTGATATGACAAAATTTTCCTATAGGTCACAGATTTAGTGTGGGGGTTACAAATTTTAATACCAGGTCACAAAACAAAACCAGGGGTCACAAGGCTTAGTTACAGGTCACAGATTTTAATGTGTCGGTCGAATAGTTTAACTACATGTCACATAGTTTACTATGGAGGTCACATAACATAACTAGAGGTCACAAGGCTTAACTACAGGTCACAAGAGCTAATGTGTAGGTCAGAGAACAAAGCCACAAGTCACAAGGCTTAGTTCCAGGCCACAGGGTTTAAGTGCAGGTCACATAATGCAAACAGAGGTCACAAATATTAAATTAAATAGATGACATCATTTATATGCATGTCACATAATTAACTACATGTTATAGGAACATCTGTGTAGGTCACAGAACAAAGCCACAGGTCACAAAGCTTAGTTGCATGCCACATGATTTAAGTGCAGGTCACATGGCTTAGTTGTAGGTCACAGGGTTTAACTGTAGGTCACAGAACAAAACCACAGGTGACATGGCTTATTTGCAGGTCACAAGGCATAGTTGCAAGTCAAAGGGTTTAAGCAACAAGTCACAAGGCTTAACTACAGGTCACATGAGTTAATGTGTAGGTCACAGAACAAAGCCACAAGTCACAAGGCTTAGTTTCAGGTCACAGGGTTTAAGTGCAACTCACATAATGCAAATAGAGGTCACACATATTAAATTAAATAGATCACATCATTTAGATGCAAGTCACATAATTAACTATAGGTCATATGAACATCTGTGTAGGTCATAGAACAAAGCCACAGGTCACAAGGCATAGTTGCAGGTCATAAGGTTTAAGTGCAGGTCACAAGGCTTAGTTTCAGGTCACAGGAGTTAATGTGTAGGTCACAGAACAAAGCTACAGTTCACAAGGCTTAGTTGCAGGTCACAGGGTTTAAGTGTAGGTCACTGAACAAAGCCACAAGTCACAACGCTTAGTTCCAAGCCATAGGGTTTAAGTGCAAGTTACATAATGCAAACAGAGATCACGAATATTAAATTAAATAGATCACATCATTTAGATGCAGATCACATAATTAACTACTGGTCACAGGAACATCTGTGAAGGTCACAGAACAAAGCCATAGGTCACAAGGCTTAGTTGCAGGTCACAGGGTTTAAGTGCAGGTCACAACGCTTCACTACAGGTCACAGAACAAAGCCAGGGGTCACATGGCTTAGTTGTAGATCACATGGTTTAAGTGTAGGGTCACAACGCTTAATTCCAGGCCACAGGGTTTAAGTGCAAGTCACATAATGCAAACAGAGGTCACAAATATTAAATTAAATAGATCACATCATTTAGATGCAGGTCACATAATTAACTACATGTCACAGAACAAAGCCATGAGTCACAAAGCTTAGTTGCAGGTCATAAGGCATAGTTGCAGGTCACAAGGTTTAAGTGCAGGTCACAAGGCTTAGTTGCAGGTCATATGAGTTAATGTGTAGGTCACAGAACAAAGCCATAGGTCAAAAGGCTTAGTTGCAGGTCACATGGTTTAAGTGTAGGTCATAGAACAAAGCCACAGGTCACAACGCTTAGATCCAGGCCACAGGGTTTAAGTGCAAGTCACATAATGCAAACAGAGGTCACAAATATTAAATTAAATAGATCACATCATTTAGATGCAGGTCACATAATTAACTACAGGTCACATGAACATCCGTGTAGGTCACAGAACAAAGTCACACGTCACAAGACTTAGTTGCAGGTCACAGGGTTTAAGTGCAGGTCACAACGCTTCACTACATGTCACAGAAGTTAATGTGTAGGTCACAAAATAAAGACAGGGGTCACAATGCTTAGTTGCAGATCACAGGGTTTAAGTGCAGGTTATATAATGCAAACAAAGGTGAAAAACACCGACGTTGAAAAAGATCGACGGTGAAAAAGGACCATTGTTGTTGTTTTGATGTAGATTATACAAATTGAATTCAATTTAAAACACTTACCATCTATTATTGAACAATTTGATGATTCTAGGTGCAAATAGGACGCTGCTGGAGCTTAATTTCAGTGATGGCGATTACAAACTTGTGACCGATTTCAGCAATAGGTACCAGGTCGGATGTTGGTTTGAGTTGAGAGATTCAGCTTTGTGATTGTCCTTGATGGAAGATGAAAAATTATGGAAAGAATCTCTATTCGGTTACGTATCCTTGATTTATGGAGTATATGCTTTATATGGTATGTATATATATATATATATATATATATATATATATATTATAAATAGTTTATATATTGACCTGACTTTTGAAACTTGGGACACGAGATTCTCAAAGATGAATTGGTGTCTTTAAAATGCCTTATACATATATTTTTTCCATTTTAAAACTCGACATGGGTATGGATCGGGTATGAGTTTTACTACAAGACCCATACCCTACCCTCATACCCATTAATTTCCTTCAAAAATTATAGAATTTAAAACAAAAATATTTGTGTAAATATATATATATATATATATAATCCAAATATCTATTAACATTGTTAACATCTAAAAAAATTGTTTAAATTCGCTTGTTTAGTTTTACTCTGGAACAAGCTTTTTTTCAAGCCAAATTCAAGTGAAGCTCAACATTTAACGGATTCAAATTAATTGGAGCACCTCTAACCTATAACCTATTTACAACCATAAAATAATAATAAATAAATAAATAATAGGTAATGAGTTTCAAATAGGTATTGAAGCATACCCGCCTCCGACCTATCATTCTTAAATGAATATATGGGTAAGGTATGAGTTTGACAAACTCAATTCATTGCCATCTCTACCAACTACCATGTCTAGTCTCGAGGGCAACCCAACATACATTGAGTACATACTCTCACTTGAATTTTTGAATTTTGACAACAATTTGATTATTATTATTATTTTTTAATTTCTCGATATCTATTAGAATGAAACTTAAAATATTAACATGAATAAAGATGTAGCTTAAGTGGTAAATGTCACTCGGTGTCCATAATATGTCCTTGTTTGAGTCACATTATTATTATAATTTCATATATTTTTCTCTCTTTTCCTTTTAACAATAAAATTTTCAATACATTTTTCCCTCTTAATTTTTAACAAAATATTCTTAAAAGAAAATCACAATTTCAAAATACATTATCCCAAATTATTTTATTATAATGGGTCTCAATCAAACAAGCATTTAAAGTAACTTACATTGTTTAATTTTAGGCTCATACAAATATGCGAATTTTGTATTTTAACCTACTCCAAAATAGAATGTGTGTGGTGCTGCGATAAAAATTGAATCTTAAGATGACGATGCCTTCGTAAGGTTATGGCTCTACGTTACACATTTCACAATTTACCTCATTCACGGGACCTTACACTACTTGTGGGGAGCTCATGATGGTGCGTAGTGCAAAAAAATAAATAAATAAATAAGTAGTGTATACTGTATTTATTTCAACTTTTGGAGCAAAAAGAAAAAGGAAAATAAGCAGCATATACCTACCGGCTACAGAAGCGCGACCGCAGTCTACTTTTCCAAAACGGTTGAAGGCAAAAGAAAGAAACCAAAGGGAGGCCCTTTTCAAGAAAACTGAAAATGGCGTCTCCTTCATCTTCAACAATCAGAGTGTTTGGTTCATTACTCTTTAAGATTCTCAAATGGCATTTATCTTAAACCCTCTAACTCATTCACTCTTCACAGTAAATTCTCTTCTTTGGCTCTCTTTTCATATTAATATATACACATTAAATATTAGATTTTTTATGTGAAAATTGTGACTTTTATTTATAGATTATAATTGGGATTATTTTTGTGCACGCAATGGTATTTTGAAGCATGAATTTTGGTTCTTGTTTATTGGGGAGTTGAGATATGATTATACAGAATTTAATTTCGAATTTTGATTTAGAAATATGTCTGTCAATTCGAAGGCTACAAATTTTGATTGAAATTGGGATTTGATATTAGAACTTTGTTTTCAATTTTTTTCAGGAAGATGTTTTTTAAGTAGAGAGCTTCAATTTTCTATTGGATTGCTGGAATTTGATTATAGAAAGTTTTGGTTTGGATTTTTATTCAGGAACATACTTTTAAGTGGAAAGCTACAATTTCTGATTGAAGAATTGGGATTTGATTGTATTGATTTTTCCTTTTTCTGGAGCAATTTATTAATCCTCTTTCTGGAGCAATTTTTATTTGTCAAGTTGTTTGATTTAAAATGAGAAGATTTAAAGGAGTTACAAACTGCACAGAAGTAGGAAGGATAGACTAGAAAAAACGTTTTTACTGAAAAAAGCATTTAAAAATGTTGCTTTTTGCAGTATATTTGGTGGACTTTTGGTTTGGGTGGATCGAAGTATGTATGTTTCTCTGGCTCTTGTTGATCTGTTTGTTTTAAATGCAATGTTTAAGACATATTTTATGGGTTTTAATTGAAGACAACATCAAATTGATAGGCATCTTATGAGGTAGATCTTGCAACTGTATATCATCTCTCTCTTGTAATCCTTGTTCTGATATCTCTAATTTTATTCTGATGTTCCACATTTAATTGGGTTTGTGACAATGACTGTAAATCTGTCAGACAGAAAATCGAGAAACTTGATGCGTCAGTCGGTATTTGATCGTTAGAATCTTTTGATCATGTGTGTTCTAAGCTTTTTAGGGGAAATTTCAAAAGAAGAGTTTCTCTTGATTATCAAGTTTAATGTTTAAGAAATGCATCTTACATGCAGACTGCCCAAGATGCTACGAAGATGAAGCTGTATTAAAAAATTGGGAAGGAAGTCGTGGCTGCGTAAGTTAGTTTCTAGAACCTTTCCACATGTAATGGCAGAAATTACCTAGAAGATATACAACCCAACATTATACAATCACACAAATTAAAATTATCAAGGCACCATAACAAATGTAGTAAGCACTCAGAATCGAACTAAATCTCAGGTTTTCTTTTATGGGGTGTTGTTGTTTGTTACAGACTTTTTGGAGCAACAGGGCACCCAAAACAAGGGTCTTGCTTTCTTTTTTACTCCTTTTAGGCTCTTCAGTAGACACCTACCTCCAGTTTCCATTTTTGAAGCCTACACCTGATATAGAACGCAATGAACAATAATGAAACTTGAGAAGTAAGAGAAAGAGAGAAGAAATGGGAGAGAATTAAGACAATACAATTTAAAGGGTGAATATATGAGTTTATTCAGTAATCAATTCTAACTATTACAATTCATAAGACTCCCTTTGTATAGGGTAAAGTAATCTAAGCACAAACTGAAACCGTCCAATAAAATCCTAGAAAATTTATACATAAAACCCTAAATTAAATCAAACTAGAAAACTATAATAAACTAAAATAAGCTAAAAATCTAACTATATATATTCCTGATATGCTAAGAATTCCTTTTATTCTTATCTTCATTCCCCATCAACACCTTTCTTTTATTCAGGATTATGCTTCTTTTACTAATTTTTCTTTGGTTTTATGAGGAGCTAGCATAAATTTTTGAAATGATATGAATATCTTGAGTTTTCTATGTGAATGTCCTAGGGTCAAGAACGGTGGAGCCAGTCCAGTGTCAAATACAGCTCTTGCTGCACTGTTTGAGAAAGATAAGGAGCTTGATTTACCTAAGGAAATCATAGAGCACAACATCAATAGAGCTTTTCAGAAGGGACAAGAAGCTTACATTGAGAAAATATACGAGGTAGTGGCCATATAATCTACACTACGATGCACTGACACGAACATGTGTGTCTGACATGCTTCAACACGTGATTTTTCAAAAAAATACTTACACGACATATCGTTGAATGCATTGATTAACTTCTTCGTTTATATAGTATAAATCTAAGGTTTGCTTGAGTCCCATTTTTTGGGAGAATAAATTTTGTAAGATTGTGTTGTTAAAAAGTAGAGGAAAAATTTGGATTTACAAGTAAAATTAAATTATTGGGAGAATCTGTGGTTGAACGAGTATTCAGAAAAATGAGTTTTTAAAGAATGTAGATCAAACAGGGGCTTAGAGGTTGTTTGGTAAAGGTAAAATTTTTACCACCACTTTTCAAACTCAATCTCAACCCTCCATTATTAGTCAAGCGTACCATTTTTGACTTTTCAAACATTTTTAAACCACACATCTATCAAAAAAAAAAAAAAACTACAAAAATCAAAATTTTTCACATTACCAAACAGGTTTTATTTTTGAAATATTTTAAATATGAGTAACCATTTATTCTTTGATAATAATCTCGAGTTAAAATATATAATATATAACATAAAAAAAATGAACACGATAGAGTGATTGAGGACTGCTGTTATCGAACACGTGTTAGACATGGATACACCAGCCTAGTTGAAGCATCTGTTCGACATAGAATCTACAATATCTGTTCTCATTAACATAACGAAAATTGTAGTTTTGGTGAGAACTATTGCTCGATTAGCAAATTGGTCCTCAATTTTATAGTTTCAACTTGCATATTTGTCACTAATGTTAGGAAGCATTCAAGTCTCTGTTAAATAATCACACGGCTCTTATGGAAACACGACACCCGACTTTAACTGGTAAACAAATATAACTCCATAAAGTTGGTCACCTGAAGGTATACCAGAGATATGAGCAGTTTCTGTCATCGAGGGTTGATTTTTTGGGCAACAATAATGAAAAGTTGAAAACCAACTTGCTCATTTTTCAAGTTGGGAGACCTACCTACCACTCGCGTAATAGATTTGAGACCACAGTGAATTTATCCTTTAAGTAATGTCATCGCAATCCACCTTATTGACAATGTTGAAAGCATCTCAAGTTATGATTGTTTTTTTGCTTATTTAGGTCTATGGCTATGGTGGAGTTGGCATGATAGTCGAGGTGCTAACGGATAAAAATAAACAGATCCGTGGCAGCTGTTAGAGAGGCAGTGAAGGATTGTGGAGGAAAAATGGCAGATCCTGGTCAATCAGTTTCAAATTTAAATGCGGTCGGGTTATAAATGTAAAAGTTACATATGCTGATGGAGATCAGATTCTTGCTGTTGCTTTGGATGCTTGTGCTGATAATGTCATTGAACCCTCAGTGGATGAAGATGATCCCGAGGAAGAAATGAACGGAAGGTACAAGATATCGTTCCTTTGAACGTACGTTATCTTCTGACAGTCCAGTTGTCCTGATCCCTTTGTGTTTGACATGAATTTGCTATAAAATATTTTTGGTTAGTAAGATAATTTTTTAACTGCACTGGGTGCTATGGTCGAATATCTCAGACATAGGTAATTTATGCGTGGAAGAGTCTTGTGTCCATAATTTTTATGCTTCAAGTGTAAAGTTCAAACTTTTGAACTGCGCTCCAAAAATGTGTAGTAATTATCTCGCAAGTTCAAGCCTGATAAATTTATTTATAAGGTTACATATTTTTCTTTCTTTATCGACAACCCTGTTGAAGATGATGCTCCTGTTTTAAGTTATGCTTATTTTTGTCAATAGATGTTTCAAAATTTTAAGTTCATCAGAGAACTACCCAACCATATTAGCAAAGCTACGTGAGGAAGGAATAACATTCGAACCTGACAACGGATTTGAGCTTCTTCCTCTCACTCCAATTGAGGTATATGCCAAGGAGACATGTTTATTCTCTTTATCATCTTTTGCCCAGTACTTTCTCATATACTATCTACTTAGAAATTTTGAGCTAATTAAAAGCTAATTTACAAGTGTAATAAGGTTATAATAGAAACCTACAAGATGTCTGTGTTCATGAACAAAGAATTTTTAGACAAAATTAGGGTGCGTTTGATTACTATCATTTTCCAGGGAAAATGATGTTTTCCAAGCCATTTCCCATCTTTTAGGCGTTTGATTGCTAGCTTTTTCCAGGTAATTGATTTTCCACCCATTTCCATCACAAGCTGATTTTCCTCCATTTCATGGAATTGGTTTTCTCACCCATATACTAGAATTTATTTTTCTGCAAAATTTTTAACCATTTTCGTCACGTTTGATCATTTTTGTTATTATTAATTGATTTATTTTTTTGTCAAAAATTAACATTATTATTATCAAGTACAAATGTGTGTAAAAATATTAAAAAAAAAATATTTTTCTGATTAAAATAGCTAAATTTTGTTTGATTTGCCATAAAAAATAATGTTAATCAAACAACAAATGTTGAAAAATTTCCCACTTTTTCCACCTAGAAAATTAAACCAATCAAACACATAAAACATCCAATTCTCAGGAATTCAATTCTCTAAAATTCATTTTCTTTTCACCCAAATTCTACCATCGTTATCAAACGTAGCCTTATTTCCTTCAAAAGGAATTCTAGGTGTTCATTCTTAAGATAATCTTCAGTTCTATGTGACGTCATCATTTTGAGGAATATATCCTTAACATCATGTTTGGTGAAATAATATCAATTACTATTTTGAGGTTTGTAGGTTGATGATGAGGCCATGGACTTGAACAAGGAACTGACTTCCAAATTACTCGAACTTGACGATGTTGATGCTGTATATACGGATCAAGAGTAATATTACCCGAGTGGATTCATCAGATCAATGCTTATTTTCGCCTTCTCAGCTGCCCAACATCCAACCGATGTTTTGGCCCTTTGGGACCGTTAGATTTGTATCTGGGACTTTGCTCTCTGGCCTAAGCTTTAACACTAGATAGGAGGAATCTGAATTGCATTTCAACAAAACTTATACAATCTCAGGTGTGCTCTTACTATTCTTTATTGCGGGAAACAATTTATTTACTACTTAATTAGATGATTATAGCATCAAAGAACTGAAATATTATTCATTGCCTTAGGAGATTGCTCTCTCTTCTTTCTGTCAGATTAGAGCTTGTTCGGTCCAAGATTCATTTTCAACCACACATTCTCCAAAAAACTCGGGATTTCTCCAAATATCCTTGATAGAGAGGCGTGAAGAAGAAACCTTATATTGTAATGAAAAATTCTGGAACAACAAGTGGCCGTAGGTTGAACTTTCTACGTGTGCATTTCTATTAGCTGAATTGTGACCTTTGCTCGGGTTTGGGATTAGTAGGCTTAATCGGTAAAACTGATAACTTCTTCATTAATTAGATGATCTGAATTTACGTACATTGTAGTTCTGTATATTGCATACATGATAAGATGCAATGCATATTACTTGATGATCACTGCACAAACTTTCTTATCTTACAAATATCATATATATCAACTGTTTCAAGTTTAAGCTTTTGGAACCCAACATCCATGAAGTCCATATGGAAGGCCATAAGGGAATTTTGCTCTGGCAATTTCCTCAAATGTGGATCCGTCGAGTAGTAGAGCGTACCCTTCGCCATTTTTGTCGCTAATCATTGAGATAACTACCCCTGTGCGTATAGTATACGCTTGTTAGTACTGTGCCGAACATGCTGCCCTTTAACACGACTTTAGAATTGCGATAACTAAGATACGTAATATGTAAGAAGTGTTTTGGCTGTGTTGGATCATATAGAGTTAGCTTACCGTCATCTTCCTCGGTTGCACCAGGACGAGCCACAAAAAATGGTTCGGAGGGTATGGAACCCTGATCGATCCAGTTCTTTGCCTTTTTCTCAAATAGATCGATCTGTAAAACAATCGGTAATTCATATATCTTCCATAAAACTAACAAAAATTGATTGGACACGAGTCAAAAAAGGAAGAAAACAACGACGATCTTGTTAGTCGTCCGATCGAGTTTGAAGTGAACATCAACACTTCAAATGTGTAGTACTGGGTTTACCTTGGTGAGGGTGTTTGGGAAGTTGCAAGGGCGTTGAGCTCCACAAGCATAGGCATATCTGTATTTCTTTCCCAAATAAGCAGGATTGATGCTGCACATGTCCATTCCTTTTCCATGTTCCTCTGGTTCCAATGCTGCTTCTAACTTTCCATATGGAGACCCGTCCATCGGTATTCTAAATCGACCGACCCTGTACACACGACGCTCTTACTTGTAAGTAATTTCGTACAATTTCATACCCGATATCTCATTCATCGATCGATTATAAGAAAAATGTTTATAGGATGCCTGAGAAGTCGTTAATAACTGTACATACAATGTTATGGAGTAAATTCGAGCTTCTCGATTTTTTATTTTTTTATTTAACGATGGGAGAACTGGAGTAGAAAATATACTATTTATGCAAACTGCAAATGAATCTATATCTATTGAACAAACTTTTTAAGGTTTCGATTCATTCGACATAGGATTTAGGACTATGTACCTAGGTATTTTGAGTGGATAGAAACAGCCCACGCAATTTATTAAAGTTAATCCATGCATGCAGAATTAGCAGTAATTATGACCTACGTAAAATATATAGTGGTGGTTCGGCCACCATGACTATGAGGCACCTTTTCTCATTTTCAACACTGAACATGATCTGATACATTCAAAGTGGGGGACAATTCCAAAATTTAATAAATCATTAATCAGTGGATCAAATAGATGTTTAACAAGAATATGAGGCCTGCACTAATTAAAGGTTCCAATAATCATCTTGTGTAATATTTTAATGTTGTATACACTGTTCAAATATGAAAAAGTTAATTACATTAAGCCTCGCTCGATGTAGATTAAAATTATATTTTTAGTACAGATTTTAATAACAGTTGATGAAACGTGTGGTTGAAAAAAAGTTGTTCATTGAACCCATGTTTGATGGAGATTAAAATCAGCTTTTTAGTAAATTTTGACAAAAGTTGATGAGATGTGGGGTTGAAAAGTTGTAGATCCCACGGAATATGTGGTTGAGATTGATCGTTGACTTAGATTAAAATCAAGTAAATTTTGATAAAAGTTGATGAAATGTTATAGATCCACGAAATATGTAGTTGAGATTGATCGTTGACTTAAATTAAAATCAGGTTTTTAGTAAATTTTGATAAAAGTTGATGAGATGTGGGGTTGAAAAGTTGTTGACCCCACGAAATATGTGGTTGAAATTGATCGTTGACTTAAATTAAAATCAGAATTTTAGTAAATTTTGATAAAAGTTGATGAGATGTGGGGTTGAAAAGTTGTAGATCCCACGAAATATGTGGTTGAGATTGATCGTTGACTTATATTTAAATTTTAAATTTTAATTGATACCAAATAGGGGCTTAAATTGAAATCTAGATTTTAATTTATACCAAACAAGGGCTAAGTCATTGTTTGACCCCAATTTTAAATTTTAATTGATACCAAATAAGGGTTTAGATAGAAATCTAGATTTTAATTTATACCAAACTAGGGCTAAGTCATTCTTTGGCCCCAATTTTTTAAAATTCATTTTTCTTCAAACTAATTTTGAACCACACATATCATTGACATATCAAAATATACCAAAATATATTTTTTAGTAAATTGCACGCTTGGCTTATGTTTGATGATTTTTTTTTTTTTAGTCGAAGTTGGAAATAAATAATTTAGAACAAAGTTATACCTTGCATCTGGTAACACATCTTCTCCAGAGAATGATCGGAGATTTTGTAGCCTGAGCTTTTCCAGGATCGTCGGGTCAGCGTTGTGTTCGCAACAATCGGCGATTATGGCTGTTACTCTTCCATCTTCATCTTTCTCCTCGTATGCATTGATGAAGTGAAATGTCACGTACAAAGGAACCTCAACGCTTGCCACCTTCGAATTCAAGGAAAAAAAAATAAAAAATAAAAAATTCAGATAAGCAACAAGCCTGTGAGAAAATCTTATAATATAGAGGGAGTGAGATCGAAACTTACAATCTTGCCACTAGCTTTACACATAACATGCATGAACGCTTTCGACTTCGGGTGCCACTCGAATTTGTACAGTGGTGTGGGCTCAGCTTTTAACAGATTTTGTGCACAATATCTCAGTGGCATTTCTGGCACAACTACGTAGTGTTCTGTAACTGGAAAAGAATGAACCCAACCAGGGGCAGGTCCACCCCTACACCCCACCCTACCAATAATTTTCCTCTCATTTGTGCCTGGTTCCATTCTTACAACCAAGTACCCAGGATTTATCAAATCTGGCAACAACGTTAGAAACCCAGAATCTGTCACAATTGGATGGGCAGAATGTATTAGGCCTCCTAATGAGTCACTGTACTCAAACTTCCCAATTGTGTCCAAAGTGTTTGGATCGATAACAATTGACCCTTTGATTGTTTCTGTCAGACAAACGACTCGTCCGTCCGCGAGTTTAACGACCCCGGTATTGGCGTTATCCGTCAGCGAGGCGCCGGAGAATAAGTTGGCTAGATCACCAATGTAGGACAGGAAATTGTCAGTTTTAGGAACTTCAGAAAATTCTCTGTAGCAAAGCCTTTTGTTCTTCTTGGCTGCCTTGTATGCCTCCGATTCGATTTGCCGGTGCCCCATCACGAGACGGCCGTTTTCGAAGTGCAGCCGGACTAGTGTTGCGTAGCCGTCAAACAGGTGCCGGAAACCGTAATCTTCGATGTGCCAAAGACCTGGACCGTTCCTCAGGTACGTTCCATTCTGCACAAAATTATGAAGTGATCGATTTAATTGTGTCAGGAGAGATCCTCGCTTTCCTTTTTGTAGGGCTAATAGAGACAGAATAATCATAAAATTAATTATGCATTAAATTATATTTGAAATGAGACTCCTCCATCTACCCATCTGTACTGATCAGATACATGAATTATTTTAAATTTATCTGGCAAGATTTTCGATGAAAACATATTTAAATATCACTAATTACTATATTCCTGACAATTTAATTCCATAAATATTTGCTTGAAGCATGACACAATCTAATTTGCCTGAAGCATGACAGAATATTATTTTTAAAAGAGAGACAATATTATCATAATGAAGATACTGAAAATCAGAACTTATTAGAATCTAAAAACGCCAAAAGCAGATCGATAAATATTTGCATAGTGATTCGACAGTTCATATCTATGAATCACAAGAGAATAAAACTATTTACAATTATAAATATAAATAAAAGAGAGAAATAATAATTATGTGATTGTACACTGTAATATATATATATATATATATATATATATATATATATATATATATATATATATATCCAATCTATTAATTATGATTCACACTTTCTGAGAAAATAAACCAATGATCTAGCTAGCTAGTTTCTGAGTTGCCATTTTTCGAGCAGAATATAATTCAGAAATACATACCAGCCACAGTGGTATTTCTCCTTGAACACTAAGCTCTCCTTGCCATCGCTCCTGCCTCACACTACTCCATGCTGCGAGCTTGCTATCGTTTGGGACGACCTTTCCTGGCGACAAAGGAATAACTGCAGGCTGCGGTTTGGTGGCAACATTCATAATAGTTTTATTGGAGTAGACACTTTTCCTCCTAGAGGAAGACTTAATTTTCTCAAAAATGGATTTTTCATCCTTTGAAAAATCAGAACACCCATCAAGAATCCTCGTTTTTGTCGAAACACTATAAGATTTGGGGACAGAAAATGATAGAGAAGCCATTAATGAAGGTTACTAGCTAGCTAGGGTTGAGTATGGTTTCTGATATGCGACTAGAAACATATATTTCGATGAAAATAAAGATGTTTGATGGCATATTTATAGGGGCCTATACAGGATTTGTGTGTTTAGGCTCTGTTTGACTGTAATTATTTGACCAAAAAAAAAAAAAGTTCTTTTAATAGTGTTTGATAAGAAATTGTGTGGTTAATTATATATGAGGGAAATTTTTTGAATTTATGTCAGAAAATTTTATTGTTAAAATATGATTTAATTTAAATTGAGTAATGTAGTGAAATGAATTAAATGTAATAATTATCAAATTAAATTAGTGGAATCTTAATTGGTGGAATTCCTTTATTCCTTTATACTAGTAGACAAGTTAAGTTTTGGTTACAGAGGTAATTATGAGTTTGTGGCCAAGATCTATATTTTAAACCTCCCCATGCTCCACCAATATTGAGCATTATTTAAATTTTTATTTTTTAATTTAGTTAACACATGGAATGCCGTAGGTAAGATATTTTTATAATATTTTATATTTTTAATGTATTATATTATTTTCCTTTTTATTTTAAATTACTTCTACATTGTGTGATTACGTAAGAATGCCGTAGTTAAGAGATTTTTATAATATTTTATATTTTTAATGTATTATATTATATTATTTTCCTTTTTTTTTTTTTTTGAAATTACTTCTACATTGTGTCCTTACGAAATTGTTATATAATCCATCTTTTCAATTAGGCCTCTTTGATGAAAATTATATTCAAGATTTTAAACTAAATCAAAGTTAACAATTAACACAATTTATGAGACTCACAACTTTTCAATCAAACATTTCATCAATTTTTATTAAAATCTACTAAAAATTGATTTTAGTTTCCATCAAATGGCGGCATGGTCATATATATATATATATTTTAAAGAATGGAATGAAAAAATAAATAAAATTTCTCTTTATTTTTTTATTTTTGATTTTGTCTAATTTATTGTTTAAATATTGCTTTTTATGTTGCATTTTCATGGTGTCTGGGCATGTTTGACACCAATTAAATATTAACACATTTTTCTCTCTCTCTTTTTTTTTTTATCACATTTATCAATAAAATAATATTACATATAAATTCAAAAAAAGATTCACTACTTTTTAATCACACATTTTCCTAAAAATCACTATTATTATTATTATTATTTTTTTAAATAAGTTTGTTTTGGTGTAGGAGAAATTTAAGAAATTTTTGAACTTGCGGTTGAAAAGTTATTGAAAAATATATAAAAGTAATGTGTCATATAGAAATGTGTGGTTGAAAACGAATTTAAGGAGAAAATTGGAAAAAATTTCATGGACCATTGGCTCAATCAATTGATTGAAAATCAAATGCAATGACACCTCAATAATGTCAGAAACCGATGCAATACAAAAAGAAGAAGAGTTCATGAAAAAAAAAAAAAAATCTGGATCGAAAGGAATAATTAACTGGAGTGTCCATATTTTGTGTATATTTTTTTAGAGGAATCAGCTCAATGAGCAAAGTTTTCTTAGTCCTTGTTTGATGCTCCTACTTTTTGAGAAAAAGATAATTTTGAGAAATCACATTGTTAAAAATTGATTTGAAAAGTAAAAAATTGTGAGCTTGACTTTTTGGGATGGTTAAGATTGATTAGAAAAAATAGTAAATTTTATCAAATAGCTGGAGCATCAAACAAGGGCTTAATGTTTTGAATGGTCCGTTTTGATCAAATTTCATCGTTAGGGTTCCGAAAAACGCGTTTTTGATTATTATGAATAATTTTCTTATTTTAAGTAGATCAAGTTTAATTCCGTTTATAGTTAGTCGTTATTTTGATTCTTATCATTATCTAGAGTTAGTCGCTAACTAAGAGTTTAGTTATTATCCAAATTTTATTTGCAATTTTAAATATGAGTTGTAAGCCTTGTGATAGTTGAATTAGAATTTAATAGTCTTAAGAAGTTTATCAAGAGTATTCTCAATTTCTTGGTATTTGATATTTCAAATCAACAAATTTGAGCTTTGTGAGATTTTATTTTTCCTATAACCTTCTGCTACGTATGTCGGAAACATGGTTTTATAATAATACAAGTCCACATTTCATTTAATTTAAATAAAAAGAGAAGAAGCTTTGACATGTTAACTAAAAAAAAAAAAAAAATCTTTTTTCTTTTAATTTCTTTTCATTTAAATAAGACCTAAAGTTTAAATATATATATTAACGAGTGCCTTTATATTAAGACATTGTTTGTATCACATTAAATTTATCTCTTTTTTTCTACAGTATTCAATCTCAGCCATCAATCAAAAGTCAAGCCCGCAATCTTTTACTTTTCAACTAAATCTTAATCATCTATTCTTCTAAAAATCATTATTTATTTCAAAAATATTCTTTTTAAACAATATCAAACACACACTAAGAACGTCTATGCATGGATGGTGTATATAAAACATCTATTTATTAATTTTTGCACAGAAAATAATATCTATGTAATTAGATGCTTTAACAACCTGTTGACAACAAAAGTGGATACTAGACAACGATAATATCTATGCAATGTAGTAGCTTAGAGCATCTCTAATGATTTATGGATATTTTGATCTATATGACACTTATATAGATAATTATCTTACCTATATTGATAAAATAGATAGTGAATTTTAAAGCTTATCTCAATGATATTTGTCTATAATTTGTTGTGTATACATTGTCTAGCAAGTTATTTACATTTAGATATAGCATAAGATAATGTCCCTACTACGTCAGCGCCACATAAATATGCAAATTAACTATTGGAGATTAAATTTTCATATCATTAGTTATTTTTCTTATGTGACAATCTATTTTTTCCCAATTAATATACCATTAGAGATGTTCTTATGTGTAGTTCAAAATGAATATGCCATTAAGATCTTCATTGCATTTCGTGGATTGGAGAAATATACACGACACATCACCAAAAAGACGGAATATGATAAAAATCTCTCTCCAATGCACAACGTGGATTAGGATGTTAGGCTGATGTGACGCTAAAAAAATAGACATTGTGTGGGACGTTTCGTGAGACATGCTAACTCAGCATTAACTTTTATTTTTTAATTATTTAATTATTATAAATAAAGACGTTGGCCAATCTGATTTAATGATACAAATTATTTGTATTTGCACTCTTTATACAGTGAGAAATTCCGTAGATAACGCTCAATTTATGCATAGTAATTAATTTTAAATTTAAATAAAAAATGCAACATAATCAATATTATTTTAATGTAGAAGGAACCATTGGAGAGTAAATCTTTTACTTATCCGTCTATTTATCCACGCTTTCTAGAAGTCCCTCTATTTTATTGTCACGTCAGCCCAAATCCACTGAGTGCATTGGAGATGCTCAATAATAAAATAAGTACTGATATATTGGGGTATTATAGATATTAATTTTACAATCACACGATCTCAATAGAATATATCAGAAGAGAGACGATTAGACCAAAATTATCGTGACCCATCATAGTTGATCTAGTTGCATTAATAATAATAATAATAAACTCACCACATTAATCCTTGTTTTTTGATAACGCTCTATTCTTTTCCCGCATATTAATTTGGTTATTCTCAAAAAATAAAATAAAATAAATTCAACACATTAATCCTTATTTTTTGTTAACATTCTAATCTTTTCCAGTATATTAATTTGGTTATTCTCCCATTTCGAGTGTTAGACACATTTAAAGAATCGTGAGAGTGTTGGTAAAAGAGTGATTCAATATTTTTCGTGAAGAAGACAAGTGAAATTAACCTTAACATTTTACGGGATTTTCTTGGCTTTTAGTCTATTATTACATGAATTTATTGTGTGTAATAATTAAAATAATTGATTAGTGTCAATTACCTTTTAAGAGTCCAAGTGATACTTATGGCAAATCATGTTCTCTTGACAAAGTACGAGGTCCGGAAAAGGTGCATTGCAAGAAGGATAATAGGGGGATAAATGAGAAATCGTGAAAGTTTTTTGCCAAAAAGAGTGCTGTAATTCCCGTCAGTGACGGACGTTGACATTTTGTAGTAGGGGATTCACAGTTTACGATAGACTTCACGGCGCTGCTCCCGAATTTTTTTTTTTTTTTTAAAAGATCGAAAATAAAGGTAAAATTCAAATTCACTAAAGACAATGTAATAAATAATATGTAATCTCACAAATATACTAAATTATTTTCAGTAAGATCTACGTTATAATTTTAAAAAATTGACATATTATATCGTAGTAAACAATCAATTAATATATTCAAATTCCAATCATTTATGTTCTTGTTTGTGTAGATTAAAATTAGATTTTTAGAAGATTTTCATAAAAGTTGATGAGATGTGTGGTTGAAAAGTTGTTGGTCCCATGAAATCTATGGTTGAGATTGGTTGTTGACTTTGACCAAGATTAAAATTTAGATTTTAATTGGTACCAAAAAGAGGCTATATTTATTGAGTAAATGTTACAATCTTTTACATATATTTCATCTAAAACAATCTATTCAATACGCATAAATTTTAATTATTCAAAATTCAAATATCGTCTTCATTCAGAAAAAAAAATTAAATTTCAAAATTTGAGAGGTCACGTCACCACCCGGCCCCCCTTCTCTGTCCGCCAGTGATTCCAGTGTAAAAGTTCGACTCCAGTGTAGAAGTTTAATGCTGTCAACCTCAAAATTTTATTGGGATTTCCAAAATTAAAGAAATATTTTATTTTATTTTATTTATTTATTTCGCTTGATACAGCCAAGTTAGTGATGTGAATACCTCCGTTTGATAACACTGTTTTGTTTATAAATTGATTTATTTAGTATTTTGAGATAGAAAGTAGTAGTTAAAAAGTAAAGAGAAAAAAAATTATGTATGATTAAAAAGTAATTTGAATAATTGTATAATTTATAAATATATTTATAAACCAAATTATTCCATTTACCGAAAACATGATTTTATAACATACAGATAGTTGTCAATCAAGTTTTAGAAGAGTTAAGCAGATATTATTATTATTATTATTATTATTATTATTATTATTATTATTACATAAAAACATATTAAGCTCTGTTTGGAATCAATTAAAATATGAATTTTAATTTAAGTCAAAATCAACAATCAATATCAATTACAAATTTCATGGGATCCATAGCTTTTAAACCACACATCTCATTAAATTTTATCAAAATCTACTAAAATTTTAATTTTAATCTCTATCAAAATAAAAGTTAAATGTAATTATGAGAGTTCTGACCAAAAGATGAAACCACTTTGAGTGTTCCTTCACGCATTCATACAATTTATAAATATCATAATTTCTTAATTAATTTTTTAACCATAAATATTTTCTCTCTCTTCTTTTTAATCATATATTTTACTTCAAAAATATAAATAAACAAATTTATAATTGCAACAACGTTATCGAGCATAGCCTAATCGATTTAATTCAATTTGAGTGAAGAAGTCAACTGAAATAAATCTCAACATTTTATTTTTTTTGGGATTTTTGGTATTCAAGAAATATTTCTTGGCTTTTACTTGATGTTAGGAAAGTTGCAAGTATTTATAATTTGTAGGGTAATGCTACCCTATTATATTCGGTGTCATCCTCCTCATATAGAGGGTGAGATCGC
Source organism: Ligustrum vulgare (assembly GCA_963555705.1). Lineage (NCBI taxonomy): Eukaryota > Viridiplantae > Streptophyta > Magnoliopsida > Lamiales > Oleaceae > Ligustrum > Ligustrum vulgare. Next base: position 46,862,278 of record OY743171.1, on the reverse strand, counting down.
TTATTATGAGACTGATCTCACACATCCCATGTGAGGGGTCAAAATTATGGTGATAAGGTAGCATTTTTCCAAATGATATTACGTATAGGTAAAGTTACATAAATTTATCTTTAAAGTATTCAAAATTTCAAACAGACTTACAGACCCTATGATTACTATTCACCAAGAAATCACAAACCCTAATTAGAACCATTTCTAAATCAAAAAGATTCTTGATCACCTTACACCAAGCAAGAAACCAAAAACAGAAAGAAGAAAAAGAAGATTAGGTGGCGTTCTGTTTGTATTTTATTTTGTATTTTCATTTTCGAAAATGTTTTGTGTTTTGTGTTTTCATTTTTATTTTCAAATTTGCTGAAAATGCGTTTGGTTTGTCATTTCTGAAAATTGTTTTTGAAAATGAAAAGCTGGAAAACACGTTCTGTTTGAAATTTTGCAGAACACTATTTAAACTATTTTTAATTAATTTGCTTGAAGAATACTAGTAACTTCAACTCAAATTTCCTTTCACAATACACTAAAAATATGGTTATATGCAACACGCTAATGTGAGCATTAAGAGTCTATATTAACACAACTTGGTCAGGTTCGGGACTTGAGAAAGTTCTACTTCTATTAAAATCCAGAAAATGCAAGTTCTTTCAAAACCATCAGAGTCCATTTATCATTGCATTTTTTGAAATATAACAACAAAAATTCTCATTTAATTCTTTTTTGTAATGTTGATATTGAATTCAATAAAAATTTATTTAAACTAAGTTCCAAGTTAGGATAAAAAAAAAAAAAAAACTTTATATTAAACTTAGTTCTAAGTTAAGATAATTCTATTAAAAAAAAAAAAAAAAATTCTCAAAACGCGTTTTTCGTGTTTTGGACATTTTTTGTCGAAATACACACAAAACGCCCAAAACGATGTTTCGGGCGTTTTTCGTTTTGTGTACAATTTTTTTTTTTTTTTCTAAAATGCGTTTTCGAAAATGGTAAAGAGAACGCATTTTTAGCGTTTTCGAAAATAAAAACAGAAAACGACCTCAAAACAGAAAAGAGAACAGGGGCTTAGAATCTTGAAGGAGGTTTCGAGAGAGAATATGAAGAACAACTCGGAAAACTGTAGCAGTTTTTCTGTCAAAAGCCACATCCACGATAACTCAACAATAATGAAAAGTTTAAACCCGCGAGAGAATCCAGAAGCGGATCCAATGACCTCAGCACGTCCAAGTGTCGACATTCCACGCAAGTGCTCCGCTTAAAGAAAAAGTCGTGTGCTCTCCACTCTACAGACGTTTGTATTTTTTTGTAGAACAAAAATATCACATGTGCAGTGCACAGCACGACAAGAGTTTGGCGAAAAGAGTGAGTCAAAAATTGAGTAGATAGCAGTTTCTAGAAAAACAGAAATCGATTCGATTCGAAAAAGATTACGAATTAAGAGTCAGAAAGTCCGATCGGATTGAATCGGAGTCGAACCGATTTGAATTAAAATATAAAAAGTTATTCCAAAAACACAAAATTTCATAAAAAACGATTTATTTTACAAATAATCTAATATTTACTTATTTAGAAAATAAAATTATACACAAAAGTAGTTTAAAACAATTACAGAACAACAAAACAACAATAAAAAATTAAAAACCAAGTCTAAAAACCGATTGGTTCCCGATTTTTCCGGTTGAACCAGTAGAAAATTGGGTTACCGGTCGATTTTTTAATAGCCGATTTTTGGGTGTCCGGTTCTCGATTTTTCTGATCAAATCAGTCGGTCTGATCCGATTTTCTAAATCATAGTGAAAAGGGAAGTGAGGTATTGCTGGCTGAGGTTCCGTGTTCGAGTCCTCTTACCAGCAGGGTGGAACTGTACCTCTCCAAAAAAATCTCTCATACGCGTAGGGCCAAGCGGTGTATACTAACCCGTAGGGCCAGGCCGGAGGGGGGTTTTCTGGAGTATGGGGCCGCAGTGCGGTGGGGCCGGTCACCTGTATAAAAAGTTTACCCAACACAGTTTTACCAAAGTCCTCTTTCCCTAGTGGTTAAGACTGAGGTATTGCTGGCTGAGGTTCCGTGTTCGAGTCCTCTTACCAGCAGGGTGGAACTGTGCCTCTCCAAAAAATCTCTCATACGCGTAGGGCCAAGCGGTGTATACTAACCCGTAGGGCCAGGCCGGAGGGGGGTTTCTGGAGTATGGGGCCGCAGTGCGGTGGGGCCAGTCACCTTTATAAAAAGTTTACCCAACACAGTTTTACCAAAGTCCTCTTTCCCTAGTGGTTAAGACTGAGGTATTGCTGGCTGAGGTTTCGTGTTCGAGTCCTCTTACCAGCAGGGTGGAACTGTGCCTCTCCAAAAAAATCTCTCATACGCGTAGGGCCAAGCGGTGTATACTAACCCGTAGGGCCAGGCCGGAGGGGGGTTTTCTGGAGTATGGGGCCGCAGTGCGGTGGGGCCGGTCACCTGTATAAAAAGTTTACCCAACACAGTTTTTACCAAAGTCCTCTTTCCCTAGTGGTTAAGACTGAGGTATTGCTGGCTGAGGTTCCGTGTTCGAGTCCTCTTACCAGCAGGGTGGAACTGTGCCTCTCCAAAAAAATCTCTCATACGCGTAGGGCCAAGCGGTGTATACTAACCCGTAGGGCCAGGCCGGAGGGGGGTTTTCTGGAGTATGGGGCCGCAGTGCGGTGGGGCCGGTCACCTGTATAAAAAGTTTACCCAACACAGTTTTTACCAAAGTCCTCTTTCCCTAGTGGTTAAGACTGAGGTATTGCTGGCTGAGGTTCCGTGTTCGAGTCCTCTTACCAGCAGGGTGGAACTGTGCCTCTCCAAAAAAATCTCTCATACGCGTAGGGCCAAGCGGTGTATACTAACCCGTAGGGCCAGGCCGGAGGGGGGTTTTCTGGAGTATGGGGCCGCAGTGCGGTGGGGCCGGTCACCTGTATAAAAAGTTTACCCAACACAGTTTTTGCCCCCAGGGCACATCTCCAAGTGGCAAAGGGGATGGGTGGTAAGTGCTCAGCGCAGCTGTGTGCTTGGTTCGATTCCCCGCAAGGTGGAATTAGCCTTGTGGCAAGCGGGAGTTATTGAGCGTTTCTCATGCTTACCATAAGCCCTTCCACCCTGGCTCCTTGGAGGCATAACCTGGTTTTACCTTCCCGAACCAATGGCCTTGGACGTGGTCGATTCGGGCCCTCAGGGTATGGGCTACACCTTTTTTTTTTTTTTTTTAAGAAACGTTTCTTGTCTTTGACTTGAAACTGGTAAGGGGAACGTGCGTCGCATGTGGATTTGAAACTTTATTGTGGAATTGTTATATATTCTCCAATTTTTTAATATTACTATCTTAAGCATTAATTGTATTTTATATTAAGTATCGTGTAGTTGACCATATTTACTCAAGTACCGTGCATGTATTATGACTTGTTAATTTCTTATGTTTTCAGGTAAAATCCTTCTATGGAAAATTATTCAATAAAATATGACATTAAAATTAGAATGTTATACCTCCCACATATGTATAAATAGTTTGTAAATTTTGAAATTTAACTTGTTTCTATTTTATTTGAGTTGAAAATGACAAAAATGTGCTGCGAAATTTAGTAGACATATAAAATGAAAAAAATATAAATTCGTTCATATTCTCTATATTTGTTTTGATTATTGTTTTATCCTCTCAAGAATTGTTCTCAACTTTTTAGAACACTCGAGTTATAATAATATGACTCTAGAAAGTTATCACTTCGTGAATTCGATAAAGGGAAGAAAATATATTTTTTGAAAATCCAATTAAGTATCAAAAACCTTCAAATGATTGCTTGGGAACAAACACAAAGTTCAGGAAATTAAACGATATATATTTAAAGGACGTTGACATCCTAATAGATATATACGTCTTTTTCGATCTTCAATTTCTTCTTCTTATGTCCATCTTCTTCATTTTGAACATGTGATACTTTTGAAAGATGTTTTCTTTAATTTCTTGAGCAAGTATACACTTCTTGCTCGATCTTGTTCATTTTTTTTTGTCAATCATCACCAATAAAATATATTCTATCTCAGGATGTAGAAGGATTCTTTTAGTATTTGCACTTCTCTTTTATTGCATTATGTATATTTATAATAATAAGTAAAAAAATTAGGAAGATAGCTTCATTTTAACCAACATATTTAATTAAAATTCAAAATTAAAGAAATGCACATTTTCAAGTGTTCGACGTATTTGGACACATTACGATGAGGACATACTTTTCACGGCAAATGACATGAAGATAGAAAATAAGACCATAGCTTACAATGTTAAACTCAAAAAACGAAACTCGCATTACATGAAGAGTTCGTTTTACAAAATTAGAAATTTTTACAAATATAACGAAAAGTATTTACTTTTGTTGAAGATCATCTGCATCTGTGATAATTGAGTTTATTTCCACGGTACTTATCATTTTGCTTTATAAGCTAAATTCACTTACAAATTTATTTGAAAAACAATGTATATTATCTTACTGCAAATAAATTTATTATGGTTTAATTAATTTAAATACCTTGATAAGAGGTATCCGTCACATTCAAGAGTATTACTACATGATTTTTAAATAGTTTATCTGCAAATATCTGCCCTTCATTGTCGGTCAAATTCCCATAAGGCTACCTTAATTGTGTTTTATCCTTTATTTTTTAACGCAATTATTACAATTTATAAATCAATTTATAAACAACACATTTTTTTCAAATCACTTTTTTAATCACATACTTTTTCTCTCTTCACTTTTCAACTACACATTTCACCTCTAAAACGTAAATAAATTAATTTATAATTACTATAGTGTTACAGAATTGAATTGTTTATAAAAACCTAGTTCTAATTTCTCGCATTTTTGTATCATATGATTGAGATTATATATTGCAATTAGAACATTGGTTTCATTCCAGCAGCTTGATGCTGGAGACTCTTGCTGATGTTATTAAGAACTTGAATGTGAGATTGATGGAGAGTCACAAAAATTTGTTCCATTGCACATGTTTTGGAAGATGTCTTGAAAATAACGGTATCATTATTCAATCTCAGCTAATTCATATGATGTTGCTTAGGGAAGTAAAACAATCAAACGAAGAAAAAAATGTGGTTTGATATTAGGGAAATAAAAGTTAAGTTCGGTATTGATGAGTTTTGTATGATAATGGAGTTGAGATGTTTTGATGAGATTGACAACTCCCTCAATATTTCTGGTAGTTGTAGCCTTGAGGAACTTATTGTGATGTGATGGATAGTGTGGCGAGAGAAGATGTTGAAAACATATTTCGATTTTCTGATATCTATATCTTTTTACACTAGATAGTTCCATAAATGCTATGTTGGACTATTATTGCAAGAAATTCAAAGGTTAGGAATCATTTGTGCTATTTACACTATTTTAACAGTGGGAACTAAAATAATCTGATGGTAGGGACCATTTGCATAACGTTTTGTGATTATGAGGATATAAATGTCAAAATCTAAATGTTGGGTACTATTTCCGCAAGAAGTCCAAAGGTTGTGAACCATTTGTACTGTTTACCCATTTTTTTAAACCAATTTTATAATGCACACTTTAAGAACTCCAACAATGTCTCAATACTTAGATACTTTATTGTCTTTACTAGTATTTTTCCTGTGCGATGCACGAAAGTTATTCAAAAATATCAATTTCGATAAGTATTTGTAAAACTTTAATACTTATACATAATTAACACAAATTCAAAATGAATGAAAAATAATATTATAGCACAATAACTATTAAAATTTAATAAATAATATAACTAATTCAAATTATAATAGCTTATTTGAATAGTAAGTCAATTTATATATTTAAATAATACATGACTGTTAATTTCAATAATTTTTATGAGTTATCATTAATTTTAAAGAAAATACAAATTTAGTAGTTTATTTAATGGTATATCATGTTTGATATAATATTATGGTACAATATTAAATTTTGTGGAAGACATCAATATATTTTTCACAATTTCTACATTCTCCTCTTTTATTTAAGTTTTTACATTTTTCATTAAAAAGTATCAATCACAATAATTATAAATACGTGCTTAACTTAAACCCATGAATATTTGTATTTAACCAATAAAATTATATTTTTTTACTTATAAAATCAAATAGTAAAAAATAATAATAATTACTTAAATTTAGCAATTATCATGATATGACAACATGTAATGTTGGAGTAAAAAAATTATACTGAAAATCGTACCATATAACATCTACGCAACTATTAAAATTAAGAATGGTAGAAAAAAAATATATAATGCATTATTAACCATAATATTCACTTTTTTTGCATCTACCTCTCTTTAATTGGAATATTATTTATATTCAAAAGAATATTGATAACATAATAGAAAATTATAAATTTTAAGAGAACAATAATTTACATATATAAAAATAATAAATTTATATAGCAATTTTTACATGAACAATTCTTCGCTTTCCATAGTATAAAAAACATATAATTTCTAATTTATGTGTAGATTATTTTATTGGTATAAAATATGGTTTGTAAAATTTTTGTAGAATGTGTGGTAAATGATATTTTGAATCATAAATATCAAGATGAAATAAACATTGCATAAATTAGATAAATATAAGCATATATTTTTTAATTCAATTATTACAATTTATAAATCAATTTATAAATAACATAATTTCTTAAACTGCTTTTTAACAACACATATTTTCTCTCCACTTATTTAAAACATCATTTTTTTCAAAACTCCTTTTTTGCTACATTTTAGCAATTAAATAATCTACAAATAAACTAAAAAAAAAATCATCTACTTTTAATCTTACATGCTGAAAAAATTACTATTTCAAACCTCATTATTTGAAAAAATGTGTCTGTTATTATTAGCACCATGTTTGATATCCGTCATTTCAAATAATGTGGTTTGTAAAATTTTTGTAGAATGTGTGATCTAAATTTAATACTTATACGTGTTTTAAAAATTATTTTGACAAAATAAAAGAGACCTATCATTTCAAATAATATGGTTTGTAAAATTTTTGTAGAATGTGTGATAAATGATAATTTGAATCATGAATATCAAGATGAAATAGACATTGCATAAATTAGATAAATATAAGCTTATGTTTTTTTACTGCAATTATTATAATTTATAAATCAATTTATAAACAATATAATTTCTTAAACTACTTTTTAATCACACATTTTCTCTCCAGTTATTCAAAACATCATTTTTTTAAAGAACTCATTTTTTGCCACATTTTACCAATAAAATAACATAAAAAAAACTAAATAAAAAATTCCACTTATAACCTTACATTCTGAAAAAATTTAATATTTCAAACCTCATTATTTGAAATAATGTGTCGTCTTATTATTAGCCCCATTTTTTATATCCGTTATTTCAAATAATGCGGTTTGTAAAATTTCTATAGAATGTATGGTAAATGATTTTTTGAATAATGAATATCAAAATAAAATAGACATTGAATAAATAAGATAAATATAAGCTTTTATTTTTTAATGCAATCATTACAATTTATAAATCAATTTCCAAACAACATAATTTCTTTACTTTTTAACCACACACATTTTCTCTTTACTTTTTAATCACACATTTTCTCTACACTTATTCAAAATATTATTATTTTTTTTTTCAAAACTATTTTTCTGCCACATTTTACCAATAAAATAATTTATGCCGAAACTTAAAAAATTATTTACTTTTAACCTTACATTCTGAAAAAATAGTATTTCAAATAATGTGATCTGCAAAATTTTTGTACAATGTGTGATCGAAATGTAATAATTGTACTTGTATTAAAAATTATTATGAAAAAAAATACAAAAATATACGTAGCAATACAAAAAAAAAGTTGTTTGTTAAAAGTTTTGTGTTAATTTTTTTTTTTTTATGTTTTCTAGGTTAAATGTGTGGTTGGAGAGAAAAATGTGTGTGGTTAAAAACTGATTTAAGAAATTATGTTTTAAAAATCTTGTTTTTAAACATGTTTGCCAAATAGAGGTAAGGAAAAAAATGAAGTAAAAAAAAAAAAAAAAACATGTATTTTTGAAACATATTTGCCAAATAGTGATCTGTTCAATAACTCTATTTTATCATGTATGAAAAGAATTTTTTGTTCATTTTTTGACATGCAAATCACTTATTTTTTAAATACTGGATCTCATTATTTTCCAAATTATAATAGATTCTTTGAATAATAAAAGACAATTTATATAGCGAATTAATAAATTACCGTAATTTGTTTCTTGTATTTTAACTTTTTTTTTTTGGTTCCAACTTTCATTGGAAAACACCAATCACATGATAATATATAAGATAAATAATTCATAAAAAATGATTTTTAATATTAAAGATAACAAATGACAATAATCAAAACATAATTATAATATTAATAGCTACACATATGATGCATAATAATTTAAAATAAGAACAACAAATAAATGAAATACCTCGTCACATAATAATATTGAATAACTGTAAAATCAACATGAAATAGAGACATAATATGCTTAAACTACTTTGAAATATCACCTTTCTTTTCTAAAAGAAAAAAAACAATGATCTGTTCAATAACTATATTTTATCGTGTATAAACAGAATTTTTTGTTCATTTCCTGACATGCAAATCACGTATTTCTCAAATAATGAGTTTCATTATTTGCTTCTCGTATTTTAACTTTTTCTTTTCCTTGTATGTTTCTTTAAACCTTAAAAAGAATCATTTTCAAAAGTTATCATTTTCTTAATCACAAATTCCAAATGCAAGTTGATATATGTTATTGTTCGCATCTTTTCTGCAAGTCATTAATGAATTCCCGCCATAGTGTCCTATAAAAAATGTACCTTCAACAACAAGGGTAAATATATTACCACTACAATAATTAATTTATACACCACATTATAACTACACTTTCTTAATTAATTAAAATAACAATACAAAAATTATATGTACACTACATGATTCTCTCTTCATTCCCCCCATTCTTGCACTCTCCCTTTCTTTATTAAAAAAAAAAAAAAACTCTATTTTTTTCATCCCTTAAACTATCACCATAAGATTAATAATCAAACATATCAGCTGATGTCATGATTGGTTGTTGGTTAAGGTACATTAAATTCCATGGATTATTCAAGAAATCATCAGTAAGCCCTCGAAACTCCTCAGCCTGAAACATTGAGTTACCAGCGCCGCCACAATTGCAGCAGCGACATTGGCTGTGTTAGATTTGATGTACTTCACGATTTCATTGAGGGATTGCAGTCTTTGGCTGAGTTCCATCATCTGAGTTCTCAAGACTAATTTTTCGGCCTCCACATGCATGTAGTGCTGTGTGGTGGCATTTATACTTGCAAGAATCTGGTCAATTTCATTCTTCAACATAAGTCACTTTAGCCATCATATCATCCAAATGCTTTTACTTTCTCAATTGGGATCGCCTCGTCGATTCGCTATTCGATTCCATTATCTTCCTCTTCCTTTGATCTATCAACTGCTACAAATAAAGGAATACAACTGAGAAAGATTGAACAAGATTGTTCCTGCGTCTTAGGGAAGAACTGAACTTATATTGTTGTACTATGACTAGTGTCTCTAGTCACCGCACCTTCTCCTAAAGTTCAAGCATCCAAGTCATCTCTTCCACCACTTAAATGCCCCGTAGCGGGGGCTTTCTACAGAAGTCTAGGACCTGGTGAACCACCATTTGTGAAGGTTGGAGACAAAGTATAGAAGGGGTAGATTAGGCTCGATTTCTGGGAGAAAGGAACTTGTAGTGAAGAAACACATAGGACCAGCAGAGAATTTCTTAAAAATTCATATGAAAATAATAAATTATTACATCTCCATCCAATCTAATTAACCTGGTGGAAAAATAAGGTTTTAAACAGTAGGGAAATAGGAATACAAAAGAGAGGAGAAGGATAAGAAATTTTGTAGTGTTTAGGGATGGCAACGGGGAGGGTCGGGATTGGGTCGGTGTCCTCCACGCCCCGCCCCGTCTCGGATAATTTGCCCCGTATCTGCCCCGTGTAAAGGTGGGGCGGGTCGCGGGGCAGGGCGGGTTGACAAATCGCCCCATTTAGTGAACCATTTATATTAACGGGACGGGGCAAGTTTCATAAAACTAAACTATTTTGAATTAAAACCAAATTACGAGCTTCACACACACACAAAAAGGTCCCTACTTAGTGGAAAAACTGGTTGTTTCCATTATATACTGTATCAATAAAATTGCTTGAAGAAAGTAATTGACCATCTACATTGCAGTTTTTCTTGCTGCAACTAACAATGTTGGATTTGAGAGATATATAGTAAATTACACTACATTAGAGAAGACTGAATTATTTTCTTTAGGAGATTGACTTATTTTCTTTGATCTTTATTGTCTGTCCTATGCTTCTATAATTCATTTTTATATTCAAAGTAAGTCCACTGAATGAACAATTTTGTCTTGTCATTCATTGAAAATGGAGGAAATGCTGAATAAACTAAAGATTGAGAATAAAAATAGTGAAGGATCCGTTGATTTCCACACGGCATTAATTTGTTAATTAGTCAAGCATACTTCATTTTTTTTTTAAAAACTGGAGATCGGGGCGAGGCGGGGGAAAACCGTCCCCGTCCCGTTTAGATCGGGGCGGAGCTTTTTTGCCCCGCATCCGCCCCACGGAACCATTTATGCGGGGTGGTTCTGCCCTTAATGGGGGCGGGGCTCCGCAGGTCACGATTTTCACAAATCGTTTTGTCATCCCCAGTAGTGTTAGAGGTTGTGGTGTACATAAAGATTAATTAGAAAAACCTAGAAGGACATTTATATCATTGTATTTGTACCTATTTTAGTAAATAAGAAGAAATTATAAAAATGTGGTGTAGAACAAAATTTTTGTTGTGGTAATATAGCCACCCCAACAACAATTACAGGGTTGCAAAATCTTCATCCTTCAATTTGAAATAGCTAATGCTATGAATGCATACATATATTGATTGCTCTCCTTAGTTTCAAATCTCGTAATAGAACCTGAATTATCTTCCTTCAACATATGTAAATAAGAGGGTATCTTTTTATAAAATTCTTCAGTCCCCATTATAGCACATACGACATGTTTCTTAGCTTTCCATGCCCTTGATAACTCAAATTCAAACCATATATATTCGATATATCATGCATTATGTCAGTTGGCCTATATATGGTCTTTGTATATGTGTATTTATGCTTAATTATATCACATATTATTGAGCTTGTTGTCTGCGTATGATTTTCCAACGTTACATCTATTTGACCATTTTGTTTGTCCTTTTTTTCCTTGAACATGTTCGTTCTACAAACATTTGATGCCCTAAACATCCAGTCACAATTTGTACAAAAACATCTATGAACGTACTCTTACTTTTTGATCTTTTCACTAAAAACTGATTTTTTTTTAATTTTTTTTATAGTATATAGTGCCATACTTTTCTTTAACATACTTTTATTTCGAGGACTTGTCCCTTTGTAATAGCATCATCTTTTGGATATGTAACTACCTCCATCTCTTCTGTCGTAGGGATAATTTTTGTGGTTTGTATCATTTCACAAAGTTCTTGAACCGCCTCATCTGATTTGATATTCTTGTTGTTGAAATTTTCATCGAATCAGTTTGATGTAGATGTATGCCAAGAACATTTAACACCCAGAGTTAGTAGGTGTATTGGTAGATTGTTCAAGAGCCGGTAGGAAAACCAATATATCTTCATAAAGTTGCTCAAACTCTATATACAACAGGAAACTTGTTAGATTTACGTCCTTCATTTTTTGCTCCAAATAGAAGGCCAGAGAACGCCATCTATAATATTCATTGGCACCATGTTTTTTTCCACTGTAATTGTATTCTCAATCTATTGTACAATTGGATCCATGTTTGATCTTGTGAAAATTGTATCCAACATGTTATATGTTGTTGTAGCGGGTAGTAGGATTCCACAATTTGTAACCCTATGTAATTATTGAATCCATCCCAAAATCCACCATCATGTATGAACACATTCAGTGCCCAAGGATTTTTGCGGATAAACGAATTGAAATTTGGCCAATGTTATTTGCTAATGGATTTTCACTTATCAATGAACTCAAATTTGGTATAAAATTGGGGGTGGAATTTTTGGTATGATCTTGGATTGTAATATGGTATATTCGTCATTTTCGGTATGATAATTTGGGTTTTACCCGATTTTGAGAATATATTTTATATTATTAAAATATCTTTTAAACTGATATTTAAATGGAACTCCACCGCACGAGAACCCATACCACAACAAAATCATGAAAGATGATCATAAGTATTTTAAGAATTCTGTTTTGTATATATTCTCTACGTAGGTGTGAAAAGTTAACGATTGGGTACAAAAAAGGAGAGAAAAAATATGATTGTTTTTTAGGTTTATTCAAGATGACAACAACAATAAAATAACCGTTCTTTTTTTTTGGAAAGATAATAGTAAAATTCATTTTCAGTCACACAATTTTAATAATAAAATAGTAATTCACACAAACTAAAAAAAATTCTATACTTTTTAACTATAAATTTACAAAAAAATTATTATTAGAGATCACATAATTTGAAATAATAGATCTCAATGATTGAATTTGTAATATTCAAGAAACTGATATAATATCAATCCTTACCCCTTTTGGTGAAGATTTGGCTGGGTTAACTTTTGTGTTTGTCTTTTATATGGATGAAGCCATCAAAATTTTGACACGGATGTAGCTGATTAGCATGTTTTGTTAGAATTCTTAATTTTGTAAGACAAATAAAATAAACAATTAGTTTCTTTTTATCTTGTATTCGGCTTTCTTTATGCTTTTACCCTCTACTTGATTCAGGAAAAAACAAGAAAATAAAAAAAGTAATGAAAATAACAAAAACTTCTTTGCTTCTGTTTGAAGCCTTAAAGAAAAAATTGGCGTTATTATAATTGTTAAGTGCATTTCATACACTTTTTATACCTTTAAATTAGCATATTTTGGAACATCTTGAGTAAATATCTACTAATTTATACATATTTTGTGTTTAAATAGGTTAATATCCAAGTTTGAGGCCAAAAACCACAAAAGAAGTGCAAATTACGCTGAAATTGGAAGTTTGGGGAACATTTTGTCACATCCGGAAAGTTTTGGACAAGCCACGCAATTAACCAAGGGACCAAATTGAAAGATTTCAAAAATTGAAGGGCCAAAAGTGCAATTTTAGAAGGACATATTTGAAAGAAATCTGAAAATTTGGGGACTAAATTGCTCGAGATTAAAAGATGGAGGACTTGATGACAATTACAGAATGGACTTAGCTGCAAAACATCATTTAGCTGAGCCACGCGATCACGTGACTCGAACCAAATCGCGAACGCGACTTGGACCTCAAAACAGACCCGAGACAACCTTGGCGCTGAAAAATACCGCGCGCGATCACGCGCCTTTAAAAATAAAAAAATAAAAAGAAAACTTTCCGAGCCGAACCGGCCGACCCGGTTCGGCCCGTTAGGCTGTTTTACGCGGATCTTGGCACTTTTTAGGGTTTTTGGATGATTTTTAGGGTTGTATAAATAGGAAAGATCAGATTTTTGAGAAGAGCCATGTAAGTTCTTGCTTCTTTAACTTTTCTTTGTAATTTTCATCTTGATTTTCATATTTTTAATGCAATGTTAAGTTAATATTTTTATGTTTAGTAAAGTTATTGTGCATTTAAGTTGCTTATTATTGTTGGGCTTTTGATTATTGTTTTTTTTTCATATTTCCATCAAGAAGGTCATTTATTTCTATTGCATTTAATGCTTTATGTTTGAGTTGTTGAAGATATTAATGGTTGATGAAGAAACTTGATTCAAAGTGAAGGATTCTTGGGTTTTCACTTCAAGAACTTTACAAAAAGAGGGAGTTTTCTTTATTCTCTTGTTTTTAATCTTTATGTTGAGTATTATTCATATGTTTATGTTGTTTGTTAAATGTTGTTGTTAGTTTATTATGGGTTAATATTATTGTGTTGGAATTGTTGACTAGTTTATTTTTTTATTAAGTATTTTAGGTTGTTTATGGATGTTGAGCATTTATGTTTATGTTTTTGTGATTATGAATGTTGTTTTAGGTGTTTGTAACTTTTAAATATGTGTTATTATTTTAAGTTGTAATTGGAATTTATTACCAAGTTAGGTAATGTTAAAAATTTCCCATGTAATTTGGTTGATTAATTAACTACCACTAATTGATTCTTGAAAAGAAGAAATTAGTATAATTATGAAAACTAAATTCACTTTGTTTTATATTATGTAACTTATTTTAATTATCAAGTTTATTTTGTCATCAAAGTATTTATATTAATTAGTTTTATTCTAAGTTTCATGTTGTTATCTATTTCCTTTAGTTGATTAGTTTACACATATTGCCATGTTTCTTATTTGTGTCACTTAGATAGTAATTCACCACAAAACCATATTTTTATGTTACTTGACTTTTCTTTTAGAATGAAATCAATAACTTTAGTTACAAATCAATCAATCATCGTGTGTACGATAACCCGGACTTCTCTAGTCCGCTTTACTACTTGAACGCGAACCGTGCACTTGCGGTATACGATTTTAGCGATCAATAATTTAGACATCAAAAGACTTTTGAAGATTTTTATGGAGTTTAAAAGTTCAGACGTATTTAGTGTAGACTTTTATAATTAATTTAATAATTCGTAAAAGTCCTCACATACACAATATAGGATTTAACGGACTTTTAAAAAGGCTTTAAAAGTTATGCATTATACAATTAAGACTTTTTAAAATTTAAAAAAATTGTCGGGTATTGAATTTATTAATAATTTTAATAGAAATTCATACCAATGTTTTAAAATTCGGTCCAGACATCGACCCGTGAAAAGGAAAAGGGTCAGTGGGTTAATCCGGTGCATTAAATAAAATTAACAAAAAACTGAAAAATTGGCAATAGGACTTGAGAGCAATATTATTTTTTAATTTTAGAGTCACTAATTGAAAGAAAGTGTAGATTTATTATAATTTATTTCAAAACTTTAAATATTAAAAGTATTTAATACATAAAAAATGATTATAAAATGATTATTCCTAACAATGAAATACAAATAATTAAAAATTAATAAATAAATAAATAAAGGACACTATTGAAAAGAAAAACAATTTTAAAAAAGGAGGATTGTTTTAAAAAAGAGAAGAAAAGCAAGGGTTATATATGTTATTATTATTTATAAAAGGTCACAATCTGTAGACAAGGGGTAATGACATATTTTCAAACCAAATCATTTTAATGATTTGATATTTTTTCAAATCAAACTATTTTTTGCAGTTTGGTTCTGTTTTAATTCGCGATTTACCAATCGACATAATATAATATATTTTATATGTCAAATTAATTTGTATTTTTTTAATAAATAAAGGGAAATTGACGCATTTAGTCCCTAAACGTTTGCTTCTTTGTGCAATGGGTCCCTACCCTTTCATTTTTGGTACTGAAGTCCTTAAACGTTGCATTCTTTGGTGTAAAAAATTATGGAATGACTAAAATACCCTTATACATAATTGGCACAATTAGTCCCTGAACTTTAGATTTGGTGCTTAAGTCTTCAACTTTTCAATTTGGTACAAGCAGTCTCAAATCTTACGCATTATTAACCCTTTAACCTTTCAATTTGGTGTTTATATTCCTAAAAGTTTTATTATTTATCATGACGTATCCTTTTAGATAGTTTTCCTCCATTTCACCTTTAAAAATTTTATTTTATTTTTATCAAAATATATTAAAATGCTCTCATGTTAATAAATAAAATAAGTCTCTTTTGGCAACTTAAAAATTTTGTTTCTTGCTTTTTCAAAGTCTCTTTTGCAGTGTCAATTGAGCTTCCTATAAAGGTTTTTATTATGTGTTACATATTCTCCAATTTACCATCTTTAAAAATTCAATTTTCTTTTTATAAAAAAATAAAAAGTATCTAAAATCAATTTTCTTTTAGAAACAAAAAATGAAATTTATCTAAAATCAATTTTCTTAAACAAATAAATAAAGCCTCTTTTTGTTTCTTTTTTATGAGATATTTACCACCTTTAAGGCTATTTAAAAAAATGAAATTTACCAAAAATTAACGGAGTGTTCGGCGGCTCATAACCGTCAATTTTTTTGATTTTTTTTTTTTTGTATTTTCTAGATAAGTTGTGTGGTTGAAAATTAGAGAGAGAATGTATGTATGATTAAAAAGTAATTTGAAAATTTTGTTGTTTATAAATTAGTTTATAAATAGTAATAATTGCATTAAAGAAGGGTATTTAACTTTCTTTTAGAAACAAAAATGAAATTTATCTTAAAAAAAGAAACGAAAACGAAATTTATATAAAATGAATTTTTTTAAACAAATAAGTAAAGCCTCATTTTTTTTTCTTTTTTAAAGAAAATTGAATTTTTAAATGTGGTAAATTGGAGTGTTTGTGTTAGCATAGTAGAAACCTTTATAGGAAACTCAATTGACACGATATAAGAGACTCTGAAAAAACAAGAAACAAAATTTTTAAGTTACCAAAAAGAGACTTATTTATTTATTAATATAAGAGCATTTTAATATTTTTGATAAAAATAAAATTGAATTTTTAAAGATAGAATGGAGGAAAACCATCTAAAAGGATACGTGGCGCTAAATAATACAAATTTTAGAGACATAAAATCCATTTTGAAAGGTTAAGTACTTATTGGGCTAAATAATGCGCAAGATTAGGGACTACTTGCATCAAATTGAAATGTTATGGACTTAAGCACTAAATTTGAAGTTTAGGGACTGATTGTACCAATTATGTATAAGGACATTTTCGTCTTTATTTAATTTTTTAATGTTGAAATGGAAGGAAATTAATCAAAAGGACCTCTTGCACCAAAGAATGCAAAGTTTAAGGACTTCAGCATAAAAAATGAAAGGTTAGGGACCCATTGCACAAATAGACAATCGTTTAGGGACTAAATGCTTCAATTTCCCTAAAGGTAAATTAGAAGTTAGTATCAGCTAAAATACGTTAACATTCTTTGATTTATTCTTTACCCCGTTACTCTTGCACTATATTGATAATAAAAGCATTGTGATGAGTGAATAATAACTTCATTGAAATGTGGGAACATGCTTTTTAGACTGTCAATCGTCAATATGTACTACAAATCATTTGAAGATTTGATAGCTCTAGTCAAGGATTTAAGTCTCTCTTCTTTTTCAGCAATTCATTGTAATTACGACTTATTGTTGCATTATCTTGATCAATTTTCTTCCTTAGTACAATTTTTTTTTACCTTCAATGCATAAATGGTCTAAACTGCAAGGTAGGAAACTTCTATACATTTTTTCTGTGATCATCATAATGCAATGAAAAGGAGAAAATATATACACGAGAATTTTATTTTAATAGTTAAATTTGACTTTTTTAACTAAACAATGGTAAATTCAAGTTAATAAAATTAATTTTTAATTTAAAAATAAAAGCGGTTTGGTTCGATTTTTTGTGATTTTTGAAAATCAAAACCTAAACCAAACCATTTTGAAACGGTTTGGTTCAGTTTGAGAGAAAAAATATCACGGGTTCATGCGGTCTCAAACCAACGTTTTAGGTTCGGTTTGTGGTTTCGCGATTTTTTTGTGCCCTCCTACTGTACACAAATCAATTATTTGAAAATTTTGCCCCCATGGCACATCTCCCAGCGGTGAAAGGGGGGTGGTTTAAAAACCAGCCTCGCTTGGTCAGGGGTTCGAATTCGGTCATTGTCAAGTTAAAAGGTAAGCCCTCACCCTACACTCTGGGAGGCATAACCTGCGATTTACATCTTTCACCAAGGTTCAGGGCAGGGTAGGTGGGGGCCCCTAAGGTTGGAGTTTAACCTTTTAATTATTTGAAAATTTGAAGGAATCCCACATCAGACACATTAAGCTTTGTCTTGGCTAAGTTACAATATATATGGGCTGTTTGGGTGTTTTACTTTTTCGTGGTTGAGACTTGGGAGAACAAGAGCAACCGTACAAATGAGTTTAAAATTAAGAAAAAAATGTTTAAAATCTTGACCCATTAAACCCGTCAAACACGATACCAGGTCGACATGTTTTGTAAACCCAGCCGAGTCAATGGGTTTTTACTTGGGTTTTTAATATTCAATTTTTTGGTAAAATGTGACTCGATTTTACATGTCGGTTGGATTTGGGTTTAATAACATTGATTCATACATAATAACTTTGATCGGGTTTAATAACATTGATTCATACATAATAACTTTGATGGACTTTTGGGTGGAAAATATAGGCAGAAAAACTTTCGACTTCTCTTCCGTTTACCCTAAAAAGTTTCAAAAGACTTTTCAATGACTCTCAATTCTCTATTGCTCGCACAACATCTAGAGAGAATAATTACACTCTAACACTCCAACTCCACACTACATCCAATCATGTTAATTCTCATCGGCCACAACACAAATCGTTTCTCTCCTAAAAGTACTATTTATTTCTCTGAAAGCTATTTTCCCCTTTTTTCAAGGCGATTTACCTTTTTTCAACTTAAGACATTCCAAATATAACTAGTCAAAAACCTCATGTATATCCTGCTCATCCTCTATTCTTCACGTGAAGAGTTAGATTGCTCTATGTCCTCTACAGATTCACTCTTAACCTTAGAAATAAAAACTATATAGTTCAAATCCTTATCTGGAATGGAGTTCTCACAACTTGAGCTAGATTCTAAATATAAGAGTGATGTTCATAGCCCTAACTAGGGTTTTCTCATAATTAGACCGCATAATAAATTTCGAAAATTTAACAAAAGGGTAAAAATACTTGGTTGTGGTTGTTGTGATCATTGCATGAATTCTTGTTATTGAGTACATTTAATTATGGCTTATTCTGACCTAACATAGAGATATGTGGTCGATCTAATTTGGTAGGAGTAAGACTAATTTAAACTAGAGATGGAAAAATTAAATATTATTGTGAATTCTTCAAATAATACTTTAGGAAGAACATTTGTGATGAGAGATTGAATATGATAACTATGGTAAAATTGTGTATTCCACTTTCACTTCATATGAAAAATCTAATTCTCGATCTTCACATAGTTAATATATTTCATATTTGTTTGCTTATAATTTTTGGCAGATTAAACAAAAATCAGTGCTTGTATTTTTCATTAGTTTAGGACTTGGTTAATCAAAACTAATATTTGAGTAAAATAATCTTTGTGATATGATAATCCTGATTCTTCCAGTCAACTTTACTACTTGTTAGACTAGTGCACTTGTAATAACTTTCGACAAGAAGTTTTTGGCACTATTAACGGGGACTATTCTTATTTGATATTAGTTTGGATTAATCATTTAACCTTTTTTTTTTCATTTTTTTCTTGTGATCTACTTGTCTTTTTTTGGTCTCATTGATAGGGAACGAAAAGAAGTAAGAGAGTAGCTAAAATTATGCAATGATTGATCCCAACCTAGATGAATGTGTTATGCTTGTGGGGGATTTCTTATTCAGTCAACAACTTAAAAATTTAGGATACACTTCACTTCTATTACTTGATAAGTATACTTACTAGAGGGATTAAAGATTTCATCTATTGTTTATGATGAAAAGAGACCAACTTGTGAATATTTTGGTGCATTGCATTATATGCTTATTATTGGCCACATCAGAAGAAGTGAGGAAAGCTATTGTCAAAGATCCTAATGAAGAAGAAGATGACGGTGACATGCTTGTGGAAGACGTCTTCACCATACAAAAATATAAAATGATAGAAGACCAAATAATTTTGGATAAGCCAAGTAATATGTCAATGGAGGATCTCTTCATCATTCAACTCGAGGAAACAACTATTAAAGAAGAACTTGTACAAATTGAGGAATTAATCATGATGGAGCCAAAAGAATTAGTAGTATTCAAAGAAGTTGGAATTAGAATAATCTCTAACTTCATTGATTTTTTGATTAAAATTAATGATGAGATTGAAGTATTCTTAGTTGAGTTTGAATTGGGTAATCTGAGCAAGTCATACCATATTTAAGGGGTCAAAGCAGGATCTTGGAGGACGTGCGAAGTGTGGTGCAAAAAAAAAAAAATCACAAGAGCTAAGCAAGACCTCTGTAGCACCATTCCAAGTGCCATAAAAAAAACTCATTACCCAAAGTTAAGTTTGAGACCATAAATTAAGAACTAAATGGTGGTAACCCGACTTCTAAATTCCTAAACTTTGTCTTTCAATTTATATTGCATATAGTATGCATTAGAGCTTGCATTATACCTTAGGACACATTTTACAATTTTTAATAGAATTTTTTAGGATCAAGTTTGTCATTGTCGTCCCTTAAAATAATCCCAAGCTTATATTGATGTGATGGACATTGAACATTCTTAAGGTTGTACCTAAATTTCAATTTTAAAACAATCTAAATTTTTTAATCTTTTTTTAGCTACATGATTTTTGTAGGGATGCACACTTTGTTAGATATTTTTCCCCCTAAAAGTCAATAGACTGAAAGTCTTTATGGTGTTAACTAATTGATAATATATAAATCTTATTGTCTATCACTAATATTGACTTTGCACTTTTAAAGAAAAACCTCAAGCCTAGAAACAAGGGAATTGGAGGTTGTCATGACGTCTACCATTGGATAATGAATTTGGTTCTGCTCAACTTCAAGCCATACCATAGGGGAGTAGACTGTTCCTTTTTGTGTTTTTATTATCTTGTGTAATTTTTTTACGCATTGATGACAATGTGATTCTTAAGTTGGGGGGTGTGTGCAAAAGTTCAAATAACAAATGTATTTTTATTTTTAATACGTGGAGTAAATATATATATTTTTTTTAAATTCCAAAAAGATTGTTTTGTGTTATTTGTATGCTTGCTTGTTAGCTTAAATAACATTGTTGGCTCATGATATGACTTATTTAAAATTGTGTATTCATGAGCGGTAGACAGGGATGCTATGCTTGAAGTAATTTGACTTATTTTAGATTTTTAATTAAACACATAGTTAACTTGATTATTGCGTGGATAAGTGGCACATGTATAGAAATAATGGATTTCTAGTATAGAACCGGGGTTAAATACATAACAGAAAAATACTCATTTATCACTTGACCAATTAGATAGATAGTTTGGCAGAGTACTAGAATTAATGGTAGTAAATATTTTGGGATGCATTGATTCCATGTATGCTAAAATTATGTGGAGTGATCTTGACTGATAGGTGGAAGCTAGGTAATGACAATATTCTGGTGATCTAATTTTGATTATTTAATTCTTGCATAAAGTAGAAACTTGCTTGCATTTTTTTACCTCTTTTTGTAGTTTTTTTGACTTGAGTTATTAAGCTCGTAGGGGTATCGCAAAATCCACTGCCCTATGGTTTTTATATATCTAGGAGTCATATACCCAAAGCTCGTTACAAGAGTCATCTAGAAAACTAAAGGGATAGTGGTATTGCACATAAAGTTAGTTCCTGAAGAAAAAATTAAGACATTGCATATATTTAACACCTTTCTTCATAGCCAAGTTGACTCAAGTTATTAAGCTTGTAGGGTATTTCAATACTTGTTGCTCTATGATTTACTTAGACCTATTGTCATCGTCCTAATGCTCGTTAAATGGACCATCTAGAAAACTTAAGGGAGAGAGATGTTGCACATAAGATATCAAAAAAAAAAAAGCATTACAATTGGATGATTAGTTGATAGATTTCAAAAAGGGGATGTAGATAACTAGTGTGTTCAAATTGCTTAGTGGATATTTAAAGGTTGGGGCACTCAAATAAAGGAAAATCATCGCAAATGTAGCTAATTGCTGTCATTGGTTAGACCCAACCAAACTTGAGCGAAGAAAATATAGGCAATTTAAGAATCATCCTTAAAGACATAACCCGGGTTAGAGAAAAAATAACTAGTTTTCGGTGGAAGTGAATCTCATGAGAGGATGAAATTTGACCACTAAAAGTCGGAAGATCACCTATTAAGCGCACTTTAATAATTGGGTTGACCAAACACACACGTCGATCATGTACTGAGTTAAGACTCGCATAGCATTGTTTGAAGACAGTTCAGAGATTACTAACAATTTAATCCTGAAGAAAATATGGCAAGTTATTTAACATGTGTATGTGCTTTTAAGTGTCTTAGTTCATTGTTACATTATGCATGCGTAGTTTTGAATGGTGTCTTATTCGAGGACGAATAAGCGTTCAAGTTTGGAGGATTTGATAAGTATAATTTTGTACTTATCTTGATCATAAATGTGGATAGTTATGAGTTCTTTAGAGTTTGATATTGCTTAATTATGTATTTATTTATTTATTTTTAGGTAAAACTCGAATTTGGATTTATTTGGAGGCTAAACAGAGAATAATGACCAAAATCGTGCAAAATGGACTCCAAATTGTAAATACCCATTAGTTGATTCGAACAAAATAATGATTGAAGATAACATGGAATCAGTGGAATGATATTCGAAGTTAAAGGATCAAAGTTGCACTTGAAAAAGACTTACGGAGAAAACTGAACCGCACATGTTATTTTCCAGATTTTTAGTCGAAAATTGAGACCCATTTTTGGGATAGCAAAAGTTTGAATTGGAAAAATGTTATTTCAAGAATATTTGTATCCCTTTGAGTTTTATTTCAATACACTTTGAATTATCTATATCGGATATGGAAAGAGAAAGATATGATAAAAATACTTAAAGATGCACATAGGCATAACCATACACAATGCGAATACAACTTTCCTTATTTGAATAGAACTCTTTTGGAACCAAATTTTGACGTGATTTTTGACCTAATTTCACCTTATATAATAGACTACATGGACATCGAGAAGGGGAGATTGAATTTTGGTGCAAGAACTCCTACTTCTCAATTCAATTCCAAAACCTTCAATTCTAATGACTTCATGTCTTTCTTTTATCATTTGTAAAAAATTTAATTATTGGAATGTACGATGTAACTTAGTTTGATTATTTCAATTTCAATTCTCAAGTTTTGTACTTTGGTCATATGTATTGAATATATTTATGCTCTTTATACATGAATTATCTAATAACTAATTCATTGATTTGTGAATTATAACAAGTTGAGAAGTGAGTTACATATCTAGACTACGTAATAAATCTGGCAATGTGACAAAATGATAGAGATACATGATCGTGGTTGTTGTGATCATTATATGAATTCCTGTTATTGAATGCATTTAATTATGATTTATTCTGACCCAACATAGAGATATTTGGTTGTTCTAATTAGGCAGAACTATTTTAAGCCGAGATGGTAAAATTAGATACAATTATGAATTTGTTCAAAGACTTCTTTAGAAAGCAACTTGGAATGAGAAATTGATTATAATAACGATGGTAGAATCGTGAATTTCAACACTTTCGTTTCATAAGAAAAATCTAATTCTTGATCTTCGGAATACCCCCCTTTTGTATTGTTAAGTTAATGTCTGAGAAAAAAATTGTAGTTAAAATGTCGACCTCACTGAATTCGAGTTCTGACTCCGTCTGTGTACCTGAATATATATTGAACGTTAAAGTTATTGGATTTATAATATTCAAGAAATGGGGCATCACGTCGTCTTCTTGTCCCTATTTGTTTTCAAGCATTAATATTAAATTACAGATTTGGTTGAATTAACTTTTGTTTACGTCTTTCCAGGGGCGGATTTGTATTAGGGCAGCCTGGGTCAAATGACCCAGCAATATTTGAATCTGAAACTGAAAAAAAAAGAGACCCAAATAAATTAGGCCCATTCAAATCAATACCAAAGCACAGGTCCACATCCACCAATTGCCAAACCCAAGTAAATAACCCAAGTCCCAAGTCATCCAATTTCTCTGCAATTTCCATTCCTCTTCTCTGCTAGGCTGCGGCGCTGCCTCTCAATCTCTGCAGACTGCAGAGACTCCGTTACTCACGTCGGCGGTCGACAACCAGTTCCTCACGTCACGTCCGCAACCAGTTTTTGGCAACCACCGCACTGCATTCTCTAAAGTCTCTCGTGCCAGTCCCACAGTCCACCGACTCCGAGCCAGTGACTGTGAGGTAATGAAGCTTCATTTCAAAATTCAAACTTAATATTGTTGATTTCTTTGTTAGGTAATTAAGTATTTGATTTCTTTAAGTTTCAAGATTAATGTTTAAAGCATATTTTTTTAATTTAAAATGTTAAATATGTGTCTTCTGTATAAGTAATTTGTGTATTGATTTCTTTTAAATATTGTATAATTTGTATTGATTTCTTCATTATTTCTTCAAAGTGTTGTTGATTTCTTTTAGTGTAACCTCTGCATTGATTTCTTTACTTGTGTAATCTATGTATTTGTAATCTGTGTATTAAACTATTATTAGGAATTTAAGATGTTGATGTTTTATGTTGCTTGATATCTTATAACATTCACAGAATTATGGACAAATACTTGAAAAGGAAAGCCCCCTTGTCTAGTGAAGAACATAGTACTAATGTCAGTGAGGCCGTTCAAGATGAAACGGATATTTTGGATAAAATTGATGTCGCACAACTTCCTACAGATCCTGGACTACGAATTCCAATAATGGAATACAATGTTAATGATCGGGATATGGTTCGAAGAGCATACTTGCAGTTAGGTCCCTGTCAGCCTCTCAAGCATGATTTTCCACAAAAACAATGTGGAAAATCAGGATTGAGACGTTTTCAATCATCTTGGTTTAACAAATTCCCTTCTTGGTTAGAATATAGCATAGAAAAAGATGCTGCATTTTGCTTCACCTGTTACCTTTTCCAATCAAGCAGTGAGCGCGGTAGCAGTGATACCTTTGTAAAGCGGGGGTTTTCAAATTGGAAACACTTACAAATTCTTCAAGAACATGTTGGAGATCATAATAGTGCACACAGTAAAGCTCGTATTAGATGTGAAGCCTTCATGAATCAAAAGAAAAGTATTTCATCTATTTTTTTGAAGAAGTCAGAACAAGAACGTAGTGACTACAAAATTCGTTTGGGTGCATCAATAGATTGTGCTAAATTCCTTCTACGTCAAGGGCTAGCATTTCGAGGACGTGATGAATTTGAAGGTTCAAGGAATCAAGGGAATTTTCTTGAACTATTTAAGTGGTTGTGTGATCACAATGATGAGATTAATGCCGTTGCACTGAAGAATGCTCCAGAAAATCACAAGTTAACATCACCTACCATTCAAAAAGATATTGTAAGTGCTGCTGCCTTTGAAACTATCAATGTTATTATGAACAATATTGGTGATGGTTTATTTTCTATTCTTTTGGATGAATCTCGCGACATCTCAGTTAAGGAGCAAATGTCTATTGTTTTGCGTTATGTAGACAAGAATAGTTGTGTAGTTGAACGTTTTGTTGGTATTGAGCATGTTTCGAGCACGACGGCTCTCTCACTTAAGGTTGCTATTGATCGTATGTTTTCTAGATATAATTTAAGTATATCTAGATTGAGAGGTCAAGGCTGTGACAGGGCTAGTAACATGCAAGGGGAGTTTAATGGTTTGAAAGCGCTTATTTTGAAAGAGAATCCAAGTGCTTTCTACATTCATTGTTTTGCTCATCAACTTCAACTAGCTCTTGTAGGAGTGGCAAACAAGCATGTGGAGATCGATGCGTTCTTTGATTTGGTTGTAAATGTTGTTGGAGGTTCAGCTAAACGTTGTGATCTTCTTCGTGAGAAACAAAGACTCAAAGTTCTGGAAGCTCTTAGTCATGATGAAATATCTAGTGGACGTGGCCTTAATCAAGAAACTACACTTAAGCGCGCAGGTGACACACGTTGGGGTTCTCACTATGGTTCTGTGCTTAGCTTGATTGGTATGTTTTCATCTATAATTGATGTCATTGATATGATTGCTAATGATGTTCCAAGTGCTGGAAAAAGAGGTGAAGCACTTAATTTGTTGACCTTGATTCAAACATTTGACTTTGCCTTTAGACTACATCTCATGAAAAAGATCTTAGGAATTTCAGACGAATTGTCAAAGGCATTACAAAAGAAGGATTAAGATATTGTCAATGGTATGAGATTAGTGAAAGTTTGTAAAGCACGACTTCAAGAAATGAGGGACAATGGATGAGATTCTTTTTTGAAAGCGGTTAGCTCTTTTTGTCAGAAACATGATATTGTTGTTCCTAACTTGAATGATGTTTATATACCTCCAGGCCGGTCACGAAGAAACAATCAAGAAATGACGAATTTACATCATTTGCGCGTGGATTTCTTTTATGTCGTCATTGATATGCAACTTCAAGAATTGAATGATCGTTTTTTTGAGGTTAATAGTGACTTATGTGTTTGTGTTGCATGTTTGTGTCCAAATGATTCATTTTGTGCTTTTGACAAGAAAAGATTAATTCAACTTGGTGGATATTATCTCGAAGATTTTTCACCAATAGATCTCTTGGCACTTGATGAACAACTTGAAACTTATATTTTGGATATGCGCACCGATGAAGATTTTAGCGGATTATGAGGCCTTAGTGATCTTTCACAAAATTTGGTGATGAAGAAAAAACATGAAGTTTATCCATTACTCTATAGGCTTGTGACGTTGGCATTAATTCTTCCAGTTGCAACTGCTACAGTAGAGAGAGCATTTTCATCAATGAATCTCGTTAATACTCGATTGCGCAATCGAATTGGAGATCAATGGTTGAATGATAGTTTGATTGTATATATCAAGAAAGATATATTTGATAGAATTGATAATGATGTAATTATACGTCGTTTTCAAAGTATGAAAACACGTATGGATCAAGTGTAATAGTGATTCAAGTTATATTTTGATTATATATATTGGATTTTTGATGTATTATTATTTATGATTTTCCTTATATTAGATTTGGTACTCAATATTGTTGATTTCAATCCTCTTAGTAAAAAAAAAAATTTCGGGGGCTCCGCCCCCGAACCCAGGGAGGGGGGGCCTCCCCCCTCCACCCCCCACCCCTCTAATTTTTTGCTCCAGCATTGTATAATTCCTGGCTCCGTCACTGCGTCTTTCGTATGGATGATCAAATGTTGTACATGGAGTCAAGCTGATTATTATGTTTTGTTTTACAGAGACAAATTTAATTTTTGTAAAAGGACAAATATGAACTTCGCTTTTGTTTGAAACCTTTGAAAAGAATTGGGTTTATTGGAGAGCAGAGCAAATAATTGATTACTCAAATTGATATTTTATATATTAAATGGCTTAAAATTGAATCTATATAAGAGCTAACAATTGTCGAGTAATGTTAGTAATTAATAGTGATGTTTCAAAGTTTATGTAATTCAAATTACAACATGTTCGGATCCATTGATTTTTTTTTATTTTTATAATCAGTCCAATTTTCAATACAACTTTTTAACCATACATCTTTTCTCTCTTTAAATTTTAACCATTTATTTACCTTGAGATTTGAAAAAAAAATATTTACAATCCACCTCACCTGACGCCAAACAGCTCCTTAGTAATACTAATAGCATTATTCAAAAGTTCATATCAATGATTTGCTTTACTAGTCACGTATCCCCCTCTACATAAAAGAGGGAATGAGTCTTACTGTTCATGTTTGTCCCATGCGTTTTCACACTTACTATTCGTTATCTGGTTTTCGTAATTTTCAAACTGTGCAAATAAATATTCTACAGTAAATTGAAATTGAACAAATATCCCGTCTCTCTCTCTCTAAAAACTCATTTCCTTCAGTTTCTTACTCCCTTTCATGCTCACAGATTTCATATATTTCTCATCTACAGCTCTCACATAATTTCTCCCTCCTCATCGTCAATCTCTCTCTCGCTGCTATGCACCATAAACTGATCCAAGTAAGCCATTTTTTTTACTGTAATTAATAATTTCTTATGATTTGTACTGAAATTGAGCCGGTATTCGCTCTTGCCGCTGGTTAATCCTGAGGAAATCCTGCTCAATTCTTCTTGAGTGTTCTTCATAGTTTATTCGATTTCGGCCACCATGTGTTAGATTAGGTGTTGGGACTTGCGTTTGATATCTGGGTCAATCGTTTTATATCTTATTTTCTCAAAATCAGCT
Source organism: Ligustrum vulgare (assembly GCA_963555705.1). Classification (NCBI taxonomy): domain Eukaryota; kingdom Viridiplantae; phylum Streptophyta; class Magnoliopsida; order Lamiales; family Oleaceae; genus Ligustrum; species Ligustrum vulgare. The sequence goes on along the minus strand of OY743171.1, from coordinate 46,834,170 downwards.
CATTTCTGTTATTGGCATGATGCCGATCAGGAACATCGTTCACCAAGGTCGAACAAACGTCAATGCCACTGCTTCTTCTCGGGTTCCTCCGCACTCTTACTGTAACGAAATCCCTCCTTCCCCCCTCTCTATATATAGATGTGTGCTTGTATTTTTTCGTTTAAAAATGTGAAATATCTACCATTTTTATAGTTACTATACATTTTTTTTGGAGTTTCAAGATTTTTCTTTTCTTTAGTATTTATTATTTGTGGCTATTCTTTCCATGATATTTAAAGATTCAGCTTTTTTTTTTTTTACTAGGCATTGATTATGTGACTGAAGGACAAAACACTAGCATAGTTATCAGCATTTTCATATTTGTTCATTTCTTCTTTTGATATTTTCTTTATTTTTTCCTGTTATGGCGAGAAACTGGTGCTTCCTAGATATAAGAAGATTAAAATTTGATAACTTTCAAAAAAGAAATAAAATCTGGTTGTGGGTATTTTTGCAAAATGAGTTCCTCCAAGATGTTTTTAGTTAAAGTGTATGTTGATCAAAGAGTAAAATGGAGGATATTTTTTCTTTGATTTGACCGAAACTAGAAAATGCTGTTTCTTTTGATGTCTTTGAACTGTTTCACTAATTCGAAGTAATTCAGAAGTTTACTCAAGTAACTTGAATTGTACTATATCCTTTCATGAAGGAGAGGTGAAAAAAAGAGTGGTGAAACATTCGAATGAGAAGGGGAAAAATTAATTGATGGAAATTGGTGGCCTTAGTAAAATATTGAAAAATTTATTTACAAATTTATCCACAGTTGACCACTTCAAGAAAATATTCATTGTCTTCTTTGTGTGAAAAATACCTTGTATAATTAATAGGTGGGGGCATAAAGTTACTGTTCACAAAATATGTCTCATTCGTTTTCACACGATGTGGTGAGGTTCTGGTTCCGTAATAGTAAAAAAAAAATTACGTTATTTGATGACATTGAAGAGTAAATTGTGCAGTAAGGTGGTGAGAAAATATATCTTGTAACGTTATTATATTTACACAGGAAAAACATTGCCTCTTTTGTTCACACACATAATCCCTCTCTTCAACCGACAAATTCTCCAACACAGTTTCGTCACTTCATTTTTAAGCGGTCATTGACTCATTTTTTATGCTACAACAAAACAAATCCATGAATTAACCACTTCCCATTATAAATCTTCTACTGTTCATTATCATCTAGACTAATTTGATTCCAACGTACATCCAGAATTTATTCCTCCTTCCTTTGAGAGCCTTTGTCGTGTAGAGTTTTCTCTCAAAGGAACACCTGAATATATTTATCTTTGTCGACCAGATTTATTTTTAATATGACTTCATTCAACTTTACATGATTACCCACAGGAATCAGACAAATCCTTGAATTCTGTCATACAACTTTCTTATCAAGAAGAAAAGGATTTTTATGTTAAAGCATCAATGTCAAAGCAAGATCCTAAAGAGTCTCAATATGAAATTCTTTATGTTCTCGATTCTTCTGAAGTTATGAATACCAAGCTAGGCGACATTGCGAAGAAGGACCCATAAAAATTACATCTCTCAACTGACTAGTTGGGTTCCTCAAAAAAAGTTAAGATCAATGAATCTCCTAAGCATTCCATCCCAAAAAGAAAGGTCCCACCTATCTCTGAAGTAGTCGTTGATGAAAATCTATCTGCGCCAAAAATAACTGACAAACGTCGTGACATTAATGACAGTATAGGAACTGTCCTTATAAAACCAAAACTGGAAAAACCATAAGAAAATATTCAGGGTGTGTAAATATTTAATGGTGAAGATGATATCCCTCTTGCCGTAACACCTTCCCCTTTTGTTATTTTATGTTTAAAAGAAATGTGTTGTATCCCTTCAACTATCTGTTACGAACATCACGTGAGTTTTGTAACATATTTAAACTATGCTTAAATAAATCTTTGCCATTTTCAAATTCCTCAATTTATTTTATTATTTTGTAACAACATATGAATTCTTCATATTAGCTCGTTCAAGTAATGATTTTCATTACTTATTACTACAAAATAGGAATTCTTCAGAGTCGAGCTTCTTATCTTTTGGTTTAGTTTCTCTTGGACTTGCGTGGTCACTAGAAACGATGAGGTACTGACAATGTTGAACGACATTCTGGATTTGCTTCCTGTTAAGAAGTTAATATCTACCTACAAACATTAGATTTCATCTGGGATATGAATGCTTTCAAAATTCTGTTGTCACGTCCCTTACCACTCGTTGCATATGATCTCATGTATGGAGGTATGTTGAACAGTGGGTAGAGATAAGTGGAGTGCATCATAGGCTATGTTGGTTGGGATAAAAGGTGAATGAATCAGGGACCACCTATGTTTACTTTGGTATTCGGATAAGAAGAGAGACATAATTTCACCGCAATGGTTATTATAAGATATTATGATTAATTTCAACATCTGCTACTGCAATTTAACGAATTATGGATATTTAATTTGGGTTTCAAAGTACATTCTACATGTACCTTGCTGAATTATTCTTCTTGTGTGACTTCATCTTGGATATCACTTCTTTCATTTTGTTAAATAGTTTCACACCCCTTGCAAGCCTTCTGCTGGTACTTGGGTTAGTTAATAAATAAGAAATTGATATTCATGATTTAATTTGATGGATGGCATTGTACATTTTGTCACCTTTTCTTACTATTGTATGTTCTTGCTTTATTTTCTTATACACTATCTTGCGCCCACTAAAATATTACCCAGTACTTATAAGCTTGATGTATAATGTCATGATTCAATTAGCTTTCAGATGCTGATCTTGTGTTTACACTCGCACACGGAAGGTTCAAACCGGGGTTTCTATATTTTATACTATCTTATGATTGAGGTTAACTTCTAGGTGACCTCTCTCATAAGTATAGAAACAAATGCTATCAATTAACCTATTTTGAGAATAGGTATTCCATCAATTTGAAGATGTGATTTTCTACTATTTTCCAGTGGTGATGTGGATAGAAATTTTTGGACCTTCTGTCAAATACTTGAAGACTGTTATGTTTCTAATGATTAGCTATTTGTTTAGTTTGGAGCATTAATGGGTTTATGCTTGAAGTGGCATACTGAGTCTTGTCAATCTCTTTGTCCTTCATTTCTGTGATACAGGTTTAATCCACTTGTTTGTTGCATTTCCTAACAAAAATTTGCCTTATAAAAAAAATATTATTTGTAAAAGACCTACAATTTACACATTTGGCACTATTTTAGGATGTCATCTGTATTAATTAAGCTTAAAGCTAATCCGTTCGTATGTCGCTGTTTACTATAATTTGCATCACGTTAGTGCATTTCGTTTGTTTCCCCTTATACATTCTTTTCACTTGTTTATTTACTATAATTTGCATCACATTATTGATGCCTAATCATTGCGAACCTTTCTGAATTTATTATTTCTCCATTATACAGGACTGCTACTGTACTTACTGTCCCCGGATGGCTTTCCTAATACCGCTCAAGCTGGTATTGGATATGTGATATCAGAATTGCTTGGAAATAATATCCGAAACAGTTTTTCCATACTACCAGGTTCAAATGAGTTGCAAAGTTCTTTGGCCCTTCCCAAAATTGTAACTTTTATGTAGTCTTAATTATTGTTATATGATACTACACAGCCTTCTATGATTTTCTGTGTCTCTTCAACTAATAATTCTTTATAAAAAAACATAATATAATTATATTAGGATTCCGTTAATTCAATGACGCTAAATAATACAGCAACTGCACATTTCTCGTACGGAGTACGATTTTTCACTAGTAGTCCTAAAAGCCAGTATAAGCTATTAATTTGAAAAAAAAAAAAAAAAAAAAAAAAAAAATTCATTATAAAGTGTAAACTAGATAGGTGCAGAAATTGCTTGACAAAGAAACTTTAGGTGACGTTCTGTTTGTATTTTATTTTTTATTTTTATTTTCGAAAATATTTTATATTTCTTGTTTTTATTTTTGTTTTCAAATTTACTGAAAACGCGTTTGGTTTGTCATTTCTGAAAACTGTTTTTGAAAATGAAAAGTTGGAAGACACGTTCTGTTTGAAATTTTGCAGAATACTACTTAAACTATTTTTAATTAATTTGATTGCAGAATACTACTGACTCAAACTCAAATTTCCTTTCACAATACACTGAAAACATGGTTACATGCAACACACTAAAGTGAGCATTAAGAGTCTATATTAACACAGCTTGGTCAGGTTCGGGATTTGAGAAAGCTCTAGTTCTATTAAAATCCAGAAATTCCAAGTTCTTTCAAAACCATCAGAGTCTATTTATTAGTGCATTTTTTGAAATATAACAAGAATTCTCACTTAATTTTTTTTTTTTTTTGTAATGTTGATATTGAATTCAATAAAACTTTATTTAAGCTTAATTCCAAGATAGGATAATTCTTCAAAAAAAAAAAAAACTTTATTTAGGCTTTGTTCCAAACTAGGATAATTCTAAAAAAAATAAAAATAAAATAAAAAAATAAAAACTTTATATTAAACTTAGTTTCAAGTTAAAATAATTCTTAAAAAAAAAAAAAAAATTCCCAAAACGCGTTTTCTGCTTTTTGGACATTTTTTGTCGAAATACACGTGCACATTTTTTTTTTTTTTCAAAATGCGTTTTCAAAAATGGTAAATAGAACGCGTTTTTAACGTTTTCGAAAATAAAAACAGAAAACGACCTCAAAACAGTAAAGAGAACAGAACCTTTTTTTTTTTTTTTTTAAATGGTATCAAACCACTATGGAGGATATTAAATATTATACTGGAATTGTAGATAAATTAGCTAACAATATATTTTGTGTGTCATATTTGGAGTAGAAAATTTGGAAAATGAGGTCACTATTTATAGATTTTTTAACATCTCTTCAAAAAAGTTACATATTTTGGTAAAGTTAATTTAAACCATTAGATCATAAAGTTAATTTAAATTATTAGATCATACATTTTTATTTTTAATGCTCTAGATTACACATGTTCAAAAGATGATGCCTTTTCATATTGCAATCTTTTGAATAGTCATATCATAAATATTATAACTTTTCGATATGCACTTTTACATTTGAAAAGTTGTGATCAACCATTACAACAATTGAAGACTTTTTCAATTCACACTATAAATAATTCACCAATTATTTTAGCATAATTATCACGCTTCTTCTCATCCATGTTGAGAATCTGAGATAGGTGCTAGGTTTTATTTTTCTAGCAATTTTTCCTCACACTTCTTAGTTCTTATACTTTATTATCAAATATCAAAAAACCCATATATATATATATGACATTTTTGAAAATAGTAAAGAGTCATTTCAATGTACGAGACACTTTCATAATTTTCGTTTAAATAAATCATGATATCAAGCAATCTAAACTTAGCTCATATATCATAAAAAAGGACATTCCTGTTTGATTCTCTTTAAAAAAAAAGTTTTTACAATATTCAATTTCAATCATTCATTAAAAATAAAATTAAAAATATTTGATTTTTAAATCAAATCTCAATCATCAATTTTTCTAAAAATCACTATTTATTTAAAAAAAAAATATTTTTAAACAATATCAAACACACAAATGTGATATTCTTAATTTATGAATGAAAAACGAGAAAATCTAACCGTCCAAAGTGGTGGAGGTACAAAGTGCTCTCTCTCCCCCTCTCTCTCTCTCTCTCTCTCTCTCTCTCTCTCTCTCTCTCGCCCATTTACAAATTCAAGGAAATGATAATGATTTTCTTGAATAATCGTGCTTTCACCATTCCGAATTATTTTATCTTAGTCCATACCCCTTTAGGAAAGTGGTACCTTAAAAATTCCTTCTTTTGTCGATTTTATTATTACTATAATTAGAGGACATGTCAAATTGGCAAAACCTTGACAAGGGCCCAACTTTGTTCGCCACTTAGTATATAATTATTAATTACCACTAGTATATTATTTCATCCTTGCGATGCACGAAAGTTGTTATCCACAATATCGATTTTAATAAGTAATATAAAATTTTAATACTTATACATAATCAAAACATATATAAATGCATAACAAATAATTTTCTATTTCAATAATTATTAGATTTTATAAAATAATATACCTAATTCAAATTATTAAAAACATCTTTGAATAGTAAACGTCAATTTATATATTTAAATATTTAAATTTAATGAATAAAACTTTATTTACAAAAATAAGCAGTCAAAATAATAATTTTGAAAATCTCGCAATTATCATGATATGACAATCGAGTAAAGTTAGAAATCACGAAATTGTACCGAAGATCTTATACCCTGTAATCTTTAGAATTTATCAAAAATAAGTATGGTTAAAAAATATTAATCATTGTATTAATATTATTAACTTAAAAGTAGTCAAAGTATTAACTCTTCAATATTAACATTCGTTCAATAACTTTTTCGATAAATTATTTATAAGTAACACATTTTTTCAACCTACTTTTTAATCACATATATTTCTCCAAAAATTTCTTCAACCACACATTTTATTATAATACTAAAACATAAAGAATTTAAGAATTAATTCTGTCAGACTATCCTACTTTCATATATAGTATAGATTTTCACTAGTACAATGAACTAAAATTGTTATCCGTAATATCGATAAACATTCATTAAAATTTAATGATTATACATAATCAACACAAATGCAAAAGATATGAAAATAATTTTTCCATTCTCATCACATATTTAACATTTTTCTCAATTTTCATTCAAAAACACCAATACAATAATTAAAAATATGTGTTTAATCTTAATAAACGACAATTGAACAACGTTGAAGATCAAGAAACTATTATATCATATAATCTTTGCACAATTATTAAAATTAAAAATAATTAAAAAATATTAATCATTATTTACCATAATAGTAGACTATTAGTGCATATATATATATATATATATATATATATATATATATATATATATATATATATATATATATATATAAAACAATAAATAAATGCATTCATATCTATCTAGATTTTGCATTCACATTTGGTGTATAACTATTTTGTATTTACATTAATCTCGTTTTGCATTCACACTAACAAAATCATATAAGGGATATGCACTTTAGGGGGGAAAACAATAACTTCTATGGTAAGTTAAACTTCTACCTTTATTAATATAACTAGTGAATCACCCGTGCGATGCACGGGAAGTTAAATCTGAATAAAGAAACCATGACACGACGTCAAATAACTATTGGGACAGAATACATAACATTAACAAATAAAAGACCACATCGTGAAATGTTGGTTTTGTGTTACTATAAATTTTGAAAAACTTTTTTGTACACAACATTTGTTGTTGAATTTGTTGATCTTTCATCCTTATCGCAAATTAACATCTTCAATTCCGAATGACTTATCATCCTTGAAATTGCAACATAAAGTGAGCATCAACCTTTTAAGAAGAAGTCCTACATGCAAATGTAATTGTCACGGACTCTTATTGATAGTCATGGCATATAGGACAATATCAATGTAAATGTCTTTGAAATTTTACAAATATCCAAGTATTCGACGGGCTAAATGTAGCGACCAAGAATTTTTACGCGATTAATAATTATTTTAATAGAAAATCGTGTCGCTACTATTTCACCCATTTTTATTAAGTTAACGCCACGACGTATTCGTATAGCCAAGTCAAGAAATAATCGAGATCGTTCGATTTTAAATTAAATTCCGAATTTCTAAAAATATCTCCATTCTCTTGATTTAAAGTATATTAAGTTCAAGTACTTAATTCAATGTTATCCCAATATTTATTTATACAAAAATTATTTTTATTATTGAAATTAAGAAAATATATGCAAGCATGAGAGGTTCCATTATATATAATAATTATGAGAATCTTAATTTAATAAATATGGAAAAGTATATGAATGAATTATATACTCCATTATATGTAATCATGAAGAGCATAATATTTGTATAAATATGGAAAAGTATATGAATGAATTATATACTCCATTATATGTAATCATGAAGAGCATAATATTTGTATAAATATGGAAAAGTATATGAATGAATTATAGACTCCATTATATGTAATCATGAAGAGCATAATATTTGTATAAATATGGAAAAGTATATGAATGGTTGATAAGATTCCATTATATGTAATCATGAAGAGCATAATATTTGTATAAATATGGAAAAGTATATGAATGAATTATATACTCCATTATATGTAATCATGAAGAGCATAATATTTGTATAAATATGGAAAAGTATATGAATGAATTATAGACTCCATTATATGTAATCATGAAGAGCATAATATTTGTATAAATATGGAAAAGTATATGAATGGTTGATAAGATTCCATTATATGTAATCATGAAGAGCATAATATTTGTATAAATATGGAAAAGTATATGAATGGTTGATAAGACTCCATTATATGTAATCATGAAGAGCATAATATTTGTATAAATATGGAAAAGTATATGAATGGTTGATAAGACTCCATTATATGTAATCATGAAGAGCATAATATTTGTATAAATATGGAAAAGTATATGAATGGTGCTTTACTTTAAGAAAAGGATGTGTTAAAATTAATAGAATTGAATGATTATGTTTACAATATGCCAACTTTATACATCTATTTAAACCCATCTCTTTTACACACAACTCTACACATATACACTTATTTCCAATCTCTTGACAAAATCCACAAGTAAGAGAAATTCAAGGTGGTCAAGAAAGTTTTGGTCCATTTACTACTACACTTCATTTTAATCTTTTAAAAGGTAAGTATATCTTATGTTTTTATGAAAAGTAAGTATGTTTTTATGAAAGGTAAATACACCTTATGTTTTTATGAAAAGTAAGTATGTTTTTATGACAAGTAAATATATCTTATGTTTTTATGAAAAGTAAGTATGTTTTTATGAAAGGTAAATACACCTTATGTTTTTATGAAAAGTAAGTATATCTTATGTTTTTATGAAAGGTAAATACACCTTATGTTTTTATGAAAAGTAAGTATGTTTTTATGACAAGTAAGTATATCTTATGTTTTTATGAAAAGTAAGTATGTTTTTATGAAAGGTAAATACACCTTATGTTTTTATGAAAAGTAAGTATGTTTTTATGACAAGTAAGTATATCTTATGTTTTTATGAAAAGTAAGTATGTTTTTATGAAAGGTAAATACACCTTATGTTTTTATGAAAAGTAAGTATGTTTTTATGACAAGTAAATATATCTTATGTTTTTATGAAAAGTAAGTATGTTTTTATGAAAGGTAAATACACCTTATGTTTTTATGAAAAGTAAGTATATCTTATGTTTTTATGAAAATGTTTGGATCATTGCTATGAAATCAATCTCACAAGATTGTTATGGGTTCCATATGATATGTTTATGATTATGCTAAGGGGACCGGAGTTTAGTAGCGCTACACATAAGAATTCTTGCCATTTAAGTTCGGTAAAATTCTTGTGTCTCCCTATATTTATTAGTATTTCGATCCTATCCTATGTTATGATGAAAATGATCCATATGCTTTCAAAAGAAAATTTATGCTTGGTATACTTACTGAGATTTTATAAATCTCACTCCACGATATTTACCATTTTCAGATAATTGAAGGTTCGAGGCGGTCAACATGGAAGTGGTAAAAGTGGTTAAGATTGATGAGATAATTATGTTGAACTTTATGTAAGAAAATTATGTTCTATTTTTATTCACAAATAAAATTATGGGATTCTAATTATTCTTTTGAATAATTTTACATTTCTATTTAAGTCTCGATAATATGATATGAGTCACTTTTAGTGGCACTCGAATGTTCGAGAATTCGGGTCGTCACAGTTGGTATCAGAGCCAAGAGTTTTAAAAACGATTCTGTAGATTTTTGAAATTTTATTTCTTAAAAAAAAAAAAAAATATGATTTACGAATGATTTTCAAAATAATCTTTGTCGTCAAGTTTAGAAATGATGAGCCTTAAATGGACTTTGCATAATTGATTTTAGACATGGCATTAAGTATGAGAAGTCAACAGAAATGATTAGAAATATGTTCAGATTATCTATCATTTAGATTTAATGAGAAATAGCGAGCCAATTTTATGAATTTTTATGAGATGTTAAGATTATAAGTGATATGATTTTAATGAGACTTTTATGAGAAGCATTATGAAGTTAGAGATTTAAAGATTTGGTTATTGGGAATTAAGTAATGGATATTATGTTGAGTAAGTGAATTATGCATCTATATTGAATAGAAATTTATTATGAACTTTGGCCTTGTGATTAAATTTTGGGAATATGATTTATGACTTATAAATATAAGTATGAGTAATCTTTTGAGCCAATTAAGGTATTGAAGGAAGTGATATTGTGATATTGACGACTATGATTTGAAATTTCTATGTTGAGGAATTATGAATTGATTTTCTGGAATATTTTTTTATGATATTGAAGTTTGATGAAATTGTGGTCAATTTTTAGATCGTTGTGATCAAATGTGGAATTATTTATTATTGTGAGTTATGAAGTATGCTTACGGTTTGAATAAGTCCAAATTTCAAAGGAAACTCTGCTTAGAATTTTATCGTTTGGAATTAAGAGCATAGTATGGTATGCAATCACTAAGAGAATTGAGGTTAGACATGCAAATTCATTTACATCACAAACGAGATTTAGTAGATGATAACAGAGATATTTATTATTTTCTCGTAAGGAGAACACACAAGAGTCACATTGGAAATAAATACATGAAACACGCAAAAGCAAAAGAAAGCAACATGGGAAATTCCTCAAATTGAGAGATGTGTTTCCGGAGTAGCCGTATCCTACCACCTCTGACCTTTTGAGGAAATAAAGAAACCTTCAAAGAGGTGTGTTTCGAGAGTAAGAATACTCCGTAATCTACCACCTGGAACCTTTGAGGTACACACAAGATTTAAACATTAAGGAAATCCTAGGAAATTAGAGGGGTGTCTCGAGAGTAAGAATACTCCGTACTCTACCCCCACCTATTCTAAGATTCATAAAGTTAAGTTTACATTAACCGGACTCCATTTTCGCTTGATTCCCCTTCCTTGCGACCAATCTATCTTAACCCCTGCTGGATCTTGTATTGAGATATATGACTGCAGCTTATCCAGTAGTTCATCAATAGTAGGAGCAGAAATAAGGAGTCTTCTGGAAAATGGAGAGATGAATCCCTGTTCCACAGCATAATCAAGAAAGGTTAACAAGCCATCAAAGAAATTGTTAACATTCAGAAGCCCAATAGGCTTAGTATGGAGATCTAGTTGAGCCCACGAGGTAATGTTAAAGATTTCTTCTAAGGTACCAAAACCTCCGGGCAGGGCTATAAAGGCATCAGAACCATATAGCATACAAGTTATGCGTTCATGGATGGATAAGGTTTGAACTTCATGCCCTCGTGTTTTTCCTGCAACATCTACCAAAGGGACAGGTATGACACCGATTACTTTTGATTTCTCTGCAAGAGCAGATTGGGAAACACAACCCATTAGACCACTGCTACTACCCCCATACACAAGAGTGATACCTTTTTCCCCCAGTTTCTTTCCAAGATCTACGGCCACTTCTAGATAACTGAAGCCTTTCCCCACTTTTGATCCACAAAATACACAAATAGTTTTGATCTGTCGAAGTTTTGGTGCTTCCATCTTTGATAGTATAGAAGAGAAAACTTACGAAGAAGATGTGATTTTGGGATGCCTGAACTATGAAATATGTTTGGCTATTTAAAGCCGGAAAAACTTACTGTTTTTCATTGATTCTGAAAAAGTAAAGATTTACTTTTGACAAAATCGGCCAACTTTTGACTGTTTTACCAAAGATATCACCTTTCGGTGATTTATTTCCAGCTTTATCAAACCTCGAGAAAGGAAAATATATTTATTTCCAGCTTTATCAAAACTCGAGAAAGGAAAATATATTTTATTTCCAAAACGCGTGAAAGAAAACAGCAAAATATTTTAAATGTGTATCAAGAGATTTACCTTATATCATTGATGAACTGCCAGAAGCCTCATTTTGTAAAACAGACTGGCAAACAGGATCTTTTGCTATTATATTCTGGAGACTATAACGATTTTTGTCCCCGTTAAACTGAGCGTATAAGGAGAAAAATTCACGTTGCACATAACCACTTGGGTGCGTCTCAAGAGTCAGTCGAATATCATCCAAAGACTCCTTACTCAGTCCACCCTTTATGAATTTGATTTTATCATCCCGATTAGTAGAAGAATATCCTACTGTTTTGCAACGAGTATCACAGTTCCAACGAGCACATTTGTAGCAACCATTCAGCCTTTTTGCTCTTCGTTTCTTTGCGAAGGTGCTTTTGCCTAAACCAGGCATGTGCTTTGGAAATGTCATAGGTAATTCACCAGATAGTCGAACCTTTGCTTCGATCAACCAGCGAACATCTTCTGAAACACCATGAGCCATCAGCAACCTCAATCTTTCGAGTCTTATTCGATAAATTTTCCTCAGATCATTCATTGGAAGACTGGAATAATACTTGCGAATGTTTGTAAGAATGATATCCATGTTTTGATGGATCTAACCTCTTCCCAGCATGAACTATTTAAAAGCATTAAGGATCGGAGGAAATCCGCGTGATATTGATTCCAGCAAGAAAGCGCGGAATAGAATAATGGAAAAGAGGGAACAAGAGTTATGCGCCGTTTACTTTCTTGATAAAAGGAAGATTTGATGATGACGGGATTTGAGATATGGAATATTTTCTTGGATTTTGGGTACTGATATTTTGATATAATAATCAAGGTATAGAAATAATACGGGGATACGTGAAAGTGAAATAAGGACTGTATTGAATCAGGATTAATAAGTTTGTGCAAGTGAAAGGAATACCTTACGGGAAATGTTATGATATTTGAGTTAAGAATTTTAATTATTTGGGAGATATTTGTTTATTGAATTTTGCAGAAATTTTGGGTTACAAATATTGGAAAGATAAACTGATGATTATGTTGATATGTGAATAACATGTTTGGGTATATTACATAGAAAATATTCAGGTAATCGTTTTAATTATTTTGGGATATTTGGTGATAAGAAGAAATGACAAATTATTATGGTATGATATGTTAGTAAAGATTTATTGAAATTTTAGAGATATTAATACGAATATTTGAGGTTACATGATACGATGATAAGTGACAGGTTACATGAGTACTACAAGATATGATGAAATATCACATACGATTGGGAATTTTCATTTTGATTCAGAAGAATTTATGAGTAGACATATGTCTATTATTGATAGAAAAGTTCATGTCTTAAGAAAACAAATTGATGCATTTAGTCAAAGTCCAGTGGGTTAAATATGGTTGGGTTAAATATGGTAGCGATGATGCTACATAAGAAGAAGAAGAAGAGATTCTGATTAAGTGTTCAGAAATCATAAGATCAAGTAAGTTTAATTTCGAGGACGAAATTATTTTAAGGGGGTAAGTTTGTAGCGACCAAGAATTTTTACGCGATTAATAATTATTTTAATAGAAAATCGTGTCGCTACTATTTCACCCATTTTTATTAAGTTAACGCCACGACGTATTCGTATAGCCAAGTCAAGAAATAATCGAGATCGTTCGATTTTAAATTAAATTCCGAATTTCTAAAAATATCTCCATTCTCTTGATTTAAAGTATATTAAGTCCAAGTACTTAATTCAATGTTATCCCAATATTTATTTATACAAAAATTATTTTTATTATTGAAATTAAGAAAATATATGCAAGCATGAGAGGTTCCATTATATATAATAATTATGAGAATCTTAATTTAATAAATATGGAAAAGTATATGAATGAATTATATACTCCATTATATGTAATCATGAAGAGCATAATATTTGTATAAATATGGAAAAGTATATGAATGAATTATATACTCCATTATATGTAATCATGAAGAGCATAATATTTGTATAAATATGGAAAAGTATATGAATGAATTATAGACTCCATTATATGTAATCATGAAGAGCATAATATTTGTATAAATATGGAAAAGTATATGAATGGTTGATAAGATTCCATTATATGTAATCATGAAGAGCATAATATTTGTATAAATATGGAAAAGTATATGAATGGTGCTTTACTTTAAGAAAAGGATGTGTTAAAATTAATAGAATTGAATGATTATGTTTACAATATGCCAACTTTATACATCTATTTAAACCCATCTCTTTTACACACAACTCTACACATATACACTTATTTCCAATCTCTTGACAAAATCCACAAGTAAGAGAAATTCAAGGTGGTCAAGAAAGTTTTGGTCCATTTACTACTACACTTCATTTTAATCTTTTAAAAGGTAAGTATATCTTATGTTTTTATGAAAAGTAAGTATGTTTTTATGAAAGGTAAATACACCTTATGTTTTTATGAAAAGTAAGTATGTTTTTATGACAAGTAAATATATCTTATGTTTTTATGAAAAGTAAGTATGTTTTTATGAAAGGTAAATACACCTTATGTTTTTATGAAAAGTAAGTATATCTTATGTTTTTATGAAAAGTAAGTATGTTTTTATGAAAGGTAAATACACCTTATGTTTTTATGAAAAGTAAGTATGTTTTTATGACAAGTAAGTATATCTTATGTTTTTATGAAAAGTAAGTATGTTTTTATGAAAGGTAAATACACCTTATGTTTTTATGAAAAGTAAGTATGTTTTTATGACAAGTAAGTATATCTTATGTTTTTATGAAAAGTAAGTATGTTTTTATGAAAGGTAAATACACCTTATGTTTTTATGAAAAGTAAGTATGTTTTTATGACAAGTAAATATATCTTATGTTTTTATGAAAAGTAAGTATGTTTTTATGAAAGGTAAATACACCTTATGTTTTTATGAAAAGTAAGTATATCTTATGTTTTTATGAAAATGTTTGGATCATTGCTATGAAATCAATCTCACAAGATTGTTATGGGTTCCATATGATATGTTTATGATTATGCTAAGGGGACCGGAGTTTAGTAGCGCTACACATAAGAATTCTTGCCATTTAAGTTCGGTAAAATTCTTGTGTCTCCCTATGTTTATGAGTATTTCGATCCTATCCTATGTTATGATGAAAATGATCCATATGCTTTCAAAAGAAAATTTATGCTTGGTATACTTACTGAGATTTTATAA
Organism: Ligustrum vulgare; assembly: GCA_963555705.1. Taxonomy (NCBI): domain Eukaryota; kingdom Viridiplantae; phylum Streptophyta; class Magnoliopsida; order Lamiales; family Oleaceae; genus Ligustrum; species Ligustrum vulgare. The sequence continues at coordinate 46,818,947 of OY743171.1, read as the reverse complement.
ATCTCACTCCACGATATTTACCATTTTCAGATAATTGAAGGTTCGAGGCGGTCAACATGGAAGTGGCAAAAGTGGTTAAGATTGATGAGATAATTATGTTGAACTTTATGTAAGAAAATTATGTTCTATTTTTATTCACAAATAAAATTATGGGATTCTAATTATTCTTTTGAATAATTTTACATTTCTATTTAAGTCTCGATAATATGATATGAGTCACTTTTAGTGGCACTCGAATGTTCGAGAATTCGGGTCGTCACACTAAATGACATTCTTGGAATAAAAAAATTTATGATCTGTATTATTGTCAGATAAAATTTGACCTTCCAAAACAAACACCACACTAACACAAATGCGGAAAACAAAATTCTTACAAAAATCAAAATCAAAAATTTAATATTGATTTCAAATTTCAAAAAAAAAAAAAAAAAAGATATATATATATATATATATATATATATATGTATATATATATATATATATATATATATATTTCAAATCACGAATATTTAGATTTTGAATCTTTATACTATTTACTTTGCTTAGTTCAATTTTTTTTTTTTTTACGATATCAGATTTAATTTTTTTTTTTACCATTTTAAAATTCAATTTTATATATGATAATTTAAATTATGAGATTGATCAAATTTTTATAATTTCAAAATTTTCAATATCTCTTATTAAATTGAATAAGCTAGCATATGCAAAATTTATAAAATTGGCTCAATATATAGGCCCAATAGATAGGGACAATACAACACAACATTATAGGCCATACCACTAACGATATTATAAATCAACGGGAAATGACTCACATTTGTGTGTGTAGCACGGTCTAATAAAAATATAAAATATCATCCTTCTAAACAAACCAGCTAGAAAGCATGTCTTAAATCGGATCCATGCTGCACAAGTGGAGTTCGGTGCTTCATTTTGGCTGCAGCTTACAGATATATGTCTCTCTTCTCCCATCTTGAGACTTAAGTTTTTTCAATGTTTCCGAAGTATTAATCATTAAATATGCTAATACATATGCTTTTTGAACATTGTGCTCAGGTCGAGGCTTGAACGGATAAACCCGTTTGGAACAGACGGAACGCGCCATTTAATGAAAACACTTATTCTTATTTGATGATTTATGTACAATGTTAAATCACAGTTTTTGAAAATTACCAGTCTGTAATATTAATATATATTTTTGTTTGTAAAATAAATTTCACTTTAGTTTTTATTTTGAGAGTGGAATATAAACATGAGAGATCTATATATTTAGATCTGCCAAAAACTTCAGGAAGCCATTGAAGACAACTCAATAGGCGGGCACACATCAAAGGCAAAGCAACCGGGAAGAAACTTAGATAAAAGGTTCCGTTTATCGTATATATCTCCTTTCATATTTGTTATGTTCACAGATCTAACATTTTTTTGTCTGCTGCTCATAATTTAATGTGTCCTAATTTTGCCCGATAATGATTTGAATATTGGTATATATTTGCTTGAAAGTTTCCTGAATATTTCTTAAGCTAGCGGACCACTAATTTAAATCTCTTTAACAATTAAAACTAATTTTTTAAATATTTTTAATTTTTTGAAAGTTCAAAATGTAGAACCCATTTTTCAATATTGTTACTAATAGTGATATAATTTTGCATTTGAATACATACACCTTATTACAAAACAACGACAATTGTTTAACGTAACATAGTTGGTAGGACATAGATTAATCAATTTTTTTTTTTTAAAAGACATGTTTAAAACCTAAATCTTCTAATATTTTAAAAAAATGAAATTTTCATAGGATGTTTGCATACTTTATAGTAAGAGAAAAAATGTAAGAAAATCACCTAAGAAAAAGAAAAATAAATAAAGTATTATTATTCGTCCAGACTTCCTCAAAGTAAAGAAACTATATAAGTGAGATATCATTTATTTGGTGATGTGATTAAATTATTATTACGTGTTAAAATAGATAATTAAATAAGTTATATTGGATGAAAAACAAAACGCTAAAGAATGAAAAAAATGTATCATTACATAAGGTGAGTTGGAAAAAAAAATGCTAAAGAATTAAAATAAAGAATGAAAAAAAGTATTATATCTCATCCAAGAAAAATAATTCATAATATATAAATATATTACAAAATATTATATAGCATAATTTTCGCTTATATTTACTTTATATCTTCAAACACGTTTCTGCTGGAAAGATCATCTTTGGGTGAAAACTTTTCCACAAACGAAATATAAAGGAAGGGCACCGATACAAAATAATTTTATTATACCCCACCAAAATTAACAACACTTTAATTAAAGTAACATCAAAATATGATGGATGTAATGTAGTTTTTATAAAATAGATTAATCAAATATTTTAAGAAAATAAAATTTCTAAGACCTAAATCTTCTAATACTTTAAAAAACATAAGTTTTAAATGATGCTTGCATAGTTAGTAGTAACAGGAAAATAAATGTCAGAAATAGTAGTTGCTAAGAGGCAGAACATGAAATAAAATATTAATACTGGTCCAGACCTCAAAAAAAAAAAGAAAAAAAAAACACTGATATATCATCTATTAGGTGCTTTGATTAAATTAGTATTTCATGTTAAAATAGATAAAATAAAGTTTTTTTTTTTTTTAGAGAAAAATAGATAAAATAAAGTTAGTTGGATAAAAAAGCTAAATAATTGAAATGCAAAATGAAAAAAATATACTATTACCTGCTAACATACCTATTTGTGGATGGATGTGATTGTTGCATATTCTTGTTTTGATGTATTCTGAATGTCTCATTTTGTTTGATCTTTTAAAATCAACATGCATTATGCCTCGACATATGTTCTTCGTTGATTGTTGACGAAGACCGGCCACTCAAATCCTCATGTGAAGATGATGAAGACCAGTCAGGTTTATGACCAAACTATATATATATATAAAAAAAAAAGCACACAAGGCTAAAAATCTTTTTTTAAAAAAATTACATTTAACCTACCGCTTCATCTATAAAGACGGACTCCAGAATGGTTTCAAACTTATCAGATTCTAGAGCCAGACCTTCAAACATCAATCCATAAGTTTCTTGTTGATGTCCTTGAAAAGGCTAAACGTGGTCATCTACCTTTTATTATGACAATCTTGAAGTAATTGTTTAGTAGAAAAAGGAATGCAAAATTGGCTTAAGTGAATTAGATAGATGGCATAATTATATAAATGGTAGCAGGCAATTTAATGGTCACAATAATTGAATTAATGGGGCTCTATAGGAAAAGAAAAAAGAATTGAAAAAAAAAATGTAAAGGATCTCTGCAGAATTTGAAGGGGCAGCACGGGAAAATGGGAAAAAAGAATTGAAAAAGAAAAGAAGAAAAAAATAAATAAAGCATCTCATTTTGAGCGGGAAAGTGGCATTGGGATACGGTGAAGCTCAACAACTTTAATATATTATATAGATATAATATAAATATTCTTTCATGTCAAAGTTTCAAGAATCTTAGCCTCCGTTTGGCAAATAAGTTTTTAACATGTTTTTTCTTACACAATTCCCCAAATTACTTTTTAACCACACATATTTTCTCTCTCCATTTCTCAACCACACATTTTATCTAGAAAATATAAAAAAACATGTTTTTAAACAAAAAAAAAATTAACAAACAGAGGCTTAAATTTCTATAATTTGAATAATTAAAAATATTTTTGTAAGCGGAATCATTTTTCTTATCATTTGAGTTTAGATATTCAATTTTATTCAGAGAATTGAAGAAGAAAAAGAGTCAAAATGTCTTTAGTTTTCATCACAAAAGTGATATATTAGGAAAGAAAGGTTGCCAACCTATTTGTAATCGACTCAAAACATTAAATATCGTACATATATGTGCGTCCATGGATAATATATGAATAATTTCTTGATAATGATGTATTATATAACACTCGATTGATCGTCCGATTAAATGTATGAGATCTTTCTTTAAAATGCATAATCAAAGATCTTGCTCAAGTCTTAACAGCCTTTGCTGTTGAAAGTAGAGGTCTATGAAAGAAAGAATGAAAAAAGAATAGGGAAAATTATACACCAAGGGAATTTTATAATTAACCAAAAATTAATTATAACCCACTTGATTAAAGTGACGATTCAATGTGTCAAGTCGAGCTAGCAATTGGGGAACTTCCCGTTGAAAAAATCCAATCAAACGCTAATAATTGCTTGTGTCCTTTCATGTTCCTTTGATTCCCACATATATTATTCAAGTAATTATTATGAGGTCCAAAACCAAATATGGCAGACAGAATTAGGGCTTCACCACAAAAATGACAATAAAATATTATCATTATTTTCACTCAACAAATATATTGAATTAATGGAGGGCCCATGAACAATTAATTCTATTCAATACTCTAGGTTACATTAAACTTAATGGATGATTAGGTGAAACATGTGTTCTTAACGTTTTAATTATTAATAATATTATTCACAATGAGTAATTACAGTAGTCATCTTATATGACATCCTACTTGTCGTGATTTTCAATAATGAAAAAAATTAAACAAATAGATTTACATATTAATAATAAAAAATCACAAGCAAAATGTCACATATGACTACTATTGTAGTCACCGATTTCAAATAATATTATTCATTAATTATAAGTGTTTAGTAATTAGAGTTCGTTTCGTTAATGTTTAACGCTGGTCCACGAAGTAAGGCTCATTAAAACTATTGGCCCTTTGACCAAATATTTGGTTATCGGAGGATTGAGTTTTTCGCTCTTAACAAAAAAATTATTGATCGGTTTATAGAAGTGGAAATTACATCTGTACGGGTTTTTGAACTTCATAATTCAAAAATCAGCTTTACAAGATATTTGTCCAAAATTCAGGTAGTAATTATTTTTATAATATTAATAATAAAATCATTAAATTATATTAATATCTACCACCCACCCCCCCACCTAAACCCTGATTCAATTTTCAATCATTTCCCAAACCTTCTCCCTCTAAATCCACATAAGTCTCCTTCCTTGATCATCGCCCGTAGAACTTCACCTACATCCACACCACCCTCCGAATGACGGACGACAACACACACATCGACAAACCACATACTACGGTACACATGACTTTTCATTCCAATTTTACCCTTCATTTTTCCCCTCTTCGACGTGATGAAGCATTTCACTGCAGCGTCTACTTCCCTCTGCCAATGGCGTGTAGTTGCTGTTGTACATGATTTCAACTTCATAGGGAACAAAAATTGCTGCTGCCGACGATTTCGACTTCACAAGGAACGACTGACAGAGGTTTTCAGATTTAGAGACTGGATCTTTAATGTCACACTTAATAGTTCAGGTCACGACTGGTGGTGATGGTAAAGTGGTGCACGTGTTTGTATTACAGTGCGGTGTGGTGCTATGGGGTTGTGGTGGTGGGTGGGGCTGTGGTGTGATACTGTTGTAGATGTGATTGTGGTGGTGGTGATGTTGGCGACGGTTGTGGTGCAGGTTGGTGGTGGTGGTGGTGTGCAGATAGTGTGCAAGTGATGGAGGTGATGGTGACCAGCATGTGGGATGGTGGTGACTGTAGCGATGAGGTGGGGGTGGTGTTGCAAGCGTTTGTATGGTGTTGACGACAGTCGATAGTGGTGGTGGTGGTGGTGGTATGTTGTGGGTGGAGTGGGGTTAATATTGATTTTAACTCATAAGTTCGTTATTTGTGACTAGTGACTAGTGACTAATATGTAACGTAAAAAAAATCTGAGATTGCAATTAAATTTGTAATTGTGATCCACAATTTTAAGTTGTGGCCAATTAATTTATAAATTGTGACCTAAACATAAGTCGTAGTAGCTTATTTTCATAATTTGTGAAAAAAAAGTTGTGACCTATAATGTTTGCGATTTATGATCGAGAAATAAGTTGTGACTTATAAATTTTATAATTTTTGGCCGAATAATAAATTGTGACCAACCAATATGATAAGTTGTAATCGAAAAATAAGTTGTGAAATATAAGTTTATATTTTGTAACCGAAAAAATAATTCATCACCAAATAATTTAATAGAGTGTGATATTTAAGATTTGATTTGTGACTGTGACCATATATTATATATTATTATTATTATTTGGAAATATCATAGCTTGAAAATCTAAGCTTAGGATAAAGATTTTATTGATGTAAACAAACAAGTACAATGTAAGGAGAGGGAATTATGCACTTTACCGCCAAATTAATACAATATGCAATCTAATAACAATTGCCATGACATTACATTCTATCATTACATTCTATCACCAAAATAGGAAAGAAATCAAAAGAAAAGATGCCTATCCTTTTAAAATAATTACAGACCTTCAATTATATTACATCTAAAAAAATCAAACAACAAGAAAATATAGTCACGGTGACAAGGACCGCAGCTATTACTTAGCCCTTGACCCACTCGCAACCGCAGTTTGCCCAACTTTGGGCGCACTTTGTAAATATTGTTGTAATTATTATAATTCCCTTTTAATTGTAAAATTTTATTATGATTCTTCAACTTTTTAATGTCTACTCCTGTCACTAGGGTTTTTTCTCCGAAGTCTATTATAGGGGGTAATTGAATTTAAAACTTTCAAGCTTTTGGTGTCTACCCCCTGCACCAACCTTTGTAATTTATTGCTTTATGCAATCAATGAACAATCAAATTTCAATGCATTCAAGTTTTCTCTTGTAAAGTTTTCTTCAATTTGTAATCAAATCTTCTTTCGTCCCGAGAAAAATCAGAAAAGGCGAAACGTAGTCTAGCGGAGCAGACTACTGCCACATTGCGCCCCTTTCTGTGCTAAGAAGAAAGGCGTCCCATGAAAGTTGGTATCAGAGCCTCGGATCACGTCCCTCGATAAGAAAGTAATGGATCTGAAGGCTTTGGATCCGAATGCATCACAAACTACCAAAGTGGCTGATGCTAAGAAGAGTACTAAACAGCACGTGGATGCGCTTGATGGGCAAACCACAAGGTTATGCTATGCCGTGGATACCCTCGAGGAAAATGTTGAAATGACGAAATCGATATTCAGGATATACACATCCTACTGGATGAAAGCCGAGCGGCTTACGCATCAATGACTGAAGTTGTTGCAATCATTCCTGGTCTACAAGAAGAGATGGAAATAATGAGAGTTCAGCTACTAATTCTCCATTGTGCGGTGGGTAATGGGCAATCTCACGCACAAGAAGAGTATGCACCTAGGGTCAGAATTCCGGAACCGAGCACTTATGGAGGGGCACGCGATGCAAAGGAAGTTGACAACTTCTATTTGACATGGAACAATACTTTCTTGCTGCTGGCATTAGAGATGAAGCAAGAAAGGTGAATACTACTACCATGTATCTGGGTGGAGATGCAAAATTGTGGTGGCGGTCAAAATATGTTGATATTCAGGCCAACAGGATCAGGATAGATTCTTGGGATCTTCTGAAACAAGCAATTCGATTCTTCCCAGAGAATGTGGAATATGAAGCCCATTAGGCATTAGGGAATTGAAACATACGAGCTCCGTTAGGGAGTGCATGAAACCTTTTTCTGTACACATGCTAAATATTCGAGACATGTCCAAGAAGGACAAGTTTTTCACCTTCATGGAGGGCTTGAAACAGTGGACAAGTACGGAACTCCAGAGGCATAAGGTTACATATTTGAGCACGACAATGGGAGTTGCCGAATGCTTAATGAATTATCAAACTGAAACCAAGAATGATCGACCAGCCATGAGTAATCAATCTAATGGTGGTGGAAATAAGCAATTTAGAGCTGACTCAAGCTCAAATGGGGGAGAACGGTACTCCAACCAAAGAGGAGGTAGATATCAAGGTTCTCGTCAGAACAACTCTCATGATTATCATCAAGGTGGCCTTCAAGGCAACTATCAGGGTAGTAACCAAAGCAATTGGGGTAAAGGAAAGACAGTGGAGGGTAGATCTGATACTACTCCTAAAATTGTATGATTTCTATGTAAAGGGCCTCATCAAGACGATTGTCCCCAAAAACGAATGGTAAACGCTTATTGTCAACTAGCAAGTGGAGTATCAACTTCGAGCAAAACGCCTCGCCTGCTAGTAATAATGGGGAGACTGGATCTGAAGAGGACGAGGAGGCGGTCAGTGCATTTTCACATCGATGTAATACAATATCACATCGAATGGTTGAAAAGGAGAAATTTCATATGAATGAGGCAAAACTAGAAGAACCAAAACCCTGCATTTTTCGAGCTAAAGGGTTAATGTACATTGATGTGAAGATCAATGGGAAGCCCATCAAGGCCATGGTGGATACTGGAGCAACCCATAACTACCTTGCAAGTACTGAATTAGGGCGACTTGGGTTGGTTCTAGAGAAAGGTAATGGGAAAGTAAGAGCCATAAACTCGGCTGCTCAGCCAATTGCCGGGGTAGCCAAATCGGTGTTAATCAAGGCTGGTCCTTTTGATAGAAGGACTAATTTGTCGGTTGTTCAGATGGACGATTTCAAACTTATCTTGGGATTGGAGTTTCTTTGGGATACGAAGATGAAAATGTTCCCACACTATGATTCCTTAATGATGATGGGTAGTAAGCTGTGTGTTATACATATATTGGCAGGAAAAGTTGGCGAGAAGAGCATCTCAGCCATGCGATTTAGTAAGGGTTTCAAGAGAAATGAACCCTCATTTTTGTGCACCTTTCGTCTAGAAGAGATCAAAAAGGCATCTGGTCCTATTCAAAAACCTGTCCGAAAGCTTATACAGGAATTCGAGGATATAATGCTAAAGGAGTTGCCAAAAAGATTGCCTCCTAGGAGGGAAATTGATCACGAAATCGAACTTATTGCAGGGTCCAAGCCACCTGCCAGGGCACCGTACCGGATGTCTCAACCTGAGCTGAAAGAGCTAAGGAAGCAACTAGGAGAAATGTTGGAAATTGAGATTATCGTGCCTGCGAAATCACCATATGGAGATCCCATGTTATTTCAGAAAAAGGCAGATGGCTCTCTCAGAATGTGTTATGATTATCGTGCCCTGAACAAGATCACTGTAAAAAAAAGTTATCCTCTTTCGTTGGTGGCAGATTGCTTTGACCGACTAATCAAGGCAAGATACTATATGAAGATTGATCTTTGATCTGAATACTGGCAAGTTCTGGTCAAGGAGGAAGATGAGGCAAAGACGACTGTGGTAACCAGATATAGAGCTTTTGAATTTAAAGTCATGCCTTTTGGCTTGAAAAATGCTCCTACTACTTTCTGCACGATGATGAATCATGTGCTTCACGAGTTTTTAGATGATTTCGTGGTCGTGTACTTGGAGACATTGTAATCTACAGTGAGACATTGGAGGAACATGTGCAACATGTTAAAAGAGTCCATAGTCGACTCCGAGAGAATGAACTATATGCTAAGCCATCCAAATGCTCATTTGTCCAAACTTTTATCAGTTTCTTGGGTCAAATCATTGAGCAAGGAAAGGTTCGCATGAGTTCGAAGAAAGTGGCAGCAATCAAGGATTGACAACCACCAAAGAACGTACATGGTGTATGCTCGTTTCTTGGGTTATGCAATTACTATCGAAGATGCGTGAAGGGATACTCAGAAATTGCACTGCCCCTGATGGAACTAACGAAGAAGGAAAAAGTTTGGGATTGGTCTGCACAATGCCAAACGGATTTCGAGAAGTTGAAGAAGTCCATGTGGACAAACCTGGTATTAGCTTTACCAGATGTGACGAAACCATTTGAAGTCCAGACTGATGCTTCAGATTTTGCTCTTGGTGGAGTCCTCATACAAGAAGAACATCTGGTCGCTTTTGAAAGTCGAAAGCTCAATAATGCAGAGTGTCGTTATTCAACACACGAAAAAGAGTTGTTGGCGGTTGTTCATTGCCTCGAAGTATGACGTCACTATCTACTTGGGTCTCCATTTATTGTGAAATCCGATAATATTGCGGTTAGCCACTTCATGTCCCAACCGAAACTTTCGTGCAAACAAGCTCGCTAGCAAGAACTTCATTTGGAGTTCAACTTCATATGTGTTACGGGCCAGCAATCGTTACTCCCTTATACTGTAGTCCTGAACTCAAATACTAAGTCCCCTCAAGTATGGAACTTCTCTCAAGAATGGAAACGAAATATTTAAATTTTCTGAAGCTATCTCGAGAATGCTCTGAAACGATACAAGAAGTCTGCTGATCTGTAGCGCCGTTTTATTGAATTCAAAGTAGGAGATTTTGTGATGGTTAAACTTCCCGACAGAAAATGTTACAAGCTCACCAGAGGGAAAGACTCAAGATTGGTTCCAAAATACATAGGGTCATTACCTATTGTGAAGAGAATTGGAAAAGTTGCTTATAGAGTAGAACTCCCTTCTTGGTGCAAGATTCATAATGTCCTTCATGTCGGTGTTCTTAAGCCATACTTTGCAGATAAAGAAGATACATCCAGAAATAAGTCGAAGCGACCTGTGTTTGAATTGAAGAAAATTGGAAAGAGGGTTGTTGAAGCTATTTTGGATCACTGAGTTACCCAAGCTTCCAGAAAGGATCATCAAGAGTATTTGGTCAAATGGAGCGGATGCAGTAGTGATGAGAATATTGGGAAAGAGAAAAAGACATTGGAGCATTCATGCCTCTTATTGAAGAATACCATGAACTGATGGCACAGAGGACGTCGCCAAAATAGATGGGGGAGAATGTCAAGGACATCAGCTATTACTTAGTCCCTTGACCCACTTGTAGCCGCAGTTTGCCCAACTTTGGCCGCACTTTGTAAATATTTCTATAATTATTGTAATTCCCTTTTAATTGTAAAAGTTTATTATGATTCTTCAGCATTTTAATGTCTACTCTTATGACTAGGGTTTTTTCTCCGAAATCTATTATAGGGGGTAATTGAATTTAAAAATTTCAAGCTTTTGGTGTCCACCCCCTGCACAAACCTTTGTAATTTACTGTTTTCATCAATCAATGTAATTTACTGTTTTCTGCAATCAATGAGCAATCAAGTTTCAATGCATTCAAGTTTTCTCTTGTAAAGTTTTCTTCAATTTGTAATCAAATTTTCTTTCGTCCCGAGAAAAGCGAGAAAAAGCGAAAGGTAGTCTAGCATAGCAGACTACTGCCACATGGCGCCCCTTTCTGTGCTAAGAAGAAAGGCGTCCCGTGAAACATGGAGTTACCTACCAACAACCAGATTCAAACCAGCTCATGTGTTGGAGAAATTTCCAAGACATCTTCAACAACATCAGTAGGTAGATCTTTTTCCAGGCTTTCCTTTCCTCATCCTGCATTCTGGGGGCATAACCTGCGATTTACATCTTTCACCAAGGTCCAGGGCAGGTGGTGGCCCCTAAGGTTGGGGTTCAACCTTTTTCCAAAAACTGTCGTACTTTGATCATTCTTTTCCATAGAGGCAAGTCTTGACTTTTAAGTTCAACCTTGGATTCATGCAATATTTAGACCCCAACTCCGGAGGGATTCCTTTTTTGAACTTCCACCAAAGTTTGCAATCCAAGGCAATGATCTGAGTATTCAATGAATATATTGAATTAATAAAATATCTTTAATTATTTATTTTAATTAATAAATTATAATTAAGATATTTAGAATTTTTAAACAATTTTCATAAATTTGAAATTGTACCTTTCAATCACCTTATTTGTGTATTGCCTTTATAGAACTCGCCATAAATTGGATCGACGAGTCATGATAACCACAATTTTTTAAGATCACTTTTCAAACTTGACAAAATTAAAAAAAAAATTTAAAAAATAGGTGGGAATTAATAAAAATAAGTAATTAAATATATTTTATTAGTTAAATAGGATAAAGTCTCACTAACATACAATTTATTATCTCTGACAAATTTCATGTCTTATATTTCACGAATTATCTATTGATAAAAAATCATTAAATTTATCAACCATGATTTATTTTTCAATCACAAATCACAAACATTATAAGTAACAGCTTATTTCTCGGTCATAAATTACAAAATTTATAGGTCGCCCTCATTTCCCAACCACAAATTATAAATATTAATCGGTCACGACTTCTTTCTCGATCACAAATCACAATTGTTATTGGTCACATTGGCGACAAATTATCAAATTAATCGGTTACAAATTATTTCTCGATCACAAATTATCAAATTAATATATCACGACTTATTTTTTTGTCATAAATCTCGAGTTTTGTAGGTCATAACTTATTTCACAAAATCACAAATCTTGAATTTTATAGGTCACAACTTATTTCTCGGTCACAAATCAAAAAGTTTATAGGCGAATACTATTTTTCATAAATCACAAATTTTATAGGTAACGACTTCTTTCTCAATCACAAATAATGAAAATAAAATCATGACTTATTTTTCAGTCACAAATTATCAATTTCTTAAGTAACAACATATTTTTCGATCACAAATCACGAAATATAGGTCACTTATTTCTTAGACACAAATCTCAAATTTTATAAATCAATTTATTTCATGATTACAAATTTAAAGTTAATTAGTCACAACTTAATAAAATGGTCATGATTACATATTTAGTTGCAATCTCAAATTTGTTTTGTCACATATTATTTATAGGTCACAAATACTATACTAGTCACAGCACCTAAACCCTACTCCTCCACCACCATCAATAACACAACAACAACCAAGACCACAACCACAATCAAAACTACCTACACCTACACCACCGCCTCCTACACCACCATCGCCACACACTACCATATCGCACACAACCACCAGGACCAACACCGCACACCACCACACACCACCACCGCACACTACACACGTCACACCACCACCACCATCACACTGCACATTACAACATTGCGTACACACCACATACCCCAAGCCACGCTATACCATCGCCATTCGAGCACATAATTGAATGATGAGACACAATTGCATGACAACTTTCATTGCAAAGCATTAGATGTTTAACACCCTTGCAGTCACATAAAAACTGAGCAGATCTGATGCATAGCGACAATGCCTCACCTACTGCAGGTGGTGCATCACATGTTGCAGCGCATTGCCGCCTCTTTGCAGCTTCGGAATAAGTGGGGCCGCTATCGCGTTTATTAGCGACACTCGGTTTGTTGGAAAATATATTTTTGGCAATTGATTTTCACTTGTGTGAATGTGAAATTGATCCCACATTGATTGAAAATTGGGATTTGAAGAGGAGCCTTAAAAGGGATTACAATCCCACATTGGTTAGAAATGGAAAAGTGGGAATAAGTGGATGCTATAAATAATAGTTCCATCCCACATTGGAAAATGGAAAAATGTGAAAATGTTGGGAATGCTTAAATAGTTATCCCACATAGGATAGAAATGAATTTGTGGACCAATTTATATATGGTTAACAATTTGTAAGGTGTAACCATTTGTTGCATAAAGACTCCTCCATGGCCTATGCGCCCGCAGGGGGGGTGCAAATCTTGGACCGACTTGGCCTTCGAGCCTTGAACTTGTGTGCGGGCGCGACCTGCGTACACGAATGTCGGACCGAACGAGTCAAAAATTGGCCACAAAGTGCAAGCCACGTTTTGGAATTTTGTTTTGAATTTTTCATTTAAAACATAACTCCAAACTGATTTCCATTTAACCTGTAACTCCAAAAACCGCCTGGAGTAAGTGTAGAATTCATGCAGAATTCAAATGCAGTTGTAACTCCAAAATGTCTGGAGTAAATACAGAATTCAATTGCAGTACTAAATACAAAGGCTCCTCCCTGCCTATATATACTGCAACAATCCTTCAGTCTAGACACCACAACAACCACGAAAATCTCTCTGCATCCTGCTTTCTGCCTTCTTCCAGTCACTTGGTGATTCTGTTCAGGCACCTTTTTGTTCGACTGCACAGCTGCAGTTCCAGCCGCTGTATCCTGGGAAGCAAGCGCTCGAGTTACTTCAGTGTGAGGGCGAATATTGCTTTAAGGACACTGTGTTGAACACATGCCCCGGCTCCAGCAATCATTTTAATTCCTGCTCCACATCATTTTGTTTACCGCTTCTTGTAAATTTTATTGTATTTAGTAAACTGCTTCACTTACTTTCTGCAAATTATTTTTTTTAGTTAGTAAACTGTTTAACAAGTTATCTTACAAACTTAAAGCAATATTCTTTTGTTAAACAGTTTACAAAAACGTTTTCATACTAATATTCTGATCGTGTTTCAGAAATGGAAAATACACTTACCAATAATGTTGTGGCATCCGGAAATGAAGCAGTTCCTCTAATGGCTATGCCAACTTCTAGCTGTTTTACCTCACGACCTTGAATCTTGCGAGATTCTTGACTGAGAATGCTCCAGTGCTCAAAGAGGGTGAAGGAGACATTCAAGCAATCAGTGCAGTGGATGCTTGGAAGCATTCTGACTTCCTATGCCGGAATTACGTTATGAACAGCTTGGCTGATTCATTATATAACGTGTATTGCACTATTAAAACGGCTAAGGAATTGTGGGAGTCTTTGGACAAAAAGTATAAAATCGAGGATGCCGGAGCCAAGAAATTTCTTGTTGGCCGCTTTCTGGAATACAAAATGGTGGACTCCAAATCTGTAATCAGTCAAGTACAAGAACTACAAGTAATCTTGCATGAAATTCATTCCGAGGGAATGGTTGTGAGTGAATCTTTCCAAGTGGCTTGCATGATTGAGAAGTTACCTCCTGCATGGAAGGATTTCAAAAATTACCTAAAACACAAGCGAAAGGAAATGAACGTCGAGGAGCTAATTGTTAGACTTCGAATTGAAGAAGACAACAAAAGTTCTGAAAAAGGGTTCAATCCGGTTGTGGCCAAAGCCAACGTTGTGGAGCATGGCCAAAGCTCCAAAATTAACAAAAACAAGTCTGGGCCATCTAGTGGCAAAGGGCCCAAGTTGGGGCCAAAAGGTGGAGTTTCCAAGAAGAAGTTTCAAGGAAAATGTTTCAACTGTGACAAGATTGGTCACAAATCTACGGAGTGCCGCCTGCCGAAGAAGAAAAAGGAAGCAAATGTGGTTGAAGATGTATCTGACATCAACCTTGCAGCTGTCATTTCTGAAGTGAACCTGGTGGGTTCAAATCCGAGAGAATGGTGGATAGACACCGGTGCCACCCGACATGTTTGCTCCGACAAGGAGATGTTTAGCGATTTTGAAGCAGCGGATGGGGAGAAGCTGTATATGGGAAATTCAGCTACTTCTGAAATCAAGGGCCATGGAAAGGTGGTTCTAAAGATGACATCGGGGAAAGAGCTGACTCTAAACAACGTGCTCTATGTGCCGGAGATTCGCAAGAATTTGGTGTCCGGCTCGCTGTTGAACAAGCATGGATTTCGTATGGTGTTTGAGTCAGACAAAGTTATTTTGTCTAAGTCTGGAATGTTTGTAGGAAAGGGTTATGTAAGTGATGGGCTTTTTAAGCTCAATGTTATGGCTATTAAGCCAAAAATGAATAAAATGAATAACTCTTCCGTTTACTTGCTTGAGTCTTCCAATTTATGGCATGGTAGATTAGGACATGTTAATTACGACACTTTACGTAGACTAATTAACCTGAATTGCATACCTACATTCCAAATTGATAATAAACATAAGTGTGAAACTTGTGTTGAGGCAAAATTGACAAGGTCATCATTTCAATCTGTTGAAAGAAAAACTGAACTGCTTGATTTAATTCACACCGATGTATGTGATTTAAAATCTTTGCAAACAAGGGGAGGCAACAAATATTTTATTACTTTTATTGACGATAGTACAAAATATTGTTTTGTGTATTTGCTTAAAAGTAAAGACGAAGCTATAGAGAAATTTGTTCTCTATCTCAACAAAAAGATCAAAGTGTTGAGAAGTGATAGAGGTGGTGAATATGAATCACCATTTGCTGAATTCTGTGCACATCACGGAATTAAACACGAAACAACAGCACCTTATTCACCTCAACAAAATGGTGTTGCTGAACGGAAAAATAGAACATTGAAAGAAATGATGAATGCAATGTTATTAAGTTCTGGGTTACCTCAAAACATGTGAGGGGGAAGCTGTGTTATCAGCTAATTACCTTTTAAATAAGGTACCCCGAAAGAAAGAAGAAAGGAGCTCTTACGAGTTATTGAAAGGAAGGAAGCCTTCCTACAAATACCTACGAGTGTGGGGGGTGTCTTGCCAAAGTGGCTGTACCTACACCAAAGAAGGTGAAAATAGGACCAAAAACTATTGATTGCATATTTATTGGATATGCACATAATAGTAGTGCTTATCGGTTTCTTGTGTTTGATTCTAAAATTTCTGATATACACAAAAACACGATAATGGAATCGAGAAATGCATCGTTCTTTGAACACGTATTTCCATACAAGTCCAAAGAAGAACCAAGTTCTTCTAAACGAACGCATGAGACCATGATTGAAAATAGTCAGGATCAAGAGGTTGAACCAAGACGTAGCAAACGTGAAAGGACAGAAAAATCTTACGGTCCTGATTTTCCGACCTATATGCTAGAAACTGAACCTCAAAGCTTCAAAGAAGCTGTAAACTCTTCAGAAGGACCTCAATGGAAAGATGCAATTAAAAGTAAAATAGATTCCATTCTGCAAAACCATACATGGGAGCTGGTTGATCTTCCCCCGGGAAGCAAACCACTAGGCTACAAATGGATTTTCAAAAGGAAAATGAAAGCAGATGGAACTATTGATAAGTATAAGGCAAGACTTGTAATTAAAGGTTATAGGCAACGAGAAGGCCTTGACTACTTTGACACTTATTCTCCGGTAACGAGAATAACTTCCATTCGATTGATATTAGCGATTGCATCTTTGTATAATCTCGAAGTACATCAAATGGATGTCAAAACTGCTTTTCTAAATGGAGATTTAGAAGAAGAAATTTACATGTGGGGGGATTTGATTAGTGTTATATTAACGTTTATTTTATACACTTATATCCTTGAATATGCCATAATGTGATTCTATCTAAGTATTATTAATGCATTTTATGTTTTATATTGTATAGGATCACAAAGGAAGAGAAAAGAAGGAAAAATGACCAAAATGCGATCAAAATGAAGTTTGGGGACTTAGGTGCAAATATATTTACGGCCGCAAGAAAAGGTGTTACGGCTGTAAGAAAATAAGGTTACGGCCGTGAAAGTGTCGTGAAGCAAGTTGAAAATAAGCAGAAACCACTTTACGGCCGTAAAGGAAAAGGTACGGCCGTAAATCAAAAGGTTACGGCCGTAACTCCAATTTAAGGAAATATTCAGAAACTCAATTACGGCCGTAAAAGGAATGTTACGGCCGTAAATCTTCAAGTCAAAAATTTCCTTATTTCAATTCTTTCCATAATTTTGGATTTCTTGCTCCCAAAGCTAGGGCACGAAATTGAGGCTATAAAAAGGGAGTTTCATGACAAGAAAAAGAGACTTTTATTATTGTGAAAGAGGAAAAACATTGAGGAAAATTGAGAGCAAAATATAGAGCATTCTTGGGAGATTTTCAAGTGCAAGAACACAACAACAATGGAATTCATGAAGCAATTTGAAGAATCTACCACAACCATGCTAGGCTAAATTCCATATCTTGTTCAAAGGGAAAGTTATGTCAATTTAATTATATTATTTTCTTTTCCTACAAATTAGTAGCGTGAATTTATTCCTTTATTTCAATTGTTGGATTATTATGTTTTGAATGTTCAATTGAGTTTATTTGATTAATAGTTTAATTTG
Organism: Ligustrum vulgare; assembly: GCA_963555705.1. Lineage (NCBI taxonomy): Eukaryota > Viridiplantae > Streptophyta > Magnoliopsida > Lamiales > Oleaceae > Ligustrum > Ligustrum vulgare. The sequence goes on along the minus strand of OY743171.1, from coordinate 46,801,221 downwards.
GCCAATTGGATTATTGATCTTTGGATTCATGAATATGCTATGTTTAGATTCTTGATCCGTAATTGTCATTGAATCTTTACTTTAGTAGCAAATAAATCTCGTGCAGGTTTAGTAATAATTCAACTTGGATTGATTAATTCGAACTTGTGTAATTAACAATCCAATTCAATCTATTCTTCTAAATTTTCATACTAGTCGTGCATTAAATCCTAAGAGCTTGTTTAGGATTTCCATGGTTAGAATTGGTTCAAAGAGCTTGTTTTGAATCAATACACATAAGGAAGAATTTAGATAATCAGAGCTTGTTGATTATTTATGATTGATAATTGAATTAGGAATAGAAACACGTTACAAGGAAAAGTATAACATTAATTAAGGACACAACCGAACCCGAGAACAAGATTTCCTCTCATATTATTTCTTTAGTCATATTTAATTGTTTATTTTTATGCATAGTTTTCATTCAAGCAATTCAAACAACAAAACCCCCCATTCCATTCTAATTGATCGAACAACTAAAATTAGTTTCCGTTCCTCGTGGGATCGACCCTTACTCTCGCTACTACATTATTAATTAATATTTAATGAGTAAGGAATTATTTATTATTTTGGTGCAATGCGACACGCATCAAATTTTTGGTGCCGTTGCCGGGGAACGGTCAACCAATTTAGTTGTTTAGTTAATTAGAATTTTAATTTTTTCTGCATTTCATTTTATTAATTTTATTTTCATTTCATTTCTATAATTTTTCAAAAAATAAAAATAAAAAAAAATAAAAAATATTGCATTTAATAATTATTTGTGCTTCTTTGCTTATATGCTTAAAACTCGGTCAACTAATTGTGAAATTTTTTATTTTGATCCAGAAATCGAGCGAACTTTTTGACAGCGAAAAAGGGAAGCACTAGAACAAATGGCAGCTCATAACCTCAACAATAGGACACTTAAACAATTGGCCACTCCAGATGTCGCTCAACAGCCACTCTGTATCACTTTTCCGACAGTGGAGGAGGGAAAAACTTTTGAACTCAAATCTGGACTCATTCACTTGTTGCCAACTTTTCGAGGTCATGCTGGTGAAGACCCTTACAGGCATCTCAAGGAATTTCACGTGGTTTGTGACAGTATGAGACCCACTGGAATTACCGAGGAACAAAATAAAATGAGGGCCTTTCCATTCTCGTTAAAGGATGCCGCTACCGATTGGCTATACTGTTTTCCATCCGGATCAGTCACCACCTGGAATGACATGAAGAGGCTATTTTTGGAAAAATATTTTCCTGCATCTCGGGCTGGAACATCCGGAAGGAAATTTGCGGGGTTCGTCAAAACAATGGTGAATCGCTGTATGAATATTGGGAGCGCTTCAAGAAGCTCATCTCGAGCTGCCCCCATTATCAAATCAGCGAACAACTATTGGTGCAATATTTCTACGAAGGACTACTACCAATGGACAGAAGTATGATAGATGCCGCAAGTGGAGGTGCCTTAATGGACAAAACACCGGAATAGGCTCGGGCTTTGATTTCCAACATGGCTGAAAACACTCAGCAATTTAACCCAACCCGAGACATGCAAGTTCGCCGCGTGAACGAGGTAAGTAGTTCCAATATAGAAAGTCAACTGTTTGAACTAACAAATCTCGTTAAACAACTTGCTGTAGGAAGTGCACAACAAGTCAAAGCATGCGGGATATGTGCTAACTTCGGACATGCAACGGATACATGTCCGGTGTTGCAAGAGGAGAATGGTGAACAGGTAAAGGCTGCAGAAGGGTTTCCATTTCAAAAACAACAATACAATCTGTACTCAAACACTTACAATCCTGGCTGGAGGGACCACCCGAACTTGAGCTATGGGAATAACAAACCTCCGGGTTTCGTCTCCAACAAGCCTCAAGGGAATTTTCAACAACAAGGAAATTTCCATCCACAGGGACAATATCTGCAAAAGCCACAATCATCAGGTATGTCTCTCGAAGAAATGATGAAAAATTTGGCCACTAACACTCTACAATTTCAACAGGATACCAAATCCAGCATTCAAAACCTGGAAAATCAAATGAGTCAAATGGCCATAGCTATCAACAGACTAGAAGCACAAACAGGAGGAAAGTTGCCATCTCAACCCGAGGTGAATCCGAAGAATGTAAGTGCAATTACTCTTCGAAGTGGAAAAGAAATTGAGGCGCCACAATCAAAGCCAACCGCGAGTGAAGAGAAGGAGGTTGAAGAAAAAGAAGTCGAAAAGAAAAACAGCATTCCACAAAACTCTCAGGTAAAAACCGAACCTATTGTGAATGCGAAACTAACTCCACCGCCTTTTCCGAGCAGGTTAGCGAAGGCGACAAAGGAAAGCAAGGAGAAGGAAATTCTGGAAATGTTCAGGAAAGTGGAAATCAACATTCCACTGTTGGATCCAATCAAGCAAGTGCCCCGATACGCGAAGTTCTTAAAGGAGCTGTGCACCAACAAACGGAAGTTGATGGGAAATGAAATGGTAAGAATGGGGGAAAATGTGTCAGCACTCTTCCAAAGGAAACTGCCCCCAAAATGCAAGGATCCGGGTATGTTCACTATACCCAACCAAATAGGTAACACTAAACTGGATCGTGCATTAATAGATTTAGGTGCATCTATAAATGTAATGCCTAGGTCTACATACAATGCATTAAAACTTGCTAATATGACTGAGACTAATGTTATAATTCAACTAGCCGATCGTTCTAATGCTTATCCTGACGGGGTAGTTGAAGACATTCTAGTGCAAGTAGACGGGTTAGTATTTCCCGCAGATTTTTATGTATTGAACATGAATGATGACCACTGCCCCAACTCTACTCCTATTTTGTTAGGTAGACCATTTTTGAAAACATCTAAAACTAAGATAGATGTTAGTAGTGGCACACTTTCCATGGAATTTGATAATGAAATTGTTCAATTCAATATTTATGATTCAGTGAAAATTTTTGATAATGATCCTGTTTATTCTGTTAATGTGAATGACTCTTTAGTACAGGAAGTTCTCGATATTGGTGGAAAGGAATGTCCAAAGTTATCGAAATCAGGTAAAATCTCATCCATCTCATTACCAGTCTCTGATGGACAATCTCTACCCCCTATTTTGCAGGCACTAATGAAGAATATGAAGAAGAAGTTGGTCTTTGGGAATCCACCTAATCCCGGTTGAATGAGAAATGACTCAGTCGAGCCAACGACAGTAAACAAAGGCGCTGCTCGGGAGGCAACCCGAGAGGGGAGTTTCTTTATCTCCTCACCTTTTTATTTTCGTATTTTCATTTTTGGTAAATTTTAGTTTACTTCGTCATTTCATAAAAAAAAAAAAAAAAATTCAGAGGCAGCCTTACGGCCGTAAGACAAAACCTTACGGCCGTATCTCACTTTTTAATTTTTATCCAGAAACCACCTTACGGCCGTAAGCCACATCTTTACGGCCGTAATTGATTTTTTTTTTCAAAATCTTCAGAGGCCTGTTTACGGCCGTAATCCACCTATTTACGGCCGTAAACCCGGCGGTTTCATTTAAAAAAAAAAAAAAATTATAAATAAATACAAGGCAACTTCCATTTCAACCAAATCATTTCCCATCTTCTCGCGCAATCTCTTCCAACCCACAATCATAATTTCAAGGATTCTCCTTTGTATCACATATCAATTCCATTTTCTTCTTCGCAAGAATTTAAGAAGCTGGAACTGATGCAGGCCTTCCATACTCAGCTGAATGCTATGCTGGAAGATCAGAAACTCATGCTGGAAGAGAAGAGAGTCCTTCGGGAGGAGATTCGACAATTGCAGAAACCCCGGAACGATCAACCGCCACATTAGTCCGAGGGAGTTTTCTTTTCTTTTTCCCCTTTATTGTTTTACTTTTCAATGAGGACATTGTATTGTCTAAGTGTGGGGGGAAATTGAATTGACTATAAGCTTATTGTTTTTTATTTTCTTTCTGTAATCGAATCGTTATAATTCATTTTGAGCCAGCATCCTTTTTAGCTTTGTTCTCTACTTGTGTCACATATCTATGCACTTAGGCACTTTGATAGGAAGCAGCCCACTTTTGGTGCAATTTTTTGAAAAATCATTGCATAATTGGATATAAATTGAGCACATAGAGATCATCTCGTCCAAAACCTCACAAATAGGTTGAAAATGAAAAGTAAAAAAATTGTCAAATATCTACAACCTAATCAACCCAACCTACAATAGACAGATTACCCTTTCATAAATAACCTTGAATGTCCCAATTATTATACCTTTGTGAGTAGTCATGGTTTGAATACTTTTAACCGTTATCCTCGACCAATGGACTTAGATTTGGAATGAAGATCAAGCAATGACCTGTAACTCATAATTGGATGGGAAAAACACATGAAAACCATAATTTGTGAGCTTTTGAGCCTAAGAGCTGTTTTTAATACTTATGAGCTCGTAATTCTTTGATGTGTGTCCTGCATGGTTGGGTTATGCTTGGATGTGCTTTCTTGTGCATACCGTTGTAGCTTCTTGATTCAAGTGCAAATTATAGCAAAGGCAATAGGTTAAACCAAATTTGGCTTGCTAAAAGAGCCTACCTTGCTACATGGACCATTAGAAGCCCGTTTGAGCCTTAGCCTTTCTTTGAAATTTTATGTCATGCTACAAGCCACGAATACCCTTTCTTTCGCATTGTCTCTGTTTTGAACCCATAAGAGAAGGGATTCGCAAGCTTTTGTTGATTGAGGATTGTGCTATGGCCTAAGTCCAAGAAGTTGAAATGGTTATCTTGTGTTGAGCAATGGTTGTGAAAAGGACTGAATTCAGGGGATTGAAATTCTACCTAGTGTCAATTGGTGACTGCGTAATGAAAAAAAAAAAAAAAGTTGCAGTCTATACTCGAAAAAAAAAAAAGAGAAAGAGAAAAAGCAATGAAAAGGAAGTTAGTCATGAAAACTAGTAGTTGAGGATGTCAAACACTCAACTTGTGAAAAAAAAAGAGAATAGAAAAGAAAAGAAGAGATTCAAGTTTGAACAAAGTTGGGTAGCGAGAAACAATGAAGCTCATATTAAGGGATGAAGGAAGTAATGTCATTATGAATTGACTTGGTTTGCGAAGTTCCTTCTCGACTCAGCCTAAATATACCCTTTTATCCTACCTGACCCGAAGCCCCGTTACAACCAAATAAAGACCTTAGCTTTGCACTTGTGTTATTGTTGGCTCCGGTTATGACAGTTAGGAAATCTGTGGTACTGACTTATCCATGCAGAGAGCTGAGCGAAAATTCAACACCTTATACACTTTGTGTGAAGAGAGAAATATCTTGTGAGGGTGTTAAAACCCATTACATATACTTATGAGTGGTTTGAATTGCTTGGTCTAGGGTTGGTGGTATGAATGTGGTCGGGGGTACTGTGTTGACTGAATTCACATCATGAACAACTCAGTTTACAAAACTGATTTCTTCTGGAATTGGGCGAAACTATTATCTTTGTAGTCACTCATAAATGATTGGGAGGTAAGTGCTCACGAGAGGTGAAAGGAAACGAGCCATGATTGGGATGGGAAATAAATGGCGTTGCATCTCTAGCACACACTAACACAATCCGATCATGCAATGGAACATTTTTGTAAAGAAAAGTGGGTTGCAACCTCAAGTCTCTGAATTGTAATCTATTGTTTGAATCCTATTCTTATCCTTGCAAATCTTTGTTCGAGGACGAATAATGGTCCAAGTGTGGGGGGATTTGATAAGTGTTATATTAACATTTATTTTATACACTTATATCCTTGAATATGCCATAATGTGATTCTATCTAAGTATTATTAATGCATTTTACGTTTTATATTGTATAGGATCACAAAGGAAGAGAAAAGAAGGAAAAAGGACCAAAATGCGATCAAAATGAAGTTTGGGGACTTAGGTGCAAATATATTTACGGCCGCAAGAAAAGGTGTTACGGCCGTAAGAAAATAAGGTTACGGCCGTGAAAGTGTCGTGAAGCAAGTTGAAAATAAGCAGAAACCACTTTACGGCCGTAAAGGAAAAGTTACGGCCGTAAATCAAAAGGTTACGGCCGTAACTCCAATTTAAGGAAATATTCAGAAACTCAATTACGGCCGTAAAAGAAATGTTACGGCCGTAAATCTTCAAGTCAAAAATTTCCTTATTTCAATTTTTTCCATAATTTTGGATTTCTTGCTCCTAAAGCTAGGGCACGAAATTGAGGCTATAAAAAGGGAGTTTCATGACAAGAAAAAGAGACTTTTATTATTGTGAAAGAGGAAAAACATTGAGGAAAATTGAGAGCAAAATATAGAGCATTCTTGAGAGATTTTCAAGCGCAAGAACACAACAACAATGGAATTCATGAAGCAATTTGAAGAATCTACCACAACCATGCTAGGCTAAATTTCATATCTTGTTCAAAGGGGAAGTTGTGTCAATTTAATTATGTTATTTTCTTTTCCTACAAATTAGTAGCGTGAATTTATTCCTTTATTTCAATTGTTGGATTATTATGTTTTGAATGTTCAATTGAGTTTATTTGATTAATAGTTTAATTTGGCCAATTGGATTCATGAATATGTTTAGATTCTTGATCCGTAATTGTCATTGAATCTTTACTTTAGTAGCAAATAAATCTCGTGCAGGTTTAGTAATAATTCAACTTGGATTGATTAATTCGAGCTTGTGTAATTAACAATCCAATTCAATCTATTCTTCTAAATTTTCATACTAGTCGTGCATTAAATCCTAAGAGCTTGTTTAGGATTGTCCATGGCTAGAATTGGTTCAAAGAGCTTGTTTTGAATCAATACACATAAGGAAGAATTTAGATAATCAGAGCTTGTTGATTATTTATGATTGATAATTGAATTAGGAATAGAAACACGTTACAAGGAAAAGTATAACATTAATTAAGGATACAACCGAACCCGAGAACAAGATTTCCTCTCATATTATTTCTTTAGTCATATTTAATTGTTTATTTTTATGCATAGTTTTCATTCAAGTAATTCAAACAACAAAACTCCCCATTCCATTCTAATTGATCGAACAACTAAAATTAGTTTCCGTTCCTCGTGGGATCGACCCTTACTCTCGCTACTACATTATTAATTAATATTTAACGAGTAAGGAATTATTTATTATTTTGGTGCATTGCGACACGCATCTAGTTGTAACTCCAAAACGTCTGGAGTAAATACAGAATTCAATTGCAGTACTAAATACAAAGGCTCTTCCCTGCCTATATATACTGCAACAATCCTTCAGTCTAGACACCACAACAACCACGAAAATCTCTCTGCATCCTGCTTTCTACCTTTTTCCAGTCACTTGGTGATTCTGTTCAGACACCTTTCTGTTCGACTGCACAGCTGCAGTTCCAGCCGCTGTATCCTGGGAAGCAAGCGCTCGAGTTACTTCAGTGTGAGGGCGAATATTGCTTTAAGGACACTGTGTTGAACACAGGCCCCGGCTCCAGCAATCATTTTAATTCCTGCTCCACATCATTTTGTTTACTGCTTCTTGTAAATTTTATTTTACTTAATAAACTGCTTCACTTACTTTCTGCAAATTATTTGTTTTAGTTAGTAAACTATTTAACAAGTTATCTTACAGTAGGGGGACTGGGGATGGGATGGGAAAAATAGAAGATGTGCGGCTACAGTGTAGGTGGTGCATCAGATGCTGTGCGATGCATTGCCACCTCAGCACAGCAGCTTGGCTGCAAGTGTTGCCACTACCACCTTGAGTAGGGGCGTTTCCGTGGTGGAGTTGTAGGGATATTAAATATTGAATTAACACCTTGTTTATGAACTTAAAAGTTATAAATCTATCTTTGAATTTGAATAGTACGAATGTAGGAATTGGGGTAATTATTTCATTTTTTTTTTTTACTATACAAAGTTTGACATGATACATAAGATTAAGAGATCACATCAAGTTCTCTCTTCTTCATTCAAATGTAAGCAGTTGTTCTAGCACGAATCTTTAGCCTAAGTTTGGTAAGATTTTGTTTATAAAAGGTCACGTGACACCATCTCATTTGATGATTTTTTTTTTTATTTTTTTTATTTTTTTTATTTTTATTTTTTTGAAAAATCATCAATTTCGGTTTATCAAAAATTCTTATCCTTAATTTTATACTTTTTAAAAAATGAACTTACGAAATATTATCACGCAATTTATAAACAATATTTGTAAATAACCCTTTATGAACAGTTTGTCAAACAGAGCCAACTTACACCTATAATTTATATCATAAACTCTCACAAGTCACAACACCCTATTTGGTGGAGATTAAAATCAATTTTTTAATAGATTTTGATAAAAATTAAAGAAATATGCGGTTGAAAAAATGTGAATAAAATAAAATATGTAGTTGAGATTGATTGTTGACTTTGATTTGAATTTTAATTTGTATCAAACGGAGCTAAATGTTATTCACAGTGAAACCAACTTACAAATCCATGATCTAGAAAGTGGAACCGCTGCTGATTTGCACTATCTTGTCACCTTGCAATTTGTTTGATCACTCAATCGGTAAATACACAATATTATCGTTTACTTTGATTATATAATTCTTACGTGTAAATTTCTTTGTTTGAACATATTGATTAGGACCTTGATTTGCACCATTCATTAAACAATTACTCTCAAGAAAGCAACAAATTTCATTTCGTAACCTAATTAAGATTCGTTTCAAACTTTAAAAATTGTATTTATTAGATTTTATTAAAAGCTAGAATGTACCCCTCTCTTTAGGAATGACAGTAATAATCACGAACCCGAAATTCGTTGAGCACCTGACACAAATGGACATATTTTATTCGATTAAATGAATTAATGGATAGGGTATGAGTATAAATTTAGAAACCTGACATGAGAGGCTCCATTCCTAAGCAATTGGGTCGTTAGAGGTCTCAGAGCTCTTAGGGTACGGTCACGACTCAACACAAGCTTGTCAAGTGAGCCGTGATTATCCGTAAAAGAATCTATTACGCAAAGTTGCAAAGTATGTGTAAAAACTATGAAATTATTTAAACATATTAATTTATCGTTTAAATATAGACCACCGATCTAATCCATGACCCATTTTACTCCCAATATTTTAATACAACTCTCTTGATGAATACTATTCATAGTGTATAACCGACTCGTGTAATCCATGATTTGCAAAGTGGAGCTTCTGCTGACTTGCATTATCATGTAAGCTTGCAACTTGGTAAATGGTGAATAAAATCAATATTGTTTACTTCGATTACGACATTGATTTGAAAAGAAATAGTCAACCCACCCTTAATTTCGAAAAGAAATAAAAAATTTGTGAAATAAATAGAAGGAAAAAATAAAAATAAAACAAATATAGCATCCGGCACCACTGATGGATCCATGGCATATCTAGCTTGACGCGCTCACCCTTGCTGGATCCATTAAGATTTTTTTTTTTTTTTTCCTTTTCTTTTTTGGACATTTTTTGGATGCAACTTGTAAAATACAGTTATTTAACCAATATTCGTCCTAGCTAAACAAAATTCTTGGACGGTCATCCTAATTGAACAAAATTCCTGAATCCGTCACTATCTGACACCCTCCCCTCTCCTCAACCGTCGAGTTGAATGGTCAGCTCGTAATATCATAAGCAAGCCCTTCAAGAGTATGATCAAGATAGCAAGTTTGCTTAAAAATTATTAGTACAATTTTTGAATATATAGGTCCTTTGATAAGTTCACTCTTTTTCACTCCGTTCTTTTACGCAATGATTACAATTTATAAACAAATTTATAAACAACACAATTTTTCAAACTACTTTTTTAATCACTCATATTTTCTCTCTCTAATTTTCAACAATTGATCTACCTAGAAAACACCAAAAATTTAAAAAATAAATTACGGCTGCCGAACACTCTGATGTCACCGATGACTGCCACCATGTGTTTTTATTTATTTATTTTAATTAACTTAAAAAAATATCATTGAGTAGCATATATAGAGATATTACACGTCTCGACATGGACTAGTAAACAATGATGAGCTACCGAAATTTTCTTCATATGACACGTTGCTCGAAACGTAAAAAAAATAGTAGTGTGAAAGCTCAACGTGAAGCGTCAAAAGGTGAACCACTTGTTATTTTAATGTAAACTCGATGTGTCAAATAAATGTTGTTCGTAGCGGAATATAATAATTTCTATCATCTTTTATTCAAAAAAGCGGCTCTAATTTATATAATAATCTATGGTTTGAAAAATGGAGCCGCTGCTGACGCGCACTATCTTGTCATCTTTCAACGTATTTGATAAATTACTTTTGATTATTATAAATCCTTGAGTGTAATTTTCGTTTATTTGACCAGGACATTGATTTGTACCATTCATTAATCAATGTCTGTGAAGTTTCATTTCTAATTTCAATTAATGTTGAAAAGAATATAATACATACGGAGCTAATGGTTGAAAAACGCCCATTATGGAGATGCTACCTAGAAGAAGTGCAATAAAAAGCACATCATGATTTGTCGACTCATGATTTGTCGACTCCCAGGTTGACCCCCTTATACATGTTCGGTTCAGTCTGATAGTCTTTTTGAGTAATTTTTATTTTGACAGATTGTTCGGTGGCTGATTAATGGAGAGAGAAGATTTTTTGTGTTTTCGAAGTAAAATATGTGGTTAAAAATTGGAGAGAGAAAATGTGTATGGTTAAAAAGTGGTTTGAGAAATTGTGTGGTTTAAATTGGAGTTTAAACTCCAAATTAATGGAGCCGCCGAACGGCAGTGAATTGTTTTGCGCAGATATTATTTTGCTCGTGTTAATAATTAAAAAGATATCAGATGAAAGTGCAAAGAACAAACCTCTTGGGAAAACAGTTTCAAAATTGGATGTTTTGCACTAGAAAAGTTTAAGTTACAAGATGTCTTCAAGGGGTGTAAACACACAAATTCAATTAGGGAAATTCTAATAAAATCTAAAATTAGAAAATAACATCTTTGTTTTAGAGTTTTGATTTGTTGACCTTCTAAAAGTCTGACTTTTTACAATATATATATATAACTACTATTTGAATCGAAAACTACTTTATAATTGACTTGAATTACGAGATTAATAATTGTTGCTCACTTCCCTGTGTTGATTAACTTTGTTCTTTAACTTCCCATGATCACCGAACTTGAGTCGTTCACGTTGTTACTTGTAGCGATCAAGAATTTTTACGCGATTAATAATTATTTTAATAGAAAATCGTGTCGCTACTATTTCACCCATTTTTATTAAGTTAACGCCACGACGTATTCGTATAGCCAAATCAAGAAATAATCGAGATCGTTCGATTTTAAATTAAATTCCGAATTTCTAAAAATATTTCCATTCTCTTGATTTAAAGTATATTAAGTCCAAGTACTTAATTCAATGTTATCCCAATATTTATTTATACAAAAATTATTTTTATTATTGAAATTAAGAAAATATATGCAAGCATGAGAGGTTCCATTATATATAATAATTATGAGAATCTTAATTTAATAAATATGGAAAAGTATATGAATGGTTGATAGACTCCATTATATGTAATCATGAAGAGCATAATATTTGTATAAATATGGAAAAGTATATGAATGAATTATATACTCCATTATATGTAATCATGAAGAGCATAATATTTGTATAAATATGGAAAAGTATATGAATGATTTATATACTCCATTATATATAATCATGAAGAGCATAATAATTGTATAAATATGGAAAAGTATATGAATGATTGATAGACTCCATTATATATAATCATGAAGAGCATATTATTTGTATAAATATGGAAAAGTATATGAATGGTGCTTTACTTTAAGAAAATGATGTGTTAAAATTAATAGAATTGAATGATTATGTTTTTATGAAAAGTAAGTATGTTTTTATGAAAGGTAAATACACCTTATGTTTTTATGAAAAGTAAGTATGTTTTTATGACAAGTAAGTATATCTTATGTTTTTATGAAAAGTAAGTATGTTTTTATGAAAGGTAAATACACCTTATGTTTTTATGAAAAGTAAGTATGTTTTTATGACAAGTAAGTATACCTTATGTTTTTATGAAAAGTAAGTATGTTTTTATGACAAGTAAGTATATCTTATGTTTTTATGAAAAGTAAGTATGTTTTTATGAAAGGTAAATACACCTTATGTTTTTATGAAAAGTAAGTATGTTTTTATGACAAGTAAGTATATCTTATGTTTTTATGAAAAGTAAGTATGTTTTTATGAAAGGTAAATACACCTTATGTTTTTATGAAAAGTAAGTATGTTTTTATGACAAGTAAGTATATATTATGTTTTTATGAAAAGTAAGTATGTTTTTATGAAAGGTAAATACACCTTATGTTTTTATGAAAAGTAAGTATGTTTTTATGACAAGTAAGTATATCTTATGTTTTTATGAAAAGTAAGTATGTTTTTATGAAAGGTAAATACACCTTATGTTTTTTATGAAAAATAAGTATGTTTTTATGACAAGTAAGTATATCTTATGTTTTTATGAAAAGTAAGTATGTTTTTATGAAAGGTAAATACACCTTATGTTTTTATGAAAAGTAAGTATGTTTTTATGACAAGTAAGTATATCTTATGTTTTTATGAAAAGTAAGTATGTTTTTATGAAAGGTAAATACACCTTATGTTTTTATGAAAAGTAAGTATGTTTTTATGACAAGTAAGTATACCTTATGTTTTTATGAAAAGTAAGTATGTTTTTATGACAAGTATATCTTATGTTTTTATGAAAATGTTTGGATCATTGCTATGAAATCAATTTCACAAGATTGTTATGGGTTCCATATGATATGTTTATGATTATGCTAAGGGGACCGGAGTTTAGTAGCGCTACACATAAGAATTCTTGCCATTTAAGTTCGGTAAAATTCTTGTGTCTCCCTATGTTTATGAATATTTCAATCCTATCCTATGTTATGATGAAAATGATCCATATGCATTCAAAAGAAAATTTATGTTTGGTATACTTACTGGGATTTTATAAATCTCACTCCACGATATTTACCATTTTCAGATAATTGAAGGTTCGAGGCGGTCAACATGGAAGTGGCAAAAGTGGTTAAGATTGATGAGATAATTATGTTGAACTTTATGTAAGAAAATTATGTTCTATTTTTATTCACAAATAAAATTATGGGATTCTAATTATTCTTTTGAATAATTTTACATTACTATTTAAGTCTCGATAATATGATATGAGTCACTTTTTGTGGCACTCGAATGGTCGAGAATTCGGGTCGTCACAGTTGGTATCAGAGCAAAGAGTTTTAAAAACGATTCTGTAGATTTTTGAAATTTTATTTCTTTAAAAAAAAAAAATTCACTATTCACGTGAACAGTAAAACGACGTGCTATTCATGATGAACAGTGAACGAAATCACTATTCATTATAAAAAAAAAATTGAATTTTCACATGTCAAGTATGGTTATGATTTTGAAAAGCATGATGAAATTTGATGTGCGAATTTCAAGGACAAAATTCATTTTAAGCAAGGAAGTTTGTAATGTCCTGAAAATTTTATGGAATATAATTAGTTAGTGATATGATGTTTATATTGATGTCTTTGATAAATTTCTAGAAGTTCGGGGACTAAAGGAAAAATAAGATTTGACGATAAATTTTATTTGGGTTAAGTTATTAATTATTGATGGGGAGATAATTACTATATCGATATTGGATTTGTTTTGAAGACTGTGATTAATTAGGAATTATGATTCAAGAAAATGTTGATTTGGATACAACCACATTAAATTATTGTTGATTAAAGGAAAATAAGATTATATGAAATATTTTAACTCATCACTCTACTATGTCACTCTCCACGTATTGACTCCTCGAACCAGGTATGTTATATGCTTTGCAAGTCATTTACGATTTTATTAAGACATGTTAAGTATGAAATCTTCATATGTTATGAATCTTTATGTGTTACACATAATATACATGTCAAGTATGATATAAATTGATAGAAGACTCAATTTTTTTATTCTTTTCAATGTAGAATCATGAGACAGAGAGGATATTTATATGAATTTTGGTGCATACTAAGCTTAGTAAGATTGACTCAATTAGAAATTAAGTTAGGTTGTAACTTTTGCCCAAAATATATGGAATAATATATTAAACAAACAAAATTAATAATGAATTCGTACAATAATTTATCCCTTTATCACTACCTTTGTGTAAAAACAAGGGAAAAACTGTGGATGGTTATTAGTACTTCCTCTTCAAGTTTCAATTTTCGGTTCAATAATTTATCCCTTTATCACTACCTTTGCTTAAAAGCAAGGAAAAACTGTGGATGATTATTGGTACCACTCTTCAAGTTTCAATTCTGAAAAAAAAAAAATTCGGAAAGAAAAGAAAGAAAGAGAACGGGTGTTGAGCATAATGGGAATAATATGACTTAAGAATGATTTTCAAAATAATTGTTGTCCTTGAGTTTAGAAATGATGAACCTTAAATGGACTTTGCATAATTGATTTTAGACATGACACTAAGTATGAGAAGTCAACAGAAATGATTAGAAATATGTTCAGATTATCTATCATTTAGATTTAATGAGAAATAGCGAGCCAATTTTATGAAGTTTTATGAGATGTTAAGATTATAAGTGGTTTTAATGAGACTTTTATGAGAAGCATTATGAAGTTAGAGATTTAAAGATTTGGTTATTGGGAATTAAGTAATGGATATTATGTTGAGTAAGTGAATTATGCCTCTATATTGAAGAGAAATTTATTATGAACTTTGGCCTTGTGATTAAATTTTGGGAATATGATTTATGACTTATAAATATAAGTATGAGTAATCTTTTGAGCCAATTAAGGTATGGAAGGAAGTGATATTTTGATATTGAAAAATATGATTTGAAATTGTTATGTTGAGGAATTATGAATTGAATTATGGGATATTTTTTTGATGATATTGAAGTGTTGGAATCGTTTTCAATATTTTTAGATCGTTGTGATCAAATGTGGAGTTATTTATTATTGTGAGTTATGAAGTATGCTTATGGTTTGGGATAAGTCCAAATTACAAGGGAGACTTTGTCCAGAATTTTATCATTTGGAATTAAGAGCATGATATGATAAGCATCCACTAAAGGAATTAAGGTTAGACATGCAAGTTCATTTACATCACAAACGAGATTTAGTAGATGATTGCAGAGATTTTATTATTTTCTCATAAGGAGAACATACAAAGAGTCACACTGGAAAAGAAATACATGAAACACGCAAAAGCAAAAGAAAGCAACATGGGAAATTCCTCAAATTGAGAGATGTGTTTCCGGAGTAGCCGTATCCTACCAACTCTGACCTTTTGAGGAAATAAAGAAACCTTCAAAGAGGTGTGTTTCGAGAGTAAGAATACTCCGTAATCTACCACCTGGAACCTTTGAGGTACACACAAGATTTAAACATTAAGGAAATCCTAGGAAATTAGAGGGGTGTCTCGAGAGTAAGAATACTCCGTACTCTACCCCCACCTATTCTAAGATTCATAAAGTTAAGTTTACATTAACCGGACTCCATTTTCGCTTGATTCCCCTTCCTTGCGACCAATCTATCTTAACCCCTGCTGGATCTTGTATTGAGATATATGACTGCAGCTTATCCAGTAGTTCATCAATAGTAGGAGCAGAAATAAGAAGCCTTCTGGAAAATGGAGAGATGAATCCCTGTTCCACAGCATAATCAAGAAAGGTTAACAAACCATCAAAGAAATTGTTAACATTCAGAAGCCCAATAGGCTTAGTATGGAGATCTAGTTGAGCCCACGAGGTAATGTTAAAGATTTCTTCTAAGGTACCAAAACCTCCGGGCAGGGCTATAAAGGCATCAGAACCATATAGCATACAAGTTATGCGTTCATGGATGGATAAGGTTTGAACTTCATGCCCTCGTGTTTTGCCTGCAACATCTACCAAAGGGACAGGTATGACACCGATTACTTTTGATTTCTCTGCAAGAGCAGATTGGGAAACACAACCCATTAGACCACTGCTACCACCCCCATACACAAGAGTGATACCTTTTTCCCCCAGTTTCTTTCCAAGATCTACGGCCGCTTCTAGATAACTGAAGCCTTTCCCCACTTTTGATCCACAAAATACACAAATAGTTTTGATCTGTCGAAGTTTTGGTGCTTCCATCTTTGATAGTATAGAAGAGAAAACTTACGAAGAAGATGTGATTTTGGGATGCCTGAACTATGAAATATGTTTGGCTATTTAAAGCCGAAAAAATTTACTGTTTTTGATTGATTATGGAAAAGTAAAGATTTACTTTTGACAAAATCGGCCAACTTTTGACTGTTTTACCAAAGATATCACCTTTCGGTGATTTATTTCCAGCTTTATCAAAACTCGAGAAAGGAAAATATATTTTATTTCCAAAACGCGTGAAAGAAAACAGCAAAATATTTTAAATGTGTATCAAGAGATTTACCTTATATCATTGTTGAACTGCCAGAAGCCTCATTTTGTAAAACAGACTGGCAAACAGGATCTTTTGCTATTATATTTTGGAGACTATAACGATTTTTGTCCTCGTTAAACTGAGCGTATAAGGAGAGAAGTTCACGTTGCACATAACCACTTGGGTGCGTCTCAAGAGTCAGTCGAATATCATCCAAAGACTCCTTACTCAGTCCACCCTTTATGAATTTGATTTTATCATCCCGATTAGTAGAAGAATATCCTACTGTTTTGCAACGAGTATCACAGTTCCAACGAGCACATTTGTAGCAACCATTCAGCCTTTTTGCTCTTCGTTTCTTTGCGAAGGTGCTTTTGCCTAAACCAGGCATGTGCTTTGGAAATGTCATAGGTAATTCACCAGATAGTCGAACCTTTGCTTCGATCAACCAGCGAACATCTTCTGAAACACCATGAGCCATCAGCAACCTCAATCTTTCGAGTCTTATTCGATAAATTTTCCTCAGATCATTCATTGGAAGACTGGAATAATACTTGCGAATGTTTGTAAGAATGATATCCATGTTTTTGATGGATCTAACCTCTTCCCAGCATGAACTATTTAAAAGCATTAAGGATCGGAGGGAATCCGCGTGATATTGATTCCAGCAAGAAAGCGCGGAATAGAATAATGGAAAAGAGGGAACAAGAGTTTATGCGCCGTTTACTTTCTTGATAAAAGGAAGATTTGATGATGACGGGATTTGAGATATGGAATATTTTCTTGGATTTTGGGTACTGATATTTTGATATAATAATCAAGGTATAGAAATAATACGGGGATACGTGAAAGTGAAATAAGGACTGTATTGAATCAGGATTAATAAGTTTGTGCAAGTGAAAGGAATACCTTACGGGAAATGTTATGATATTTGAGTTAAGAATTTTAATTATTTGGGAGACATTTGTTTATTGAATTTTGCAGAAATTTTGGGTTACAAATATTGGAAAGATAAACTGATGATTATGTTGATATGTGAATAACATGTTTGGGTATATTACATAGAGAATATTCAAGTAATCGTTTTAATTATTTTGGGATATTTGGTGATAAGAAGAAATGACAAATTATTATGGTATGATATGTTAGTAAAGATTTATTGAAATTTTAGAGATATTAATACGAATATTTGAGGTCACATGATACGATGATAAATGACAAGTTACATGAATACTACAAGATATGATGAAATATCACATACGATTGGGAATTTTCATTTTGATTCAGAAGAATTTATGAGTAGACATATGTCTATTATTGATAGAAAAATCCATGTCTTAAGAAAACAAATTGATGCATTTAGTCAAAGTCCAGTGGGTTAAATATGGTTGGGTTAAATATGGTAGCGATGATGCTACATAAGAAGAAGAAGAAGAGATTCTGATTAAGTGTTCAGAAATCATAAGATCAAGTAAGATTAATTTCGAGGACGAAATTATTTTAAGGGGGTAAGTTTGTAGCGACCAAGAATTTTTACGCGATTAATAATTATTTTAATAGAAAATCGTGTCGCTACTATTTCACCCATTTTTATTAAGTTAACGCCACGACGTATTCGTATAGCCAAATCAAGAAATAATCGAGATCGTTCGATTTTAAATTAAATTCCGAATTTCTAAAAATATTTCCATTCTCTTGATTTAAAGTATATTAAGTCCAAGTACTTAATTCAATGTTATCCCAATATTTATTTATACAAAAATTATTTTTATTATTGAAATTAAGAAAATATATGCAAGCATGAGAGGTTCCATTATATATAATAATTATGAGAATCTTAATTTAATAAATATGGAAAAGTATATGAATGGTTGATAGACTCCATTATATGTAATCATGAAGAGCATAATATTTGTATAAATATGGAAAAGTATATGAATGAATTATATACTCCATTATATGTAATCATGAAGAGCATAATATTTGTATAAATATGGAAAAGTATATGAATGATTTATATACTCCATTATATATAATCATGAAGAGCATAATAATTGTATAAATATGGAAAAGTATATGAATGATTGATAGACTCCATTATATATAATCATGAAGAGCATATTATTTGTATAAATATGGAAAAGTATATGAATGGTGCTTTACTTTAAGAAAATGATGTGTTAAAATTAATAGAATTGAATGATTATGTTTTTATGAAAAGTAAGTATGTTTTTATGAAAGGTAAATACACCTTATGTTTTTATGAAAAGTAAGTATGTTTTTATGACAAGTAAGTATATCTTATGTTTTTATGAAAAGTAAGTATGTTTTTATGAAAGGTAAATACACCTTATGTTTTTATGAAAAGTAAGTATGTTTTTATGACAAGTAAGTATACCTTATGTTTTTATGAAAAGTAAGTATGTTTTTATGACAAGTAAGTATATCTTATGTTTTTATGAAAAGTAAGTATGTTTTTATGAAAGGTAAATACACCTTATGTTTTTATGAAAAGTAAGTATGTTTTTATGACAAGTAAGTATATCTTATGTTTTTATGAAAAGTAAGTATGTTTTTATGAAAGGTAAATACACCTTATGTTTTTATGAAAAGTAAGTATGTTTTTATGACAAGTAAGTATATATTATGTTTTTATGAAAAGTAAGTATGTTTTTATGAAAGGTAAATACACCTTATGTTTTTATGAAAAGTAAGTATGTTTTTATGACAAGTAAGTATATCTTATGTTTTTATGAAAAGTAAGTATGTTTTTATGAAAGGTAAATACACCTTATGTTTTTTATGAAAAATAAGTATGTTTTTATGACAAGTAAGTATATCTTATGTTTTTATGAAAAGTAAGTATGTTTTTATGAAAGGTAAATACACCTTATGTTTTTATGAAAAGTAAGTATGTTTTTATGACAAGTAAGTATATCTTATGTTTTTATGAAAAGTAAGTATGTTTTTATGAAAGGTAAATACACCTTATGTTTTTATGAAAAGTAAGTATGTTTTTATGACAAGTAAGTATACCTTATGTTTTTATGAAAAGTAAGTATGTTTTTATGACAAGTAAGTATATCTTATGTTTTTATGAAAATGTTTGGATCATTGCTATGAAATCAATCTCACAAGATTGTTATGGGTTCCATATGATATGTTTATGATTATGCTAAGGGGACCGGAGTTTAGTAGCGCTACACATAAGAATTCTTGCCATTTAAGTTCGGTAAAATTCTTGTGTCTCCCTATGTTTATGAATATTTCAATCCTATCCTATGTTATGATGAAAATGATCCATATGCATTCAAAAGAAAATTTATGTTTGGTATACTTACTGGGATTTTATAAATCTCACTCCACGATATTTACCATTTTCAGATAATTGAAGGTTCGAGGCGGTCAACATGGAAGTGGCAAAAGTGGTTAAGATTGATGAGATAATTATGTTGAACTTTATGTAAGAAAATTATGTTCTATTTTTATTCACAAATAAAATTATGGGATTCTAATTATTCTTTTGAATAATTTTACATTACTATTTAAGTCTCGATAATATGATATGAGTCACTTTTTGTGGCACTCGAATGGTCGAGAATTCGGGTCGTCACATTACTGACTTCCAGCATTGCAATAACTGTCCATGATCTCGCAACTGCTTACGTTGTTATAACCCCTCGCAATGGTTCCAATGGATTGCCTTAGATTGTGAATTGAATTTTGGAGACTGTCTCTTGTGCATCGTTGAATATTTGATCGTCCAAACCTTACTCAACCTTACTCCACTCTCCTAGATCCTTTGTTATTGCTCTGATCCTTGGTATCCGTATTGGACTTTCATGTTGGGCCCTTCGAATTGAGTATTTTTATATGTTAGCAATTACCCAATATGTTTGAATTAATGTGTAATCATTAATTTTGCCATATTTAAAGCATTTGTATGTTTATCTTCCAAGGCCAATTGAAGATAAGGTAAATACAAATGGCACCGTTTAGGCATTACTTGGCATTTCATTTTCTAAATATTGTGCGCCACCACTTGAGAATTCCCTATAAGCTGAGAATTCCCGATAATTACTCCACACGTGCCATCTTTGACCTATAAAAGAAGTGGTCATTCTTTCCCAAGATATTCTTTTACCTTTGACTTCTAGCGCCTTAGGGTTTTACAGTTTATGCTGTTTCGCCCAAGGCTGTTTCTAGTTTTCGAAATTTCCAAAATGCCATCAGTTCACCACATGCCACGTATAAGATTTTGTTCACTTCTCCATCGAGCTCAAATATTTGCTTAGGCCCAGCTTTTGTGGATGCTGGTGAAATTAGCATTCACCATTGTTGCAAACTTTTTCCCTCTCCACAAGTTTGCCTCTTTCTGACCTCATTCCATTGGGTCCACTTTTTTCCTAGGGGTATTCGCACATGGCCTAAATCGTCGGACTCTAAATCTTTGGACTCCGTCGTATCATTTTCAAGTTGGACTAAAGTGATTTTGAGAGATTAGAATTCAAGAACACTCTTAATAGGGTTGGTTTTCTTAATGCTATTAAAGTTCCTATGAAAATCTCATCTTAGACTCGATGTTGTCTACTGTGGTAGTTCAATTTTGATCTTGCGATTACAATACTTTCAACTTCTCTTTTGGTCCATTGACTATCACAATACGTGATCTTGGTCCCTTGCTTAATTTAGCGCCTATAGGTCATACGTTCTCTCCTCTCTTCAATTCTACCCTTACTATTGCCCATTTGCAAATACTCATTTCAATTCCTATTATGCTCTTGCTGGATTGAGTCCAAAGGACCTCACCAAAGCTCCTTGAATTGTTGAACGTGTCACTTTCATTCATTATTGGTTGTGCAAGTATATTATTTGCACCTCTAGCATCAAGTCTTCAAGCAGTTATCGTCCTTTTTCGATGGAGGTTGGATGTGGTTGGGGTTTGGAATTGTGTTCTTTTACTTTGATAGCTATCTATAGGGGCATGGCTACCCTTGTCAATCAACTTCGCACCAATACAGCAACTCCCATGGGTTCTGGTCACTTTGGACCGTCCAACTATGGTTAAGGGCATATTTTCCTTATTTTGGTAGTCCATCAGTGATCCCATGTCCCCGTGTTAAACTTTAGTAATGTCCAGACTTTCTCCTGTAAGTCAAATGTGTATGGAAGCCCTCTCGTACTTCTACACTCTCTAGGAGCTCCTCTCTTTTTCCTTATCCAACTTCTCACTGTCCTGCTTGCGCTTTAGTTGTTTCGACTGCTGAAGACAAGATAATAAAGATCAAGTCCTTAACCCTCCATGAGTTGTTTCATGATTTCATTAGCACTGGTACCAATTAAAAAGCTGGGTTCGAGGTGTATTCACCTTACTTTTTTCGTCCACCATTTTTGGGGTTGGTGCATACATGGGAAGTACCTTTATTTATCTGTACCAACATGCAGTTCCAGAATCGATTCCTTGTCATTCACCCTGAAGAAGAAAATACAGCGGTGTCCAACACCAACCACTTGTTGAAAACTGTATGATGGAGTCCTTTTGTTTTGCTCGATCAATCCATTATCTATTCTCTACCTTCTGGTAGTCGTAAAGGAAAGTCATTTTAGTGCGCCTCTTCATAATATTTTCCACACTATTAAGGCTAAAGCCCCCATTGCCCTTTAGAAGTCATCAATCACATCTCTAGGACGCAAGTTGTCAAACACCAACCCACCCCTTCTCGTTCTCAAGAAGCAACTTTTGGCTCTAGGAAATGACCAGCTTCAAATGTGGCTGACGAAGAGAAGATATTGGATGAGGATGATGTTCCTTTAGCTCGAAAGGTAACTAGGATGAAAATCGTTTATTGCTTTCTTTTCTTGTTTTCATTTCATAGCTTGTGATTCTTACTCATTTTCTTTATTTGCAGCCTCGTCTTAATCCTGTAGGCACTACTTTGAGTCCTCGATTGAATTTGTCTATAGTACCGTGCGATAGAAGCTAGCCTTCCACCAGCATCGCCCCCCTTCCTGAATATATAGTGGAGCCTCCTTTTTTGTATCCGAAAATGATCAGGTTGGTGATCGCTCTAGAGGTATCAAAACAGACGGTCCGACCAGACTTATAAAAATCGCCCGGGATCAACTCGGAACTATTTCAAAGTTTTTTGTACCTATTATTCTTTCTCAATGTCTCACTATTTCAAAGTTTTTTTTATTTATTTTATTTTTTTTAAGTCCTTAAATGATGTTTATAATTTCTTAACTAAATTTAGTTTGATCCTAAATAATTACTTTCAATTCGAGTTG
Organism: Ligustrum vulgare; assembly: GCA_963555705.1. NCBI lineage: Eukaryota > Viridiplantae > Streptophyta > Magnoliopsida > Lamiales > Oleaceae > Ligustrum > Ligustrum vulgare. Next base: position 46,778,467 of record OY743171.1, on the reverse strand, counting down.
TTTTTCTTATCACATTAAAATAAATAATAAATATTCGAACTTTTAAAGTAAATTCAATTAAGTCCGAATAATTTTACAACTTTATATTTCGATCAATTCATTTTTCATTTTAAAATTAATTTTATTTATTTATTTGCTCATTTATTTATGTTTAATACTATATATATAAATAATCAAAATAGGCAAAATATATATTACATATTTTAACAATTAGTTTAATTAATTTCTATCAAAATAAAAATAAAGGCATATTAGCAAATTCATTCTATTTCAAATACAAAAATATTTTTCTCGATAACACCTTTTGATTAATGGGTGAAAAATGAAAAGTCACGTCATACTAGAAATTATTGAATAAGTTTGAATATTTTTAATATTTTGATAGTTCGTATCTACGATTTTTAATTTTTTCAATTTCTGTAATTGATCGTGGTTTCACATTATACACCGATTTATACGAAACTTAAATTATATGATTTTTCATTTTTTGATAATTGATTTTTTCGAAATTAATTTTTTATTTTTTTAGAATATGTAGTTAAATATGATAAAACTTGTATAAAAAGAGATATTTTAAAGCATGTCTGATTGAGAAAGAATGTTCAAAAAAATTGATTCTTGAAAAATCAATTTCAAACGAGCAAGTGATAAAATATTATGTCTTGTGGGTTAAACAATCGTGCTACTTTTGTAAATTGAGATTCATATATGATTTTTTGGTATATAAAGTTAAATGTATTTGCAATATATATCGGTAAAATTTATTTAAAACAAATATTTGTTTAATATATTTAAACGTCAAATATTGTATTAAGGTAATACCAATTCAGGTAATATTAAATTATTTTTTGATAATCTAGAAATTATATTTTTATAAGATTAATTATATTAATAATCATTAACATTGAATAGTAATGCAAATGAGTTATGCAAATGGTCATTGAAGTTTTTTTTTTTTTTTTTTTGGCTAAATATATTCATATATTTTATTATACGTGCACCACATTTTAATTGCATGAAATATTCATAATCTTTAGTCAATATCACAACTGTGTTCTCAACTTTTTTTTTCATTGTATTCTTATTTTGCTTCTTTTATTAATTACTATATCTTATCTCTCCTATCGGGCTCTACAAAAAAATTCGTTAAGAAGAAATAAAAAGACTTATTTATCCCTAATATATTTAATAAGTAAAAAAAATTAAAATTATGATTAAATACTTGTACATCGTTTTAAAGCAAGATAAAAAAAATTTGGATGAAAATCACCGATGAGTAGAAGATTTAATTGATGAAAATTTAATTATAAGAATGTGACAAAAAAAATTAAGAACATAAATATAACAATCTATAAAGATTAGGAACCAATAATACAATTAAATGTGGTGTGTTTATAAGAAATTGTAGTGTTAATATAATTAGCCTTCTTTTTATAGTAAGTCATTCAAGTTCCTAATGAATAATGAGTCTCTAACATGGGTTTAAGTACACAATCTAAAAAAGTCACTATTACAAAACACATTTTGTAAATAATGAGGGCTCAAACAAAGGTTAAATATGTTCACAAGAGAAACACGTAATACAAAAATGGAGAGTACATCCCAAAAACATGTATTGACTTATTTTCTCACCTAAAACAAATTTTCTAAAATGGCAAGTAGTATTTAATTAACAATTTATTATTCATTTTGAATAAAATTCAGATTTAAAATAATTTACTTGAATGCAGATTTTTAAATAGTCTCGAATTTTTTTGATTAATTTTAAAAAGAATTTTTTTGGAACGGTAAACATACGAACCATAAAAAATAAAATTAAGATATGTGTAATTGTATATATATATATATATATATATATATATATATATATATATATATATATATATATATATATTTTGTAATTAATTGTATTCCTTTGATGTGTAGTTCTCTTCATTTACTTCTCATTTTTAATTAATTAGCAATTTCATATGTTAATATAAAAATTCAATATACATTAATAACAAATGATCGTGTATCGCACGAATGTAACATTAGTTAATCTAATGGCCGAGAAGTGTTTATAAATATTCAAGTAATGTTAACCACTATGAATTTGAATCCTCATATGTTATTCCATTTTAATATCAATCCAACAATTTGACAACACTTATTTTTAGTTTTTCTATTTTATTTAATATTTTTTTCTGAGTAGAATTAAATATATCATAACTTATGACCATACTATTTTCATGTAAGTTTTGAACTCGTGAAAATGCAATAAATTACAAGAATATTTAAAATCATGTAAAGTATAGTGGTATATCCATCTCTTATTAGAATTTATAATAATTGTTACCACGGGCTAGATTTCATGTTTCTTCCCCTAAATGACAATAGAAAGCACACATCATATTTGCCAATTAATTGAAAAGCATTAAGATCTTAATATAACAATCATTCAAACAAAACAAATGTTTAATGTCGGAACCGAAAATTAATATCAAAGCATCAAAATACTGGATTTAACATTTTCATAGCATCTATACAATAAGCCGAACATGAAATGATACATAAATACAAATTGGATTAATGCAAAATCACCCGGAATTAAAGTTTGAGAAGAAAGATGGGAATAATCTTGAATTTTGAAATCCTTCAATGATTCCTGATCAATCTTCTTCTTCAATCCAAGCAAAGATATATGTTCAAATTTAAGTATAAAAAAGTTTTATATATCAAAAATTTATTGAAAGTTTATAAGGAATATGCATTTTCTACTCCCACAAAAGCGCCCCCACCCCACCCCCCACCCCCAAAGATCTGGATTAAGATGTGCATTTATAACCCCAAGAATTAGGACACAATTCATGCTACAATTACTTTCTAATAGCATCCGCATTATAACATGTTAAAGTTAGTCACATAAGCAAAAAATTAGATATTAAATGACACATCCACATATTAAAGTTAACTATTACTAATTGCTACATTGAATGTGTTAATTTTTTACTAAGTCCAAAAATAATTGATTATTTATTTTTAAAATGGCAAAAACTCATATATCAATATGGTACTCATATTTAAGATCTCATTAAATCCTATAATATGAAATTAAAAAAAAATTATTTTTTTTATCAACGTTAAAGAAAATTAAGAAGAAAGAAAATGAAGAAATTGAATAAATGAAGTATTGGGTGGGTGGGGGTGAAATACAACACTTTAATTGGAGAGTTTTAAATATAAAAATGTCATGTCACATGTTAAAATACTCTTTAGATTTAACAAAAAAGTTAACATGTGATTAAAAAGATTATCTTAATATGTGTTTTAACATATCCAATGTAAACATTATTTCAACATTTTGTTAATTTATTCTACTAACATGTCAAATGCGAATGCTCTAAGAAGATGTTGAATCATAATAGGAAAGAAAAGATTTTTTTTTTTTTTTTTGCAACTTACAGTCGCATGGGGTACTAGCGTATAATAGTCAATCCACCAATTTTGAGCAACCAAATCTCCTCTAGTAATTGATACGTCACACGTAGATATAAATCAAGGATATAGAGATGAAAATCGAATCTAATTCCACATGATGTATGACGAAATCGTGAATAATAATAATAATAATAATAATAATAATAATAATAATACTAATTGGGTCTTGTTTGTAACACACGAACGAGTGTCTCTCAAATTTTGCTCAAACGGACGAGATAGTTTACTGGAATCCACTAGAAAGTAATAGAAAGTGTTAATATATTAGAATTCACCAATAAACTAGAAAACTGAAATATAATTAAACAATAAAATTGTTTATTCTACTTTCTATCCCTTATTATGTATTTATTGGATTAGAAAGAATCCTAATTAAAACAAAAAATATAACTAAAACTAAGCAAGTCTAAATATAAAGTAGAAAATTATAAAACAAATCTAATTTGAATAAAACTGGAAAAAGACGAAATTACCCTTAAATTATGTCAAAACGGGAAAAAAATCCTAATTAATGCAGAATCGAAAAAAGCTTCTGGCACATACTCCCGCGTAAATCTGACATTCGAGGTGAAACCTATGCACGTTTTCGCATATCTTTCTTATTTTCTTCTTTTTCAATTGGTTAAAAATTTTCTCTACTTCTCCCAAAAAAATAAAATAAAATAAAAAATCTATCTATACATATATAATAATAAGATAACTGTCACCATTTTACGCACATAGTTTTCCGTCCATTTTCACCTACTATATTAGGAAATTTCTTATTTTTATAAATTTATTTTAATACATAAATTAAGAAAGTTCAATTAATGCATGTAGAAAATATTTATGGATTTGTAAAAAAAAAAATCTATAAAAATTTAAATTATAGATTATGTTTTTATTTTGATAATTATTGCATTATTTTTAAGTAAAAAAATATGTAATATGGGTGTCAAATCCAATATCTCAACGAGAAGTTTCATACAAACTAAGATATGAGAGCAAACTCTAAACATATCATTCGTAAAATCGTCTTTTATACTATCTGTAAAAGTTTGACTTATACTTTTTACTTTTTTTAACAACCGATTTTTTTAATTTATCTCATTTAAGTCCTAAAATGATACCTATCATTTCTTACTGAAATTCAATTTGACCTAAATAATTAATTTTGAATCTTTTTCTTATCAAATTGAAAGAAATAATAGATATTCAATCTTTCTAAATAAATAAATTCAATTAAATCATTTAATTCTCTACAACTTTAATTTTTTATAAACCCATTGATTTAATTTGTAAAATAGAAGGTGTTAGCAAAATCATCTATGATTCTATATATGTGTGTGTGTCACCATTTTACGCACATATTTTACCGCCCATTTTCACCTGTCATTTTAGGAAACTTCTTATTTTTATCAATTTATTTTAAAACGTGAATTAGGAAAGTTCAATTAATGCATGTAGTAAATGATTTATGAATTTGTGAAAAAAATATATAGGACTACATATAATTTTATCACGTGTAAGTTTAACAAATTGCAACAATTAATTTAAGTTTTATCAATTTTTTATTTTTTAAAATGTTTGGTAAATTTTGTTCGTAATGTATTTGTTTTTTTTATATATAATGAAATGAAATATTTATTTAATATATTTAAATATCAATTATTGCATTAAGATAGTTAGTACAAATTCTTATAGTACTATACAAGGAGTCGATAAAATTAATTCTGCAAATGTCTATTAGTTTTTATTTCATTTTACGACTTGAAAATTGTAAATATTTCAACTTCAGTCATCAAATCAAAATTGTAAAGTACATAATAAATCATATGTCCTTATCTTATTTCGCTTAAATAGATTAAGAAAACTAAACAATGAACAATTTGCTATTAAAAAAATATGCAAATCGCAATTTCCTATTTTACTTTTCTGAGTATTTTTCATTATATATAAATGTACAATTTATGTCGACTATTATATTTTTACAATTTATTCAATAAATAATTGTCAAATATGTCTTCTGTGCATCGCATGGGTGCTATCTTACTTAATATTAAAGGAGGAGAATTTCCCGTCAATTTGACACAACTTTTTTTGATTTTTTTATACAATATTATATATTTCATTTATTTTCACACTCAACTTTTATTACTTTCACATTCCAAAGACCAAAACTCAATTTTTATTGTATTCACACTGTTACTTTCACTTAAATAATTTTTATGGATATTTTTTTTCCTTATTTATATTTGATTATTTGTGTTTAAACCTCTCTTTTCATAATTTTTTTATCTTTTAATGTTTTGAATTTTGCAAATAAGTATTTGTGTGCAGTCATACAAATTCAATGCAAAATTTCCAGTTCAAAATTATATAGAAATTGTATCACGCATCTAATACTAAATAAATCTTATTGTATAAATAATCTTATTTTTTTAGTTATTTAGTATTTGAGCTCATTTGTATTGCGTTCTATTAACTTAATTAATATTTTTATAGAAAGTTACATTTAATACATAAATAATTTTTTCAATAATTGTGATATTTTATTGGTATCAATTTTATGGATGAATAATTTCTTTCTGTCATACAAATCTAATATCGACACCTCCCGCCAATTTGACACAAATTTTTGTAATATTTTTTATACAATATTATATATTATATATTTCATTTATTTTCACACTCAACTTTTATTGCTTTCACACTCCAAAGACCAAAATTCAACTTAAATATTTTTATGGAGATTTTTTTTTACTTATTTATATTTGATTATTTGTGTTTAAACCTCTCTTTTCATAATTTTTTTTTATCTTTTAATGTTTTGAATTTTGTAAATAAGTATTTGTGTGCAGTCATACAAATTCAATGCAAAATTTTCAGTTCAAAATTGTATCGAAGTTGTATAACGCATCTAATACTAAATAAATCTTATTGTATAAAACTTTTTTATAAATAATCTTATTTTTTTAGTTATTTAGTACATCTAAAAATTTGAGCTCCTTTGTATTGCGTTCTATTAACTTAATTAGTATTTTTATAGAAAGTTACATTTAATACGTAAATAATTTTTTTTTCATAATTGTGATATTTTATTGGTATCAATCTTATGAATGAATAATTTCGTTCTGTCATACAAATCTAATATCGAATTTTCATTTATATTTATATCGAATATTTAATCAATTTGTATTAAATTCTGTTTTAAATAATCATACTTTTAATTCAATATTTATGATTCTTAAATTTTTACAACAATAAGTAACTTGTCTCCCAATTTACTTAACTGATAATTGAGATGATCAATATTATATTATAATTTTCATCAAAAAACAATTACGTTGTATAAAAATTACAAAAATTTATAATACCATGAATTTGATGTATCTTTGTCAATCACAATTTTAGTTTTTTTTTTTTTTTTAATGATTATCGAATTCGTTTCTTATACGTGTTGTTTTTATTGTCAATGGTCAAAACAAATAAATCTTATCTTTTATAACATGATCTATATTATTAATTTTTTCATATATTGTTTGATTGTTCAGAGTACATGGACATTGGAGATCCTACATTTAAATATTTTTTTTGCAAAACAAATTTTTAGTGCGAGGAGAGAGTGAATAAGCATTATGAAACATGTCGTAATTCGAAGTTCTCATTTTGTTGTGGGGTGAACATGATTTTTAATAATATTTCAAACCAAACCATTTAAAACGGTTTGGAATTTTTCCAAGCCAAATTAAACCATTTCATTTTTTAAACAAAATAAAATCAAACTATTTTTTGCGATTTGGTGCGGTTTGAAACAACGGATTGCCGATGAATAAATTAGTATATTTCAAAGCGAGCTCAAAGACACATATTCATCTAAAATTTCTAGTTGAAACTAGCTTAAAAATAGTATTAAGTTTCTAATTGAGTGCTTTGTTGTGAATCAATCCATGTTGACAAACAAACTAATTATATAGAAGTAAACTATCGTTAGCTCTTATATTAAAAATTTTATTTCATGAAAATATCTTGGATGATGATAATGAATTGTATGAGGAAAAATTAATTCCAAATGATTGTGGATTTGAACAAATTAATCTTTGTCTCCTCAATTTTGATTTGTAGACAATAAAAAGTATATTGTTTTTTTTTTTTTTTTAAATTGAACATTTGTCTTTATTTTTATTTTTTAAAATCTGGTGGGTTGGCTGTTTGAAATCGCGATTTTGACAATTGAAACTTAAACCAAATTGTTTAAGGTGGTTTGGAATTTTTACAAATCAAACCATTTGTTGCAGTTTAATTCGATTTTACAGTTTATTAGTTCACCCCTACTTTGTTGTATACAAGAGAAAGTGAATATTTCTCTTATGGAAGATCATCCTCTAATTTTGAAAGATTTGTTATATGACAGGGAGACATGATTAAAAATTTTGAGAACATTCCAACATATAATATGATGTTTTCATTCACTTCTATTGGGAATATATAATGAGCTAAATGATGGTAGAGGGCCTCCCCTCTTCAAATTACACGATCAAAATTGCCATAAGATTGAGAGTCTATTGCCTGATGACGGTTCAACTTTGCAATTTGCTCGCTTTACATTGTTGACAATGTGAATGAGGTTGAAAGCAGAAAAAGGGTCGTGAGGTACGTATTATGTATTTATTGCTTTTATATTTATATTGTTTACGGATAATTTTGTTGTGATATTCTAAAATTTAATTTATGTCTTTTAATGTCCCCAGGTAGGAGTGAATCATGCGATTCTATGTTGCATGATTTAATAGTTTCAGATTCGAAGGATATGCTAGACAAATACAACAAATTGTTAAGGTAATTTAGGTCGGTTTGAGAAAAGATGATTGAGGAAACACTTCAAATTTAAGACTTATACTTATTGGTTGGTGGGCAACCAATGATGGCCAATATGATTTTTCTATTGTCGATGAAATTGTCGAATTGATTGTCGGTGGATTTTGACACACTACCTGGATACATGGATATCACTATTGCGCCACGTGGTGGACCTTTGCAACAGATAAGTGAGGACACAAGTTCTTTCTGAGAAATATTGATCATACACAGAGATTGAGTAATGGAACAAGGTTGATAGTTACAAAACTTGGCGACCATGTTCTAGAAGGTCAAATTTTTTCTGGCATCAATGCAAGACACAAGTTCTTTATTCCAATGTTATCGTTGAACCCTTTTGATTCTAGGATACTCATTAGATTTCAAAGAAGACAATTTCTATTGATGGTGTCATATGCCATGACTATCAATAAGAGTCAGGGACAATCATTCTTGTATGTGGAACTTCTTCTTAAACGGCTGATGCTTACACATGGATAACTTTATGTTGCGATTTCTAGGGTGACAAATCGTTCCAGATTAAAGATATTGATTTGTGATAAGAAAGGAAGAACAACAAAATCAACAAATAACGTTGTGTACAAAGAAGTATTCCAGAATTTGTAGTCATATGAAATCAATAAATGATGATATTATCTCTTATTTGCGAAATTTATTTATTTTATGAAAAATATTTATCTAATTTCACATTGAATTATCTTTATCCAAACGTTTCTTCCCGTGCATCGCACGAGTGATTAACTAGTTATTAGTAGTAGTAGTAGTAATAGTAGTAGTATTATTAATAATAATAATAAATAAATAAATAAATAAATTCTCAACTAAACACCCATCATTAATTAGGTGGACTTGAGTGGATGTGAAACGTTTAGAATTCACTATCTTCATTTTAGAATTTCAATCGCAACAGAAAATTCAAGTCCACTATTCTTATGTTTCAAATTCAGTGTCTTCTACTGTGTTGGGCACACAAATTTCAAGTCCTTCATTCTTAACTTCCAAATTTTAATTTGCAACACGGTTTTGTTTTGTTTACCATCGAAACGTTGATGGGTCTCTGTGGATTAATACAAACGATTCCGATTCCCTAAGTACGACTTTCCCCTTACCTTACTGGAAAATGGCCATACTATTTTTCATGGTAAATTTGTAGTATAAAGTAAGGATGAGGATCGAGTGGTTCGGTTCGAGTATCTCAAAAATGGGAATCGAATTATACTTTTCGATTCTTGTAAAATAGAACCATACGATTCCGTTGAATAGCAAGAATCAAACCATTCAGTTTTGGTTCGGGTTCGATTCTAATTCGGTTATACAATAATAAATATTTTTCGAGGCTTTATTGAGGAGTATCAGGCATCGGGAAGCAAGCTAATAACCTAAAATAAACTTCTACCAAATATACAAAAATCAAGGATTTCGAAATTCTTTCACCCCGAAAAAAGTATAGGATTCTCCATGAAACTTAAGATATTCATAAATCAAAATAAGAAACAAATGGTCTGAAAGGTTTTTCAAGCATAAACTTGTGAGATGAATCATGATTTTTAAATGCATTATTATTAATTGTTTTAAATTTATATTTAAATATATAATTAACTACATCGTGGTCATTTAGAACTTCGCTTATTAATAAGTTAGTCTCATTCTATTTTCATTTACTAAGAATTTCAGTTCAAGTGTGAAATTAAAGGTTACAATGAGGTAGAGACGTAACAAATTTTATAAAAAGAATTTAATCATTTTCACTTTACCAAAAAAAAATTACAAATTCTTTTGATTTTTAGTTTTAAAACAATTAATTAAAACCATTAAAAAAATAAATAAGAATCAAAGATCGGTTCTAACTTCGATTTTTCGGTTCTAAAATCTGAATTCGGTTCCAAAATCGATTTTCTATTTTATTTTTTTAAAATCATACAGTTTCGATTTTTTCGATTCGGTCGTATCTGTTTCAGTTTTTTGTCTACCCCTAGCATAAAGTAAGAAAAAAAAATTATGCAGAGATACAATTTATAATTAATTTTATGTTGATTAAGATCCAGAACGAGAGAAAAAGCATTTATATTCCATCACCCAAAAGGGGAAAATTCATTTAGCGAAGAATTTTTGAGGTAGAAAACGTCATAGAAAACTTGTATATACCCCTCTCAAGAGAGTAAATAAGTTTACATACGAGTAATGCTACATTTGCTATACTTTATTTTGTAGCGTTATTTATGTCAATTTCCCTAATTATATTACATGTTAGCATTGACTTAAATGAAAGCAACATTAATAGACCCTACTCTAGATACTCCAACCCACATTAAAAGAACACGAGATTTTCGAAGTAATTAGATTTTTACTTGATTTTCCTTTTTATATACTTTCTCAGTAAGAGCATTCGCGTTGAATATATTAAAATACGTGTTAGAAGAATAATTTATTAAAATGTTGAAATAATACATGCATTGGATATTGGATATATATTAAAACACATGTTAAGAGAATATTTAATTTTTTTGTTAAATCTAAAGAGTATTTTAACATGTGACATTTTTATATTTAAAGATCTCCAATTAAAGTATTGTATTTCACCCTACCCCTAACACCCATTCACCCACTCAATACCTCATTTATTATTTTCTTTCTTCTTAATTTTCTTTAACGTCGCTTAAAAAAAAAATTGTTGATTTCATATTATAGGATTTAATGAGATTCTCAATATGATTACCATATTAATATATAAGTTTTTGCTATTTCAAAAATAAATAATCAATTATTTTTAGACTTAATAAAAAGTTAACACATCAAATGTATTAATTAGTAATAGTTAACTATAACATTTGGATGTGTCATTTAACATGTTTTTTTTTTTTTTACTTATGTGACTAGTTAATTTTAACACGTCCTCTAAGGAAGTCAAAAAATTAGGGGTGGGCAAAAAAAGGGAACCGATATGATCGAACTAAAATCGAACCGAAAAAATCGAAACTGTATTGTTTTAAAAAAATAAAATAAGAAATCGGTTTTGGAACCGAGAACTGATTGTTTTTCGGTTCGGTTCTCGGTTCCGCCCTTAGAACCAAAAAATCGAAGTTAGAACCGATTTTTGATCCTTTTTTTTTTTTTATGTTCTTAATTGATTGTCCTAAAACAAAAAATCAAAAGAATTTGTAATTTTTTTGAGTAAAGAAAAAATGATTAATTTCTTTTTATGAAATTTGTTACGTCTCTACCTCATTGTAACCTTTCACTTCACACTTGGACTGAAATTCTTGGTAAATGAAAATCGAATGAGACTAACTTATTAATAAGCGAAGTTGTAAATAACCACGATGGAGTTAATTTAATATTTAAATACAAATATAAAATAATTAATAATAATACATTTAAAACTTATGATTCATCCCACAAGTTTACTATATTGCCATGCTCGAAAAATATTCTTGATCATTTGTTTCCTATTTTTGTTTATAAATATCTTTCGTTTATGGAGAATCCTATACTCTCTTTGGGTTGAAAGGAATTTCGAAATCCTTGATCTTGATATATTATGTAGAAATTTATTTCGGGTTATTGTCTCACTTCCCGAGGCCTGATGTTCCTCGATAAGGCTCTCGAAAAATAATTATTATTGTAAAATTGAATTAGAACCGAAATCAAACTAAAATCGAATGGTTTGGTTTTGATTTGGTTCTTGTGATTTAATGGAACCAAATTGTTCCATTTTACAAGAACCGAAAAAGTATGGTTCAGTTCCGATTCTTGCGATACCCGAATCGAACCACCCGACGCCCACCCTTAGAAAAAATTGCGCCCGCCCAGTAATCAGATTCCCAAAGATCTTTCTCTCCATCTCAATCCTAAATCAAGCAAATATCTTCAATTCAATCAACTGCGAAAATGACGCCAAATCTGAAATATGGCCAAAAATAGTTTATCAAAGATATCGATTTTGAAACCACCATTTGAACTCTCCAATTCAATTCCTCATTCCAACTATTGAAGGTGAAACACCCTATTGGACAACATAATAAAATAACTTCAGTTGGGTCACCGTTCGAAGTCACAAGTACCGCCAAGCGAAATTCCGGCCAGACAAGGAAGTCACTTCCAATGATTGTTCTAAGGGATGATGTACTCAAATGCTATATTCTTCTTCTTCTTCTTTTGCTAAGAATCACGTTGGAGCAGGATAGTTTTACAATAGATTGTTTTAACAAATTACACCTCATTACAAATCACGTAATACATGAAAATGTTCCTTCTTAATAGGTGATGTACGTTTTTCGTGTGTAAATTACTCAGTATTCAATGTCTAGCTATCGTCCCCCCTGTTTGATATGCATTTGTTCGATTAGTGGGAGCGAAGGTTGTTTCGTAAGAGTTTTTCTAAAGGGATTTTATTGTTTGTATGTATCTTAGGTTCATTTGGTAATGTACTCTGGGGCTTTACTTGAAATTCAAACAAATTAAATCCCAAAGTCTTGCCTACTAGCTAGTAGCTACTGCTTAAAAGATGTGTTGTCGCGCGATCGCACATGAATTTGGGACGTGATCACCAAGTATTATACCTTATAATCCTTATTTATGTGTTAAATATGTTTGTCATATAAATGTTAAAATTTGTTTGACCATAAAAATATCTATATCAATATATGTATAAAGGAATTGACAGATCTATTTTTCCGTTTACAATAGTCAAAATGAATCTGTTTTTGATGATATTATTGAGAGATATCAGTCTCCTATGTGAATTTTCCCACCTGAGGCAAGGATATATGGATTTATATTAGCTGAAATGTCTCCACTAGTTATTTGATTACAGTTAAATCCTGAGAATAGCTACACTACAACAAAAACAGCCTACGGCAACGCGTAAAAAATGTTGCAAAAGACCTTTTGCAACGTTCATGTGGATATTGCAAATCGCAGTGTTGCCTTAGAGGAAAAGGATACGACAACGTTCATTGCATGTTGCAAAAGGATGGATTGCGCGTTGCTGTAGACCTTTGGCAACGTTCACTGCGCGTTGCGGTAAACCTTTGGCAGCATTCATTGCGCGTTGCCGTTGATACTTTTGGCAACGTTCATTGCATGTTGCGGTAGACCTTTAGCAACGTTCTTTGCATGTTGCGATAGATCATTTAACAACGTTCATTGCGCGTTGCGGTTGATACTTTTGGCAACACTCATTGAGCGTTACCGTTGATACTTTTGGCAACACTCATTACTCGTTGCCGTTGATACTTTTTGCAACACTCTTTGCACGTTGTCGTTGATACTTTTGGCAACACTCATTGCGCGTTGCCGTTGATCTTTAACACTTTTTTTAAATTTTTTGTACATCAATATAGATAATTCCAATGATAACCAACAAATTTTTCAAACATTTATGTAATATGTAAAATACGAAAAGCGCGTGCTATAAAAATAAATCAACTATTCAAAATAAAATGCAAGCATTTTAAAGAAAATTATATCACATATATTTTAATACTTAACAAAAATTACGGTACTTTGTTCTCTTACATTAAAACGAAATTCGCAATATAGATTTTTCACCTATTTGATTGCACATCTAAAATTTGATATTTACTATCCCTCTAAATTGCAACAGTATCTCTAGCAGACCAGCAGCCATACAAAAAAGAGTTACTATCACCATTTTCAACATGAATCATCGTTGAAGATGAGTACTTCACTGGATTTTGAAGTCTAACTTGAACTGTGTCCATGAAAAACAATTTTATGAGAGAACTACAAAATTGACTTTTACCTGCAAAGACATTATAAAAGTCTAATCATCAGGACTCCAACTGCACTAAATGCAAAAATGTAGAAATATTTCATAACATAATTAGTAGATTTCATAATTGCTTATTTTAAGTAGTAGTAGCATTAAAAAAAAATCAAATCATTGCATTTTTCTCGTTAAACTAGGTCGTGATTAATCTAAACTAAAAGTAGATAAGATAGTCTTCGTAGGATCGAATTGTAACAAACAAGTCGGACCAAATTGTAACAAAGTACAAGTTCATTGTTGACTAGAAATTATCTGAAATTTAACTAGAAGTTCATTGACCACTAGTGTTTTTAACCCCTGGAACATTAAGGAAGGACTAAGGAGAGTAGTAAGCTCATCTTTCTTCCATTAAAAAAAAAACTACTAACCAGCGCAGTTCCTGCTAGTACCACAAGTGCAGATAAAAAGTTAAAGAAGAGAGCTTTGGAGGCACTAAAACCTGACCTCACCAAAATTCCAAAATCACCTATCTGCTCCACATCAGAACAAAGATATTGAGTTGTTGGTAAGGTAAACTACCTAACAATTTTCAGGAAAAGAAGGTTGGATCATAGAAAATCAGAACTCCACCACCTTTGAAATTGCATACAATAGAACAGGACAAGTACTTGCCATGTTAGTGTCATACTATATCTATACAATAGTAGCCTTGTAAAAAATGATATCCATAAATAAAATGAACGAGAAAAATGACATTTAAACGAACGGGTATTCCGTTTTTATCACAATTTTGCACGTTGCATTACGAATTTACGAAAGAAAAATATTGCAAGACCATAATTTGTTGTATTCACATCTAAAAATTAGTAATAGTTTAGCCCACCAATTAATTAAGGATTTTACAGATAATTGCAAAAAAGGCACCACACAAACAAAGTCGACTTGTAAACCAAGACAAGATAAGACGTGCTACTAATAAAAAGTAACCAGAAACTTTAGTTTCCAGTTTATAGTTAACTTTGCTTATAAATTAGTTAGTAAAAGAAGGTTAGTTTTATCATCTTATTAGTAAATTATATTCTTTTTTGTGTAATTAGTCCCTCTTCAGACCATGATAATTGAAGCAGAATACATTTCCCAACCCTGTTCTCTAATTGCAATTGATTTTGACTGCTATCAACTAAAAATCTGCTGGCTCGTTCTCCAAAATCCAGTGGGGACGCACGCCCCTAGTGGACCCAACTGGCTCCACCAGTGGCCAAAATCTGCACAGAGATCTCTTCCTACTCTACATAATTACCGACTTAAGAAAATACAAATTTAGATGAAAATTTGATAACGTAATAATGCACGTGTTGTAGAGGAAAATATTTAAGTACAAGTATAGTACAGAATGAGAATCAAACCTCCTGAGGGAGCTCATGAGCAAGCAGAAACAAAGTTCTTGACCAACCACCAACTGATTCATAAAGGAGAAAAGCACTTCCCAAAGCCATCCCATCGGTGAAATTGTGCTGCACCAAATATTGGAGTCCATGAACTTTTCCTCGTTAAATAAATCTTGGAATATTTAAAATGACGTGCTTCACAATATTAATCTATGGCAGCTTTAGAGTCGAGCTAAAAAAGTTCCAACCAAGGAAAAGTCTAAAATGGACATACTACTCCATCAGAGAAGAGGTTGAGATAACCAAACACCAGATTTGACTGTGATTTGGTAGGTTCTGTTCTAACAAAGGATTCAATGTTATTATTGGAGATATTTGCTGCATCTAAACCAGTATTATCTTCAGGACCACTTCTGCCAGCATTTCTCTGCAAATGCAAGAAATAGTAGACAAATTCAGGAGAAGAAATGATTTGCAGGGACTCAGATTCATAGGAATCCAATGCCGTGAAATCTTAATCAACATCTTAATCATCGACAATATTTACAAAGGTGTAACAAGAAAATGATGGATAAATTGGACAAAAGTTGCAAAACTTGTATATGGAAACAAACAGTACATATCGCAAACTTCCATCAAGATAACAAGTTGTTCAGTCATGAAACCAGGAAAGAAATTTAGTACATTAAAGAGAGAGAGAGAGAGAGAGAGAGAGAGAGAAAGACCTAAAGGCACATTTTTAATTTTCGTTACTTCTATTTCGTATGCAGGTTTCATATAATCTTTCACCCATCCTTAACTGGATTTATATCCATAGTCCAGCCCCCAGTGATCATGATATACAAACTTCTAAGCCTACCTTCCGAAGAACAGCTTTTTCACTTTGTTTATCTCCATTAGGAACATCAGCGGGCAGTTTATCCAGTATTTCCGATTTATTTTCAGGCTTACTTCCATCTTTCTCATTATGAGAAAGTCCCTGGTGATTTTCACGAGCATCATTATCATCTTTCATTTTTTTATCATGCTTATGGTGATGATGGTGATGACCATGACTCCATTCATTAACTCCAGAAAATTCTTCAACATACCTCACGAGTTTCTCAACAAGAAGAAAAAGTACAATTCCAGCTGCAACAATAAATATCATAATAAGAATTTGAACTTTGGTAATCTGATCTTCTAAGAAAATTATGTAAAATTGAGTAAGAAGACCAATAGTACTTCTATACCAGGAAAGTGCAGAATAAGATTATAACGTGAAAACAAACTGTAGCAGAAAAACGGAATTAATCCAAAAGCTCAATGAACAAAATAATCCTTTAAAGTAATGAAAGGATACTGTAAATTATCTAATAATCACAGAGAAACTGTATCTGTAACAATATGGAGAACTATTCAGGCTCTTACACCATGTTAAATTCTTTCATGTATCAAGAACTTTAGGCATTGAAAATTTTGCATTCAGTTTAATTTGAGTTCTTACAGCTGACAATCTTTAATATATGTCTCATTAAGATTTTCCCAGGTCATTGATATTTTTATCCTTCGAAAATTGCCAAGCATGGACCTGTTGGATGTCCTTGCAATTGCTTAACATTCATAAGGATATTTAAACAAATAAACATGAGCCCTGTCAAGTAATTTTTTATACTTCCTCTTACTAGTCTTCTGGATGGATTCATAAAGGGTTGTCTCCACGTGATACTTTCTGTAGATGACATTATAGTGAAGAGCCTAAACTTCAATCATTATTTATTCCAAGAAGCCAAAACATAGATACATTAAGCCTTTGGAAACAAATTCATTCAGTTTAAAAGATAGTCCAGACAATCATAATAAATTATAGCCCTATATTCACAATCACGACGTACGTACCATAGATTTACAATGCCATGCTTAATGAGCAAGAACAATGATCATGACCTAAAGGAGAATGATACACAAGTTTTCCATGGAACAATCTCAGCTATAGTAATAAGAATGTGGCCTTCAACATCATTATTCTGAACCTCCATTAAATATAATATCAGTAATGATTACATAAACTAACAGTAGTGCTTATATGCATCCTAAAACAATTTTTTTTTTTTTTGGCAGTAGGGAGATAGAAAAGATGGAAAGCACATATTCAAAATTTTTTACTTACCCAAGACTGACAATCCAACGGAAAGATCTTTCAAGGAATGTGAATGTGACTCTCCAACATGCATGTGACCATGAGCATTGTCATCATGATGATTGTGTGAATGGGAGTGCTCATCACCTGCAAGAATAAAATAGAAGCAATTAAAAATGAAAGCAATATACAATAGAGTGCATCATATTCCGCAATATGTAGTTAACTTCTTCAGATTGGGAATACAAGCTCAAAACAGCAAACAGAAAGGCAAGGAAAGGAAAATGATATCCTCCACCATGGCACAAATTTGTAACTTAACAGTTTCACCAGCTGATGTCCCAGCATGCAATATATAAAACAAATGACAAGTCTAAGTTAACCTAAAATCTGCATTCAACTGGTACCCGAGTTTATATGTGAAATACACACATAAATCTACAGATAAAATGTCTCTATCCATGTATATAAACAACTGAGATCATACACTCATACTAACTTTTCCCACAAGGCAACATTCTACCTGTGGTCAGTGATTAAAAACAATCTACAACAACTTTTTATCAAGTTACACAGAATTACAATACTGCAAAGTCCAGTGATACTACGTATTCGCAAGAGAACTTAAAAGAAAGCAATCAAAAGCGTGAACTTCTTAGATAAAAAGTATCTTATTTCCTTTTACACATTTTTTCTTATCACTTGTACTATTATTGCTCACAAACAAATGATGGTCTGTATGTTTTCAAATCAAAATTACCAAGATGTCACAATATCCATACCCCCTGCCAACTCTACTTCACATCAACAAAGAAAAGGAAAGAAATAAATATTATAGTATATTTGATAGAGCGCAGGAATAAAGTATACAAGACAAGACAAGACGATGGCTTTTCTGGACCATTCGTTAGCAGAGGTAACAACTTCAAACAAGCACAAAATTCGCATATGGTGTCAAAATCGCTATTATGACCACTTTTCGGAAAGTTCTCGACAAACCGGACAAGGAAAACGGCTTTACCGTGAAGTATGATGGATTTTGACCATTTGAGATTGTTATCTTTGTCAAAACTGTGTTTTTCCATTTTTTGTTACTATTTTTATGTTTTTCGTTTATTCATTTAGTAGGCACAGTCCACCAAGGGATTGCTAGCTAGTCGAGTTTATTATTTAAGTTGTTTATAGTCACTTGTAGGTTTCTTGGTTGATTTCGAATAAAAGACTTCGTTTCTTTCAAATTGCAATCCGTTTTTACCCCTTTTGTGTAAATTGTAGACATCAATATTTAATGGGAACTCTATTTTGTGCCCAAGGGAAAAGAACTTTTCCCGGTGCATGCCATCGACAAAAATACTCAGTGCTCACATTTTAGAATCAAATGCAAATTAATCAAGTTGCTTAACCCTAAAATCTACTAATAGTAAAAGGGAGTAATACAGAATAACTGGACATGAATTAGAAACTCCTAAAAGTATATCTGAAGTCCAAAATCTCAAATAATTAACACTAAAACAAGAATTGCAGTTGAATGCCAATGGGTCAAACAGCACCCATCAATAAACACCACGAAAAAATCTAGTGTTCTTACAGAACAACATATTTATTAACAAGATTCAGATGGAGGTGTCGACAAGATTCAGATGGAGGCATCAACGAAAAAATTTACCTCAGTGCTCGCTCACCGAAATCAAATGTCACTGGTGTAGCCCCAAGTCCAAGCTCCACCAATATCATTGCTTAATGCTCGCTCGCTGCCCTTCACCAGCCTTCGGGCTTGCTTCAGATGGAGGCGTCGACGAGATTCATAATTACAGAGAAATACAGAGATCTTCACCATCCTTCGGGTTTGGGAGAGATAACAGAATCCTCAAATTGGAGAGTTTGGAGGTAGGTAGCGGCGGTGAACAGGTGTGTGTGTAAAACCGCGTACTTTGTGTGTGTGTGTGGGGTTCGCAGGGGAAGGGGCAAAGGAGAGGGAAGGTCTTACCGGTTTTTGGCGGTGGCGTGGTTGTTAGTCGCCGGTGTAGGGTGGCGACGACTGGAAATCGAGAGACAGGGGGACGGAGTCGCCTGGTCGGGGAGTTGAGAGAGAGACGGAAGTGTTGTGGTTTCAAATAGGATTTAGGTTTTGATTTTGAACTTTTTGATAATTTGTGTGGTATAGAGGTAGGTTTTGGTGTTTAGAAATTTACAATTCAGTCTCAATCTTTGGTGAATGTAAAAATTTAGTCCTAAAACCCTTTTGCAACGCGCAATGCGCGTTGCCAAAAGCTAGGCTTTTGCAATGCGCAAATGCGCGTTGCAAAATGTTGGGCTTTTGCAACACGCAATGCACGTTGCAAAAGGCTAAACTTATTGCAACATTTTCTGAACGTTGCAAAAGCTTATTATTAGGAACACTCACTTACTGAATGTTGCTAAAGGTCAAATAAATGGATCAATGACAACATGCAACTACTGAATGTTGCCGTAAACCACTTAATTGAATGTTGCAAAAGACCTTTTTTCTTGTAGTGCTAGTTTGTTACATTTAAAAAGTCTGGTCATTTAATAACAAATTTTCATAGTTAATAGAGAATTTACAAAACGAACAATGTTAACTGAATACTTTTGAATTACACATTGTAGATGAATTCGCGAAAACTTATTGTATAGAGAATTTCTTCATTTTTTTCGTATGAGATACACATACACAAAGTCGAATATGGACTCGAAGAAAGAAAAGAGATGTGCTTGGAAAAATAGTTGCAACTAATATAGGTGATGGTGAAAGATATTATAGCAAGTTTTACTTAGCCTTTGTTTTGTAATACTATTTAGTTTATAAACTAGTTATTTTTTATTTTGATGTAAAAAGTAAAGTTTGAAAATTGAAAAGAGAAAACGTGTGCGGTAAAAAAGTAATTTAGGACATTGTATAGTTATTGATTTTGTTTACCAAACGTATGCTTAATAATATTAGTAGAGGAGCAACATCATAAAAAAAATTTGAGTAGTAAATAAAATTTCTGTGTCATCATTTCATGAGGCTTCTCTTTTGCATGATTTATTAGGGGATGATAATTATTGTGGACTTTTTTTGTGAGAAGCTAATAGGGAAAAACACATTTATCAGATTGTTATAGAATCACAATTCATAATTACAGAATAACTTGTATTCTTTCAATTATTAGGTCTTAATTACCTATATAGTAACACTAATCTCAAAAAATATCTCCTTTAATCACGCGTTCTATTCCTTTAATCACGCATTCTGTTCCACCCAAACGTAAATTTACAGAGTCGTCATCACTCAACAATTCAAAACTCAAACGATGCTTAATCACCATCACCATAACCTCCAACGCACCACCACCACAACGAGGTCAACGACAATACATCACCATCACCACCGATTACCATCAACATCTTCAACGCACACAACACTCTCTTACTCGCCACCACGACAACACTAACCACCACTTCACTACCACACACAGACATAGAGATCTAGAGAGAAACAAATCAAGTAAAATGGGACCTTAAATATTGAACATGTGACATAAGACTCCAACATGTGTCCTGGGACTTTTGGCATGTGACTTGAGAAAATTGTTAACATGTGACCTGAATTGTATTACATGTGAGTTGAGAAAATGAATATGTGACTTGATGAACTGAAAGTGTGACCTAAGGACTGATCGTTTCCCTTGAGGAATTGAACGAAATGAGGGTGTGACTTGGGAAAATTAATGAGTCTTGCTCAATTACTTGAAGTCAGACGTGGATATCCATGGAAATTGAAACTTGATCTTTTTTTTAAGACTTCTAAGTTCGCGAGTGTGACCTGAGAATTGAACTTGAATATGACCTGACAGTGACCACCATCGTCTACTCCTCCATCTAGACAATCACCAACACCACAATATCAACACACCAAACATGTTACTCTCAACAGCCAACACATCGCCACACCATGTAACGAATTCACAATTTCTAAGGTAACAACAAACAGGTTACAACCACGTCAACACACCACCACCATCGCTAGTCGACCATCACAACACCACCATACAAAAAAATCAAAAACTGTTCTACTTAGCACAGAAGCGCAGGTTGCTGCTGCGTTAGAGCCGCGCCTAGAAACCATGGTTGAGCGCGGCCACCGGGTTGTCCTTGTCACACGTCCGAGGCGGTGCTTCTCCCTCGCACCCTCTGTTGTGCAGCGTCTAGCAGCACCGGTTGAGCACTGCCTCGCCATGGTGGTAATTTCTGAGAAGTCCCGCTTGCAGCGGCGCTGCTATGGTGTGTCTGGATCGAAGAGGAGACATGGAATACAGTGATGGAGAGAATAATTGGGGCTAGTTTGGTGTGCTGTGAGATTGGAAATTTGGGATATGATTTGAGTAATTAAATTTGTTTCAAATTATTATTATTTTAAGTAATTATTTTTTATAATTTTAATTATAACCTTAATTTTAAAATTATATAGATTTAATCTCATTTGTGAATTTGAATATTTAAAAGTAGGGGTAGATGTAATTTTCTCACGCTAATACTTATCAAAAGTCAAGATCTTTATGTGGATTATTTGCTACTAGACTAGATTTACGTGGGCCTAATGATCCAAAAGCATTAATTATGGGATAAATCTCGAGACTTTATCTTTGAGGACTATATAAATGATGACATGTCTATATCTCAGATGCAGAACTTAAGGCTTTACAATAAATAAATTCTTTATTGGAACCATTTGGTAAAAATATAAATGAATATTGTCTAGCTTTTGCAATAAATATGGAAGAAGAAGAAGAAGAAGAAATATTAGCTAATATAATTTTCGAAGAGATGAGAAATGTTGTTGTTGAATCTGATATTTTATGTATTAATTGTTTGAATATGGAATGACAAACCGCCTATGATAAAATCCTAAAAGAAGTCTTTGATGAGGGATGCAGTATGTTCTTTGTAGGTGCCCTGGTGGAACATGAAAAATGTATTTAAATAAATTAAACTTTACTCACTAAAAAAAATGAAAAATTGATAGATTTACCTACTGCGATGTATTAAGCCAAGTCTTTGTTACTTGGAAGTCGAACTGTATATTCAAGGTTTAACTCTTGAAATCAATTCTAATATGACTTGTTCATTTAGTAGGCAATCTGCATTAACAAGTCTATTTTAAATGGCAAAATTATTAATTTTTTATGAAGTTCCAATGGTACATCGTTATGCAATTGAAGTTGTAGATAAAATGTTAAAAGACATTAATGAATGTGGCGATTTACCATTTGGTGGGAAAGTAATTGTATTTTAGGAGGAGATTTTGACTTGTTTAACAAGTTATTTAGAAAGGGGAAAAGGGAAGACATAATACAAGCAAGTTTAGTATATTCATATTTATGGCCATATTTTTACGCAAGTGATGAAATTAGTTCAAAATATGAGAGCTCATTTAGATTTAATATTCTCTAGACTCTTAATAACTATATGTTTGAAGATGAGATAGGTTCTTTGAAAATTTTGATTAGTGTGGTCTTCCCAAATTTAAGAAATTATGTTGATATTTAGATACGATGATTAACATAGTAATTATGACTCAAAAAATGAGTGTGATGATCAGATCAATAATATTTTATTAAAAGAACTTCCGGGAAAAACTTATAAGTATTATAGCTTTGATAAAACGTTAGAACAAACTGAACAAAGTATCCATGAAAATTTCTTAAATGCATTAACTCCAAATGATATTCAACCACATGAACTTATATTAAAAATAAATTTTCTTGACATGTTAATTTGAAATTTTATACACCAAAGGAGTGGTACAAGATTAATTTGTCGCACATTTAAACGTAATGATATTGATGTTGAAATAGCTATTGCAAAATACCATGGTAAAATAGTATGTTTTACCTAGAATTCCATTTATTCTACGTCACAGTGATAAAAAATCACTTCCATATAAAAGAACTTAATTTCCCATTCACTCGTACTTTGTAATAACAATGGCATTATTATTCATAAATAAAACTCAAGGTCAAATTTTAGATTCCGTTTGACTATATCTTTCAGAAGCTGTAATTTCGTAAGGACAATTATATGTTGCGTCATCTAATGCTAAAACAAGTAAATCAATTAAAGTTTTAGTGAAGCCAATTGAGAAAGAAATATACACACAATAGATGCAAAAAAAATTGTAGTTTACAAAGAAATTTTATCTACATACACAACACAATTATGTCTAATAACACAAGTACTGATTTTTTTTTTTTTTTTTTCCTTCTAATGGTTAAATTCCATTTGTTCATTTTTAATTACTTTATATTATATTACATCTTAATCTATAATATATTTCTTAGGTATTTCTTTATCTGTTTCACATTTCTTTAATTTCTTAATTAATGTTTCTTGATTTATAATTTCTGAATGAATTTGGAAGACACCCTGTGATACTTTTGTTCAAGTGAAATTTCTTTCCCACCGAAAAATTAAATATAATTGCGGTTTTAGTCCTTAAATAACGCAACTAAATTAGAAGAAGCCATTAAGATTGAATTGGACGTTCAAAATTCCTATTGGAGCAGTAATCGATGCACAAGCAAGTTTCGATAATTAGTTTATATTGTATGAAGGGCTTTTCATTATTGTAATTTTTTTATATACTTTTCCTTTGTGCCTTTTACAACTGATTTTATTATTATTATTATTATTATTATTATTATTATTATTATTATTATTATTATTATTATTATTATTATTATTATTATTACTTTTTTTTTTATTTTATCTGGGGGAAGAAATTGGAAAAGATAATATTGTATCTTTTTCTTTGAACAAGTCAGGAAAAGAAGGTGGCCATTTCTTTATGTGTTTCCCTACATACATATTTCATAACTATTGTTCCCTACCCCTTTAAAAAAAAAAAAAAAGGTTGAAAGCCAACCTTAAGCGTCCCCACTGTCCTTGCTTTGGAAATTGATGGAGGATGTAAATAACATGTTATATCTTAAGTTGGTCGGGGTCTGGATATCACCCATTGAACTGAAAAAGTGCAAAGCAAATTCGAACATGTAATGATTCGAACTTGTGACCTCTGCACTGCCAGTGTTTCTGGATCCCAACCTTTGCCTGTGTAGATATATTTAAAAGTTGTATAATTTTCCACTTGTCGCTTTCTTTTAGC
Source organism: Ligustrum vulgare (assembly GCA_963555705.1). NCBI lineage: Eukaryota > Viridiplantae > Streptophyta > Magnoliopsida > Lamiales > Oleaceae > Ligustrum > Ligustrum vulgare. Next base: position 46,753,727 of record OY743171.1, on the reverse strand, counting down.
TTATGACCATATCAACTATGTCATTTTCTTCATTACTGAATTTTATCTACAAAAAGATTGAGTACATTGAGTGAACTTCAGTTTTCCTGACTAATATAAGAAACTAATAAGATGTGGAAGAATTAAACAAATCTCTTAGCGTATGAAGACGTTAAGAGTTTTGCTTCTCATGAACTAATGTATGCTTAGAATAATATTAGTTTTTTTTTTTTTTTTCACTTTTCTCCTTTTTTTCTTTCTTTTTTTTAGAACTTTGTGATGAGAATCGTAGTATGCGTGACAAGAAAACTATCATTAAGACTTTAAGTTGCATGTTCGAAGGGCTCTTAATCAAGCATTGTACGTTGGAAGAAGATTCAAGGTTAATGAAAGTGACTGGAGGCCAAAATTCAAATCAGGGAACAAGATTGAAGAAGACAGAAAGTAACCCTATGCAATCGCAAGGTATTACTTGCTGCAATCGCAATGGAGTGCTGAACCCAACCCAAGAGTAATTAGGTTTCCTCGCAAGGATTTTGTGCCTTGCGATTGCAAGTTTTTCTTTCTTTTTTAAGGTTTTCCGATTTTTAAGCTAGTTTTCGTTTTGTAATATTCTAATTCTGGTTTTGAGCCACTTGTGCGGCTACTTTGGGTTTATTTCATCCTTTACTTATAAAAAGGGGTTTTATTTCATTGTATTATGAAGTTTTGATGTTAAAACATTTATTGTGTGATTTAATATACATAAAGGTGAAGATTCCTTGTTTTGTTTCGTTCTTGCACAAATCTGTTCTGCCATGTGGTCATTTCCCAATCCGATTGCAACAAAATTGGATTTCAGTGAGTTAATTGTTGAAAGAACTCATCATTTACACCTTAAGTACAGAACATGGAAAGAGCAAGTATTTAATTCAAGCCAGACTAGGAAACGTGGTTGAAGTGTCAATAAGCAGATTTAATAATTCCTACCTAATGGTCAAATGTAATTTCTTAATAAGAATGATGCTCCAAGGTGGAATAAATTCCTTAGGCATTTTCTCTTCAACAAAAAGACATTGTAAATTTCCTCATGCCCCAATCTATTCTCTAAATGATTCATCATGTAAAGAGCATTAATTAATATTATATTCTAACGTTAATCAAAGTCAAGAGTATAACAGCTATATCGATCCCATTGACATTAGGTAAGAAGTACTTCTATAAGAGAATGTGGTTTACCATGTTACTTGGCTATTTCCTACTAAAAAAAAGAACACTTAGATGTTTGGGTCGTTAGCTAAAATCAAATACTAAATAGTTCTATTTTGGAGCATATTCCATGTATGTTTATGGATCTTGAATTGTTTAATGGGACATGGTCTCATATTTTTTGCTATTTCAGTTTCTTTCTACTTAGCTAAATCTACAATGTTTATCTTACATATTGTTCCACATTTTGTTACAAGAAAAAACTTTTCACGAGTCAAAGTAAACCTCGAAACCAATTCCCATTTAGTCCACTTTAGTCGAGTCCAATAGTGCATACCAAACATGATCAAATAGACATTGACGTCAAGTAGTAATATGAGACAAGTTACTCATGTCTGAAGCTAAAAGGCCGGCTAAAGTGAACACCGAACCATTGCGTGGTGTTCATCATGTTTAGTTACTTATGATTATCCCTACGTCGGGTAAACCATGTCTGGAGTGCCTCAAATGTATTGCCCTTTCTATTTGGATTTAATTTTTGAATAGAATTACAGGAATCACTGTCTTTTTCATTATTCTTCATGTTCAACACCTATGGTATTCAGTAAATTAGTTGATGCTTTCCCTTCTTTGAGTAATTAATTTGCCATTTCTTACTCTCTGAGTAAATGCTTATTTAAAAAACAAGAATATAAGATCCCTATAGGTGCATATATTTTTGCATTGAATTGGAATTTTCTCCCTCGGCTTCTTGATTCTCTTAAATTACTGATATCTTGCTCTTTAATTTTAGTGCACCAGAACTTGAGACTCTTTTCTCGGTCACAGTCCTAAAATCCAACAACACATGAGGCAATTAAAGAGAGCGTTGGAAATCTGTTGGATCTAAATCTGACGTAGTCCAAATGGTAATGTAATATAATCCAATTCTTAATTCCGGAACTATTTTATCTTATTTACAGTTTTCGCTAATCATGGTAAAAAAATCACATCAGAATTTTATAAATCTTAATTATCATGGAAAGATGTGTAAATAAGACTTTTAAAACCTTACTAATCAAATAAACTGTGAGTCAATAGGAATTGATAAAATCCTCATATCCACTCCATATGCACATCTGTCCTATACTAAATTGAGTTTTATAATATTAACAATCAACTATTATGTAAGAAATCATAATTTGAATAGCTTGATATCACCTTAAATTGTATATGAAAAACAACCATGATTTACTATTGCTGTCCAGAACTCCCTCTCTAATGATATTTGTTGTTGAACTATTTTGTAGGTTGAAATTGAAAAGTAGTGAAGCGATTTTGAAAATAAGTTAGGGAGACTGAAGTTGCATAAACGATTTCTGCTAGAGTTCAAGAAAGATCGGGAAAGAATATTGTTGGCAGTTGCATAGAAGCCTGATGGCAAGAAGAATAAGTTGGTTTCCGATCAGGTTTTGTTAGAAACAACTAATGCGGCATATTGGATAGGTTACTTGGTTTTGGATTTTTGTCTTCTTCTACACTTTTCAAGCACTATAAGCTTCGAGACTCTCAGATTGTTCCTTTTTTTCTTACTTATGCAGAACGGTGCTATGATCTCCATTAGACCACAAAAACAGCTTTCATAGTTCATGTTGTTGTGAACTTTAACCATACAGAGATATCAAATTTGTTTAGAGAGCTCAGATTAATTTGTTCTATTAGTCCTATCAATTGAAGTAGAAATGCAGCTGTTTTAGATTCTATTTTTTGTCTATACTTTGTAAATCACTTATATGTTATTTGTTCAAAAATCAACATTGCTCGATTTTTCCTGGATTGAGCTTCTTGAAAAGAACAAATCAGTAAAAGTGGAAGAGCTGGTTGAGGTAAAATTTCTCCTTTGCTAAATTTGCATTTTTGTATTCCAAAAATGACATTAATTCATTCTAACAGATGATTTTTGGCTGTCCTGAGCCTCTTGAGAGCTACTGTGCTCATCTAGTACAGCTTTCAAAGGATGACATATTTTTCTTTGTTCTGGAGAGTAGAGGTTCATTTTCTGTTTATGGGCCTTGACCTGCTTTTTCAGATCTATTGTGATGTCTTATGGTGGATGCAGTTGTTTGATCATTAATAACAAACATTTTTCGTTTCACTTTGTAGTTTGGTATTATATTATACTCATATCCATTTGGTGTTCCTGGTTAACTTGTGGACAATTAATTGGTTTGTCATGTTGCTTCTCACCATGATGCTTATTGCTTTGTCGGCTTGTCTACTAGCTATAATTCAATGAATATCAATTGCTAGGTTGAAGAGCTTCTACGGAGGAAGCATGCCAAAGCGTCTGCTGAGAAGGAACTTCAAGGGAAATGCCATCGCAATTTAAACCCACAAAGTCTCTTCATGGATAACTAAAGAGAAGATCAGGCATAGAACTGAATCTCTTGAAGCATATGCAATAGATGATTGCAAAAACAATGACACAAAAAAAAAATGTTGGAATGATAACTTTTGACCTTCGTGTCCTTAATGTCAGGTTATATGGATGGAATTAGTTAGAACAAAAATAATGTTTTCCTTTTTGAAAGGGAGATTCAATTTTACTTTTAGTCCTCGTTTGGATTGATTTTAGAGTTCAAATTCTATTTCTCAAACAAACAGTCAGAAGTTGTTTTAGGCGATTGGTAAAATTTTACCTCATAAGGAGAGTAAATCTAGCTTCTTGAAGCCAAAGATTGTATTGTAAATGTAAAGGCCCATTGTTAGCCCAAGATAAACTAACCAAGAGGGGGGTGAATTGGTTTATAAAACTTTTTTTTTTTCGATAAACAATCTTAAACTTAAAAAACCAATGGGTACAAGTATGAGCACTTAGTGTTGCAAGTAACTTAACTATCAATGTAGTGTGCTATAAATGTGTAAACTTAATTGATAAAGTAAGTATAGCACTTAGACATAGTGTTGTACAATATAAATTGATAGAATAGAGTAAATGCAATGTAAGTAAGTAAAATGGATAAGAGAATGCAAACGCGATTTAGGGTGGTTCGATCAAACAACTTGATCTACGTCCTCCGTTACCGAGCTCTCCGTCACGAGTAAGGCCAAATCCACTATATTGATAACTTACAACAAGGAGTATCAAATCCTTAGGTGACTTTACAACAAGGAGCACCTATCCTTTACAATCGAGTTTTCACAAGGATCTCGAAACCTTAAGAAAAATACAAATGAGAATTTTACAATTGAATAAACTCTCTTAACAAATGCTTTGATCAAGTCAAGTATCTTGAGAGTTTTAGGATAACACTTCAATAGATAGCAAATATTTAAGCTCAAGTGTTTATGAAAACTTTGAAAAATGATATGAGATAGTTTTGCTTGAATCAAAGTTTTTCAACCAATGATCTCTCTTTCCAAATAATACTTAGTTAAGTATGAAGAGAGATTTACACTTCAATAAGTGTTTGGTGATGATGAACTCAATCAATGATCAATAATCAAGTAAGAGTATTGAGTTTTCTACAAAATAGAATTCTTGACAAAGATATGAAAAGTTTTGATCAATCAAGAATTTCTTTGTAATAAATGAAATAGAATGTAAAACAAAGTAAGCTCAAATGATTTTCTCTCTTAAATGCTCTTGTAAGTTGGTTGTATTGAATGCAAGAGAAATGACAATTTATAAATCAAGAAAATGAGCTGCAGGAAGTTTCGGTCAACCATTTCTACACTTTCGGTCGATCGAAAGTTCAAAACTAGCCGTTACACTATTTAAGCCGTTAGACTTTCGGTTGAACAAACATGTTTCGGTCGATCAAGAGAGTTTCGGTCGACCGAAATAGTAAAATTTGGAATTTTTATTTTAATATCAAAAATTTTATTTTTCATAAATCTATTTCATGTTATGACTTGAAAAATCATTTTTATGCAAATAATGATTTTTAGAAATAATTTTGAGCTTTATGGACTTGCTAAAAATTGATGAGTCGATACCTTTACAAATGAGTTGAAATTTTTCAATATAAATCTTCTAAAGTTTTAACCTTCGGTCTTCGACGATCTTGTTCACTTCAAATCTCTTTTATGATTGCTTTGTACTTCAATGGATGACGATTTTGATCTCGGAGTATTCAAATGACACATATATGATAAAACTCAAGAATCGAAACCATTAGTAATACAAGAAACCTTGTTTGTTATAATCAAAACAATATATACGTGAATAGTCATAGGTCAACAATTTCCCCCTTTTTTATTATGACAAATAATGTGATTTGTAATTCGTAAGAAAAATGAGGAAATATATATATGTGAGTACATATTCCCCCTTTCTTTTGCAATGTATTCCCCCTTTCTATCATAAGATAACAAGATAAAACAAATCAGATCTTATCAAATATCTCTTCCCCCTTTTGGCATAAGCAAAAAGTGTTGAGTAGCAGTAATACATATGTGAATAGTCATGGAAGCACAAATGAGGAAGCGTAAGGTAGAAACCACAAAAGTAATCAATTTTCCCTTTAATAGAATACCTATAGCATGAAGTAAGGGTAAACATGCATATAAGTTCATGTAATGAATAGGAATGCGGAATTATAACTTTATGGAAACACTAACACACAGTTTGCATGTTCTGAAAAAAAAATTGACATGGAATCCCTGTATTTTGTACAAACCGATAAAAATAGAATCTTATCATATAGAAATCACTTATACTTTAACATCATCACAACTCAATGCAAGAATCACAGCAAAATAGAGCATGTCAACCATAATATGCAAAACAAGTAGGCAAAAAGAGTATTAACATAAGGAAAATGTCATAGTTTTAAAGACATGATTACATAGTTGAAAACAAAATGTTTTTGAAAAAGTCACTACGAAAGATATAAATATAAATATAGGATCTTCAATCGGCCGCCGATAGTGGAGGTGGATTAGGCTGGTAGATGGAGTAAAAATGAGCGAAGAAAGCCTCTTGAGATGTATGCATATGTTGAAGTTGATGTTGGATGCCTTCAACCGCAGTGGTGAGAGAATCGATACGCCCATTTAGAATGTTGAATTGATTTTCAGAGATGGATCAATGGGGAGGTGCTGCAACTTGCGGTGCTCGAGTCCGTGGCCTTGGTCGAGGCTGTTCATTCCCACCACCTTGTTCATCACCTTCACCGGCACCCCCTTGGTCACCTTTACCCACAGCCGCCCCTTCACCAATCTCCAATTCTTCTTCAGCTTCTTCTTCGGTAAATGGCCAAGTCGTAGGCCCCGATGCATCGTCAAAACCTTGAGTATTGCATACCCATTTCCCGTCACCCTTGATAATTTTCATCCATTTGAGAGTGTTGATGTTGATAATATCGGTGTGTTTTGGTTTAAGAATAAGCTCATTGTCAAGGGGTACATTAAAGTGATTGAAAATTTTTGTGAATATCATGTCGTAGGGTTGCCCTAGAACTCGAGGAGAGGTATGGACATGATGAAGATGTTGGATGAAGATGTATGGAAAATCAAGTTTACGATCGACAAGGAGAGAATCAAGAATGAATAGGTTGAGATGATTTACTTCATCAAAATGACCACTACGGGGTACAATTGTGTGAGCAATTGCACGATGAAGGACCTTGCATGGAATAGTCAAATGGTTGAGGTTCAAGGTCATAGTGGAATTGAGGGGTCGGGCAGTGACACGACTACAAGCCTCAAGTTCATTGTATCCCTCGAACCTAACAGGATAATGAGTGACATATGCATAATTTTCACAACGTTGCAATCCTAGGAGGTTTCTAATGAGGGATCGTTGGATAGCGACCCGTGTTCCCCCTAACCAAACTAGTAACTTCATCCGGATAAAAAGTGGCGTTTCGAAAAAATTCCCGAATTAATTTCGGGTAGGAGTTTTCGAAAATTGAAATAACGTTTTTCCATCCTATATCTTCAAAATAATGCTCAATTTGAAACAAAGGGGCTTGAAGGTAAAAATTGAAGAAATTGATGGGCTTACCTATGAGAATTGGGTGATCAGAGAAGCGTCGGGCAAGGGTGTACGTTCCTCAACGTTCGATGAGCTTGCTTCGCCTTTCTTCGATATCTTCTTTGGAGGCATTGTGAATTTTCGAGATTATTGAAGGAAACAATAGAATTTCTTGAAAATGTTAGGCAAAAACAGTTGGAGATGATTGAAAATGAGTGAAATTGATTTAAAAAGAGAAAATTTTGAAATTTTCGTAATTTGCCCAAAGTGTAGGGTTTTGATGAATTTTGAAGGAAAAAATCAAAGATTTGATAGAGATGATGATGGGGAACAAGAAAATGTGGATTCTTTGAAGTAATTTGATGAAATATGATGAATTAGGGAGTGAATAGGGAGAGAGAAATGCGAAATTAGGGTTTTGGAATGAATTTGAGGATGAATTTCATGTTTTAAAACCCTGAATCCGCGCAACTTTCAATCGACCGAAACTCTACAAGTTTCAAACCAGGTAGCTACAGGAGGGTTCGATCATGTAATGATCAACCGAAAAATTACTTTCGATCGTACAGTTGGTCGACCGAAACATGTTTCTGTTGAACAATTTGTTCAACCGAAAGTCACCTTTCGGACGACCGAAAAATTCCGATCGGTCGAAATGCTCAAAAATCAAATTTTTGCATATATTACAATTAAAACACATATATATTGTAAATTTAGCCACGAATATCATTTTCATCAATAATACCCAATCCTCTTCGAATATATGAAAATCTATCACGAGCTAGAGGTTTAGTAAAAATATCAGCCAATTGTTTTTCGGTACTAACAAATTCCAAGTAAATGTCACCTTTTTGCACATGATCTCTATGAAAATGATGTCGAATTTCAATATGCTTAGTGCGAGAGTGCAAGATGAGATTTTTTGACAAATTTATAGCACTAGTGTTATCACACATAATATGAGCATTTTCAAAAATCAAGTGATAATCACTAAGAGTTTGTTTCATCCACAAAACTTGAGCACAACAACTAGCGGTCGAGATATATTCGGCCTCGGCGGTAGATAGTGCAACGGAATTTTGTTTCTTGCTAAACCATGACACAAGTGCAAAGCCTAGAAAGTGACAAGTTCCACTTCTGCTTTTTCTATCAATTGTGCATCCAGCCCAATCGGCATCCGAATAATTTATACGATCAATATGAGTGCCTTTTGGATACCAAAGTCCCAAAGTTCTAGTCCCGCATAAATATCTAAAAATACGTTTTAAGGCACTTAGATGAGATTCTTTAGGATTGGATTGAAATCTAGCACATAAGCACATACTAAACATAATATCGGGTCTACTTGCGGGTAAGTAAAGAAGGGATCCAATCATACCTCGATATTTTGTAATGTCAATGGAAGTGCCTTGCTCATCTTTGTCCAATTTGATTGAAGTACTCATTGGAGTATTCATTGGCTTCAAGTTTTCCATCTCAAACTTTTTGAGCATCTCCACAATGTACTTGGTTTGACTAATGAATATTCCTTCATTAGTTTGTTTGATTTGAAGCCCAAGGAAGAATTTTTACTCTCCCATCATGCTCATTTCAAATTCATTACTCATACATTTTGAAAACTCTTCACAAAGAGACACATTAGTTGCACCAAAAATAATATCATCAACGTAAATTTGTACAACAATCATGTCTTCCTTTTTTGGTTTTGATAAAAAGTGTAGTATCCGCATTTCCCATTTGAAAGCCATTTGAAATTAGAGATTTACTCGATCTTTCATACCAAGCTCTAGGAGCTTGTTTTAAACCATATAGAGCTTTTCTTAGTTTAAAAAACATTATCCGGAAATTTATGATTTTTAAAACCGGGAGGTTGTTCAACATAGACTTCTTCTTGAATAAAATCATTTAAAAATGCACTTTTGACATCCATTTGATAAAGAGTAAAACTTTTATGACAAGCAAAGGCAAGAAGCATACGAATGAGTTCTAGTCAGTGATCTAAAATGCGCGAAAATGCGCCGCCTAGGCGCGATGCGTGACCAAAACACGTCGAATAAGTGGTATGCGCGTAAAAATGCGGCCAACGGTTTTTCTTTTACCGCCTAGGCGTGCCTAATCCCGCCTAGGCGCGCGCCTAATCCACGTTTTTTTTAAAGGTTAAAAAATCTATTTTTTTATATAAAAATATATTTAATGTCTTAAAATAATTAAAATAATATTAAAAATACGAAACGCATTATGACGCTTATTCTTTGCATTGACACGCCTAAACTTGTGATTCTTGATTCTCGACCTCGACGCATCGCAACGCATTACGCATTTTAGAACACTGGTTCTAGTCTAGCAACCGGTGCAAAAGTTTCTTCAAAGTCAATGCCTTCTTCTTGATTGTAACATTGGGCCACTAATCTAGCCTTCTTATGCACAATTATACTGTTTTCATCATTTTTGTTTCAAAAAACCCATTTTGTACCAATAACGGTTTGATCATTTGATCTATCAACTAAATCCCAAACGTGATTTCTTTCAAATTGATTTAGTTCTTCTTGCATTGCAAGAATCCAAAACTCATCGAACTCGGCTTCTTTGAAATTATTTGGTTCAATTTGAGAAATAAATGCACAAGTATTTAAGATTCATTTAGTAGAGTTTCTAGTACTTACCCCTTTTGAAGGATCACCAATTATGAGCTCTTTTGGGTGAGATGGAGCAAATCTCCATTCGATAGGAAGTGTTAGATCACTTGAGTTTTTGGAAGATGTTCCTTCTTGATGAGATCCCGGTCGGGAAATCTCGTCGAACACACGGAATAATGACAATTAAAACCTAGGAAAGATCTAAATCAGAACTGACACAAGACAAACAACGAAAATAAGGATAGAACGACGCAATTTATGGCGATGCGGATTGAAGAACCAAGATTGGTGAACGCCACAAGGACTTGTCAATTTCCTTGATAAGTTTCGAATTCGGAAACGCCACAAATATTCTTGCGAATATTTGATAAGTTTGCTGGAAGAACGCCACAAAGATCGGATCTTTGATAAGTTCAAGAAAAAGGGAATAAACTCAACCTCTCAATTTTGGAGAATCCTCTCACAAATTTTATTAATCAAACTCAACTAAACTGTTTTTTTACAATCATGGAAAAGAATATATATAAGCAAAATAACCTAGTAGCTAATTTACTCAAACGTGAAGGATTTCAATTACGACCGTAATGCCTTTTCTGCACCAATTACTTCGATAACTCGGCTCGGCTTGATCCGTCCCTCTTCTCGGCTCGACTCCAACATAGAACTTGCTCCGTTTTGCACGTAGATCATTGTCATATTGCCGATGGCTCGACTTCACCCTCCGATGCCTGGTCCAGATCATATCACTTCTTCTTGTTGAGGAGTTGGTTCTTCCAAGTCTTTTTCTTCATTGTCTTTGGATATTTCATTGCTTTGTATTCATTTCCTCAAAAGGAATTTCCAAACCTACACACCTTTCTCTTGATCAAAAGAATTAGTTTCATCAAAAGTAATATGTATGGATTCTTCCACTACTAGAGTTCTTTTGTTAAAAATTCTATAAGCTTTGCTAGTGGATGAATAACCAAGAAAAATTCCAACATCGGATTTTGAATCAAATTTTTCCAAGTTTTCTTTTGTGTTAAGAACAAAGCATTTACAACCAAAAACCTTAAAATACCCGATATTGGGAATCCTAGTTTTCCAAAGCTCATAAGGAGTTTTAGTTTTCTTTCGACTTACTAAAATTCTATTTATAATATAGCAAGCAGTGTTAACGGTTTTGGCCCAAAAATATTTTGGTAAGTTATTTTCATTTAGCATGGTCCTAGCCATTTCTTACAATGTGCGATTCTTCCTTTCTACTACACCATTTTGTTGAGGAGTTCTAGGAGTCGAGAAATTATGTTCATACCCATTTATCTTGCAAAATTCATCAAAAGCCATGTTATCAAATTCTCCACCATGGTCACTTCTTATAGTTGTAATAGAATATCCCTTTTCATTTTGAACATTTTTGCTAAAATGTTTAAATGCATTTAAAGCTTCATTTTTCAAATTTAAAAATAAAACCCAAGTAAATCTTGAGAAATCATCAACAATGACAAAAGCATAGTGTTTACCACCTAAACTTGCGATTTTAGATGGTCCAAAAAGATCTATGTGAAGAAGTTGTAATGGTTTTGTGGTGGAAAAAAATTGTTTATTTTTTAAAGAACTTTTTGTTTGTTTTCCAAATTGACAATCATCACAAATTTTATCCTTTTCAAATTTCAAACTTGGTAGGCCTTTGACAAATCAATTTTTGGATATTTTTGAAATAAGGTCCATACTAACATGACCTAATCTTCTATGCTATAACCAAGTGTCATCTTTAAAACTTGACAACAAACATTTTAATTCTTTCTTAAATTCAATGTTGATGATATAAACATCTTTACTTCGACTTCCTATGAACAATACCTCTTTCGGTGTAGCATATTTGATAAGACATCTAGAAGAATCAAATTTAATATGATAACCTTTATCACATAATTGACTAATACTTAGGAAATTATGTTTGAGATTATCTACTAATAAAACATTTTCAATAGAGGGAGAAAGATGATTACCAATATTTCCAATGCCAATAATTCTTCCTTTGGCATTATCTCCAAAAGTGACATGACATCCATCTTTTCTTTTGAATCTTAATAAGAGTGATTTATCTCCGGTCATGTGCTTTGAGCAACCACTATCCAAGAACCAATTGCTCTTTACTTTTGTTGATACCTACAAAACATGACTTAATTTTTGACTTCTTGGTACCCACATAATTTTGGGTCCTTAATAGTTAGTTCCTTGAACCCTCTTATGCCTTTCTTCAAAGTGTAGTTTCTTTTTCACTAAACAATTAAAAGCTACATGCCCACTTCTATTACAAAAGCTACAAGTAGTTGATATTTTGACAAAAGTGTTTTGATGAAAGGAATAAGAAGTAGAAACTTTAACAAAAGTATTTTTGGTTGATTTTTGTTTCAAAAACGGTTTGTATCCAATTCCTCCTTTATCAAAAACACATTGTTGTTTACCAAGCATTAGTTCAAAATTTTTCCTTCCTTGAGTGAATTTGTGAACAATGAATGTTATTTCTAAAATTTTTTCTTTTAGGGAGAGGTTTTCTACCATCAAAGCATTTTGATCAAGATACTTCTTTTCAATATCCTTTTGTATTTCAAAATTCTTTTCGGCTTCATTTTTCAACAAAATGTATTGCTTTTTAAGAGTGGAATGTTTAAGAACAAGTTTTTCAAAAACTTCAATCATTTCTTCCTATGAGGTAGATAATTCATCATAGTAGGGAATGTCATTAGTATTTACCTCATCTTCAATGGCCATGAAGCACATGTTTGCAACTTCATCTTGCCTTTCACTTTCATCTTGCTCATCATCACTATCATCCCAAGTAGCTTGTAAAGCTTTCTTTTTGAAGAATTTTCTCTTGTTGGGACATTCGGTTCTTTTATGACCGGGTTTGTCACAATCATAGCAAATAATCTTTTTCTCTTCACCTTTGTCTTCTTTCTTTTGAAATCTACGGTTGTTGTGAAAGGCTTTTCATTTCTTGACTAGGAGAACAAGATCATCGAGTTCCTCATCACTCTTGTTAGAGTTTGAGACTTCTTCATCATTTGATGACTTTAAGGCAATTTGTCTCCTAGGAGGATCCTTCATTTCTTCCTATTTTGCATTTCTAGACTTTTCTTTTGTCTCTACATGATTTAGCTCATATGTCATTAATGTTCCATAAAGCTCTTCCAAGGGATATGTGTTGACATCTTGGGTGTTTTCTATCAACATTCTCAATGAGCTCCAATCTTCCGAGAGTGACCGAAGCATTTTGCTAACACGTTCACCATTAGAAAATTTTCGATCAAAACCTTTAAGACCATTAACAATATCGGTAAATCTAGTAATCATGCTAGCAATGGGTTCATCTTATTTCATGAAGAAATTTTCAAAATTTTTATACAAAAGATTTATTTTTATTTCTTTAACTTTATTTGTGCCCCCATGTGTGTGACTTCTAAAGCATGCCAAATATCGTGTGCGGAATCACATGTGCTAATATGATTAAATTCATTAATACTAAGTGCACAATAGAGAAGATTTTTGGCTCTAGCATTTAAAGACAATTTTCTTTTATCATCCTCATCATATTCTTCCTTAGGTTTTGAAATAGTTATATCCGATTTTCCATCAACCTTAATAACCTTAGTAAGCTCATGAGGATCGGATTCAATGGCATCCCAAATATTATAATCAATGGATTGAATAAAGATCATCATTCTAGTTTTCCAATAATTATAATTAGTACCATCAAACAATGAAGGACGATTAGTAGAATGACCTTCAATATTTTGATTAGCCATAACTCTAGATAGTAAAATCTAAAAGAAAGAGTTCCTAAGTTACCAATTGTTAGCCCAAGATAAACTAACAAAGAGGGGGGTGAATTGATTTATAAAACTTTTTTTTCCGATAAACAATCTTAAACTTAAAAAACCAATGGATACAAGTATGAGCACTTAGTGTTGCAAGTAACTTAACTATCAATGTAGTGTGCTATAAATGTGTAAACTTAATTGATAAAGCAAGTATAGCACTTAGATATAGTGTTGCACAATATAAATTGATATAATAGAGTAAGTGCAATGTAAGTAAGTAAAAAGGCTAAGAGAATGCAAACGCGATTTAGGGAGGTTCGATCAACCAACGTGATCTACGTCCTCCATTACCGAGCTCTCTGTCACGAGCAAAGTCAAATCCACTATATTGATAACTTACAAAAAGGAGTATCGAATCCTTAGGTGACTTTACAATAAGGAGCACCTATCATTTACAATCGAGTTTTCACAAGGATCTCGAAACCATAAGCAAAATACAAATGAAAATTTTACAATTGAATAAACTCTCTTAAAAAATGCTTTGATCAAGTCAAGTATCTTGAGAGTTTTAGGATAACACTTCAATAGATATCAAATATTTAAGCTCAAGTGTTTATGAAAACTTTGAAAAATGATATGAGATAGTTTTGCTTGAATCAAAGTTTTTCAACCAATGATCTCTCTTTCCAAATAATACTTAGTTAAGTATGAAGATAGATTTACACTTCAATAAGTGTTTGGTGATGATGAACTCAATCAATGATCAATAATCAAGTAAGAGTATTGAGTTTTCTACAAAATAGAATTTTTGATAAAGATATGAAAATTTTTCACCAATCAAGAAATTATTTGCAATAAATGAAATAGAATGTAAAACAAAGTAAGCTCAAATGATTTTCTCTCTTAAATGCTCTTGTAAGTTGGTTGTATTGAATGCAAGAGAAATGACAATTTATAAATCAAGAAAATGACCTGTAGGAAGTTTCGGTCGACCATTTCTACACTTTCGGTCGACTGAAAGTTCCGGTTGAGCAAACATGTTTCGGTCGATCATACTTTCGGTCGATCGAAATAGTAAATTTTTGAATTTTTATTTTAATATCAAAAAGTTTATTTTTCCAAAATCTATTTCATGTTATGATTTGAAAAATCATTTTTATTCAAATAATGATTTTTAGAAATTATTTTGAGCTATGAACTTGCTAAAAATTGATGAGTCGATACATTTACAAATGAGTTGAAATTTCTCAGTATAAATCTTCTAAAACTTCAACATTCGGTCTTCGACGATCTTGTTTACCTCAAATCTCTTTTATGATTGCTTTGTACTTCAATGGATGACGATTTTGATCTCGGAGTATTCAAATGACACATATATGATAAAATTCAAGAATCGAAACCATTAGTAATACATGAAATCTTGTTTGTTATAATCAAAACAATATATACGTGAATAGTCATAGGTCAACATGTAAATGCCCATTTTTAGTATTTGGAGTTTGTAATATAGTGTGCGGTGTTTGAAATGATAGGTTGTGCTTTTGTACATCATCATTTAGTGACTTATAACACAAAAAATATAAGATCTTTGTGTCTTCTTTCAGTTTGAAAAGATAGCATAAACACGTGTTGAAATGAAAAAAACTGTTCGGGAACAAAAGGAAGGAGCAATAAAATAGACCAGAAAGGAAGTAATATGCCATAACAAATTGCTAATTGTTCAACAAAAGTGTAATAAATTTGAATCGAGATTAAAAGACCTTCCCGAAAAATACTTTCATTCTTCAACCAGAAATACTAATGATTGTGAAGAATTGTTGTATTCTAATTTCCCGCAATCGTTTTCTTTCCAAGCGACACATAGAAGTAGATTTCAATAATGCAGTTATCGCAAAATTTTGAAAATTATATTTTTGGTTTTTATTTTCATAGTATAATGTATAGAATATTATTTTCAAATTTAGGGAAAATACTGAAAATTTTTATAAGTCTGGGTAATTTTTACTTCCCAATAAAATTAAGATAAAGAAATGACATTTGGACAATGATTGGAATCAAGGTTACTGCTATCACGTTTAGTTATTGTGTTAGTGAATAAAATTGAAAATGAATTCAAAAACTCAAAATTGAAAACGAAAATACAAAAAGAATGACATTTAATCTATGTGAATTGAATATGTGTATGTATCACATGTGTGTGAAACTAGGTAAAATTAAAATATGATGTAACTAATAACATTTGTGGTATGAATACAATTCACTGTTTTTTGTCAACTTGCCACACAATATGCCACCATTTACCTTATTTGAGATTCTTGTCGTATCAAATAAAGCAACATGTTTTATATTTAAGTCCATATTTGGTAGAGATTAAAATAAGATTTTTAATAAATTTTGATAGAAGTGAATTGAATAATGAATATGTGGTTCAAATTTGTGAATCCTATAAAATATGTGGTTAAAATTAATTGTTAATTTTAACTTGAAATTAAAAATCATATATTAATTAGAACCAAACATTAGGGTTGCACAAAAAAATCACGAAACCGCAAACCAAACCTAACTCGTTAGTTTGAGACCGCATGAACCTGTGGTTTCCTTTCTCTCAAATCGAACCAAACCGTTTCAAAATGGTTTGATTTCAGTTTTGATTTTCAAAAAGGGCAAAAAATCGATCCAAACCACTTTTAATTTTTAATTAAAAATTAATTTTATTAATTTAAAATTTACCATTTTCCTGCTAAAAAAAGTCAAATTTAATTATGAAAATAAAATTCTTTTGTATATCTTTTCTCGTTTTCATTGCATTGTAATGATCCCGGAAAAAATGTATAGAATAGTGTGTTCCCTAATATAATCATTACTGTTTATAAACCAATTTATAAAAACCATAATTTTTCAAACCACTTTTTAACCATCCAAATTTTCTCTTTCCACTTTTCAACCACACATCTTACTTTTTAAACAGTAAAAAAATCGTTTATAAACTGCTACAGTGTTACCAAACATAGTAGAAGTTTCCTACCTTACAGTGTGGGCCATGCATGCACTGAAGGCAAAAAAATTGTACTAAGCAAGAAAATTGATCAAGATAATGCAACAATAAACCGTAATTACAAGAAACTACTGAAAATGAAGAGGAACTCAAATCCTTTATTAGAGCTATCAAACCTTCCAATGATGTATAGTACATATCGACAATTGATAGTCTGAAAATCATCCTCCCACATTTTAGCGAAGTTATTCACTCATAATTATGTTTTTATTATCAATCTAGTGCAAGGATAACGAGGTGAAGAATGAATCAAAGAATGTTAACATATTTTAGTTTATACTAACTTCTAATTTAGCTTTATATATTAAAAAATAAGAATTAATTTGACATCTAAAATATATTATATTATTTTGATATGTAAATCGTGGATTAAAATCGAACCAAGCCGAAAAAAATAGTTTGGTTTGGTTTGACTTGGAAAAATGTCAAATCGCTAAAAATTGTTTGATTTGGAAATAGAATAATTTTAGGGAGACATTTTAAATTGATATTTTTAAGTGACTTTGTGACTTGTCAAACATACATTGAATTGTGTAAATAATTACCCCACCACTTATTTTTTCACCACACAATGCATGTACTCCATGTCACAATGTCACTTAAAATGTCGATTAAAAATATTTTCCTAAAATTATTCTTGAAAATATGTCAAAAATCGTCCAAACCAGACCGCGTTCACCCATGCCAAACAGGGGCTGAATATTACTTTTTCTAGGTCTACAATTTTTTAATAAAAAATTGTATTTCTTTTAATAAAGTCACATATTTTCGAATCTATCATGATTTTTTTTTTTTTTTTTTTTTTTTTTTGAAATAGAAGTTTTATCTTGTTTGACAAGACTAATATTATTCATCCAGCGTTTGACAATGTGTTCGGTAAACTTTGTTTATAATAAACACAATTTTCAATATTATTTTTTAACCACACAGTTTTCTCTCTCCAATTTGTAACCACACATCTTGCTTAGAAAATACAAATAACAACATTATGACTATTTGTAACAGTTGCCAAACAGGTCCTAAATTTTTTTCTCCAGTTGCAATTCGATCAGTATCACATTGCTCAATAAAGCTTGACAGTGGATTTTTGGACTTTGGAAGATGAAAAAGTAACTTCGGTGCGACTTAAGTCGATTATTACTTAACCTCTAAAATAAATTACTCTTTTAACAATAAATTGTGTAT
Organism: Ligustrum vulgare; assembly: GCA_963555705.1. NCBI lineage: Eukaryota > Viridiplantae > Streptophyta > Magnoliopsida > Lamiales > Oleaceae > Ligustrum > Ligustrum vulgare. Next base: position 46,735,919 of record OY743171.1, on the reverse strand, counting down.
ATAATATCATATCATATTAGATAGTATAAGAAACATGATTTAACCATTTTTCTTTCTTTTGACATAGAGTAAAAAGTTAAACATGCCAATTGAGTCGATTTAAACACGTTACTAATTTAAAAATCTGCTGGGGGAATGATAAGTTGATTGATTCAATCAAATTTTGATTAGAGTAACTTAAAATCAATCACCTAATCAAAAGTAACGACATAGCACGTAATTAATGAACGATGTCTCCTATGTTTTTTGGCTGCTGTATGATGTTATGATAAGATTAATTTTGCTGGGCAAGCATATCTTCATTAGTAAAAAAGTTAGTTAACTAGATTCCATGTTGGAGTCTTGGAGATGGTTGATATGGGTCAACTATGACCAATTATTCGGATGGATCCGGATATCCACTTCATACGTGTGAGGAGTGCAAATTATATTTGAATTCATAAAATCATTTTTGGATTAATGAGAAGTTGATGGATAAAATTGAGATGTTTAAATAAGCTCACTAATGGACAAAAGTTTGTCTCATATGGGAAAAAGAAGGAAAGTTTGACTAGTTTATTACCTTCATCATTGACACTTGAGTTTGGGTTTAACCCAAAGCTCACATGTGTGCCGCCGCCATCCAGCTTAGCCGGGCACGAGCTCGGGCATTGGTCGTGAGCCAATATTATGTACATCTATTTTTAACTTGAAATCCCAATTTTAGCATACCACTCGAGTTCTTGAGCAGTGACTCTCAGGATAATCTCACTCGATCACATGCATGAAAACCGCTAGAACGGAAGTCAAGCACAATTCGAGCATCTCCTGGAAAACGAACAGTAATGACTGTTCGTGACAAGACTAATTCTTGGGCATTTCTTTCAGGCTACAACCCCTCAATATCTACAAAGTTGGACCCCCCCCCCCCCTTGGTGGATTTATTAATTCATAAACATATATCCATTCCATTATCATACTTTGCATTCTTTTCAAAACATTTGTATAAGTCTATTTTGTAGAGAGTACAAAACAAGCTTGAGTTCGTTGTTCTTGCAATTTGAAGTACTTCTATTATAAGAAGAAGACTATTGTATCTTGGGGGACGATTGTCAATATAACATGAGCACCTGAATGGGACGGATTGTCTTAAAGGCATAAAGTTGAACTCTAACCTGATCTACCATTTTAAGTGTTTACATTTTTCATTTTCGTATTTGCTTTCGTGTTTCCAAGGAATTCTTGGATTAAGAAGAAAATGAAGCATTCAAGTGATGCACCAAAGAAAGAAAACAACAAGAGTCCTAAGAAGTTCAAAGACAATTGCTATAATTGTGATAATGCATGATATCATACAAATGAATGTCGCAAGCCTAAGATAAATGAACAAGCAAATGTAATTGAAAGAGACACATTATCTAAATGGATACACGAATTGAACTTGTGTACTATTGTATTGAATGTAACAGTGTTGGAAATCCTTGAGAATGGTATGATTACTGGTGCAACTCACCTAATTTATACCGACAAGGCAATGTTCTCAAAGTACAAGGAAACTAATGGAGAACAATTATTTATGAGAAATCTGCATGTTCAAAAGTCTGAAGGACAATGAAAAGTATCTTTGAGAAAGACTTTCGAAAAAAAGCTCATCCTCAACAATGTTTTACGTGTATCATACATTCGCAAGAATCTTGTATTCGAATCTATCAGCAAAAATGATTTTAAGTTGGTATTTGTGTCTAATATGTTTGTATTGACTAAGAATGTGATGTATATGGGAAAGGATTACCTTTGTGACGGGATGTTCAAAATTAAAGTCCATACTGTTTTACCAAAAATCAAGCAGCAATAAAAGTTACAATTCTGTATATATGCTCGAGTCTTCATGTATATAGCACAATCGATCAGGACATGCAAATTTTAAGTCTGTACGTAAATTATTTACAATTTGATCATAATCATAAATGCGATATTTGTATTGATGCTAAGATAGACAAAACTCAGTTGTATTTTGTTGAAAGAAACACTACATCTTTGGAGTTAATTCACATTGATATCTGTGACTTAAAACTTATGTAAACTAGAGTTGGTAAAAGTATTTTATTAATTTCATTGATGGATGCACGATAAATTCTTATGTCTCTCTTCAAAGAAGCAAAGATGAAAGCCTTAGATACTTACAAGAATCATAAGAATAAAGTTGGAAATCAACTTATCAAACGGATAAAAATTATCCTTAGCCATAAAAATGGAGAACATGGAGCACCATGTGAAGAATTTATGTGAAGAATTTTATTCAGAATTTGGAATTATTCATCAAATAATAGCATTTTATTCACCTAAATTAAATGATATTGCTAAACACAAAAATCGAGCTCTTAAGGAGATGATGAATGTTAGAATATTAAGTTCAGACTTACCTCAGAACTGGTGTGGGAAGCTATCCTTTCAGCAAAAACTGTGGGATGTTTGGCTAAGATTGAAATATCAAAGCTTGAGCAAGTTAAAATAGGGCCGAAGACCATTGATTGCATATTTGTTGGATATGACAATAAATGTAGTGCCTATTGATTCCTTTTGCATAAGTCAGAAGTTCCGAGCGTACATGAAGATACTCTAATTAAATATAGGAAAACTGCATTCTTCAAAGATGTCTTTCTGTGCAAAAGTATGAAAGAAACAAGTTAAAATAAGCAAACTTATGATACTACAAGTGGTACTCCTCTAATTGATGAGGAATCTAGATTTGCAATAAACAGGCCAAAAAATCTACAGCATTTGGTCCATATTTTTTGACTTATATGATATAAAATTATTTTAAACATCTAATGAGGCAATATTTACACCGAATCTTCGTTTTTAAAAGAAGCTATGAATATTGAGATAGAGTCTATTGCAAAATCACCCTTAAGAGATAGTTGATATCGTACCGGGAAACAAGCCTTTAATGTGCAAGTTGATTTTCAACCAGAAATTAAAACTTGATGACATGTTAATTATGAGCAGCAATCATGAATACACATGAGTGGCCATCGAGCGAAACTCGAGCGATGCATGAAAATTGCTTGAGCGGACGTCAAGTGCAATTCGAGCGTTGTTTGGAAAACGAACAATTACAACTATTCATCAGGAGACTATTTTTTTTTAACGTGTCTTTCCGAACACAACCCTCCAACATATATAAATTTACCCCCCTATGGTGAATTAATAATTCATAAACATATATCCATTACGTTACCATACTTTGCATTCCTTTCAAAACTTTTGCATAAGTTCATTTTGTAGAGAGTACAAAAAAAGTTCGAGTTCATTGTTCTTGCCATTTGAAGTACTTCTATTGTAACAAGAAGAGCGTTTTTATCTTGGGAGACGATTTTCATATACCGTGAGCACTTGGACGAGACAAACTCGACTTAATGACAAAGTTGAACTGTAGTCTCACTCTACCATTTTAGGAGTTTACATTTCTCATTTTTCATATTTGCGACCGTGTTTCCAAGTAAGTATTTTCATATTTTATATTCAAGAATATAATTTACAATATTGATACTATAAACCACTGTTTTCAAACCTAGTTCGGCCCGATTGGGTTGACCTGAAAACCTGTGACCTGACCCAAAAATCAGTCCGGGTCACATATAAAACTCAGTCCAGTCAAACCTGATCAACGACCCGGACCCGGGTTTGACCCAGGTTTTATAACTTTTTTTTAATTTTTAAATATTTTTTTACTATTATTTAATACCCGGGTCGACCCGAGTTGACCATTTGACCCTTGACCCAATCTTTCGGTCGTGTCGATGATCGGGCCGGGTCTCGAAACATTAGGGATAATTGTACTCTATACTACATTTTTAGAGGTACACGTAAAATTATTGTCTTCAATTTTTTTTTTTTTTTTTTTTTTTTTGAAAAATACTGCTTCTTACTCACTGCCCACCAGTGTCATGGTTGTTGCTACCGCCACCAGTTGCTCATCTTCTTCTCCGACCACCTACCACCGCAAAATCACCAAGCCACCACCCGCATCAACCACCGTCAAACCACCACCACCAACCATCGTCGATCACCACCACCACCACACGCATCAACTTAGAGAAGAGGATAGGAATGCAACTTGATCAGGCAGCTCTTGAGGATTTGTTGATGCTTAATTTTTCTTATTCGGTGGTTAGCGATGCATCCCCAGGTTCGGTTGATGACGCCCAACTAATGAGATCACCTTAACCGACACCGATCACGATGGTAGCCAAGCTAATTGATGGATACCTTGCGAAGGTTGTTGTTCCTAAGTATGCACGGCTAAGATGGTGACTAAAGCTTGGCTAGATCTGCATACTCACACTGCACACCGAACCACTCGCAACCACTACATACGATAGAGAACCCTTAAGTCCGAACAGGTGATCATCCCTATGTTGTGCTTCTGTGTTGGAAATCACAGTGGTCGGTGAGTTGTGAATTATACCTGATAATAGTGTTTGATTTTATGCCTCACACAAAGTATCGTAACAATTTTGTAAAGTATCACTGTGTGATACTAAAATTTCGTCATAAGTATCATAAATATTTGAGAAAGTTTCTTGTTATGATACCAAAAATTTAAGCATCAATTGTAATACTTTTAAAGTATCATAATGTGACACTTATGATGAAAATAGTATTTTCTCAAAAAAAAAAAAAAAATGAAGTATTTTTCAATTTTTTTTTTCTTTTTTTTAAATGAAGAAAATTTTAACTAAGATACAAAAGGTTAGATATTTTTGCAAACGCCCTTGCTATAAACCAACTTTTCATAGCTTCTATCCCTTTATAGAATCCAATGTACATCAACTTTCTCAACAGTAGATAACCCCCTCCTTTTTAAATTTATTTCCTTCGTAAACGAATACAATTAAAATTTAAGGAACTACATTCATTCATGCGCTTTAATTACACTACTCGTCACTCCCCCCCCCTCCTTTATTCAGTAATATATCAGGGAAAAACATGGGCACATAATTTGAATTTATATTCCGCTAGTTTAATTGGTATTTTCTCTTTATCATTATAATATTCAAGATTGAATTCATTGTAGAACAATAATTTTGCAGGAAACACTTTTGTATTCGATCAACAAAAGAACAAACGATAACTCAATCGACACAGTAATGTAACTATTGCATAAAACATAAACTGCAAAAAAAAAAAAAAAAAAAGAGGAGAATTTCGAGCAGTTTTTTAATCGAGGCTTGTGCGAGGCTCAATTCCTTTAAAACAAATTTACTCCCTCTCCAATTTGTGCTTGATTGGTGAAGAGCTGAATCTGTTTTAAAAAAACTGTGCTTGCACAGACCTCGGTTCAAAAACTGCTCGAAATTCTCTTCTCTGTTTTGTTCATATTTAATTTGCAGTTTTTGTTTTATGCAATATTTACATTACTGATTGAATTTAGTTATTGTTTCTTTTATTGATCGAATAAAAAAGTTTTTTCTGCAAAATTATTGTTCTATATTCATCTCTATGGTAACCGATGAATGACACTGTAATAAATCCGAACAAAAAGAATCGGGCAATAGTAAGATCTCCAAAGAGTAAGAACAAATTATGCTCTCTTGTTCTTGTCAAAACTCGAGGATAAAAAGTTGAAGGTTGGAGGTAACGACAAAAAACATAATGAGAAAACTGGAGATGGGTCCTGCACTTGGACACATCCATGGGAGATCTCTTTAAAGGCTCACAGCTCAGCATGGGGTCATTTGATTTGATTTCTCGTACATATATAAGATAAAGAAGCCATTTTTCTACTGAGAAAAGACGACAACTTCAAGATTTGGGTGTCTGATATGTGTGGGGTTCGTACGTATGGTGCATTATTCATTAGGTTTTTGATTGTCCATTGTATGGTACTGCATGATTGGTGCACCAAACTGATCCGATACTCGACTTTTCGCATCGAAAATCAACCTATATAAATATGATTGAAGTAGAAAATTGACTCTCTCAATTATTTGGGGGGGTCTGGAATATTGAATTATGTGATGGGAAATGCACAAAACTACAATAACTTGTCGGATTCAAATATATTTATTTATTAATTGAAGAAAGTTGTAAGGGATAATTTGATTCGGTACCATTGCTATATATGGTCAATTTGATTTCTGACGTAGAACGAGTCTATAACACATAACAATATCACAAAGGAACGGATTGCAAAGGAAAGAAATCGCCTTTTTTTTCTTATTTTGTGTGTGTTTGATATTGTTTAAAAATAGTTTTTTTTTTAAAAATGAATAGTGATTTTTGGAAGAATAGATGGTTGAGATTTGGTTGAAAAATTAAATATTGTGAGCTTGACTTTTAATAAATAGTTGAGATTGAGTACTGTAGAAAAAATAGAAGAATTTAAAGTAAACCAAACAAGGACTTCATATAAGAACCAAGAAAACCCTACAATGCATTAAGTGTCTTAAATAAGATGAAACAAATAACCTAAAAGGCCAACAGTCCCTTAATGGGCTGGACCTACAAACGAAATAAACAAATAATGAAAAATACCAAATTAAGAAACTTCAACTGTCCCCTTGCAGTCAAGCTCCATTCTGCCTTTTCACTCGAGGGTCAATCTCCGTCCGGCTCGAGGAAACCTTTGCACGCCTCCGTTACGTCCTTTTGGGATGCCTACGCCCCATAGAAACTGTCTACCTGAGACTGTCCCTTGGTCTGTAGGTCCTGACACAAGGTTAGAATTCTAACTCTTTCAGAGTGGTATCTCACTGATGCCCCCCCCCCCCTCGGGGAAGGAGGCCTTCTTCGCCTTCCACCTAAGCTGCGCAGGAAAGGTCCAAACCCAATCCCAAGGAATAGTGAAGCTTCATAGGGTTTTTCTGTCCATGTGTAGGTAGTTCGCATATTCACAGACATGTCTATTTCACCGAGCCTCTCTCTGAGACAGTGCCCAGATCGTTAGGCCTTTCGTGTGGGTCAGAACTTACCCGACTAGGAATTTCGCTACCTTAGGACCGTTAAAGTTACGGCCACCGTTCACCAGTAAACACTCTCAAATGCCCAAAATTCATCATACATAATAGAAAAGCAGTGATTTCAATGGAAATTGTCGAGAACTTTTCGAAAAGTACTTATGGGCCTAAAATGGATACCGTATGCAAAAATTATGTTAATTTCTTTGAAGACCGACCATCAAAGTGTTCCAAATATGTCAATACTTGTTCTTCCACACGATCCTCATCAATTTCGAAGTCCATGGCCGCTAAGAGCATCTACAATGCTACGCTTTTTACATTGAATAAATTTTGCCATACAACAATCAATGTATGGAATTTCTTTACACATAGGATGAATGTTAAGGCCCCGTTTGGTCAATTTTCTCTTCAAATTCATATTCAACCATATATTTCTATGTGACTCACCAATTTACACACTTTTCAATAATTTTTCAACCACATATTCAAATCATTCTCAAAATTTCTCTTACACCAAACATACTCTAAATTGACAAATTTCTAATAGTATATTGCTCAAAGCAATCAAGTTTGGACAATTATGCAAGCAAGTTAATATCACACAGAAATCAAGGTGCAAATATGATAATGTTAAGTGCATTTTTATACACTTTTTATACATTTAAATTAACATATTTTGGAATATCTTGATCTACTAATTTATGCATATTTCGTGTTTAAATAGGTTAATATCCAAGTTTGAGGCCAAAAATCACAAAAGAGTGCAAACGATGCTGAAATTGGAAGTTTGGGGACCATTTTGTCACTTCCGGGAAGTTCTGGACAAGCTGCGCAATTAATCGAGGGACCAATTGCAAGATTCCAAAAGTTGAAGGACCTAAAGTGCAATTTTAGAAGAACCTATTTGAAAGAAATCTGAAATTTTGGGGACTCAATTGATCATCAATGAAAGATGAAGGACCTCATGGCAATTACAAAAGGACTTGGCTGCAAAGACTATGGATCAGCTGAACCACGCGAATGTGTGATCTGATCCGAGCAGCGCGCGCGGACCATAGCTCAAAACGGACCCGGGACTAAACTTGGTCTTGGATTTTTGGCCGCGCGATCGTGCGACTTTATTTAAAAAAAATATATATATATATTCTTGGCCGGTCCGGGTCAACCTGGCAGACCCGATCTGGCCCACATCGCTATTTTACATTGATCTTCACGAATTTAGGGTTTTTGAGTCAATTTTGAGGTGATTTAAATAGAATCAATCCTCATTTTTTAGGTTATCATGTAAGTTCAAGCATTTTTTTCTATTTTTCTTGTATTTTCTCTTGATCTTTACATCATTTAATGCAATGTTTAATTAATGTTTTAATATTTTTTTTGTTCTTCTTCTACATTTCATCCTCTTGTTAAAGTTTAAGCTTTTGATTTTTGGTATTTTCTCATATTTCTACCTTAAATGTCATATATTTTGAGTGCATTTAATGTTTTATACTTGGGTTGTTGAAGATATTAATGGTTGATGGAGAAACTTGGTTCAAAGTGAAGGATTTTTGGGTTTTCACTTCAAAAACTTTACAAAAATGGGAGTTTTCTTTATTATCTTGTTTTTAATCTTTATTTTAAGTATTATTCATATGTTTATGTTATTTGTTAAATATTGTTGTTATTTTATTATGGGTTAACGTTATTGTGTTGAAATTTTTGACTAATTTATTTTTATTTAAGTATTTTAGGTTGTTTATGAATATTGGGTATTTATGTTTATGTATTTATGATTATGAATGTTGTTTTATTTTTTTTGTAACTTTTAAATGTTTGTTACTATGTTAGGTTATTAGTGAAATTTACTACACAAGTTAGGTAATTTTAAAATTTTTCATGTAATTTAGTTGATTAATTAACTACCATTAATTGATTTTTGAAAATAAGAAATGAACATAGTTATGAAAACTAAATTTACCTTGACTTATGTTATTCATTTTATTTTAATTACCAAGTTCTTGTTGTCACTAGTTTACTTTTGATAATTAGTTTTAATTCTAGTTTTTATATGTTGTTGTCTATTTGCTTTAGTTAACTAATTTTCGTATCGCTGTGTTTTAATTTATGTTATCTAGTATTAACCATCAAACCAAACTTTTATGCCACTTGACTTTTCTTTTAAAATAAAATCAACAATTTTAATTACAAATCAATCAATCATCGTGGGGACGATAATCCGGACTTTTCGAGTCCACTTTACTACTTAAACGCGCACATACACTTGCGATATACGATTTTAACGAACAGCTAACGCATAAGAAACTAGGACAAAATTTGGTAAATTCGTTTATAAACAAATTTCTGTTCAAAGTCAGGCTATAGAGTATTCGATCGTATGACCTTACTAGAATAAAGTGAAAACTTCTATTCACGATCTTGGACAAGATAACTTTTTATAGAAATATGAATTATATCTTTTGTGCTTCTCAGTGCAAACACATATTCATATTATCACAAAGTGTTCAACGACGATTAATCGCATGCTTGTAATCATAAATGCAATAGTCTATTAAAAACAAATATGCATAAATAACAAATATTTGTATAACGATCAAACAAAGTGTCGATGCCTAAAAGTACAGTACAGTTGAGCACCGATCCTAATTCCTAACAATTGAATCTTATAACAGTCGATGCTAGATCTTTTTAACTTTTTCCACTCTAAAATATTGATGTGGTGTATAAGCATTGTTGGAATATTGTCCAAGCCCAATTGATCAGGCCGAACTTAAGTTACTTGTTGGACAAGAAAGACTCAAACCCGTTGTCTTAATCCTAATTAGGGTATTACTTAAACCTACAAGAACTAAGTTTAGTTGCAGGAGAATTAAGAGAGTCGTTTTTCTAGCATTAGGTTTTTCTCTTACTAGCACAAAGAGAAAAATAATATTCTCTTGAATCCATTCCAACTGTTGGAGATTGATGGAGTTCCAGATTCAACTCGTTGTATGAATTTCTATTAGAGACTGGACAATTGGACAACTGGTTGTGACAAGTTTCTGCATCATTCTTCAGAAATCAGATCCACGAGATTCATTCAAGGTATATTCTTTATCACAAATTATATCTAAGTGCAAGGTTGATCAAGGCTTGTGCTTTCGAGTTAATTTTATTTCCACTGTGCATATATGACTTGTAACCTTACAGTGGGATCAGAGACTACCTTGTTACTTGTTAAAGTTTGTTAAATCTTTGATAGATTCAATTTGATTGAAGTAAATATTTCTTGTTTCTAGCTTTTGAGAAAATTAGTTTTCTTGTTCAAAATTTGATTTAGAAAAGAAAATTAATTTTTGGTCGAAAAATGGATCAAAAACGGATTGGAAGAAGCATATCCGCCGGAGGTGGCAGCACAGTAGGAAGATGTTGCTGCTCGCCAGAATAGACAGCCGCATGCTGCTGCACACGGCACTGTTGTGTCCATCCGAGCTCAGCGCGTGACACTGCAGCGTGACCAGCCGGGCGCTGCTTCACACAACAGCGTACGGTCGTTTCTTCACTACAGCTAGCGGGCACTGCATCAAGGGACTCTGTGCAGCAGCGCGACGCTGCTGCACAAGTTGCCCTGATCAGCATCGCCTTCAGGCGCTGCTGATTTCGGATAGGTGTTGTTGCTAGTCAGCGGCGGTTCCCATCGTGGGTGTAAGATGCGGCGCCCTAACCGGCGTTGTGCCACCAGAAGCCAAGAAGGCTGGGTTTGGGTTTTTAGATTTTTGAGGGCGGAGGCTTCCTTAGCAATTTGGGAATTTGTAAGGGCCCATTTGCAATTTCTGATTAGGGTTTAGAAATGAGGCAGGGGCATTGTTAAAATTTCCGAAATTTTAAGCCCCTGTCTGCAATTAAGGAATAAGGGTCAAATTATAATTTTATAAATAGAGGGTCTGTGTTACAATTTTTGAAATTGGAGGGTATGCTTGTAATTTTGAATTATGGGGTCAAATTCCATTTTTAAAGGAGTTTAAAATTTGATTTTGAATTGATTTGACCCAATTTAAAACTTTGACAAATAATAATAATAATAATAATAATAATAATAATAATAATAATAATAATAATAATAATAATTTTGATCCAATTCAAAATTTTATTTTAAAATTCACGACTTTTAAATCATTGTTAAAATTGGATTTTAACAAAATATTTAACTTTGACCATAAATTGAATTTTTTTTTGTTTAGGACTTTTACACTAAATTAAAATGTTAATTTAATTTGCCCTAATTTAAGAATTAGAGTTTGGACTCTAATTTGACGTTTAATTAAAATTTGATTTTAATTAAATTCGATTTAATAATTAGTTAATTCGATTAATTAATTATTAATTAAATTAAATTTAGGATTTGACCCTAAACTCGATTAGTCCTAAAATCTTGAAATTGGAGTTGGACTATAATTTGGTATTTAATTAAAATTCGATTTTAATTATATAAACTCGTTATTTAAAGTAATTGATTAATTTGATTAATTAATTACTAAATTGAATTTTAATTAAATAAGACTAGGGATGGCAAAACGGCTCGTCGGCTCGAGCAGCTCGGGCTCGCGGCTCGTCGGCTCGAGCAGCTCGGGCTAAGCTCGGCTCGCGGCTCGAGATTTCGAGCCAAAGCTCGAGCAGAGCTTTTTTTTTTGAGAGACGGGCTTTGGCTCGGCTCGGCTCGAGCCAAAAAAAAGCCCGCTAAAAAAAGCTCGATGGAAGGTTGATCAATAAATTTCGACCACGAGCTCGGCTCAACTTGCTATATATATACATTTTCAATAAAAATTTTATGAATTTTTGCTATAAAAATAAAATAAAATTAAAAGCTCGGGACTTGGCTCGGCTCGACTCAAAAAAAGCTCGAGTTAAAGCTCGGGTTGAGCCTTATTTTTTAGGACGAGCTTTAGCTCGGCTCGGCTCGAGCCAAAAAAAAGCTCGACCCCTAAAAGCTCGAGCCAAGTTCGAGCCTTGATCTTCGACTCGCGGGCCGGCTCGGCTCGTTGACATCCCTAAATAAGACCCTAACTAAAGTTAGTTAATTAATCAATTTGATTAATTAATTATTGTTTCGATCCATTTTATCTAAATTAGTTTAGAAGACCTAAATTGCTAGAAACTTGAAAGTTGTTTATGTAATATTAGATATTATATTTTTATACATTTATATGATGAATGCGTATTTTCTGGATGGTTATGGACTCGACCCATGTGATTGGTTAGATGGTTAATTTATTCTACTTTTGTTGGTTGGGCCTGCGAACTCTAGTTTGTAGATATGGGCATGCCCGTCCATTTGTCACAGGCCCGCGTGCCAACTAGTACAGGATATATGTTGCAGCTAGCTACAAGAAGACAACTAGTATATAATACAAGTTGCAGCAGTAGATGGAGATTATTGGATTTAGCATTTGATGATCAAATGCAATGTCCCTTAGGAATTAACCAACAAGTCTTCTTCATTGCTCAAGAAGACTAGATAGATATTGTCCATAGTCATCCACATTAATATTGTATGTATAATTAGTTGCATGGTTGATGTTAGTTAATATACATAGGAATGATGAGACAAACCCCTCACTTCAAATTATATTAAGTAATATGCTTTCCATTGTTCTAATGAAAAACCAGAGTTTACTATCGATGTCAGCTTGTTGAGTCACTCAAGGCTACTCGTTGGTAGATATATTTTTCATTATGAAGTATTAGATACTTCTAAACAATGGGTCGGACTTAACCAAAATCAATCCTTTATTGAGTAAATCAAAAGGGATATAATTTTGGAAGCAATTTATTAAATTCATATTAATTGGTTAATACAAAGTATTTTCCATTATTAATGGAGATTATTGGATTTAGCATTTGATGATCAAATGCAATGTCCCTTAGGAATTAACCAACAAGTCTTCTTCATTGCTCAAGAAGACTAGATAGATATTGTCCATAATCATCCACATTAATATTGTATGTATAATTAGTTGCATGGTTGATGTTAGTTAATATACATAGGAATGATGAGACAAACCCCTCACTTCAAATTATATTAAGTAATATGCTTTCCATTGTTCTAATGAAAAACCAGAGTTTACTATCGATGTCAGCTTGTTGAGTCACTCAAGGCTACTCGTTGGTAGATATATTTTTCATTATGAAGTATTAGATACTTCTAAACAATGGGTCGGACTTAACCAAAATCACATCCTTTATTGAGTAAATCAAAAGGGATATAATTTTGGAAGTAATTTATTAAATTCATATTAATTGGTTAATACAAAGTATTTTCCATTATTATAGTGAAAAACAAGAATCCGCCCTCAATGCGGTTTGTTGAGTCACTCAAGACTGCGAGTGGGAAGGTGTGTTTATCACTATGAAATATAAGATGTTTCTGAACCATGGGTAGAATTTAATTGAAATCTATCTTTTGTTGAGTCACTCAAGGAGATTAGATTTCGGAGGCACGGTCAAGTAAATACATAAGATATATGCGACAAAGAGTTGTCTGCTTGATGATCTAGGAGTCACGTGGAGATGTGATTGATAGGAGTATCTACCTGAATGTTTTATTAGGGCTTGTTGAGTCACTCAAGGTTCTAATAGAACAAACGAGGTCCTGGCCCACTGTGAATCTAACAGGATTACACGAGATTGATGTTGAGGGTCATTAATTCTAGTAAAACAGTAGGAGCAATTGATTTAATGAAAGACCTAATTAAATTGATTTATGTATAATAATACGTGATTCTATTTTAATTTATTAATGTTGTTGTATGAGTTTTAAAATTTGAGTTATTACGTGAACTTATATAGTGTAATTGATACTGAGTAAGTTCATTGGATTGAAATCCTTGAATTGGCGTCGTCCTTTGAGAACTTATCTCAAACACGATATGATCAAGAATACTCTTCTCGAACATGCCAATAATAGGACACTATATTTATAATTGCGAGGCTTCCTTAATCGAACTAAAGAAGTGAGAAGTTTGGTGAATCTTCTACTTCAGTTTTCTATTTGATATATGTTAAATAATCTAATTAGCCAATCAAGTATTAGATATCGATAATATACAATGGCTAAAAGTAGAATAATTGTGAAAATGGTGATATACCTATTTGTAGGTAATAAAGCAAATGTTGCTTGAACAGCTGAAGAAGCTATAACCTATCTTTGCCTTCTCATTCAGTTTAAAATTAAAATTAGACAATTTTTAATTACTTTTCTTATGAAGAACGACACTTCCACTTCATATTTGGATATGAAAATGATTATCCTCTTTAATTAAGAATAACAGTTATTCGTTAACTTGGACGGGATACTATGGAAATGAGGTAAATAACAAATAGTCTGCATTCTAAATATTGATAAGGAAAAGAAGAAGTCATAATTGAATCTGACACTTGACTGATTCAATTAATAGAGATATATATCTCACCTTAGAGGTAAATTGACAAGTCAATTTTTATTGGAAAAGTGGAAAGTGAGATGGTTGATCCATTGAGTTGTTACATTCGGATGTAAGTGGGCATATGTCAGAGTGGTCTTTAATCATTGGATAACCATGATTGTCATTTTTATTCATAAAGAAGTTTAAATATGAAAGTTTGAAAAGTTCAAATAATACAGATATAAATTAGAAGACCAAAATGAGAAAAATATTCTAAACACTTAGATCTAATCAAGGTGAAGAATATTTTAAAATGATTGACTTCAAGATTATGTTATGAAAACATAATTTTCGCATAAATAACCCTTTCGCACACGCCTCGACACAATGGCGAATCTGAAGGACAAAGATTGCAATTGATGCAATCATTGATGAAGCCACGTAAAATTTCCAAAAACAGTTTTTTGAGCTTTGCACTGAACACTTTGTGTTACAGACTTTGTTGTATTCCATGATAATTGATTGATGAAAGTCCATATAAGATATGGATTTCAAATGTCTAATCTTCCTCGCATTAAGATTTAAGACTTGAATACTTATTAGAAGTATACCAAATTTGGATAAGTTATAGCCTATATATATATATATATTTGTGGGATATCCAAAAAGATGGTTGGATATTATTTCTATGTTCCTATCGAGAGAGAAATGACAGTGGGAGTAAAAGTAGAACTTAAAAGAGTTCATGATTACACATATATACTCAACAGATTAAATAAGCTGGAATATGCTTGCATTGGATGAGGCATAGATCAATGCTTGGAACGTGCACGCTACTCAGGAAGTAGTAACGACGGAGAACGCACTAGCTCCATGAAAAAATATTAGAATCATGTATACTCCATTGAGTTACACATTCCTGATTGCTAATATTGTATTAGTCATCAAGGATAATGAGCTTATATTTATGTAGAAGCTAAGTCAAGTGTTGACTAAACTAGATGACATGAAGCCATAGAATCCAAGATAAACAAGTTTTGGGACTCTTTTGATTCTCCTAAAATGGGTAAGACTCATAGGATGTAAATGCATTTACTCTGAATCAATTCGGATTCTTCTTACAGTAGCAACATGCTGTGATTCTGGAATTTTTGAATCCTTAAATATAGAAACATAGTATACTAGTAACAAAGATCTAATTATGGATTAAAGCAAACCTCACGGAGCTAGAATCTTAATTTTGATGAGATAATCAAAATGTTTGATTTTATCAAAAATTGTAGATGAATCACATGTTTATATAAAAGGTTAGTATGCGTGTTAATATAAAAGGTTAGTGTGAGTGTTAAATATTTCTAATACTATATGTAGATGACATATTATTGATCAGAATTTGAATCTCTAACCTTGAAAGTGAAAGTGCAAATATTTAAAATTTCTCCATGATGAATTTGAGAAATAAGACCTTCACTTGGGAACCAGAATCTATAGAGATAGATCTGGAAGGTTGTTTTGATTTCTCAATCCATGTACATAGATAAAATTCTAATGAGGTTAGTATGAATGAATCCAATGTAGGATTCCATCCCAAAAGTTTTAGGATTAATCTTATCAAAATGGTATTTAGAACACATATTGAGAAAGAACGATATGGAGAAGATATTTGATTGTTTGACAATAAGATCTTCTTAAACGCGACACTATGTATGACACCTTTTGTATTATTAAGTCCTTGAGAAGTACTAATAATTCAATAGTTATGAGGAGAAATGTAGACTTACAGTCTTTGGGTATAGAGATACCACCATTCAGTCCAGGAAATGATCGAGAAAATATTCAGTCTAATTGTTAATTAACTCATAATAGTGGTGTGGTCAGTTTGAAATGGTTCAAATAAGAGAGATCGCTAACTATACAACCGAGACCGAATACATAAGTGCTTGTGAAGCAATCTCGATCGTTAAGTTAATTAGTGAACTATAAGTGTTCCTAATATTGTAGCTCCAGTAATGAGTACTGTGACGAAAATGGAGCCATCGCGCAAGCGAGGGAACTGGGTCTCATCGATGATCTGAGTATGTATTTGGTGGCTACTATCTCATTCGAAGATTGTGAAAAAATAAAATTCATGCCACTAACCTTGAGAAGGTTGAATATGTGAAGAGTCACATATCTAAGATCCACATGTAAATCCACTATGCCAACAGGAATATGATTGCCATATAAACTCATTATGTATAGGATACATGAGTTATTGGATCTAGTGTGAGAATATCAATGTTATACTCTAAATCCAATCGTTGAGATAGCATAACACATATTATCATTGTCTCAATAAAGGCATATCTATTATTACATTGAGTTTAACTCATTATTTAAATAATAGAGTCCGTAAAGTAAACTTAAATAACTTGTAAGTCACAAGGTGTTGTGACTGTGAGATACAAATTATTAGTAACTTATTCTAAAATTGTCCCTAGTTGAAGTAACAACAAAATACAGATATTGTAGTTGCAGTTAAACTAGCATGTGTTGCATTTCTTTCTTATGAAGAAAGTAGCTTATCTCACAAGCTAGAATGTAGAGAGACATTCGAATGAACACGTGGATACATTGTTACATGAACAAAGCATTGGACAACCCACCTAGAGATTTCACATGGATTGCTATCCAAGCATCAGTGGTGAATCTCTAATGTGCGATTGTGAATTTGGTCCTTTTAATCTTATATGAGGATTGCTATGCTTTGACGAGCGTTGATGTTGGCTCTTGAGAGGGAGTCATCAGGATGACGCCGTACGGGTATAGTGAGAGTCATATGAAGGTTGTGTATGTCCAATATGAGGATTCGTCACTCCTGTGTAATAGGAGATTATAACCTCTATTTCACCCACTAAAGTTGATGTAAATTCCTCGGTCGAGGTGTAGTTATGAGTTGAAAAAGTATTTTTAGTCATAACAAGATCAACTAAGATAAGAGGTGAATAACGTAATTGGTTTAAATGAGATTGACGCTATCCATATCTCTTAACCAATTGGGTCATATTGATGAATGGATTATATTTCCAGGGTAACCGTACATGAACAGGTCTTGTCATGCCACATGACTTTTCCTTTCACATGAATTTTCTTGACACATTGCTAGATGTCAATCTAGGACGGCAACGTGAATTAATTGATCATGGTGAGTCAAAGATGAATTAGAAATAGATATTTCAATTTATCTTATTCCAATCAGATTTGAATAATAATAACACGGCATTTGTCATCGTGAATGGAACCTAATGGGTCACACACAAAAGGTAAGAATTGATTACCTGAAATTGGATTTTGTCCAAGTGGGAGATTGTTGGAATAATGTCCCAACCCAATTGATTGGGCCGAATTTGGGTTACTTGTTGGACAAGAATGGCCCAAGCCCACTATTTTAACCTTAATTAGGGTATTACTTAAACCTAGCATTAAGTTTTTCTCTTTCTAGCACAAAGAGGAAAACAATATTATCTCGAATTCATTCCAACTGTTGGAGATTGATGGAGTTCCAGATTCAACTCGCTGTATGAATTTCTATTAGAAACTGGACAATTGGACGGCTGGTGGTGACGAGTTTCTACGTCATTCTTCAGAAATCAGATCCACGAGATTCATCAAATGTATATTCTTTATCACAAATTCTATCTAAGTGCAAGGTTGATCTGGGCTTATGGTTTGGAGTTAATTTTATTTCCGTTGTGCATGTATGACCCGAAACCTTACACACTCGAAAAGCTTGTTCATCATAGATTATTTTTAAGGAAAAAATGATTTTTTTAGCGAATATGTGATTAAAAATTGTGAAAAATTATGTTCACATAGTATTTGTTATTCAAATGAATTCTTAGTTAGGAACATTTAAATTTTGTAAAATGTATCTTAATTTCTCTCAAGGAGAAAATTGGTACCAATCTGACAAGAGTTTTCTAATTGAATTGCTTGTTTGATGAGTATACTGGATATCATGACTTGAAGTGTATAAAAACTAAAAAGAAATCGAGAATATGTGAAAATGTCAATATGAGACTAATTTTTCACGGCTCTATGCATTTTTTTTTAACTACATTCGTTAATCCCTGTCACTTCATCACTAATATATAAAAAGGTGAAGGGAAATTATATAAACACCCCAATCATTATTAATGAGACAACATTTTAATTTCAATAAATATTCTTATTGTTTTGCTTATTTTAACAATTATTCTCTTATTATTTTTTGTCGTATTCTTATCTTTAATCATTAATTAATTAATTAATATATCTTATCTTTATTGACAATTTTATTTCAAATATCCCATTATATTGAAAAAATATATATTTTTTGAATTCTTATAATTATTTGTTAATCTTACATATTTAAATATAAGAGAGGTAAATAAAAAAAAAAAAAAAAAAATTCACTCCTAAAATATTCAATAGTTAACATTAGCTCAATAAACTATGTTAATTAATAGAAATCGATGATAAAAATAAGATATAAAAGTTAAGGGGTATAAGTACAAAAATTAATAAAAATTAAGAATTATCATTGCAATTAAAATGTTATGCACTTAACAAAAAATGTGGTGTTAATATAATTACCCAAATGTGAATGAATGAGAATCTTTTGAAAAACTAATTTGCCCTTATATTATATTGCTAATGGCTAAAAAACCCTTCAATTTAAAATAACTTTATATTAAAATTATATTTCATACCCATAATATAAAGTGATTAATATGCGACCCCTTCATATTTCCTTGGTTTCACATCTTATTAATATGAACCCGTTGAACTAGAAAATTAATACAATCTTTTCAACAATTCCATAAAAAAAAAAATCAAGCATTAAGACGTCAACTAGGGATTCAGTATATCATCAAAACACAATGTCCTTAATCAACAGAATTAAAATTAGAAACACTTCAACTTGCTGTATATTTTATATTGATACCTAACTAGAGTCCAACTAAGTTTGTTTATTTATCTTATTTTTATATTTGCTTTTTAACTTCCTGATTTCTTTAATCCCGTTAAAATCTAATTGATTTATATTAGATATAAGTATACTTGATGATTTTCGAGAAAACAAGTCGTGATTTTTCGTTGTTTTAAATCTCAATTTTAGACTTGTATTTTGTTTACAAATTTAAGATCGTGTGAATTTATTTAAATTTGTATTGCACTAAAATTTCATTTAATTTTCTTTTAAATTCAATTTATTTCCACTAAATAAAATTTTATAAAATAATATTATAATTTTCAAATAATTAAGTCAACTAATTCTCACTATATATGGTTATTAGAAAGTATTACTATATAATTAATAAAAGCATTATTATACGTCATTTAAAAAGTTAATACTACTTATAGCTAGCCACATATCAAAAAGTGAGATGTTAAATGCAACATCAACATGTTAAAGTTACACATTGCTACAATGGACATGTTAAATTTTAACCAAATCCTAGACTATGATAAAAAAAAAAAATTTAAACAGCAAAATTTATATATTAATATGGTACTCATTTTGAAAATCTCATTAAATTATATAATATGAAATCAACAAAAAAAAAATTATTTTATTTATCGATATTAAAAAATTTAAAGAAGAAAGAAAAAAAAAGTTAAAATGTCATGTCATCAAGTTAAACCACTAGCCAAATTTAACATTGAAGTTAACTTCTAAACAAAAAGATTCTTTTAATATGTATTTGATGAGAACCGAGAAAATCAAACATCGATGTGCGTGCCTGTGAGACCCATGACGAGATCTGATTCCAAGGAGGGTCAAGATTCGAAACTAAACAATGTGAATAAGTCAAGAAAAGAAATCAAGAATCAAGTTTGAGCCAAAAATAAGAAGAAATTGGACTCAACCAATTTTAGCAGACCGAAAGTCATTTCGGTAGACCGAAAGTTTGTAGAGAATTTTTGGAGATAGCCTCAATTAGTTTCGGCTTATCAATGTTCAATCGAAAGTGTCCTTTCGATCGACCATGTAATCGATCGAAAGTGGTTCAGTCGACCAGTTCGGTCGACCGAAACACGCTGAATTAAAAAAAAAAGGATTTTTTTGCAATTTTCGAATTTTCTTATTTCCTTTCATTTTTGTACAATAAATAATCTTTTCATGGAAAACCCTAGAATTAATTATGATGTTCATGATAAAGCTCTAGAGAGAGTCCCCCATGGGTTAGGTAAACTCTTGTTCTTGATCTTGTATCTCTTAGAAAATTAATCAACTACATTTTGAGTATATTATTCTTGTGTTATGATGTTCATGATGAAGCTCTAGAGAGAGTCCCTCATGGGTGAGGTAAACTCTTGTTCTTGATCTTTTATCTCTTAGGAAATTAATCAACTACATTTTGAGTATATTATTCTTGTATTTGTTGTTGATTTCCACCACATTAAAATTTGTTTAGTTGATACCCATTGGGCTTGGTTCTTTAATCAATGAATTTTGGGTTAGATTTAAACTTGAGATAAGGTGTTTTATCGCTTTATTTACCACATTAGCTTTCTTAGGTTGATTTCGAATTGATGTGGGAATTCTTGGTCAATATACCAAGGGAGTTCGCATCATTTGGTATCAGAGATTGGCTCTAATTTGGTAAATCTATCATTTACATTATTGTTGTTGTTTCATTTATCAAAAAAGGAAAATTAAAAAAAATTGGGGAAATTCTATGTTCATGATATATTTGTTGATTCCATATATTGGGTATATCGATTGTGAGTTCGCTGGGGGGAATTCCATTATTCATTCACTACAAAACCTATACTTTCCAAATTGTGTACTCAAAGTGTTTGATAAAATGCTTCAATGAAAATATTCCATTAGTGCTTTGTTGTTCAATGCCCCTATATTGCAAATTACTTGGGACTATCCAATTCTCATTATTGAGATTGTGTTATCAACATTTTATCCCATATATCACTTACTCCATACATTGGATAATTATTGTTCATTCATTCCTTACCACATTTGGGTTGTTGGGGATTTATCATATATCCACATTATATCCATTCAAGGTCACTTCAAGATTGAGTACAAAGTGTTTGCTAAATTGCCTCATTGAAAATTACACTCTTTGTGCTTATTGCTCTACATCTGTGCCTTGTCTATTACTTGTGGTTATTCAATCACATTGTTGAAATTGTGTTCCTAGCATCTTATCCCACATAAAAATTGTTACTTTTGAGTATAGGAAGTACATAAATTTCACTTGCTATTGTGTCTACTTGTTATAAATTCCTTCTTCCTTGTTTGTGATTCTTGATTCCACAAGAATTATACTTTGTGGTTTAGTTGATTACCTTCCTTGGAAAACTTGAGAAATGAGATTTTGAGGGGAAAAAGGCAAGAGTGGTGAGCTCAATAAAGGGTAAAAGCCAAATTTGAGTAAAATACGAGAGAAATATTTTCTTGTGAGAACACTTTCACACTTGCACACCATGTCCATTTCCAATGCTCAAACTCAAGAATTGACGGAGATGTTGCTAAATCTTTCAACCACCATGGCTAGACAAATGGAGAAAGTTGGGGGAGGGTTGGAAGGATTAGAAACAAGAGAGAGAAGTACATCAACTAGCAGTGAAGGAGAAAGAAGGGATAATCAAGGAAGAGTGAGGAACAAATTTGGGAACAATGTGTATAAAGATGGTAGTAGGGAACAAAAGGGAAGAATGAAAAGGAAAAATAGAAGGAAAGTGGATGATCAATTGGGGGATGTGTTAGATAATGAAGGGGAAGTTGAAGAAGATTTGAGAATGGGTAGAAGAAGAAGAGAATGGGCAGATAGGAATGGAGATGTGATGGATAAGAAGGTTGATATTGAGAAAATGAAGATTCCATCATTCCATAGGAGGGGAGGTAGTGAAAGTAGAAGAGTAGTGAAGGAGATGAATGCTAGGCCACCAAAATCTTTGGCCTATACTAATGAGATGGAAAAACATGGAGAATATACTTTCTACACTAGATGCCTTGTGGGGGATATGGCATGTAGTCTAGTTATAGATGGGGAGAGTGACACAAACTTGGTGAGTGCTAGTAGGGTGAAAAAATTGGGATTATCGGCTATGAAACATCCTAATCCTTATGTGTTGCAAAGGTGGGGTGACTATGGGGAGGTGAGAGTGAGTGATCAAGTTCTTCTTACTTTCAACATTGGAACCTATAGTGACCAAGTGTTATGTGATGTAGTTCCCATGCACACTACACACATAATTTTGGGGAGGCATTGACAA
Source organism: Ligustrum vulgare (assembly GCA_963555705.1). Classification (NCBI taxonomy): domain Eukaryota; kingdom Viridiplantae; phylum Streptophyta; class Magnoliopsida; order Lamiales; family Oleaceae; genus Ligustrum; species Ligustrum vulgare. The sequence goes on along the minus strand of OY743171.1, from coordinate 46,713,310 downwards.
GATGATAGGAGTGTGGTACATCATAAGAGGAAGAACCGGTATAGCTTCCAATTAAATGGGAAAAAAGGTGGTGATCCTACCTTTGAGTTTGGAGGAAGTGCATAAAGATCAAATGAAACTCAAGAAGGATTTCGAGAAAGAAGAAAAAGAAAGGGAGAATAGGAAAACAAAAGAAAATTCAATTAAGAAAATTGAAGAAAACAAAAATGAGAGAAAAAAATGAGGGCATGAGAGTTGGGGCCACGACCCTAGGAAAAGGTGAGAACATGAGAGTTGGAGCCACGACTCTAGAAAAAGGAGAGGTGAGCGAAGAACCGAGAGTTGAGATTTCTACCTCAGAAAAAGGTGAGGGAGTGATGAGTGCCACCAAGAAAATTGAGAGAAAAGATCTGATGTGATCCAGAACCCCGATAATACGAATCATAGCAGGCTTGATGGGAAAATTTAAATATTCAAGTCAAAATAAGAATTCAGAAGGTTCGATGAGTTTTGAAGATCAAACCGTGTCGAAAAGAACCAAAAATTATGCATAATGGCTTTCACGGCCGTAACCAACATATGTCATGGCCATAACCTCCCCTCTGGTGAAAACGCAGGATTCCAAGATTTTTATATTTACGGCCGTAAGTATAAGTGTCATGACCGTAACTTTAAACAGAAACACACTTACGGCCGTAAGTGTCATCTTTACAGCCGTAACTGCTCAACGGATCAGATTTCTGGGATTTTCCATATTTTGCATATTTTTAATTCCTTTTCTTTTATTTAGTTATTTTAGTATTTTACTTTAATTAGAATTCTATTTTGAGCCAGTTAGGGTTGATAAGTTTTATTTTGCTTATTTATACGCTTTTTCCATTCATTGTAAAGAAGACTTCGATTTTGATATAAACGATTTTTATTGAGGATTCAATAAAAGTTATAGGTGGATTCCTATATTTTCGAACTTATCAAGAATATTTCTTGTGGTGTTCAAATACCGAAATTATCAAATATTTCTTGAGAATATTTGTGGCGTTCAAAACCAGAAACTTATCAGGGAGATTGGACAAATCCTTGTGGCGTTTCGAAAGTCGTGGTTCTTTAATTCCGCATCGTCAGCCATCGCGTCGTGAATATCGGGTCATGATTCATCTGTCCAACCAAAACTTGAGTTCTGAACTTTCCGCCGTTTCTTCCGCGCTTCGAATCTCATCATCTGGTATCAGAGCTGGACTCTGAATTCAGGTTTTTCTATCCAATTTAATTCTTATGTTTATCATCGATTCTGTCATAAGAATTATCCATATCTTGTTGTTGAGTATTTCTTTTCTTGAGTGTTCTTCGTGCCAGTAAAAAAACTTTCTAGTTTGATACATATAAAAATTCAACAAAAATTCAGAAGTGTTTATTTTGTTCGATTCTTATCCAAATCCTGTTCCGTTTGTTTTGTTGTGTTCGTGTCGAATTTTCGGATTTATTTTTTTAAAAAAATTATTTTCTTTTATTATTATTTAATTCCGAAAATTCATTATTCAAAAAAAAAAAAAAAAAAAGTCATTCCAAAATTCAAGAACCACTTTCTTGAGTTTCTTTAAAAGTCTTGGTATTCATTTCCTTCCATGTCAATAAAAGTCGTTCTTGCTATTTGATGTCTAAATTCTCTTCATTCTTGAAATTTTTTTAACGACACATAAGGAATGGATTATGATCCGGGTTTTTTATTCCAAACTAGATGTTATTTGGATCATAAGGGGTGCAGTTTGGAGATTGATAGAAAGTGCCTTACTAATTTCGTTAGTAGCACCGTGGTTGAAAAATTAGGATTGCCCCTAGAACCGCACTATAAACCTTATAGGATGATGTGGATGAAGGAGTTTGGGAATTTCAAAGTAACCAAACAAATTCTAGTGCCTATCACCCAGGGAAGGTATAGTGAGGATGTATGGTGTGATGTAGTTCCATTGAAATCTTATCATATTTTATTGGGAAAACCTTGGAGACATAGGAGGGAGGCTGTTTATGATAAGAGTATGCACATATACAAATTCCTTAAGAAAGGGAAAACATGCGCACTATAAGGGTTGACATTAGAGGAAGCACAAGAAGATTCACGGAGGGTAAGGAAGGAGAGTGAAAAATGGTGTAATAGGAGGCATCATGGGGATAAGGATATTGAAAAGAAGGAGGGAGAATTGAAATTAAAAACAAATAAACAAACTCCAAAATTTGATGAGGAGAAGGTGGAATTGGGAGTTGAGGTTGAAGTTCAAGATTTGAGCGTTGAATTGATAGATCCACATTTGGGTAGTGATGAGGTAGTGTACGAGAATGGTGATAAAAATGTGGAGTTAGGAGATGTAGTTGAGTTTGAAGAAGAAAAATTTGAACAATAAGTTGCAAAAGAGAAAAGAGGCGAAGAGAAGAGCCTCATGGTTCAAGAAGTGGAGTTGGTGGTGGTTTATCATGAATACAAAGATCCATACATTGTACCTCATGAAGCTAACATGTCCCTCCCCATTTTGTTTAAATCTTTTTTACAGGTTAATTACGTCTGGAAGCTTCAACCACACAACAGATGGCAAAGGAAGTTCAAGCTCCATCTCTTCCATGTTTTCCAATCAAAGGAGCATAATTTATTGAACTCATGGTATGGAAGCCGAAATTTTCCATTTGATCCAAGGGAAGCAGTTACATTCATGAAAAAAGCTATGATTCTGGACGAATCATCCTAAAGAAGGAGGGTACGATGTGATCCAGAACCCCGATAATACGAATCATAGCAGGTTTGACGGAAAAATTTAAATATTCAAGCCAAAACAAGAATTTAGAAGGTTCGACGAGCTTTGAAGATCAAACCGTGTAGAAAAGAACCAAAAATTATGCAGAAGGGCTTTCACGGCCGTAACCTTCCCTCGAGTGAAAACGCAGAATTCCAAGATTTTCATATTTATGGCAGTAAGTATAAGTGTCACGGCCGTAACTTTAAACAGAAACACACTTACAGTCGTAAGTGTCATCTTTAGGGTCATAACTGCTCAACGAATCAGATTTTCGGGATTTTTCATATTTTGCAGATTTTTAATTCCTTTTCTTTTATTTAGTTATTTTAGTTATTTTACTTTAATTAGAATTCTATTTTGAGCCAGTTAGGGTTGATAGGTTTTATTTTGCTTATTTATACGCTTTTTCCATGCATTGTAAAGAAGACTTCGATTTTGATATAAATAGTTTTTATTGAGGATTCAATAAAAGTGATAGGTGGATTCCTATGTTTTCAAACTTATCAAGAATATTTCTTGTGGCGTTCAAATACCGAACTTATCAAATATTTCTTGAGAATATTTGTGGCGTTCAAAATCAGAAACTTATCAGGGAGATTGGACAAATCCTTGTGGCGTTTTGAAAGTCGTGGTTCTTTAATTCTGCATTGTCGAGCCATCGCGTCATGCATATCGGGTCATGATTCATCTGTCCAACCACAACCTGAGTTCGGAACTTTTCGGCGTTTCTTCCGCACTTCGAATCTCATCAAGATCACCCAAAAATGTTCTTTACTCTTGAATATTCTAACAATTCCCTCCCTAGGTTGGTTGCTTCTTTGTTGTAGGAGATCGTGAGGCCAACTTATCAAGGCAACAAGGATCTCCAACAACATGCCGATTGGAAGAAGTTCATAGAAATATTTTTCTACAACAACGAGTACAACCGATGTAAAGAAAATGACATAACCGAAGCAACATATAGGAGGTATGCTCCTAACATTTTCTTGAATACAAGGTTATTGTGTTTTGAATATATTAGATGGTTGTATGATCTTGATGTAGATTTGACAAGTGTGTTGTTGACTTGTGAAAATGTAACATGTGGTAAAGATCATTGGCATGATGAGTGGTAAATTTGTAAATGCAGTTTTTTGCATGTGCCAAATTTCCTAAATACCAAATCTTTTTGTGAAAATGTTGCATATAGTAAATTTTATGGGCATTGAGAACTCCTATTTTATGAAAATATGATTGATGTGCCTATTTTCCCTATAAAGGTAGTTTGGGGAGTCCATGGGAAAAATTTATTGAAATATCTTGATGGTAAAAGGACTTCGCTTCTAACATTTCTAAATGTCCACTCATTTTGTTTTGAACATGTTAAGGGCATGAATGCTAGACAACCAAAATTGTTTAACATTTTTGAATCATGTAATGAGAGAAAAATTGATGAACTGTATAAGCATGATAGTTATTTGTTTTGGGGGATTATATTGTTTGTTCCTAAATGGCCCATGCTCGAGTTACAAGTGAGAGAGGCACATATGGGGAGCTTGATGGGACATTTTGGGATTAAGGGCACCATAACTTTACTAGTTGAACATTCTCACTGGCCCAAGATGAAAATTAATGTGGCATTTGCTCATAATCTTTGTCAACTCATCACTTACAATAGGGTCGAATATAAGGTTTGGCCTCGAGGCTCATGCACACATTTGCACGTTCCTAGTAAACCTTAGGTTAATCATTCGATAGATTTTGTATTGGGTTTACTTAGACTAAAGAAAAGAAATGATGCTAATTTTGTGGATGTTGGTAGGGGTATTAAACTTTCACATTTTATTACATGTCATGAAACAAATATTGCTGTCAACATAATGAATCTTTTCTTTTGGGGAGTGGTGCATTTGCATAAAAATGATGCTCAATTTGTGGTTGTTAAATTTGCTTGCAATGAAATTGCTCCTCCTATTAGCAAATTTTATCCACTTGGAGTTGTTTATGGTTATCACCTATTAACTCCTTTCTACTTTATACATTTGTTTATTAAAGAAAGAGCTAGTTTAGGTGGGCACGAGAATGCACATTTAGTTAAACCCCTTTATAGGAGGTTCGAGCCTCCATTTGAGGGGATGGTATAAAATGTACTTCCTATGCCAACCATGGTAGGAAGCATATCCCATTTGATCCGGGTGGCCGGATGTGTTTTCATTCGTAGATGGAGCGACCCCCCCCCCCTCGGATAAAATAAAATCAAAATTGCTACTCTGCGGTGTTGGCTCATTTCAAGCTCTTGGCAACACCTACAAATTGATTTTGCATGGTAGGTCTGAAATTTCAATTACATTTATTGTGATTGAATTTTCTATTTTTATTGTAGGTGTAAATTCGTGGTCGACTCTCTTTCGAAATGGAGGAGATGATGAGAATCGCGAAGGTCCAACTTCATTGCACAAACCTGTGACCCACAATGTTGCAAGATCAAAGTTCAAGGAGTCTCACAATAGTGCATTCAAGCAAGATTCGAGGTCGAATCCTTTTCAAGAGGGAGGGGATGATGAGAACCAAGAAATTCAAACCTCGATATGCGTGCCTGTGGGACCCATGACGAGGTTCGATGTCAAGGAGGTTCAAGATTCGAGGCTAAACAATGTGAATAAGTCAAGAAAAGAAGCCAAGAATAAGGTTGGAATCAAGAATAAGAAGAAATTGGACTCAGCCAATTTTGGTCGACCGAAAGTCTGCAGAGGATTTTTGGAGATAACCTCAGTCAGTTTCAGCTGATTAATGTTCAACCTAAAGTGTCCTTTCGGTCGACCATGTGATCGATCGAAAGTGGTTCGGTCGACCAGTTCGGTCGATCGAAACATGCTGAATTCAAAAAAAGGGGTTTTGTGCAATTTTCGAATTTTCTTATTTCCTTTCATTTTTGTACAATAAATACTCTTTTCATGGCAAGCCCTAGAATTAACTATGATGTTCATGATGAAGCTCTAGAAAGAGTCCCCCACGGGTGAGGTAAACCCTTGTTCTTGATCTTCTATCTCTTAGAAAATTAATCAACTATATTTTGAGTATATTATTCTTGTGTTTGTTGTTGATTTTCGTCACCTTGAAATTTGTTTAGTTGATACCTGATGTAGGTCACACCTACGAAATTTTCAAGAAACCAACAAAATACGGATTGCAATTCGAAAGAGAAGGATTCTATTATTCGAAATCAACCAAAATCCTATAATAGGATAGGAAGAACTTAAATAATAACCTAGTGGACCCTAAGCCCGCTATATGACTGGGTCAAACCCACATAACAACATAAATGTCGAAAATAAACAACAAAATTAAGAAAACGGTAGTTTTGACACAGTAAACATCCTTAAATGGCCAAAATCCTGTATACGTCACAGAAAAGCAGTGAGTCCTATCCGAATTGTCGAGACATTTCCGAAAAGTACTTATGGGCTCAAAACGGACACCGTATGCAAAAGTTATGACCATTTGAAGTTGACACGCCCGTTGGATTAATTCTTCCTCTCCCAATCGTCCAGAAACGTTGCCGCTTCGTTCTGTATTCCCTCCTCGTGTTCGCCATCAATACCCATTGGGTTTTGTTTTTTAATCAATAAATTTTGGGTTAAATTTAAACTTAGGTTAAGGTGTTTTATCATTTTATTTATCACATTAGCTTTCTTGAGTTGCTTTTGAATTGATGTGGGAATTCTTGGTCAATATATCAAGGGGGTTCGCATCAGCATATTACCCTATCTATTGTAGACACTAAATATAACATCTTGTTAACTTATAACACTAACTTGTGCTTTAACCTATCCATAGTGGATGTTCTAATTAACATGAGGTCATACTCTATTAAGTTGATAATATTAATATAAATAATTTTAAAAAATATTAAAATTATATACAATTAACATTCAGCTCCAGTTTGAACCTACCTTCTCAGAATAATTTTTTTAAAAAAGTAGGAAAACTATTTTATAAAAATAGTTTTAAAAATGAGTTTAATATATGGAATCCAAACATGAGCTTATTAAGAAATCTAATGTTATATATTAAAACTATATTGCATTCTATGGAGGGCCTTACTCAATGTCTTGCCTACTAGGGACAATCTCAGAACTCGAAGAGTGGAGGTCGACAGCTTATGCCCAGTTTGCATGAATGAAGCCGAATCAATTGTACACGTCCTTGGCCATTGTGAATTTGCTAAGGAAGTTTGGAAAATCTTGGGAGTTAACCATTTACATGCTCCCCACTCGATTCCTTTAGAGCATGGCTGGAACTCATTTTTGTAAATCAACAGGTGGACTGAGAACTTGTTGGCATGGCTTGTTGGGCAATTTGGACGAATTGAAACGAAGTAGTTTGGAATTCAACTCCTTTCACTGTGTCAAAGACTGTAACCATTGCTCACTCCTTTCTCCACCAGTGGCGTGAAGTCCATCTATCTCCTCCCCCAACACATGCATCTTTAAGCAGCCAGAATTTAGATAAGTGGCAATCACCATTAGCAGGAACTATGAAAATCAATATTGACGCTGCCATTTTTATGAAGGCAAGGCAGGTCTGGGGTTAGTGATTCGTGATGAAGTTAGAGGCTTTGTGGCGGCAAAGGTAGTTTCGATAAGAGGAATCATGGATCCATCCCTTGGCGAAGCTTTGAGTGTCCGAGAAGCTCTCTCGTGGATGAAGGGTTGATTTCCTAACATAAGCATCATAGAGATGGATGCTTTTATTGTCTGCAATGCCCTCCACAAAGTTGAAAATAACAGCTCCTACTTTGGATTGGTTATTGAAGATTGTCGTCAACTAGTAAGAGAAATCCCGAGAGTACATTTCAGATAGACTAGAAGATTGGCTAATAGGTAGCTCATACACTAGCTAAAGCTGCTAGGTCTTTCTCTGATGTAATTGAGTGGTCTTATTTTCCTCCGATGTTTATTTGGGACATCCTTACTACTGATTCTATGAATGAATAACCTTATTTTTCTCAACAAAAACAAATCATTGAAAAATAAAATTTACCTAATAGTTTAAAAATCATCTATTTACATTTATTTGATAAAAACGTGAGATGAGCAATTCATTTCTAACAGTCCAATATTTATTTGATCGTCATTAATATATATACGAGTTGAATAATTTCGTATAATCCTAATTTATTTTTTAGGATTCTTTAATAAGCATTTTTCATTAAATTTTTACTTCTTTGTTTAGATTATACTAGTTGTCTACCCGTGCGATGCACGGGATATATAATTTTTAAATCATAATCTTGAAAATATCGTGATTCAATTATATCAAATAAAAAACATAATTTCAATAAAATTTCAATACAAAATTTTATTAATTTTGAAACTTTAAAAAAGACAAAACTATATTCAAAATAAAAAATGCTACATGTACACTAAGTATACCGTGCCACTCCAAATTTGGCATTCGTTTAAATTTTTTATATAATTTTTTTTTTTTTACTTTTTTTTACGTTTTTCTCTGAAAATTTGTGCACCTCATCACCAAATTAACTTTTAATATGTTATAATTTTTTATTGACTATATTTTTTAATGTGTTTCTTGCATATATTTTATTTTTCTTTATTTTTTAAACATGTCAATTTTTGTCAAAATGATGAAATGATTAAGCCTTCGTTTGATAATAATGTTTGGTTTATAAACTCGTTTATTTATGACTTTGAGATAAAAAGTAGATGTTGAAAATTGGGGAAAGAAAATATGTATAGTTATAAAGTTGATAGAAAATAATTAATTATTTTTGTAACTTGCGTATTGAAGAACCTACTCAGTTATTGACATATTAGGAAGTAAAATTTCAATAATGCACTTAACAAATTTATATAGCATATATTTATTTATTTTAAAATATATTAATCCAGATTTTTCATTTTCAATGTAACACATTTACATAGATATGATATGACATTTATTTATGTTCAAATATATTAATCCAATTTTTTCATTTCTTACATAGCACATGTTACTGAATTTGACACTTTAAAAGAAATAAAACTAATCAAACTAAAAAAATCTGCATGTACACTCAGTGTACTACGCCACTCAAAGTTTGACACTTTATTAAATTTTTTAAATAAAATTTCTTTTGACTTTTATTTACATTCTCTCTTCAAATTTGCCCACCTTATCACCCATTTTCCTTTTAATATGTTATAATTTTTAATTAACTTTATTTTTTAATATGTTGCTTACATATATTTTATTCGAAATTCAATATATAAATTAATATATTTTATTTTTCCTTTTTTTAAACATACCATTTTTTTGTCAAAAATGATGAAATAATTAAATTTTCTACCAATTTATCATTGGTGGTAAAAAGTAGATAGCAAATAATTAATTATTTTTGTAATATGCTTATTGAAGAACCTACTAATTTATTAACATATTAGGAAGTAAAACTTTAATGGTTTAATTTATTTATTTTCAAAATATATTGATTCAAAATTTTCATTTCTAAGTTAACAAATTTATATAATTTGTATTTATTTATTTTAAAATATTATATTCCAAAATTTTCATTACACATTTACATAGATATGACATTTATTTATGTTCAAATATATTAATATAATTTTTTCATTTCCTCCGTAACACAGTTACATAGATATCAAATTTATTTATGATCAAATATATTAATCCAATTTTTTCATTTCCTACATAACACATTTACAAATATATCACATTATTTATATTCAAATATATTAATCTAATTTTTTTATTTTCAATGTAACACATTTACTCATAGTACATTTATTACAATTCTTACTAAATATGTAATAAGTAATAATTTTATTTTACTATAAATATCATTACAAAATAGGAAAAAATAATTGAATACATAATTTGCTTTGATTAATAATATAGACTGTCAACGAATACTCAAAATAAAGATAAATTACAATTCTCATCAATTTTGAAAAATTTCTTTAAATAATTCACTGTTTGTACAATATTTAGTTACTTACACCTGTGTGATACACGAAAGTTTCTATAGATAAAATATATTTAAACAATTGCTCAAATTTAAATTAAGTAATGCAATTTTTCAAATATACGTTGTATAAAATAAATAAAAAATTTCATCCAAATATTTTTTATTAGTGTGGATAGAAATAATAACCCTCAAAATATTATAATTTACATAAAATAAAGTAATTGTAACAAATTAAATATATGCGGTCATATATATAAATAAATGTAACAAATTAAGTAATATTGACGATACACGAAAGTGAAAATCAACCTCAAGATTTGTGGTGCACGAACGTGAAATCCAAACAAAGAGATCCTTCGCATGATTAATAATTTTTAATTTTTAAATGTGATGCATTTAATTGAATATAATTAAATGCACATATATTACATTATGTCAACAAAAAAATTATTAATGAAAATATAAACAAAATATATACAGTAAATCTTTTTGTCTATATATGTTAATAAAATTAAGAAATAAAGTTTCACCATTTTTACGGCATATAATTATTTTTTAAATATTTTAATAAAATTTTAAACCGTTGAATTGTTTTATCATCTTTACGGGAGAAAAAGCCATGAATTAAGTATTTTAGAGATTGTACCGTGAATATATCAACTTCATTTCTGGAATTAACGTTCAAAAAATAAAAATTTCTTTTTAAAAAAACTTTTAAACTACAAAATTAGGCTCATACAATACATGTGTAAAGCTCAACTTATATATTCTCCTTAAGATCGATGTTTTTCTTTTCATATATTGTTCTTATCATATTCTTCCCCAAAAGATGTATAGGATAAACTTTTTGGTATAATTTGGTTTTTTAAGCATTAATTATTAATGTCAAGTGTTTTTCTAAAAAAAATAATCATTAATTTTAATAAATATTATTACATTAATTGACTATTCTTTCTTCATACTGACAATTTATTTATTCATATTGTTACATTATTATTTCAATAAAAATTACTAGTCGATCAATTGTTTAATAGAAATTATATGAACTAATTGTTAAAATCTATAATATATTTTTGTATATTTTAGTTATTTAAATTTATAGTGAAAAATAGAAAACTGAAAAAAAATGAGTAAGTAAATAAAAATAATGTGAAAATAATGATTGAATTGAAGAAAACTTACGCTCGTAAAATTAATCCAACTTAATTGGATTTGCTTTAAAAAAATTTATAGTTATTATTTATTTTAATTTGATAAGAAAAAATCAGAACGAAATCATCTATGACTAAAATGAATTTAGTTAACTAATTATAGATAGAATTAAACTTCTTGTACACTTTTTGTGTACACTCTTTTTTACACCCCGGGTCCCACCCCATGTGAGGGGGTGTACAAAAAAATTTACACTAAAAAGTGTACATGTAGCATGGTTCAGATAGATAATAATATAGGATTTAAATGATATAATTTAAAATGAATTATATATTGAGGAAAAATAGAATTTTTCCTTTAATTTTTTATATGATTTTACGGCAATATATTTATAATTTGCTCACTTGTTAGCTTGCATTAAATTTCTCACTATGATCATTAATTTGACACCTTATTACATATTTTTCAATTTCAAAATAATACAATAATTATTAAAAGAATAATAATAAAATAGAAAAATAACATTTTAATGTTATTTATAGTATAACACGGATGTCAATGCAATTAATGACACGTGTAAATAATAATTGCTAAAATATTTAATACACTATTTTTTAGCAAAAAATCTCCAAATTTAGAAAGTTACTTTGTGGAAAACTATGTGTATTTTGGTGACTGCTATTCTACTTTTATATATTAAGATTAAAATTAAAATTAAGATTAATATATTACATATTTTTCGATTTCAAAATAATACAACAATTATTAAAAAAATAATAATAAAATAGAAAAAATAACATTTTGATGTTATTAATAGCATAACACGGATATCAATGCATCTAATGACATATGTAAAATAATAATTGTTAAAATATTTAATATACTATTTTTTATCAAAAAATCTCCAAGTTTAGAATTTTTTTTTTTTTTTGCGGAAAACTATGTGTGTATTTTGGTGACGGGTATTCTACTTTTATATATAATATTAATATTAATATTAATAAGATAATAAGATAAGATTAAGATTAAGATATTAAGATAAGATTAATATATTACATATTTTTCGATTTCAAAATAGTACAATAATTATTAAAAGAATAATAATAAAATAGAAAAAATAATATTTTGATGTTATTAATAACATAACACGGATGCCAATACAATTAATGACACATGTAAAATAATACTCATTCCGTCCCAAAAAGATAGTCATGTATACTATTTTTTTCTATCCCAAAAAGATAGTCATGTTTCCATATTGGGCATGTATTAAATTTTTAATTTTCACATATACCCTTATTTAATGTATCTTGGTACAATACACACCAACTACTTAACTATTGTATTTTCAAATTTTTTGTGAAAAACGAAGTGAATCCACTTAAAATAATAAATAAGGGAGAAATGATATATATGAAAAATATTGTTAAAATTTAATACCCTAACTATACTAACTACCATTTCTTAATCCGTGTCAAAATAACTGTAGGACTATTTTTTTTTGGGATAGAGGGAGTAATTGTTAAAATATTTAATATACTATTTTTTAACAAAAAATCTCCAAATTTAGAAAGTTTTTTTGGCGGGAAACTATGTGTCTATTTTGGTGACAGTTATTCTACTTTTATATATAATAATTAGGATAGGATTAGGATTATGATTAAAATTAAGATATTAAGATTAAGATATAAAGATAAAGGAAAGATAAAGATTTCATATTTCATACTTGATTCATGATTTTAGGTTTTTAGTAATTACTTTTTTTTTTTTTTTGTCAATAAGCATATTACTTATGGGTGATATTAAGGAGAATGTGTGGTTAAACTGTTTTGTATATCTATGACAGTTTTTAAAATTTCTTTTATACGTTTTGTTAATGTTCATGTTGAGTGTTTGATACATATTTTTATATTTTATGTTTTTAGTAATTACTTTTTTTTTTTGGTCAATAAGCATATTACCTATGGGTGAGATTAAGGAGAATGTGTGCATGGTTAAGTGTAGTTGTATATCTATGATAATTTTTTAATTTCTTTTATACATTGTTGTTAGTGTTCATGTTGAGTGTTTGATCCATATTTTTATTTTTATTTTTGTAACTATTGTTATTCTTTTTTTCCTTTCCCCTTTGGGCAAGTATATTTTGTATTGGATGATAATGAAATAAACTAAAAATTGTATCATATTTGGTATGATATATATTTTTTATTTCTTTGTATTTATTTTGTGTTGCACTTTGGTATGCTCTTAAGGAATCTAACACAATCCGACTATAATTGCAATGGAACAAAAATGTTTTGTCGTGATTTTAAGAGAAATTATCAATGCAAAAATATTTGTTAGACAACATGTAAGAAAATAAATTTTCTTCCTCACATCTCATTAATTTCAGCAAATGATAAATTCTTTCTATTAAAACTTCAACTTATATATGACTACGACTTGTCTAATTAGTGATATTAATTAAGAATTTGAACAAATAGGACAATATGTTCTTCATTTTTCTGTATTTTGGAATAAGGATAAAAAAAATTTAGACATCTTAAAATTTTCATACACATTGAACTTTATAGATAAATAGAATATAATGATACAATTTTCCCATACATTGCCTCAATTGTCTCGATATGACTTTTTTTTAGCAATATTCTAAAAGGCGTAAAATATCACAAGGCGCAAAGATTAAATTTCAGACTTTACGAGTCTTAGCTTAATAAAGTGTTTTCCTATTGAAATATCATTTTATTATTGTAGATCAAGAAATATATATATATTTATCATATACATGCAAAGCACGTGCTTACTACTAGTCATTGAAAGAAGGATGGAATAAATCCCCTCATTGTTGCATACATATTTATTATTTATTAAAATAGGGAAGCAGGGAAACGTTACCTTTCATTTTTTTTTATTAAACATTTGTCTGCGGAGTTTTCCTCATTGCGATTAGTTTTAAAAAATAAATCCCTTAAAAATATATATAAAAAAAAAGACTATAATGAAATATGAAAAATGAAATGGACCTATAATCTGATGAATATTAGTAGAAAATGATGCTGTAGCAAGAAGGAATAAACTAGACAATAGGAAAAATTGGGGAAATAAAACGCAAGGCAGAGAGGAAAGATGTCTTTTTTCCCCCCCCCCCCCCCCCCCCCCCCAATAATACACTGGCTTTTACAATATAAAAAGTAAAATCTTGACCTATTTCAAGACATGTTTTGCACCCTTCTCTTATCTATTTTACCAATCATTAGATTAGACAATAAAACATTTCTTTGGCTTATTACAAAAAACACGTTACTCATTAACATTTTCCCCCTTAATGTGTTTTTCTTGAACTTCAACCACTGTTCTTAGTTGTTGAAATTTTGATGTTGAATGTGCCTTTGTGAAGATGTTAATCACTTGCTCTAAGGACTTACATTAGTTGAGTTCAACTTCTCCATCTTCAATTGCAACTCGAATGAAGTGATACGTGATTGCAATGTGTCTTGTTTTACTATGAAAACATAGATTTTTTTTATTATTATTATTTTCCATGACAATGTCATATTTGTTATCAGAAAATAATAGTGTGGCTTAACCTTGCTTCTCTCCAATATCTTTCAAGATTCTTCTTAGCCATATAGCTTGTTTTTTTTTTTTTTTTTTTGAAAAATCCCCCAGAAAAAGTGAGGAGATTTTTAGGTCTTCCTCATCCAATTCCAAGGGGGGGTTTGGATGCCCCTACCATTTTACTCAAAACAAAAGAATACACCTAAAAGGAGGGGGAAATATCCGAACCTCCTAAAGGGAATGCCTACATACATCAAAAAAATGAAAAAATGCATGCAACACCAACAAACCAAGTAAAACGCAAGCCAAGCACAAAGAAAAGAATGACAAAAACCATCCTCAAGCTGAAGCTTATTCATCTGTCAAACGCATAGAAGGGAAACCGAGTTTATCCATTTGGATCATACCTTTAGCCACTCCAGTAATCTGACTTTCCAAAAGCATCTTGAAGCTCTTCTCCTTGTATCACAATGCTGCAAACCAATCAGCCACTCCATTCCCTTCTCTCCATATATGAGTAATCTTCACTTCCATATACCTCATGCACGATCTAATTTTTCCAACATGATACTGAATATACCAAGGACCACTGATAGTTGAGTTACAAAGCATATAGGCAGCCATAGAGTCTGTTTCAATCCAAATCTTATTGAAACCATGTTCAATTCCAACTTGTAATCCTTTATCAATGGCTTTTATCTCCGCCTCAAGAATCGGGGTTTGACCATAAAAATCATAAAATCCTCACATAACCTGACCAAAGTGATTCCTGCAAATTCCACCTCCAGACGCCAAACCATCCTTCTTGAGAGCACCATCAGTATTAATCTTCATCCAACCATCCTGAGGCTTGATCCATTTAACAATGACAACTTTTCTGCACTTAATCTTTTTCACAAGCGGATTTCCAGCAAGATTCAATATATTTAAAAGGCATTGGGTTCGTTTGATGACACTTTGAACCTGCATTTTCATGCCATTGTATTTGGCATTATTCCTACTTATCCAAATAAACCAGAGTACTATGAATGGAACTAAAGAGATCAAATCACCGGGTTTAGCTTTGGTCTGTAGAATCCAAGAAAAGACTGTTAGCCCAAGAGTAAACTAACCAAGAGGGGGGGTGAATTGGTTTATAAAACTTTTTCGATAAATAATATCAACCTTAAAAATCAATGGGTATAAGTATGAGCACTTAGTATCGCAAGTAACTTAACTATCAATGTAGTGTGCTATAAATGTGTAAAATTAATTGATAAAGCAAGTATAGCACTTAGATATAGTGTTGCACAATATAAATTGATAGAATAGAGTAAGTGCAATGTAAGTAAGTAAAAGGGATAAGAAAATGCAAACGCGATTTAAGGAGGTTCAATCAACCAACGTGATCTACGTCCCCCGTTACCGAGCTCTCCGTCACGAGCAAGGCCAAATCCACTATATTGGTAACTTACAACAAGGAGTACCAAATCCTTAAGTGACTTACAACAAGGAGCACTTATCCTTAGGTGACTTACAACAAGGAGCACCTACCCTTAACCAACAATCGAGTTTTCACAAGGCTCTCGAAACCACAAGATATAATGAATTGAATTTACAATTGAAATAACTCTCTTGACAAATGATATACTCAAATTAAGTACCGAGAGAGTTAGGCTAACACTTCAATAGATAGCAATGAATTAAACTCGAGTGTTAGAGAAAAACTTTGATGCAAATGATAATGAAAAGTTCAATGCAATCAAACAAAGTTTTTCAAATAATGTCTTGTTAAAATATTGAATCAAATTAAGTACCAAGAGATGCCACACTTGAATAATTAACAATAAGTTAAGCTCAAAGTGTTTAGGCAATGGAACTTTGATGAATCAAATGATAATGAAAAATGTAGCACAAATAATCAAAGTTCCTTAATTGGAATTTCTCTCTTTTAAAAGATTAAAACAAGTTTAGAACAAAGAGAGACTTACACTTCAATTCCAATATATAATTTGAAGATATTGAGGAAGTTTATACAATGTAAAACCAAGAATCTTCACAAAAACTTTCTTTCAAAAACTTTGATGAGTTTTGATAAAACAAAGTTGGATCAATCAAAGTATTCTGATAAAGATAGATAAATATAAATCAAGTAAGAACAATGAATTTTTCACAAGAAAGCTTATCTAAAATCTCCTCTTAGTAGTTGAAAATGAATGCAAGAGAGAAGGCTATTTATAGAGCAAATTTCGCACATACTGTCTTTTGCGGTCGACCTATCCTGCCATGCGGTTGACCTCAATATAGCCGTTTCGAGAAAATAGCCGTTGGAGTTCAAAAATAGACAGTGCGGTAGACCTGAAAAAAATCTGCGGTCAACCTGAAAGTGTCATGTGGTTGACCTATTGAATTTGCGGTCGACCTGAAAAATCAGGATTTCAAGATTTTGATTTTTCAAGGTTTTCTGATCAAAGTTGATTTTGAAAACGATATTTTAATGGTTTAAAAAATGTTTATTGAGCTTTATGAAATGTATTGCTAGCTATTGATGCATTAACCTTACATAATATTGAAAAGCAATTTGTAAGATCTCAATTCTTTGTAGGCTTCA
Organism: Ligustrum vulgare; assembly: GCA_963555705.1. Lineage (NCBI taxonomy): Eukaryota > Viridiplantae > Streptophyta > Magnoliopsida > Lamiales > Oleaceae > Ligustrum > Ligustrum vulgare. The sequence continues at coordinate 46,696,281 of OY743171.1, read as the reverse complement.
TTGCTTGGTCTTCATGCTTTCCGACTTGAAATTTGATCTCGAATATCTTCGATTCTTTCTTGATCTTCTTTGCGTCTCATGTGCTTGATCACATAGTTTTGATTTATATCTTTGATAGACGATTTGAACATTGAATGCTTTGAATTATATGAAATACTTGAAGCACACTTGTTAGCAACACAATATATTCTTGTTTGTTATGACCAAAACAATAAGGTCAAGTTGACCATAGGTCAACAAAGACAAGTTCAGTAGGCTCCCTTTCAGAATTGATACTAATCCCCAAGTTTGAACTTATAAGTCTCCAAACCTCCTTCGCCACTTTGCCTTCAACAAATAAATGTTTAACCATCTCTTCTTCACAGCAACATTGGCATTTAGATGCCATCTGAACATTAAACCTTTTTCTGATGATCTCATCCACTGATATTCTGTTGCCCCATAATCTCCAGATGAAGATCGCAATTTTGGGAGGGAGCCATTTGTTACATATAAAATTATGGGGTATCTAAGATTCCTGCTTCTGTCTGAAAGTCTCAATGCAGCTCTTGGTATTAAAAGCTCCATCAGAACTATGTTTCCACAATATTTGATCCTATTCCTGGGTAAGCTGTATGCAGAGTATCTCTTGTATAATATGAGGAGGCACCACATCAGAGAGCTTCTCAACCTCCCATTGATCCTTATCATTAGCATTATAGTCTAAAACCAGTTTCTTCACATTAGCATTGAGAAGAATTTTTCCCTTCAAGATCCCAGATCTTAGCCAATGATCAAGCTCAAAATTGATTTTGCCTCTGTTAACCTTCCAGTATATATGAGGCTCAACAAGCTCCCTAGCCTGCACCATTCTTTTCCATAGAGGGGAGTCTTGGTTCCTAACTTGAACCTCAGATTCATGACTTCCCCGGCAGTACTTCGCTTTCATCACCCAGCTCCAAAGCGATCCTTGTCTTCTAAAATTCCACCACATTTTGCAATCAAAAGCAAGACTAATATCTTTAATATCTCTGCATCCAAGGCCTCCTTCCTTTCTAGGAAAGCAAATCTTATCCCAAGTAGCCCAATGTATCTTTTTCCCTTGATTAGAATCACCCCATATGTAGGCATTGAACATTTTGGAAAGTTTATTGATGACTGCCTTTGGAGGATCGAGTATTTGTAATAAGTGTATAGGCATGGATTCCAAGACATGCTTAACAAGAGTGACTATTCCCCCAGCTGAGATCCATTTATGCCCCCATCCCATAATTCTAATCCTGACTTTCTTAATTAATTTCTCAAACAGAAATATCTTCTTATGCCCTTTAAATAGAGGAACTCCCAGATAAACCATCGGTAGCTCGTCTTTGGAAGCTAGTACAATCTTTCACAATCTTGCTATGTTGTTATTTATTAGTAATAAAAGAGCTTTTAGCCAAGTTGATGGCTTACCCAGAAGCTCTGCAATATTTCCCAAGAAACTCCATTAAATTGTTTAAACTCTGTCTTTGTCCATTAGTAAAGATAATCACATCATCCGCAAAAGTCAGATGTGAAATAGGCACATTTCCTCCATAATCGTAATCCATTCCCATCTTGGTAGTGTACAGGTTATCCAACCCTCTGGATAGACTTTCTGCCAGTATAATGAAGAGGGCTGGAGATATGGGGTCTCCTTGTCTAATGCCTCTGCTGAATTTGAAGTAACCTTTAAGTTCACCATTAAACATCACAGAAATTTTGCAGCTGCTTATGCACTTGTTAATTTTGTCAATCTATGCCTCATCAAAGCCAAATTTTCCCATAACTTTAGATAGAAATTTCCAATCAACTCTATCGTATGCTTTGGTCATATCCAATTTAAGGATCACATTACCCCCTCTGGTCTTCTTATCTAACTGAAAAATCAGTTCTTGGGCTAAAAGAATGTTATCTGCAATAGATCTCCCCGGGGTAAAACCACTTTGAGAGTGGGAGATAATTCTGGGCAAAATCTTATTAAGTCTCATAGACATAACTTTGGTCAGGATTTTACTTATCACATTACATAGGCTGATAGGTCTGTACTCTTTCCAATTAGTAGCATTTTCCTTTTTGGTATAAGAACAATGGTGGTGGAAGCAACACCTTCTGGAAAGATTTTACCTATGTAAAAATCAGTAACAGCTTCAAGGAGATCGTTCTTATTAATGTTCCAGCATTTTTGGTAAAAAACTCCTCCAAACCCATCAGGACCAGCAGCACTGTCTTTGTTAAATGAGAAAACCATCTCTTTGATCTCATCAATGGAAGGTATCCTATTGAGCATCTCATTGTCCTCATCAGTAACAATTTTGTGGATAGGATTCAGAATGTCGTCATTAGTTTTTGTGTATTCCTCAGTAAAGATTTAACTAAAATAATCAATGGCAGAACTTTGTATCTCCTCTGGTTCCTTTAAAATTCTTCCATTATCCAATATAATTTGATTTATTTTGCATTTACTTCTATTTTTCTTGACCACCGCATGGAAGAACTTCGTATTTCTATCCCCTTCACAGTTCCACTTGATACCAGCCTTTTGTTTCCAAAACATTTCTTCTCTGGACAGGATTTTATTCAGTTCAGCATAGGCTGCATGAACCTCAGATCTTCCCGCTTGGGATTTAACTCTGTCATACTCCTTCTCCTTTTGTAAGGCCACATCCTCATCCCTTTTCAAGTTGACAAATAGGTTGCCAAAAGACTTTTTGTTCCACTCTTTAAGACATTTCTTCAGTCGCTTTAATTTGTAGATAAATCCAAATAAGCCTCTAGAGTATGGAGAAAGGACCACATTCCAATTTCTCTCAACTACTAGATAGAACTCCTCATGGAGACACCACATATTTTGGAACCTAAATGAAGACTTGACCTGCACAACCTTATCAGATGTTTGCAGCAACAGTGGAGAATGGTCTGATGTATCTCTACTAAGACATTCTGGCCTGAAATTAGGGAATTTCTCCATCCACAGTGCATTGACCAGCAATCTATCAAGTTTTTCCCACATGTTTCCATTAGTCCAGGTGAATTGATTATTCTCAATATGTGCTTCATCCACTTCAACATCCAGGAGAAAGTTATTAAAGTCCTCCATAGATTGATTGTTAGGCAGATTTCCCCCTTCTCTTTCTCCCCTATTGAGAATAGCATTAAAATAGCCTCCTATAATCCAAGGGATATTCACACCTTCTGATATTTGGCTTAGTTCAGACCATAGTTCTCTTCGTTTCTGTATAGAACACTTGGCATACACAGCAAAAATATACACCTCCTCTTCCTTCTAAATGAGTTTTGTAGTGAGGACTTGTTCCCTATCACCAGTAATGTTGCAATCCAATTCATCCTTCCAAAATGCCCAAATCTTACCATTAACATTTGAGTAACATTGATCAAATCCCAATCTAATTTTGAAGTCCTGAATTTTACTTCTATCCACCAAAGGTTCAGCTATGAAAATCACTCCCAACTTATACATCTTACACGGGATTTTGAGTCTAGCAAGGGAATTAGATATTCCCCTTATGTTCCAAATCAATATCAATGACATCAGTCTAAGGATAGATCCAAACTTACCTTCTCCGTTGCTGTTGCCTCCTCTTCCTCGGACTTCTAATAATAATATGTTGTAGGATATCAGGCTCCTTGGTATTAATCTCATCATCTGGATTCAAATCCTCTTGCAACAAAACCTCCTGGATAAGATCCTCCATATTCGCTTCCAGGTTAGAACAAGAACTACTTCGTTTAGTTTGGGGCATAAACTGACCAATGTTGTCATTTTCAGTAACATTTATTTTGAATTCCTCCAAGTCAACTTCTATCTTTTCAATTGGGATGGTGACACCTTGATTTCCTTCACCGATTATTTTGAATTCTCTATTAACTTCCAATAATTCACTGCTCTCTTCAGCAAGATCCTTAAGGCAATCAAAAGCACCACTATGTGGATTCCCTAAAGCATCATTCTGTGAGATAACTCTTTCCTCACTATCTGTCATATCATTTTGGGAAGCTACCTTTTCAACACATTCATTCCTCTCCATGTCTTCTTCAATCTTATTTTTGTCAGAGCATTCAGGCATTTTCTTACAATCAACCCCAACCTCATCCAAAACAACTGCAGACTCATTTTTTATCCAAGACGGACCAGCTCCATTATCTTTTTGAACCACCTTCCATGAATTAACATTAACTTTCTCTGGAAAATGTCGTGGCTCAACTACTTTTTGCTTACCATTATTTTTCACCTGTTGATTATCTCATTTCCAATAACATTGTGATTCATCATGTCCAATGTTGATGTGATCCAGGACCCTCGACAATCGGAGTCATAGCAGGCTTGACGGGAAAATTTAAATATCCAAGCCAAAACAAGAATTCAACAAGTTCGACGAGCTTTGAAGATCAAACCGTGTCGAAAAGGACCAGAAAATTAAGCAGCAGGCATTTTACGACCGTAACATTTGGAATTATGGTCGTAATACAGTTATCGCAAATTTGAGCAGAACCTTCATTACGACCGTAAAGAATATGGTCACAGTCGTTAGTCTTAAACAGAAAGTCATTTATGGCCGTAAATGAGTTCATCACGACCGTAAATCTAATTTTCTGGATTTTCGGGAATTTTGATTATTTTTCCGTTTTTAATTATTTGTTTGCCTATTTTAGAATTTTAGTCTAATTAGAATTCTATTTTGAGTAAATTAGCGACTAGGGTTTTATTTTGCTTATTTATACGTTTTTTCCATTCATTGTAATTCAGACTTTGATTATTGAGTAAAAACAGATTGAATGTTTTTCAATTGTTTAATGTGTGGATTCACATTACAAACCTGAACTTATCAAGATTGATTATCTTGTGACGTTCATCCAGAACTTATCAAATATTCGCGAGAGTATTTGTGGGTTCAAAATCAGAGACTTATCAAGGAGATTGGGTAAATCCTTGTGGCGTTTCGAAAGTCGTGGTTCTTTATTCCGCATCGTTGAGCCATCGCGTCGTGAATATCGGGTCATGATTCATCCGTCCAACCACAACCTGAGTTTGGAACTTTCCGGCATTTCTTCCGCGCCTCGAATCTCATCATCTGGTATCAGAGCTGGACTCTGAATTCAGGTTTTTCTATCCGGTTTGATTTTTATGTTTATCATCGAGTCCCATAAAAATCATCAATATCTTGTTGAGTGTTTTGTTTTCAGTTTTTGGCGTTCTTCGTGTTCTTAAGTTTCGAAAGTCTTGGTTCTTTATTCCGCATCGTCGATCCTCGCGTCGTGAATATCGGGTCAAGATTCCACCGTCCATAACAACCTGAGTTCGGAACTTTCCGACGTTTCTTCCGCGCTTCGATCTCATTATTTTGTTCGATTCTTATCCAAATCCTGTTTCGTTCGTTTTGTTGTATTCATGTCGAATTTTCGGATTTATTTAATATATATATATATATTATTTTATTTTATTTTATTTTATTTTATTCCGAAAATTCATCCAAAATTAAAAAAAAAAAAAAAAAAGAGTTCATTCAAGAACCACTTTCTTGAATTTTTTTGATCCTTTGTTTATTGTTCTTTTCCATTCCGTTCTACATAAATTCTGTAATGTCCAATTTTCAAGAAAAAATATCCATCTAGAAAGGAGAACGATAATGATAAATATCGTATGTGGAGATTTTTGATTGATGCTTTGATGAGGTTGGATAAACTAGAAGAAAGGGAGTGGAAATTGAAAAAGGGGCGATCTCAAGCAAATCGTAGTGATGACAGTCATTATAGGCGTGATCCTAAACCTAGGGATGGAATCGGGGTTAAGAGAGGAGCCGAAATTGATCCAAAAGCAATTTTGAAAATTCAAAAAGAAATTTATGAAGAAAGATTGAGGTGTGAACGGGAGGCAGAAAGAAAATATTTGGCTAAATTGCGAAAGAAGGAGGAGAAACGAAAGACGGTAATTAGATGGTTAGAAGAGAGTGAAAATCATGTTGAGCCTCGGGATATGAAAGTTGAAAAGAAGGAGGGAGGCTTGAAACATGAATTAGAAGTAGTTGAAGAGACCCCGAATTTTGTGGTAGGAGATGAAAAGGTGGAGTTAGGTGATCAAACTCCAAAATTTGATGAAGAAAAATTGGAAGTTGGGGTAGAAGTTCAAATTTTGAGCTTTGAATTGGAAGATCCACATTTTGGTAGTGATGAGGTAGTACATGAACATGGTGATTCAAATGTGGAGGTCGGAGATGTGGTTGAGTTAGAAGATAAAAAAATTGAACAAGAAATTGTAAAGGAGGAAAGAGGCGAAGAGAAGAGCCTTGTGGTTCAAGAAGTGGAGTTGGTGGTGGTTTATCATGAATACAATGATCCATACCTTGTACCTCATGAAGCTAACATGTCCCTTCCCATTTTGTTTAAATCTTTTTTGCAGGTTAATTTTGTTTGGAAGCTTCAACCACACTGCAAATGGCAAAGGAATTTCAAACTCCATCTCTTCGATGTTTTCCAATCAAAGGAGCATAATTTATTGAACTCATGGCATGGAAGCAATAATTTTCAGTTTGATCCTGGAGGTGAAGTGAAACAACAGGAACAAAGCTATGATTCGGGACGAATCATCCTAAAGAAGGAGGGTATAATGTGATCCAGGACCCTCGACAATCGGAGTCATAGCAGGCTTGACGGGAAAATTTAAATATTCAAGCCAAAACAAGAATTCAACAAGTTCGACGAGCTTTGAAGATCAAACCATGTCGAAAAGGACCAGAAAATTAAGCAGCAGACCTTTTACGGCTGTAACCTTTGGAATTACGGTCGTAATACAGTTATCGCAAATTTGAGCAGAACCTTCATTACGGCCGTAAAGAATATGGTCACGGCTGTAAGTCTTAAACAGAAAGTCATTTATGGCCGTAAATGAGTTCATCACGGCCGTAAATCTAATTTTTCAATTTTCGGGAATTTTGATTATTTTTCCGTTTTTAATTATTTGTTTGCCTACTTTAGAATTTTAGTCTAATTAGAATTCTATTTTGAGTAAATTAGCGACTAGGGTTTTATTTTGCTTATTTATACGTTTTTTTCATTCATTATAATTCAGACTTTGATTATTGAATAAAAACATATTGAATGTTTCTCAATTGTTTAATGTGTGGATTCACATTACAAACCTGAACTTATCAAGATTGATTATCTTGTGACGTTCATCCAGAACTTATCAAATATTTGCGAGAGTATTTGTGGCGTTCAAAATCAGAGACTTATCAAGAAGATTGGGCAAATCCTTGTGGCGTTTCGAAAGTCGTGATTCTTTATTCCGCATCGTTGAGCCATCGCGTCGTGAATATCGGGTCATGATTCATCCGTCCAACCACAACTTGAGTTTGGAACTTTCCGGCGTTTCTTCCGCGCTTCTAATCTCATCAAATGTGGTGACAAAAATTACAATATTTTGGATCATCTTCATAAATGATTTTTTGCCAAGTCACAAAATCATCATTTCTGATCCTAATTCTGTCAATCTGTGGTTTATTAATGTCCACCTCCACACAAATCCAAGCTAGGTTGGTTCTAGTCTTAGTAGTAGTCGGTTCATCAATTTTCAAAGGGGATCAAATAGCAGTAGCGATGGAATAAAGGATTGCTTTATCATAATAAATCAAAGGCAGTTCAAGCAATGAGATCCAAATTGGAACTACTGGTGATTCTCTGCTAGCATCAAAATTAACCGTGTATTTAAGCACTCGCATTGGATAACCTTTAATAAACCACACTGCTTTCATAAACAAACGAGCATAATCTTCTTCTAATTCAAAATTGATAAGAATGTGTTTAGAATCTAAGTATCCAATATTAAAACCTCCATGAAAACCAATAGCCAACAGCGCATGATGAAGATCACGGTACAAAGGTTTAGAGTGAGAAAACTTTCCAATCAAAGCAAATTTCAGCCAACCAGCCAATTTAGCAATTTCTTCATTCGACACAGGAACAAATGGTTCATTCCTAAAAACTTCAGCAATTCGAATGGGGAGAGTTTCAGACTTACCGTCTTTCACAACATCCTCAAAAGATTTTGCTCGAGCTTGGATGGTGATCTTTCTCCCACTAGCAATTTCAGCATAGGATCTCGCCTTAGCAGGTGGCTGATCTATCGATCCCTACTCCACAGACTCTCAAAATAGAGCGACGTCTACGCAAGTCAAATCCTCCTCTGAACTCCACAAAAGTATTTCTTCCTCAAAACAGAGCCGCTCCCTGACCAATCCAGCTGAAAGCGATCAGGTAAATGCAATTCGAGCAGAATGGGATGAAGATCAAGCAAGAAAGAAGAAGAAATGATGAAGATCAAGGGAACTGTGTGATTTCGCACCACTACTAGGTGAAATGGAGGGAGGAATTTTCCATCATTCAACCATATAGCTTGTGAATTTGCAATAGAGGCTAAAATATATTGTGTTTCAGCTGAGGATTGAGAAACAAATTGTTGTTTCTTGAACAACCACGAAAACACTCTCGAACCATGAGAAAATGCATAATCGGAGGTGCTCTTCATATCATCAACACAGCCTCCCTAATCACTATCACAAAAGCCTATTAACTTCACCTCCAAATTCTTCTTAAATCTCATCCCAATTAAAGTTTAATGTTCCCATTATATATATCTCAAAACTCTTTTTCCAACACCAAAGTGCTTATGACTTGGACTGCTCATGAACCTTGAAAGCAAACTTGCGACAAACATGATATCCAGTCTTGTTACGGTGAGATAAAGTGAGTTCCCAATCAATCTTATATAAAGAGTTTCATCCACCTTCTTTTCTCCATCATTCTTTATCAATTTCCCATTACAAACAAGTGAATTTTCAGTAGTTTTACAAGCAAACATTCTGAGTTTTTTGAGTACTTTTTCAGAATACTTCATTTCAGAATACAAGCCCAAATCACCATTTCATATTTTTTTCATCATTTCAACTTTAAATTCTTCAATCATTTTTGTATTATTTCAAGTATGCACCAAATCATCAATACATAATGCAATAATAATAATAATAATAATAATAATAATAATAATAATAATAATAATAATAATAATAATAATAATATCGGTGTCACCTTGATATTTTACGTACAAGGTTGGCTCACTTTTGTTCTTGAAAATTTTATATTGTTGAACATAGCTATCAATTTGACTATATCAAGCCCTTAGTGTTTGTTTGAGCCCATGCCTATTTTAGCTTATACACCTTATCTTCTTCACCTTTTGCAACAAAACATTGTGGTTGTTAAAAACTGATTTTACATCAAGTTGGTTTAATAACCAACCTTTTTGGGCTACAAGAGCAATTAGTGCTCTAATAGTGTCTAGATGAGTAATTAGAGCAAAAGTTTCATCATAGTTGATATCGGGCTATTGTGCATAACGTTTTATGACCAATCTTGCTTTGTTTCTCTTGAATGATCCATCGAAATTGTGTTTCATCTTGTAGACCCATTCCTCACCAATAACATCTTTCTCACTTGGCCTTTCAACTAGTTCCCGAATGTTGTTTTTCTCAGTAACATCTATCTCTTCTTCCATTTCCTTTTTACAACACTTCTCCTTCATTGCTTCTTCAAAATCTTCAAGCTCAATCACACAAAAATTACATCTTGCAAGAATATAATTTAAATCCTGCATTTTTCTTGGAGTTGATCTTGATGATGATGAATTAGAGCTTGAGGAACTTGAGAGGTTGCTTGGTGATGGTAATAGTGAGCTTGGATGATCTCTATTTCCTTCATTTTGTACATTATCATTGACTGAATTTTGGGGCAAATTTAATGGAATGGAAACACTTCTTTCAACTTCTTTTTTTTTTTTTTTTCAATTCCATGTAGCATTTTCATCAAACAACACATCTAGGCTAACGATCACTTTCTTTGATTTCAGATTGTACAACTTATAGCCTTTGGATTTTGAGCTATAACCAATGAAGATACACTTCTCACTTGTCTCATCAAGTTTGATGTTGCTTCTCTTTTTGGTACTTGAGCATAACAAAGACATCCAAACAATTTCAAATGTGTCACTAATGGTTTTTTCTCATTCCTAGCTTCAATAGGAGCCATTTTCCATTCTACCTTTGTTGGACATCGATTTAGCAAATAGATGGTTGTATAAATAACTTCAGTCCAAAAAGCTTCCGGAAGCTTTTTCTCATACAACATAGATGTTTCCATCTCCTTCATCTTTTGATTCTTCCTCTCGAAAACTCCATTTTGCTGTGGTGTATAGCCAACTTTCAGTTTCATGTCAACACATTCAACTTCACAAAAATTCAAATCCGCTTGAAGTATATTCTTTGCAATTATCACTCCTCAAAACTTTTTTGAAATGGCTACTTAATTTCTCAACAAAAATCTTAAATTTTTTTAAAGATTGTAAAAACTTCAAATTTTTGTCTCATTAAATAAACCCAATTCATTCTTGTAAAATCATCAACAAAGAGGATAAAGTACCTATTTTGTTAGTGGGATGGTATATGCATCGTTCCACACATGTCCGTATGCACCAATTCAAGTAACCTCTTTGCTCTCCAAACTACTCCTTTCGAGAATGGTTGATGGTGATGCCTTCCAAGTGCACATCCTTAAGAAATTTCAGATTTGATCTCCTCAATTTTTGGAAGTTCATGCACCATGTTTTTCTGCTGCACTTTCAGCCCTTGAAATTTTGAGTGTCCTAGTCGTTTGTGCCACAACCACGAGTCATTAGCCACTATTTGAAAAGCTTTACATTTGGGTGTTTGAAGTTGAGAGGAAAGTTTCTATTCTCCATCTTCACTTTTGCTATGATTGAAATTCTAGCTTTCTTATCACAAATAATGAAATAATTATCATTGAAAGTAGAGTTACTATTCTCTAGAAGCTGCCAGCACTTAGCAAATTTTAGTCCAAGTCCTATATACGTGATGTCTTGAATAAGTCTAGCGCCCTTTTTTGTTTAGACTCATTTTTTTCCTTTTCCTTTCACATTTACTGCGTCTCAATTTCCCAATCTCACTTTCGAATTTGAATCTTCCATATCAACAAAGATTCTCTTATTTGATGTCATGTGATTGGTACATCCACTGTTTAAAAATCATTGAGTTTCATTGGAACAATTTGAACTTGAAAAACACGTATCATTCATTGGTTCCAATGCACTCAAAGAAGCATAAAATAAACTTGATTCATCCTCCTTCTCAGCTATACAATTGGCTTGTTAAGTATTCTTTGCTCTATTGTGACGCACAACCAATTATTTCATTTATTTTCAAGTTTCAATGTTAACACGTAGCGTAGGTAATTTGCGAAAATACTTTTATCTTTTTTTTTAATAAGTCAGTGACGTAAACAACGTCACTTGACTAAGATTTTAAAATCACTTTGCTTTAAAATAAAATATAATTTTTAAAAAGTAATGATAAAACATTTAATATAAGATCTTGACTTTAAAATCTTTTAGATAAAAAGTGGTAATAAAATAACGAGTTCGGCAGTTCAAACGCAAGACCTTATTCAGTGAGTCCACAACTCACAGGTCGTCACCTAGCGTAACACTATTTATCTAGCCTTCTGAAGATCCGCATCAATTCCTTTCATATTTCTATTATTACCTAAAATATTAAACATGTCGTGAAATGAATATACACTTGCGCAGTGAGTGAAATATGGTGCACATGTACTATTGCACATAGACAAGTTAACCTCACATATTCAATATTTATGCAAGTTTTACTTATTAAATCAATCAAGTCTATATTCGTATCTCCTAGACACGTCATATAATCATGATAAGACTTATATTCAAGATTAGACCCAAGTAAGTTCAAGTCAAGTTATTTTAGATTATATGTATTTCGATTTATATCTAGTACAGTCGAGTCAATTTTATATATTCAAGTCAAGTCAAATTCACACATTCTAGTCAAGTTATAGTTCATATATTTAAGATCACGTCTTACATATTTAAACTAGTAAATTCCTATACTCAAGTCATTTATTCAAGACAAGACAAGTCGAGGCAAGACATATATTCAGGTTGGGTCAATTTAATATTATTCATATGCATTTGCATACTAGTCAAATCGAGTCAAGTTCATATAATCATGATTGGTGCAAATGCAAGTCTTTTCAAGAGAACGTGACTTTTAACGGGACTAATATTACAATCAATTACTATCCGAGCGCGCACAAGCAAGGAATGTAACCCTAAGTTCAAGTGTAGAGTTTATTTTACGAATTCTTTTACGAGCGTAGTTTATACACCACAGATTTCAAACAGGGGTCGAGATCCCTGAAATTCATTAATAAGCGTAACCACATTGTGATCTAATTATTGTACTCCGTAGTACGTATATCAAGACAAGCAGGATAGGGTGACTGTAATATCATGCAAGAAAATCCTTTCCACGTTATGCATACGAAAAAGCATGAAAATTATTTTAATGTTATGTAATAACTTTAACGTATCACGATCACGTACAAGTCAAGTCAATCCAATCCAAGTCAAGACAAGTTCGCATACTCGTGGATTCCATATAAATAAGTAAGTTCTTATAAAATCAAGATTAAGGTAATATTCAAGTTACTTTAAGTTTATCTTCTCAAGTCAAGTCAAATGGATATAATCCACGTATTGTGTCAAGTCGATGACATATCAAATTATTATATTTATCATATTGACAAGTCTAAGATCACATAAACAAGAACACGAATTTCTTTAAACAACCAAATACTTCTGATTTAGGATATCATGTATCGATACATTAGAGAGTAGGAACTTCTTAAAATCCTTATGTATTGATACATGATGTTAATCTTTTACAGATATGATATTGATATCAAGATTGTGATAATAACATAGTTAATAATCTTCTTTATTTTAATCATATGAATGTCAAGATAATATTAATAATAATATAACAATTATATGGAAATTAAATACAGAATCTTATCACAAGATCATATAAATAACATGACGATATAATATCAGATAGGCTTTATAACGAGATCACAATATGAAGACGATAATACTATTGAACTTATAACTAGGTCAAAATAATGTCAGGATAATATTAAGAACAATATAACAATTATATTAATTATTGGACTAATAACAAGATCATGAGTATTCATATGTTTAACTTCTATCAGGTAAACGAATAAACATATTCCACTTAACTCAATCTAGAAGTGCCTAAAAGGAGGTTCTGCACTTTCCGCTTATTGATGTATCGATACTTCATGAATACATGTATCGATACATGCATTCAGTTTAGTACAGTCAACTGGATTTCTAGGATTTCTCATAGGTTTTACCTTATTTGATCGGGTAGAATCTCATTTAAGGTATCAAAATCATGTTATTAAATTAACTAGTCTTGATCCCAACAAATATTCAAATGTAATTCTCACATTGGAATTCTATAAATTTTGGAGGAATAACACCACTATTTACTAACGGTTCTTCTTGCAAATTTCGGTGTGTGAATCAACTTAAAAGCCAAGGATATTAATACTAAACAATTAGCCACACTGAATGAAATGAACACTTGCACATGGGAGGTGTTTTCTTTATTTTATAACTTAATGCAAGAGGTGGAAGAATTTATGCATGCAAGATTGACCTGTCGTTTCCTAATTCAATCAGTATGAGAAGCTACCAAGAAGGAGGTGGAAATCTAAGTATAGCCGTGCCATGTGATGTGATGCAATCATGCCACCTCATGCTTTTAATATTAGGAAATTTAGTTTCATAGAGGTACTTTTGAGCTTAGATTCGAGGTATTAAACGAGGTCAAAATCTTGGTTTCTTGGTACCATTTCGAAGTCCTCATAGAGTACTTTAATGTGCAATTTACAACGCAAGAAATGGATAACCAATGAGAAACTTATGGCCTTCAAAAGTAAGCCACTTAAAATAGTTTTCGGGTTAACCGTTTTTACCGTCCTAACTTTTAAAAATTCACCTGGGGCTATCTATTGGTCGGAATGACAAACCGTTTTCATATTCTCAAAGTTCACTTCGAGAACTTATCCGTACATATATATCACATGTAATTAAATGATATTGGTAGTGCTAGAAAAAGTCTCGAGAAAAGGGACAATTAAATACCTTTTTGACGTAACTTTTCTTTATTTAATATTTTCATTCCTCTTTCATTAAGACGTGTTTTTCTTTCTTTACACTTCAAAATAATTACATAAATTATAAAATACTTTTATTACGTCATAATGGATAATAAAGGACGTCAAAATTCTCGGGTCGTTGCATCTACAATCTTTTTGCATATGTCCAAGTCTCTTGCAATTATAGCATTGTGGATAGGGGTGGGCATCAACCCGCCCAACCCGCCAAAACCGCCCAATCCAACCCAACCCGATCGGGTTGGGTTGGGTTGGGTTTTGATGAAAATTGGGTTGTGTTGGGTTATAAAAAAAAAAAAAAAAAATTGTTTGGGTTGGGTTGGGTTGTGGGTTGGATGACAAACCCAATCCAACCCGACCCAACCCAACACAATCTAAATTTTAAAATATAAGACCATTTAAATTTCAAGAATCTTAAATCCATTTTTAATTTGGATGAAATTCAAATATAATTTGAACATATTTTAGTTTTATTAACAAGTATTTAATTTATTATATTTGAGCTTATTGTATTGTACATAATTTATTTGAGTTAATAATTGATTTATGGGCATAATTTTTTAATTTTTTAAGAATTTTATTTAATTGGACCAAAGTCCAAACCACCCAACCCAACCCAACCCGACCGAAACTTGATTGGGTTGGGTTGGGTTGGGTTTGAATTCATATTTGGGTTGGGTTCGGGTTGGGCAAAAAACCGACCCAACCCAACCCACGCCCACCCCTAATTGTGGATTCCCTTTAAACCAACAATCATTTTCATCATGGCTACTCCTCTTGTATATTTTGTACCTTTGTGATGGATCTTCTTTACTAAACCTCTTTTCAAAAGTACTTTTATCTCTACCTCTTGGACTTTATCCTCTTACTCTTTTCTTACTACTTCTTCCACCTCTACTTGACATCCCCATCATTTTTTTTCATAATTTTGGGGCTGCTTTACATGGCTATTTGATCCAACATTGTATTTAGATTGAAATGCACTTTCTATTGATTTTTCCAAAATGTCGATTCAACCTTTGACCAAATGATTTCAAAGAATTCATCAACTCCTCATCTTTTAACTCCTCTAGATTTTTAATTTCTTTAATCACAACCACAAGAGGATCATATTTTTTTTGGCAAGCCGATCAAAGTTTTTTTCACAATTTTTGTATCCTCACCATATAACTTCATTTGATTCACAAGCTCATTGAACCTAGCTATCGTAAATTTCTTAACACATTCATTATCTTTCATTTTCATATTTTCAAAATGTCTTCTAAGAGTTTGGAGTTTAATTACTCTTACCTTTAATTCTCCCTAGTATTTCCTTTTTTAGAATCTTTCAAGTTTCATTTGCTTTGCTTGCCATCATGTTTCTTGAAAACACCGAATCTTTCATTGCTCTATGTAACATTGAAAGAGAAATTGCATCTCTTTGCCTAGATTCTTGACAGTTGATAAACCTTCTTCACTTTCAATTTCTTCAAAGGCATTTTCAACCATATCCTATAGATCCATAGCAATAAATGAAGTCGTCTTCTTCACACACTAAAAATCATAGTATTGGCCATAAAAGATAGTTACAAATTACTTTTATAAACTCCCACTTGAACTAACTTGTGCTTGCCATCTTGTTTTCAGATAAATCCCTTTTTTCTTTGAACCCTAACTTCAAATATATTTTTGCTGCAGACAAAAAAATCAGATCTGGATGCTCTGATACCACAAATGTTGGTTGTTTCTACGGCTAAAATGGGCATGTAATCTGATAAATATCACTAGAAATGATGTTGCGGTAAGAAGGAAGAAATTGGACAGTAAGGCAGGGGAAGAACAGGGAAAAGAAAACGTAAGGTAGAGAGGAGAAAACCAGTCTCCATTTTTTTTAAAACAGTACATTATAGCCTCGACATTATAAAAAATAGACTTTTGACCTATTTCAAGTACATGTTTTGAACCCTACACTTGAGTCGTAATTATTAAGGGAATATGTTAAAATAGTCAAAATGAATGAACATGTTCAAAAAAGAAAAAAATATTTTCCGATTCGTACCTCCCTATCTATGCCTTGTGGTAATGATTCCTATGGTATTACGATCGTTACCACAATGATATTGTCTATAGATCAAATTTTTCCATGGATTGAATTTCAATTGATTGTCTGTGGTTCTATTGTATGTGCTCAAGATAGAAGTTTTGTATAAATGTATCGTCATTCTATTAATTATATTGATTTAAATTCTTTTCTTTCTAAGATGTGAAATAGAATAACCGGGTTGAAGCATAATGATCATAATGACTTGACTGGATTTCTATTCTACTTATTTTTATTTCTTTTCATTAGTGTAACTCTAATTACTCATAGATGGGACAAGCTCTTGTATTCTAGTTCATGATTTCTATTTTAAAACCATTAAAAATTAAACAAAGTAAAGCATTTCTTTGACTTATTACAAAAAAAATAAATAAATAAATAAAATTACTCATTAACATCAATAACCACAAGGGTGCATTATTAATGCTCAACATTAAAAAAAAAAAAAAAATGAAAAATACAGTAGATTCGAGGAACATACAATGGACTTGACGATGCCAACACGGCAACACTGTACAGTTATATTTATTCATGAAGAAACTCACTGTACACAGGCAAGCAGACAAAAAAAGGTTGGAGGAGAAAGTAAAGCTTTTAGCCTTTTAGCCCTTGTGAAAAATGGAAAGGGCTAAAATTCCGTGATGGACATACATTCACTTTTAATTATACCACAGCAGAGATTCAAGAATTCCATCACCATCATCGCAACCACTGCTCATCCATGGAGGAGGAGGATCCAACCACCCACAGTCCACCGAGTTGTCAAGGAACACAGCATCATTCTTCAGTTCTAGCGAGTCAAAATATGATCCCAGATTTGGCAGTTCGATTATCTCACACAAATCTTCTGAACTGGTTGACAAATCTACTCCAGAATCAGAAGATGAAAACGAAGTATGTGAAGATGAAGTAGTTGACGAAGATGGTGGTGATAAGTCAAATTTTTTCATAGCTGCTGCTTTTGCGGCGGCTTCTTGAACGTCACGTGGGCGGAGCGACACCGGCCGAGGCAGTACAGCGGCGAGTTCAGGGAAGTTTAGGATTGCTGAGTTGCCTTTGATGCTTAAGGCTGCTACATCATGAGCCCTGGCTGCCATTTCTGGTGTAGGAAAAGTGCCAAGCCATATACGGGATTTCTTGCGGGGCTCCCGGATTTCAGACACCCATTTGCCCCAGCTGCGCTTTCGTACGCCGCGGTACACCGGGTGGTCACAGGCTGCGGTGGCGGTGTTCCGAATTCTCTTGATTTTCTTGGTGGTTTCTGCAGGATTTTGTGGCTGCTGAGGCTGTGATGATTTATGAGATTCAGTACTCATTCTATTTTTAGTACTTAACAGCGTACGTGTATTCCTTGTACGTTCGGCTGTGCACTTATAATTTTACATTCACAATGTGTACTAATGGCCGTGCCTATACAGAGAGAGAGAGAGAGAGAGAGAGAGAGAGATGAATCGAGGCGCTGTAGTTTTCTTGAAGTTGTTGCAGAGAAATGGAAGGAATATATAGTGTATGCAGTTGAGTAACCCCAAGTCATCTACATCTAACCCTTTTATTTTCAATCATCTAACTGAGACAAATCGAATTGGCAAATGCTTTGAATTTAACTTCCTTGTAGTGAAAATCAATTGATAAAATTCAGATCTTGACTAATTGAGACACTACCTCCTCCACAAGATTAGGGGCAAGGCAAGTTGTGGTTCAACTTCAACCTTTTTTTTTTTTTTTCAAACATCTAACAAGTAGGGAGGGAGGGAGGGAGGGAGAGAGAGAGTGAGTGAGACAGACAGACGGACGGACGATGAAGAAATGGGTCATTCTGCTAGAAACAGAGGTACAATGGGGTCCCTTTCTGACTTGGATATCTTTCTTTCTGGCTTTCACTTTCACCTATGCATGTTAATACTGTTCATTTAACCCTTACATATTCATGACAGAGGACAATTTTGTAGTGTATGTGTGACACAAATGATATTTTTTGCTGCCATTTTTTTGGGTACTTCCAATATATATTTGTATGTATAAGATTTTCTTGGTGTTATGATACTAGGGTTTCACTTGAAGAAGGAGTTTAGTTGACAAATATATATGTTATAATTGAATCCAATCTAGCATTTTGTGAAGGAATCTAATATTAATAGTGGTGTGGGCAAGAGTTATTCTTCATTACATACAGTGAATCTGTCGTCGGGAGAGTAGATTAAGATGTAAATTGCTCGTACATATAAGGTGAAATAGTTTTGTGTTTGATTTTTTTTTTTTACTATTGCTTTTGGATGTAGAGATTAGGGTTTAATCGAATATATTGCATTAGAGACGTCATTTTATCTCCGGAAATTATTTTTGCAATATTGGATCTTCCATGGCTAAAGCATGAATCATGCATTTATGCTCAGACACAATGTAATGATTTTCTTATCTTAGTGTAAAATTTTGATGATTTGTGATGTTCGGGATGGTGAGAAGAAAATCGAACAATCTTGAAATTTTTCTTATATATATATTATAATAATGATAATAATAGTTAAATGTGTTTGTACGTATGTGTGATGAGATGTTTTGTCGTGCAAGAATATATAATAAATAAATAAACTAATTATTTGAAGTTTTTTTTTTCCTCCCCTCTTTGGTGGAAATTAAAATTAATTTTTTAGTAAGTTTTGATAAAAGTTAATGAGTTGTATTGTTGAAAAGTGTGAATCGTATAAAATGTGTAGTTGAAATCAATCGTTAACTTTGACTTAAATTAAAATAAGTACAACGCTTGACATATATTTATATATGGTAGGAGAGGATTGGATGGTTGGGGGCTTAATTGCAAAAAAAAAAAAAAAAGTTAAATTTTATTTAAAAACGATCAAAGACAATATTTCATTAAATTGTTTTTTTTTTTTTCCAGTCAACAATTTCAGTTGCTCAAAAATTTTAGCTGATCACAATTTTTTATTTTAAAAAATAAACCAACGAAATATTGTCACGTCGTTATTCATAAACAATATTTATACATAGTTTGTCAAACAATCATCACATATTTCATTAAAAGCTTCGTAAAAAAATCCATGAGTATGAGGACACGATGGGACTGTGTAAAATTGTAACTCGAGAATACATAAACTAAAGCATTCCAAGTATCCATCGTAAGATAAAGCAAACACCTTTAAAAAACCATTCGCTTACGAGTGAAGTTTTAAAACTTCATGCTCAAATCCCACAGTTACACTGTACGGGTTGATCCACCAACACTAATGTTTGTACGGGTTTGGAGTTTGGACCCATAATAAGATATTACAAGTGGCTGAAAGGTGATCCACAAATAATGAAAGTTAATATGGCAATAGAGCAGACTAGAGAAAAATTATTTAAAAATAATAATCAATAATTTTAAAATATTTATCTAGGTAGATATTTGGAATAACCTAGACTATCGATAACCTTAGCATGACCACCGTGTTCAATAACTATTTATACAAGTTTCGCAACTTGATTGATAGATAGTTTATAAACGGTTGTTTATAAATATTATTTATAAATAACGACGTGTCAATATTTTATTTTATTTTTGTCTATCTTTTTAAAAGTAAAAACTGATGAGCCACAATTTTTTACCTGTCGAAATTGTTGACCTTTCAAAAAAATTGTTCAATTAAATATTATCACGTGACCTTTTATAAGCCAACTTTATAAAAATAAAATTACCAAATAGGGCAGTAACCAATAATCTCTATAAATTTGTTTTTATTTGTGAAATTAAGAGTAAATTAGAACTCACAAAATCAATGACTAGTGCCTTTGTGTTGCCGTTGATTTATTTATTTATTTTATATATATAAACAAGGAATTTGAGTTTTTGAATTAAACATGTGTTCGGTTTCTCTTTAAATTTAAACGATATAATTTTTCAAACTACTTTTTAACTATACATATTTTCTCTCTCCAATTTTTAACCACATATTTCACCTCAAAAACACTAAAAAATCTTCTCTCTCTTTATTAAGTAGCCGCCGAACACACAGTAAAATATGTGGTTGAAAAAAATTTAAAATTAATTTTGTTGAAAAATAATTTGAAAAAACGTGAAGAGAATACTTATTTATAAACAAATTTGCCAAACTATGAAATAAATTTCAAACAAGAACACACATTGTACTAATTATTGTTGGCGGATCAACCCCTACAGTGTATAACTGTGGGTTTTGAGCACGAAGTTTAAAAACTTCACTTATTAAAGTGACTGGTTTTCTTATAAAAGTAACTTTCAAATATGAACATACAATAAAACAAAAACAGTCTACGATAACGCGCAAAAAATATTACAAAAGACCTTTTGCAACGTTCATATGCATGTTGCAAATCGCAGTATTGTCGTAGAGGGAAATGATACGACAACGTTCATTGCGTGTTGCAAAAGGATGAATTGCGCGTTGCGGTAGACTTTTGGAAACGTTCACTGCGTGTTGCAATAGACCTTTGGCAACATTCATTACGCGTTGCCGTTGATACTTTTGGTAACGTTATTTGCGTGTTGCGGTAGACCTTTAGCAACGTTCTTTACATGTTGTGGTAGATACTTTTGGCAACACTCATTGCGCGTTGCCGTTGATACTTTTGGCAACACTCATTGCGCATTTCCGTTGATACTTTTGACAACATTTTTTGCACTTTGCCTTTGATACTTTTAGCAACACTTATTGCGCGTTGCTATTGATCTTTAACTTTTTTTTAAAAAAAAAATTTGTAAATCAATATAGATGATTTCACTAATAACCAACAAATTTCTCAAACATATATGTAATATGTAAAATATGAAACATGCGTGCTATAAAAATAAATCAAGTATTCAAAATAAAATGCAATAGCATTTTAAAGAAAATCATACCACATATTTTAATACTTAACAAAAACTACAGTACTTTGTTCTCCTACATTAAAACAAAATCTGAAATATAGGTTTCTCACCTATTTGGTTGCACGTCTAAAGTTTGACATATACTATCCCTCTAAATTGCAACAGTATCTCTAGCAGACCAGCCGTCATACAAAAAGGAGTTACTATCACCATTTTCAACACGAATCATCATTAAAAATGAGTACTTCCCTGACTTCTGAAGTCTAGCTTGAACTGTGCACATGACAAACAATCACAAGAACTTAAAAATTGACTTTTACCTGCAAAGACATTATAAAAGTTTAATCATCAAGACTCCAACTACACTGAATGCAAAAATGAAGAAATAAATCATACTAAATATTAAAATTCTCATTTCCTATTGTAAAACTTTACAGAAATTTGGACAAAGTCTCCCTATAAATTGGACTTAGTCAATCTGTAGAAGGAAATCACAACCACCATAATACTTTAAAACATCAAAATAAAAACTCACTTATCATCAAACTACAATCAAATCAATCCAAAATACATCCCCAACTCCACGACAACAATAATCTAGAATCAATACTCATCACAACCAAAATCAACTCACACAATATCACCATATTATCATCTTGTAGCATATGTGGCTATCACTTTCAATTGCTCATGATTTTTAAAAGATAACAAATAATCAATTCATTAAAATGATAACATCATCTCAATATCGAAAATTGGGGCAAACTTTGAAATTAGGCAAAACAAATATACCTAAATCCGAACTCTGGCGAGTGGAGAAGCAGTTCTCCTGCGAGCAGACAAGCTTTGACAGTGGTGGTGTGGTCCTAAAAATGTGAAATTGAAACTAAAATCAAGTCAAATAGTCAATCAACAACACAAAATGCTCACAAATATAAAAAAAGGGAACCTGAATTAAGTTTCACAAATACAATCTAGATTCTGGGGGGTTCGAAGTTTTCAGCAAGTCAACAACTCTAACCTGCACCTGTCGATTTTCGAAGCTTTGAACTCGAAGGAGTTGGAGTGAGCGTGAGCAGCGGCACCGAGTAGGGCAGCAGCGGCGGACTGAGCAGAAGTGGAGGACAGGAGGGAGTTGCAGCTTGGACTGAGTGCTGCTGAGGGACGAAAATGGTCTTTCGAAATCGCCTAGGAAGGCTGAACTAAAGAATGAAGTCTGAACTGAAGAATGAAGTCGCAAAGATAGAAAACAACAGTAAATGAAGAATTGGGTCTCAGGCTCTGGATCTGGAAGACTGGGAAATAAGAGAGATCAGACCAAATTTTGGGATTATTGGGTAGGTTGGGTAGTTGGGACACTTGGGTAGTAGTTGGGGGTTCTTACCGTGGGGGTGTGAGGGTGGTCGCAATGAGAGGCCGAGAAGTAGACAGCGGCGATGAGAGTGTGGGTTGAGAGCAAGAGGAGAGTCTACGAGAGAGAAGAGACATTGCCACGATTTGGTAAAGGATATTAGGTTTTAAATTTTTTGTCATTCAAAATTTGCAATGTAGCCCCCAACTCTCGTCATTTGTTAATAAAGTCCCATAACATTAGACAATGTGAAATTTTTCCCTAATTAACCATTTGGCAACGTTTAGTGCGCGTTGCGAAATAGGTACCCTTTCGCAACATTCACTGCGCGTTGCGAAAGAGTACCCATTTTAAAATGTGCACTGAACGTTGCGAAAGGGTACCCTTTGGCAACATTCTCCTGCGCGTTGCGAAAGGGTACCCTTTGGTAACATTCACTGCGCATTGCGAAAGGGGTACCTTTTGGCAACATTCACTGGGCGTTGCGAAAGGGTACCCATTTCGCAACGCGCACTGAACGTTTTCAAAAGGTACCCTTTGGCAACATTCGTCTAAACGTTGCGAAATGGTACCTTTTCGCAACGCACAGTGAACGTTACCAAAGACAAATATTTTTGCAACGCGCAAGGAACGCAATGAACGTTGCAAAAAGCTAACATTATTGTCAAATAAATCAACCAGTGACAACATGCAACCACTGAAGGTTGCGGTAGACCCCTTTTAGCAATATGCAATTAACGAATGTTGTCGTTTGCATGTTGCAAAAGGCCCTTTTTCTTGTAGTGACAATGTCCTAATTATTTATACTTATAAGTTATAACAGCATATGGGTATTGACTAATTCATCTTTAGCTCTAATTCTACCGTATACATTGAACTTTTGTGGGGACGTTGTTTTTGCATGGGGCTATTTAGGCTTAATTTTGGATAGGATCTACTTCTTGTTTGTAAAAGATCAAAGTGAATTTGTGTTTCTTCTCCAAGAAAAAATTTAAATGATATATTCATTTTGTCAAAATTGATGCTCGGATAAATTTGTGTTTCTTCTCCGTGTGTGTTTCTTCTCCGTGAGCACATCGAAATTGATGCTTGGTTGTGTAGTTTTGGTATTAATTCAGCTTGTCAAAGTAGAATATGAGGATCTCGAATTCTGCTAGTTCTCTATTATTTCCTTAGAGGTAGACGCTCAACAGAAATCTCAATAACTCACAGTTTGAGAGTGAATCTTGTTGGGAATTACGCACAAATTCCCTCTCTAATTAACCCCACAGGAATTTTGATGTTCAAGAAATAATTAAGCCAACAAGAAAATAAAGCAACAACGCAAAATTTATGGACCGTCAAGCTTTTCACTATATAATAAATTGTTACAATTATATATAATTTGCACTCACCAAACCCCCCCACGTATTGTAGGAAAAATAATCAAGTTTTACCACATCTACCAATTTCTACTTCTTTGTAAAACCCACAAAGAACCCAAGAAAAATCAAGATGTTAGACTACATTTTTCTTCACAAAACTCTCTAGTCAATGTGCAATTAATTGGCTCCTCAAGACACATATTTATAGGTGAACATAACCTAAAAACGTGTATTACTTGTGCTATAAGATGTTTCCTTGTTGAAGTAGAATAATCAGAACAAGGAAAGAAATTAATGCCAAAAAGATTATCTTCATTTTCTTTTCACCTTTAACTTGATCTCCAAGTTATCCACTTTAACAAGAAAATCAATTGTACAAGATATTTTTGGGTCAAACCCCAACAAATCTGTTTTAAGGAAACACACTCGGTTTGCAAATTTGAAACCCTTGTGAATTCTTTCATCCCCGCAATTCTAAGTTATTGTTTTACCCTTTAAGTATATTAATAAAACATATTATATATTGCAATATGTTGTCTAAAAATTCTAATCAAATTCTAAAAAATAGGACTTGATTAATCAAAAAACAAATTATCTTTCATTGGCTAACTGTTTGAAAATGCAGATATTTTTTGCATTTGTGTTTCAAAAATGACAACAAAATCAACCAGTATGGATGTGGCTAGTAGAAATTAGATTGTAGCTCAAGTGCCAAGTGCTGTTGTGAACCAGAGTGTGGCTCAAGTGCCAAGTACTGTTGTGAACCAGACTTTGGCTAGATTGTCATGTTATGCTCAGTGTTTAGAAAATCGGAAACTAGTTCAAACCGGAAAAGGCAACGGGTCATGGGTGAAAATGTCCGACCAGGTCGAACCAGTTTCAATTAAAACATCAAAGATTATTCCAAAAATCACAAAATTTCTAAAAAAAAAAAGAAAAAGTTATTTTACAAATAAACTAATATTTACTCATTTAGAAAATAAGATTATACACAAAAGTAGCTTAAAACAACTAGAGAAAAAAAAAAGCATAAAAATTGGGTTTTAAAAATCGGCAGGTTCCCGATTGAACTAGGCGATTTTTGTCGACCAATCTTGAAGGCAAACTGGACCGATTTTCTTGGTCGAATCGGCCGGTCTGTTCCGATTTTCTAAACATTGGTCATGCTATGACCTAAGTTGGGGCTCAGATAATTGAAAATACAATTGATTGTTCCGATTAATCACGGGGAAAATCGGACAAATTCAATGGGCTAAATTTCAAGATGTGGCAGTAGAAGATGTTATTCTATCTTACCACATTGAATCTTGTAAGATTCTTGACTGAGAATGCTCAGGTACTCTAAGAGGGCAAAGGAGATATACAAGCTATCAGTGTTGTTGATGCTTGGAAGTATTCTGATTTCTGTGTTGAAATTATGTCATGAACAGCTTGGCAAATTCGCTATACAATATCTATAGCATGATGAAAATAGCTAAGGAATTGTGAGAGTCTTTAGATCAAAAAATATAAAACTAAGGATGCAAAGGCAAGATGGTGGATTTAAAGACCGTGAATCAGTCAAGTACAAGAATTCCAAGTAATTCTACATGAGATTCATACCAAGGGAATGGGTCAAAATGAAACGTTTCAAATGCCATCAAAATTGAAAAGATGCCTCGAGCTTGGAAAGATGTCAAGAATTATCTTAAACACAAGCGAAAGGAATGAACTGAAGAAAAGAAACCTTCACTTGAGGAAATTCATGGAGTAAACTGAGCAACACGTGGGAACGACCGATCAGTTCATAAGGAAAATGGAGAATACCCTGCAAAATCAGTAAGCCTTAATAAAGAATTTGGAGACGCGAGTGGATCAGATGACACAGGTCTGAGCAAGCCGAACACCAGGAACACTGCCCATCAATACAGAAATTATTCCAAATGAGCAAGTCTGAAACTCCAATTTACTTTCCAGAGAAGTTGAAGAAAAATAAAGCGGATCATCAGTTTAACAAATTCTTATACGTACTCAGAAAACTGCATGTAAATATACTCTTCATTGATGCAATAAGGAAAATTTCAAGCTACTCGAAGTTCTTGAAGGAGATAATATCCAAAAACAAGAAATTTGAGGAGTCCGAGATAGTATCCTCAATTGAGGAGTACAGTGCGATATTGCAAAATAAGTTGCCACCTAAACTCTAGGGTCTATAGAATTTCTCTATACCTATCATTATTGGTGATTTAAAATTTAATAAGACTTTATGTGATCTTGGTGCAAATATTAATTTAATGCTCTATCTATAGGAAACCAAAATTAGGAGATCTCAAACTCACTACACTTTCACTACAGCTAGCAGATTGCTCAATCCGCATCCCATATGGAGTCATTGAAGATGTTCTGGTAAAAGTGGATAAATTTATCTTCCCAGCTCACTTTGTGATTTTGGACATGGAGGAGGATAGCAGGATGTCACTTATCTTTGGTCGACCTTTCCTACTAGGCGAGCCTTAATTGGTGTGAAAAATGAGAAGTAAAATTTAGGGTGGATGATGAGCATGTGACTTTCAACATGCATCAATAGAAAGATCCAAGTTTGCAATCTAAAAGCTGCCTCGAAGTAGAAAAGGTGTAGAAAAGGAAGGAAGCTTGCAAGCCAGAAAATGGCAAGCGGTGCCCTTGATGCATTTTGTCAAAAAGTCGAGCTTAAGACTATAAATGGAATGCTTATTGGGTGAGAACCCAATTCTCAAAAAAAAATATTTACTTTGTTTTGTTTATTTGCTTTACACATAGATTTAGGATTGCATGCACATTTACTTTGCATCTTTGAAATTTTACTTGCATTTTTAGTTCATAATATGCATCATGATTCCTAGCACAGAAAAAAGCTTAGAACATGAAAACACTGGTAGGAGGAAGGTGGCAAGCATCACGAAACAAATTGGGTTGAAAACATATTTTATAGAAATTTTGCAAAATTCTTGAGATTCTGCCTTTGAAACCCATACAATCGTGCATGTCAAAATTGCTCGATTGCACGGGTCGCATTGAAAAAACCAAATGCTACAAGTTTAAGGTACGTGCTCGCACCTGCTTGAATCACACGGTCGCGTGGCCTTGAGCTTGACAAGTTTTTAGTTTAAGAAACACCATTTTCTTCCCCCAAATAGCTTATTTTTGACTTTTTACCCAAATCCAAGTCTTCAATATTCCATTGAGTGCATTTCATTTCCTTCACCACCACCAATTCGAATTCAAGGTAAGGTTTTCATACTTTTGGAGTTTTGAAGAAATTTTCATGTTTCGTACATTTTTTTAAAAAAAATTCGAATCAAATACGTTGAATGTTGTTGGATGGGTTTAGGTTAGAAAGTGAATCAAATTGAATGTGTTTGTTGCTTGAAAATTTTTGATTACTCATAAGTTCCAAATCTTGTGATTTACCTTTAGAACTTTGAATGCACATAAGGTGTTCGATGAATTGTTTCAATGAATTCTTATTCGTGTTTTTGCATATCATTTCGAGTGATTCTCTTTAGGTCATGTTATACATCATATACCCATCATAAATCCATGATTTACAATTTTTTTTAAATGCATCAAAGATGGGTTTAGGTTAGAAAGTGGATCAAATTGAATGTGTTTGTTGCTTGAAAATTTTGGATTACTCATAGGTTCCAAATCTTGTGATTTCCCTTTAGAACTTTGAATGCACATAAGGTGTTCGATGAATTGTTTCAATGAATTCTTATTCGTGTTTTTGCATATCGTTTCGAGTGATTCTCTTTAGGTCATGTTATACATCATATACCCATCATAAATCCATGATTTACAATTTTTTTAAATGCATCAAACTTGGATTTGAGATCAATGCACAATTGCAGGCATTCACTGCATTAGTACAGGCACAAATAGCTTCACATCACTCACTTTGTCCCACCTTTTTCGGACCCAAACGACCTCCGCTTGACCTAAATCTTGAATATGTTGTACAACAGGTCATATAATGTCATATGTTAGGAGATGGCTTGGAAAAATTTCACTTTTTCGAGGCGATGTCCGGGACTGAAAATCACTAGTAGCACATGTTTTAAATTCAATTATTCTGCTATATCCTAGTTTGGGGATATTTTGTTGTTTTATTTCAATATCTATATGGTGTGTATGCTACTAATATTGATTATTTATCACATGTAAGGGATGTGCCAACTAAAGACACCACAAATGGAATAGGAAAAAGCAAGGACGCGGTCGGGACATCCAAACGACTCGAGAGGAGATCATATCATGATAATACACCTTTAAAACCAGGAGGTACTCTATCCCTGTCTATGCATTCATTAGTTTTTTGAAATAAAAATTGAATTTTTTGTTGAATCGTTTGCTACCGATGTAGTTCAGATTAAATTCTTACTTTATTTAGAATATTTGACAATATTTGAACTTGAGTTTCTTATCCATGTTAGAATTTATAAAATTAAGCACATAGCCATGATCAAATTATTACTTGTGTAGGGACATATTTTGCATGTGGTGCATTTTCATTTTTGACCTAGGATTGACCATATAATCCATAACCTTAATGCTATAGGAATCCTAACATTTATATAGAAACCAAACTTGCTTAAGAGCAATTTGGGGTGGAAAGATTAGTGTAGGGATGCATAAACGTTTGAGGGCCTGAAGTTCCAGAATTATGCCTTTGGTTGAAGGGGTTTTAGGTAACGAGTATAAAGCAGCACTAGCTACATAATAATAGTCTTATTCTTCTTTTCGTAACTTTTTTTTACTCAAGTAATTAAAATTTTAAAGGTGTTAAAATTTGGTACCCTAAATTTATCTAAATTGGGATTTATCAGCTTAAAGCTCGTTATATGGGTCACTTAGAAAGCTTAAGGGGGAGAAGATTTACACATAAGATACAAAAAACATCTTTTACCTTTCTTTATAGCCTTAGTGACTCGAGTAATTAAGTTTTTAAGGATTCTTGGAACATTTTGCCCTAAAGTCATCTGACTTGGAAGTCACCGGCCTAAAGCTCGATACATGGGAACTGATTTTCATCGATCTTTTATCAGACTAATCTGGTTATAGCTGATTGGTGTGGAAAAATGCATTGTATTGTGTTTAGAAACCACGTGTATAGAATGAACATCGAGATTGGTGAGAAAAGCATGATGATGTGATCATACGTGAGAGATGCAAGAAAAACAAAAAGAAAATCATTGTTTGACCACATGAGATTCTAGTTTTGCTGCAGTATAAGCCACACTATTTTAGGTGTATTTTTATATGACTGTGCTTTTGGTTTTTGCTATTCACACACACACATGAAAAGTCAAGCATCAAATAAGTAAAAATAATTTTTATTGTTGTTCAGCTTTCTTTTCTAAAGTGTATTTTTCATTCGAACCCGAGATAATATGGTAAGCAATTTGACAATTGAAAAATATGTCGTTTAGTTTTATTTTCAAGTTGCAATCAGTTCTATTTTGTTCGAGAATGAACAATTATTCTAGTTTGAGGGTATTTGCATGCTAAAATTAGGATATTATATTGTTAATTTAGAATAAATTCTATTGATTCTGTTGTTAATTGATTTTATTTCAGAAATTGTCTCCAAGTCGAGAGATGCAGAAATTGAAGCAAATAAAAGTCAATCGGATGGAAATTCAGGCTAAATCATATATATTGGAAGTTGGTGAAGTCGATTGAAGATCAAAGTGAGCTAAATTGGAAGAAATTGGATATTCTTTATTCAAGAAACTAAGATATCGAAGGAGATAATTGAGGAATTCATATGTATAAAGACTAAATTGATTGAATCAATAGTCAAATGCTCGCGCACAAGTAAGAGGAGGGACCAATTTGCACAAATTAAAAGACGAAATCAGGATATAAAACAATGAACCACATGATTGCGCAAAGTTCAATAGCACGATCGCGAGCTCGTGTTTTACAAAAGCAGAATCATTTCAATTCTTGCATGCGATTGCCATCAATTTGCCTACACGATCACTCAAGTCTCTGACTGGGCCGAGGTTTTGTCCTTAAAAATTGGATTTTGCTATTTCTTTCCCAATTCAGCTAGATTTCTTCCCTTATCTATATATATGGAACATAATGCATGAGATTAGAGTTGCCCCATCTCATTATTCCATACAAAAACTCTACCAATTTATTTAGAGAGCCAATTGACGTAAAGGTAAGATTGAAGATTCATTCAACAAGAAGAATAATTTCTCCATTCGAGTTATGAATTCTACCAATTCTTGTTGTTATTTATCTTCAACTATGTTTCTAGGCTAGATTTATTTATGTTAGTATCTTGATAAAACTTTTATTTTTCGGATCTCATATTTTGATACTTGTTTAATTTAATGCAATTTATGAGTTTGAGTAATTAATTCCAAATTTCATGTTCTACAGTTATTTGATCACTAATTGTATGATTTTTGTGATGTGTTCTTAAGTTCGAAAGATTAGGAATTCGATAGACATGTTCTAATTATCATAAAATTCAATTGGGGATATAAATATACCTCTATACTTTATGTAATTCGTAAGTGTTCATAAATCGTTTATGTTTTTCTATGTGTTCGTAATCGTCATAAAATATAGACGGATTACATATATGAATATGCTTAATAGTAAATAAGGAAAAAATTGCACAGGGTTCTCGATCTTCAAATGCTTGTTTTAGAATAATCAAACTCAAGGTGCAAAAAACTTTTCAATGCCCTTTTCGACACAAGACACTGATTTACGAAAAAAAAAAAAAAAAAAGATGTTTCCCACATCCTGAGGACCCGAACCGACCACGCCCAAGGCCTTGGTTCGGGAAGGTAAATCCAGGTTATGCCTCTTCCATGGTCAAGGTGGTACTTATGGCAAGGCCCCTTTCAGGGTAACTGAGTCACAAGCCACAAGGTTCTACCGTCACGCCTTTACATCACCAATTACATCACCAATAAATTGGCTGCTCTTGGCGGGTTTCAAACCGAGCACACGGCGAGTGCCAGCCCAATACCGTACCTCCTTTACCACTTGGAGATGTGCCCTGGGGGCCAAGACACTGATTTACGAATTCTATGTTTGGAAAAGGATGATACGCAATGTAGAACAAATAGTGGGGGAGATCTTTGTTTTGGAGATTAGATTCACTAGATTAAAATAGAAAATGAAATGTTAGAAGCTAACAAAAGAAATTTGGATAAATCAAAGAAAAAGATTTCACATGAAATTAGGGGTTTTCACGTGTGCTAAATGCTAATTAATGATGAAAACATGGATAAACAACGATTTTGGTTGAAGAAGAGGGATTTTGGAATTCAATTTTGTGGAAGATTGGTTTTAAGAAATTTAGGATTTGTGAGCAAGAAGGTGGGGTCAATGAAGTGGATGGTTGGATGGAGTAATAAGCGGATTCTAATCTGATTAATTTTAGGAGTGAAGTGATTTTTGAGATATCCTTTTTACTTTTATATTTTAGTATTAATAGAAATAAAAAAGATATATATTGTAATATTAGAATGTTTTTTTAAAAAGGATGTATGTGGTATAATTTCCTCCAGTTTTTCCACCATTGGAATGGTTGTGTTATGAACATAACAATGAACAAATATAGCATCTCAGTCTCTTTTTAAAATTTTGTCTATTGTTATACGTGTGAATATAGCAAACATC